>JAOEGL010000001.1:318375376-318975376 GCA_034509955.1 Urosaurus nigricauda
GAGTTCAGTGATTATTATTTGCATGTAACTGTGAACACTGATTTGGAGGTAATCTGTGAACTTATTGGAGTGTATTTTTCTAAAAAATGCACAGAACATTCTAAAAATCATCTTTCTTACAGGTCTTTAACTGTCTGTTTTTTCTAATACTAATACATCTAGTATAGGCTACTGTTATGGTCATAGAACAGATGGAGCTTGGGGCTGATTTGCAGTAGCAGATCTTACACTCTTCTTCTGTTTTATATACATTCATTTAAAAATGCTAATCCTATGATCGTAAAACTGTAAATCCAATGTGTGTGTTTGACAGTAAGAATTAGAATATACAAACTACTCTCAGGAAGGGAAGCAATTATACTTAACGAACCATACAGCATGTTATAAGTAATTGTTATAGAACATATAGACAAGACCTGAAGCATAGCTTGCTTTAGATTTGTGGTTTTCTGGTGATGTTGGTGTAATTTTTATACTTTCGTTGTTGTTGAAGGAAATGATGTGAGCTGAATATTGATTAACATCATCCCTTTGAGGATTGCCATTATTTATATGCTTTGGCATACAGATGGCTTACCTCTGAATGGTCATCTAGAACAATTTACATTAAGTAGTCTGCAGTGTCATTAGCCTTTAAAACTTCCTGAATGGAAATGTGTATCTCTCTATTACTGTTTTATTTAAAATATGTAAGCATGTGTGAGAGAGTTTTTTAAAAATAGAATGGTGTGTTTGAGTTTTAACAAGATTAATTGCATGGTACCAGGACATGTATAACTGGGAAAACATAACCTTTCAGGGGAAAAAAATGAATTAAAGCAGCAGATTTTTAAAATGTTATTTTAATTTTTCCCGCAAAGGTTAAGAACTGTTCCTCCATAAAGTGGTCAAAAAGTTATTATGAAACCTGAGGTTTAATTTTCCTCTTTCTTTTTCTTTCCCCTTCTGCTTCCCAGCATATTATTCCAGGATGTTAAACTTTTGAAGTCCTGAAATTTAAGACATGCAACAACAAACTGATCCACCCCAACTTACAATGCAGGGGATTCAGGCAGAAGAGAAAAAAAATCCTGTTGTCAAGGCATCCTTCTTCACATCGACTAAAGACAGCGAGGAGTGTAGCAGCAGACTTGGTCTAAAAAGACAACGTTGCCACGAGCCACCATTGGAAGGAGCTGTCTGCATCTCTCGGTGCTCTACTGAGCATGTCCCAGAAGAGCCCTGTGCTAGCAGCACATTATGCAAAAAGGCAGCTCCAGCAGCTGAGAGAGAAGCAGAGGCAGCCTTTGCTCTACTTGCATCATCGCTGCTTAAAAACAAACCTGGATTACCAGAGAGGTCTGTGTTGCCAGGCCAGCTGAATGAAACCAAACAGCATGGCTTGATTCCTGATGCAGCACAACTGCAAAGCAATATGGGGAATCAAGATGGGAAGCTGAAGAGGAATGCAGGTGATGCACACGATGGAGGTGAGGATGCTTCTGGGCCCAGGGATGCGGATGGCACAAAGAAGGGAGCAGGGAGCAGAAAGGGACTGGGGAAGCATGGCAAAGGGAGTGAATCCAGTAAAAAGAAGGGCAAGTCGGAGTCCCGAGCCTCTGTATTTTCCAATCTGCGAATCAGAAAGAATCTCTCCAAAGCGAAAGATGGTAACAGCAGCTCGAGAGAGGATGTTTTAGAAAGCCAGGCCTCACAAACAGGGGAGCTAGACAGTGCTCATTCGATCCTCACCAAAACTCCTGATATTAGCATTTCTGCAGATGAGGGGGGTCTCTCAGACACCGATGTGGAGCATTTTGAAAATACAAATGAAACTCGCCCAGCTGCTGCTGAGCCACAGGATGGACAAAGGACCAGCTCCGGCTCCGATACGGATATATACAGTTTCCATTCAGCCACAGAACAAGAGGATTTGCTTTCTGATATCCAGCAGGCTATTAGACTGCAACTGCAGCAGCAGCAGCAGCAGCAGGAGGCAATTAACATTGGAACTGAGCAGCATGGCACCAAAACAATGGACCTACACATGGCTAATTCTCAAGCAGCCCCCTTAGATTTTGAAAGGTTTCTTTCATTAAGCAGTGACAAAGACAGCAGTCCAGAAACCGAACAGCCTGTCTCAGCTAAATCGGAAATTACAGACTATAACCCTGTGTGTGATATCAAAAGTGAAGTGAAAGGGGTGACAAATGGAATGGGGCATTCCTGCAGCAGTGTATTCGATGAACAAGAGGAACATAGGCAATTGCCAGAGGAGCAGGAACAACCTGCTGGTGAGCAAAAAGCTGTAACCCCCTCACAACCTGCAGTGACAGAAAATGGGACCCTACTAGGCAGTACTGTGTTTAATTTCCCATCTCCATTTGGGGAATCAGAAACTGAAATAATGGCTGTTGAATCTGCAGGTTCAGAAAGAGAGGAGGAAGATATTGCTGACACAGGCCACAGTCAGGTTGATGAAGCCAAAGAAAGGAAAAAGAGTATGTCAGTTAGCAGAGAGGCCTTGGGTGATGGCCTTTCTGCTACAATAAAAAATGGAACTCTGTCCTCAAATGATATCTCAAGCAGTCCTATTCATAGTTCCAAAGGTTTTAAGCCCTATCCTCCCATCAACCCGTGCTACATCAAAACCACCACCAGGCAGTTGAGTTCTCCAAACCACTCACCTTGTCTGTCCCCGTCCCAAAGTCCACTCTTCAAAAGGAGACGTGAGTCCTCTCAGAGGAAAGAAAGTGTGCCCACCAAGAAGCAGAGGTCATCCAGTTTGGCTGGTCCATTTAGCCGATCAGCAGACTGGACAGATGAGATTTTGGATCATAGAGGTGACATAGCTCAAAAGTCAGGTTCTGCAGATTTCTTGGAGTACAGACGGAATAGAGATGGCTTCCAGGGAGAAAGAGTGCCTTTGAATCACTTGAGAAAGTCCTCAGGGACGCCAGCTTCCACTGACTCCTTTCCCAATGTTTTTAGAGGTGAGTGTCATGTGTAAATGAACATTAGCTGTTAACTTGTGTCTAAAGGGTAAGTATCTGAGATAGGGATAATAATACATCATTTCTATGTTAGTGGCAATTAAGATTCTAAACTCCGCAGGTAATTATGCATGTGAGATTTGTGATTTAAGTGAAAATGAATGTGTGGATATGCATTTAGAATTTGTTTAGAACTCTCCTCAGTGAGGCATATTCAACACTATTCATTAGGCAACTAATATAGTGTGCTGTAACACTGTGTTGTGTAGATAATGTTTAAAGTGCTTTCCATTCTCAGTAGGGATCTACTCACCTTTACAATATAATTGCTATTGTATGAACAGGGAGGTCTTGATAAAAAATAATGATTAGGCCATCCAATTAGTTAATCTAGATCTGCCAAACTCAAATGCAACATTTTGTCTACTGGGTTGTCCTGGACCTCGGCTATTCTCTTGTAAGTCATATAGCTTTTATTTATACACCTCTGTTTCCTAGTTTTTCATGCCTTACTCATTTTCTTTACCACAACATTGAAAAGAAAGATGGTTTCCATTTTTTAAAAAAAAGCTTGAAATAACCATGGCTGGGGGGGACAAATATTTTCAAAAGGCCATCTGCTGACACCATGAGTGGATGGCAGGCCCCTTCTCATTGCAGGTATCTCCTGCAGGATTACCTGATGGCAGTGTAGTCACACTGAAGTCCCTAGCCTTACTTTTGCTTTGTTCTGTTGGTTAAACCCATTTTAAGGGGTTACTGGTGAGGTACCAGGCTAGGAAACTGCAGGAGATGCTTTTTGCTTTGCTCCAATTATCTTTCAGTTCTGCCAAATGTAATGACCCCTTGTGATGCTACCTCAGAGCCCAGAGGGTATCTAGCAGATGCACTTGAGAAAGAGAATGCAGCCTGATACTTCAGTTGGCATCAAACCCATCTTTTAAAAACCTTTACTGTTGGGTGGGCTGCATAAATAGTTTGCTATTACCACATTAGTTCTCTTAACACTATCCAGCAAAGGACCAAGCTGAAGGTTAAGGCAATTGCTCTTTACTGTCTCCAAAATTATTCTGCCACAGACACCCCCCCCACAGGCCTTTTTGTAGCCTCAAAAAATCCATTATGGGCTCCCAAGGTTTTCAGGAGAAAGGACAGGAGTTGCAATGGCTGGCTGTCTTCCACTACTCTGCTAGCAGTGGAGGATATTGTTGTTGTTATTATTGTTATTATTATTATTTTAAATAAATGGTAATAGTGTCAGCTGTGGTGCCCCCCCCCCCCATTAACAATGCCAGATGTTCAGTTGTATTACATGACAGTGAGACTTCTGGTTTGGGATGAATGAGCCTAGATTTCTCAGCTGAATGTCATCTGGTAGGTAAGCATTGGCAATATATGACCTATAGTTCTATGCAAGTTAAAGCATTTCTAAGAGCAAGGGGTGGGCAACTGTCTTGCCTTCCATATATTCTTAGACTTCAGTTCCCATCAGCTCTAGTCGGAATAGCCTGTGGTGACAGTTTATAAGAGTTGCCATCTAAAAACATCTAGAAGGCCACAAATATGATTTTATGATTCTAATTACCCAAAAAGAGGCACTGTGTGCACAAATAGAAGAGATTCTCCTAGCACAGTAGCCTTGTGTCTTTCCTAAGTTAGCCAAGTGCTTTTTATAATAATCTGCAGCTTGCAACTTGCTCCAAGGAGTTCTCTATTTGAGCTGGGCTGTTTGCTGTCACCAATGTATGAATAGTGTATGAAAAGCAATTTGCCTGTGATGCGGTCCTTCTCTGTTTTTTGTGTGTCACGGGGTATTTTTCTATTGGAGCAAATAGTCTCCTCTTCTTCATTTCGTCACACTGACTCTAAGGTATCCTGATGACATATTGGAGAATAATGCACTGCAGAATCCTGCCATCAAAGTTTCAGAGGGTACTGTCAAAGTTTTATTTATTTCATGTCAATAGGTTTTGCTGAAACAAATTACATTATATAGATTATTAGAGTTTGGGGATGGAAAGAAGACTTGCACATTTTCTTCTTGATGCAAAAGGGTACCTTTATACTTCAAGACACTTGATGATAACTCATCTCAAAGTATTATTTCACATTTAGGAATGTTGGGGTGGGGTGGGAAAATAGTTTGCACAAAGCCAGTGTTTTATAGTGCAAAATAATGCAAAATGAATTATTTTGTGCAGAAAACAGTGTATTTTTGCCCAAATGCTGATTTATGCACCAAAAAACATTGTTTTTATGCAGTTTTTTAAAAAAGCATTCCCCAAATGTGCAAAATCACCTAAAAATATGCACAGATACTCATAATCTAATTCAGCAGAGAGAAAAAAATACAAAGTTCTTCAGTTTTGTATATGAGAATGAAATAAGCAAAGATTTCTATCTGTATTTTATAAAAATGCAGATGGGTAACAAAATAAGAGGCAGGGATCATGTTTAACAGAAGTGGACCATAAAGCTTCACTGGTATATTTTGACAGATGGAGGCAAGGCAGCAGGGGGACTTTTGTTGGTGGTAATTGTTAAAGGTCATGGGGTGGAAGATGGAGCTGTCCATTACACTGTGGGTTTGCTAAGGCTTGCCTAAGAGGGTATCAGATCCCTCCTTACACAAATGTCTGAACAGTACAATTGCCAGAGGATTCTGGCCAGAGAACAGATATATCCTTGTCTGAAGTCAGGTGCATTGTTTGCTTTTTTTTAGTTTTCATCTATAGATTAGTTTGTAAGCACTATTTCTGGGGATAAACACATTGGTGATTTGAATCAAATTCCTGTTTGTTGATTTGTTATGAAAAGCAACTAGGGCAGTTGTTGAAGAGTATTCCTTATAAACACTTTGCTTTATTCAATTTTGAAATCTTAGCTGAATCATTCATTTCAAAGTATTATTATACTCTCATTACAATAGTGTGTATTATTAATTGTGAATTATTTGTTCAACCTTTTCAGTCCCAGGGGTTTAGGGCAGTACTCATCAGCAGACTGCATACAAGCAATTCCTCTCAGTTCCTGCTTGTCACATCAAGGAAAGAGGTATCTCTATACGTATTGATATGTAGGGAAATGTAGCGGAGTCCTGATGAAGATCACTTTCTTCATTAGAGGGAGTAATATCTACTTTCCCATTGGAGGCTGATCAGTGGGGCATTGAGAGATAAGTGAGTGGGCCATGCAGACACTCCAAAGGCTGCTTGTAGGCCATGGGGCATGTACCACCTTTCTGTTCTCTGTCTGAGGTTTTTCTGTTTTCACTGTATTTGTAATGCTAGGGTTATTTAAACTATGTTTTGTACACTGCTTTGATGTGTCTGAGGAAAGGTAGTATAAGAAGGTTTTAAAATACATCAGGTATTTAGAATTAGCAAATGAATGACTGGCTGCACTTGCTTTTGATGAGAATTGCTAATTTGGGCTGCAACTTGGAATTTATTGAAATCAACAACATTGATTTTAATAGTGTGAAATGGTTGGACAGGACTTGGACTGGGCAGCTTTGGATTCACATCTTCATTCACACTTAAAGATCAAGTGGAGAAGTTCAGGTATTTAGTAGAATATATAATGGCTAAATGTGGTAAAGGGGTGGGTCTGTGAATAATGGTCCCACATGATACCTGTATCCCTGGGCTTGGTATGCTGAGCAGCAATGTCTGACGGGGCATTTGGATTGAATTTATTTGAATGTGAATGGAACACTCCATGTGCAGAGACCTGATACCAGGTAGAGCATTCTATTTGCGTTCAGGTATGCACTATAGAAAGATGCCACTTCAAATTAACTTGCTCAGCATGGGGAAGTCTGGGAGAAAGAAAGACACAGTGGATGGGCCCAATATGCATGGCCATCTCCTGCTACCCAGTTATAGCTTGCTTTGAGTCCCAGTTTTGTGGGAAAGGAGGATATGAATAAAGATAGTAATAATCAGTATGTAGAGAGATTTTGTAGCACCTTAGAGACTAACTGAACGAAAGAAGTTGGCATCATGAGCTTTCCTAGATTAAAGTCTACTTCCTCAGATGCATTCGATAGTAATAATGATAGCTCTCATCCATTCAGACAAATGCTTGTTTCTCCACCCAATGTGTTTTGTAAGCAGAGATAAAGGTTCAGTGAGATGATTCTAGATACATTGCATAGCAATGTGAGAAACATGGTTTACACCCTTAACAATGCTGAGTAGTACTTGTGAGTAAATGCTACTAATTAAGTAGTTGTCATTGTATAATTGTATGGTATAATTCAAAGATATGGCAATGTTAGTCTGTAGAATATTTTGTAGATGGATCTTGTAGCATTTTTGAGACTAACTAAAAAAAGAAGGTGGCAGCATGAGCTTTTGTAAAACTAAAGTCTTCTTCTGAACGCATGTGAGGAAGTAGACTTAAGTCTATGAAAGCTCATGCTGCCAACTTCTTTCTTAGTCTCAAAGGTGCTACAAGATCTCTCTACATTGTATTGTATAATGAGACTTCCTATTGCAGTAAGATTCCTTTACTGCAAAACAATCGCATTAAAATCACAGATGCTGCTCTGGAATCCATGGTGATCTGCCAAAAATAAATGTATACTCTTACCATTTATTCAGGTTGCTCATGAATTTGGGTAATATGGCTTTAATCATGGTAATAGTTCTCAGTAATAATCATGCCATTTGTACTTCGTTACATTTTGGATTGCAGGTTCACAATTTTGAAAGTTAGAAGAAAAACATTTTTAAAAAAAAGCACATAATGTTATGCCAACAATTTCTATACAGTATTGTGCCATCAGAGGAGTGTTAAATATTCTGCAAGAAATGAATGTCTCTAGGCAAAGAAGAGGCTGCCTGGTGAGTCTCTGCATGACTCATTTGCACTGGCCTTGTTTCCTTTCAGTCAGCACCTACTGAGAATGGGCAGTTCTACTTTTCTTCTTTTTCGTGGCATTAGCTGCAGTTGAATGATTCAGTTGCTGCTGATGAAGAGAGACAGAAGAATGTCTGAATAGCTCCTTACAAGGGTTAAGCTCCCCACTAGTTTTAAAGCAAAGAGGGGGGTGGGGAATGCCTCAGCTATCAGAAGAGTCTCAAAGCCATTTCTTTTGTTGTGTCTTCCATCCCTACAAACACACATCGCCATCTGGACGAAGTGAACTGGATTAAAAGGACCAGCAAACTTGCCTAAATTTAATTCTGGCTGGAAGTGTGTGTTGGGGCAGGTGCAGGAATATCTCCTCTATATAAGATTGGCCATTCTCACATAAAAGGCTTTGGTATTCCCAGTTATTGCTTTAACCATTATATTTTGCATTTTAAAAAGCTTTCTAAATCCTCACTAGCTTTTGTTATGATAAAATCTTATAACTCATATATATATATATATATATATACATACATATACAAATCTTCCCTTTCCTGAGTGCTTCTCTTTCAGTATCTTTAATCTCTTGTGTGCCTTCAAGTCTTCTGTAGACTTATTGTGGCCCCTTTAATTCATTTGGTTTTCTCAGGCAAGGGATACTCAAAGATGATTTTGCCAGGGCCTTCCTCTAAAAAACAGCCTACAGCAACTGGTGTTCATTGGTGGGTGGTTTCCCATCCAAATACTAACCATGTGGCGTAATGGTTTGAGTGCTGGACTATGATTCTAGAGACCAAGGTTCAATTCCCAGTTCATCTATCACTGGGGAAGACCTTGGGCAAGTCACATGCTCTCGGCTTCAAAGGAAAGCAATGGCAAACCTCCTCTGGACAAATCCTGCCAAAAAAACCCTATGATAGGTAAGCCTTAGTGTTTCCATAAGTCGGAAACAACTTGAAGGCACACAACAGCAACAATAAATTATAGTTAGTGTTTTGTGGGGGTTTTGGGTCATGTGCTGTATTCTGGAGAAGTTTATTCATGACATTTCACCTGCATGTGTGTGTGGCTGGCATCTGAAAAACCCCACAAAAAACTGTGGATTCCAGTCCTGACAGCTTCACAGTAAATTATACCCTGTCTTTTTAGCCCATTACTTTCTACTCCAACTACTAGCCTCTTTGCTCAGTCTCTGTGTTTTTTCACATTACCTTCCTAACAATTTTAGTTCCAGAGACTGAACCTGGTACTGACCTGAGCAGGGCAATTAATGACAGGGTATCTTGAAGATATGGTTGCCATAAGTCAAAATCAACTTGATAGCAAACAATTGTGACTACTCAGTTACAGTTCTTACCCATGGCTGTAACAAGAACAAAATGTTGAGGCCCAGAGTGTGAGAGCTTTAAATTTGCTTGGACCAAGAACAGATAACTTGATTGCCCATGGATCACATACATAGATTTCTAATAATATTGTATAAGTCAGAAGCCCTATATGATAAGTAGATACAGAGGGTCAGCTTACGAAGTAAGGAGTTGGGTATTTTTAGCATGCAGAACAGAAGACTGAGAGGTGTCATAGTAACAATCTTTAAACATCTGAAGGGATATCATGTAGAAGATGAAGTGAGTTTATTTTCTGCTGCTCTAGATACTAGAACACAAACCAATGGATTCAAATTACAAGAAAGGAGATTCTACCTAAGCATTAGGAAATACTTCTTTACTGTTTGAATTGTTGAACAGTGGAATAGACTGCCTTGGAGCAGGGGTGGACACTCCTTTTGGAGTTCTTTAATAGACACAGAGTAGGCATCTTTTAGGAGTGTTGTATTTGTGTATTCCTGCATAGTAAGGGATTGGATTAGATGGCTCTTATGAACCCTTCCAACTCTTAAGATTCTATGATAAATCCCCTCCATGAATATGAATTTAAAGCTGGCAGCTCACAGCTTTAAGTTGCATAAATCAAATCTATTTCTGAGGGAATGGTTCTGGCCAAAGCAAATCAGAATTATATAGAATTATATAAATTACAACTAGATTTGACTTTCCTGTTGTCAGCTTGAAAATTTTCCAATTTGTTTCCATAACTGTTCCTTTGTATGTATAGTGAAGATATATGTATGTTTTTATGCATTCTGAAATATTTCTTTTCACTTTATCTATTCTGTAACATCTTTACCAATGGTCTTGGATAGAGCAGGCAGTAACAACTGGCTGGCCTAGTTTACAGTGCTGTGTCGTTGGGCTTTTTGCCATGTCATTTTTTGAGTAGTCCACGTGTTCTTTTTCTGTTTAAGGATTTTCTGACACATGACGTAAATGGTAATGAGCAGCTGCAACTGTGAAGTTTTCATACATAATCCATTGCTGCAAACTTTGTATGGAACATTCAAATGAGATATAAGGATTGTGGATTTGATAAGCGCCAAGGTATTATACAAAGCTTTAGGCTATTTTAAGAAAAAATATACAATGCAACTATGCTGAGTGAATCTCTTCTGCTTTGGGATATGATGCCTCTAAAACATACATAGGCTTTTATGGATCTATCAGTTCAGTTGAAATTCATGGGAAAGTGTTTATACACTTTAAAATGTAAGAGAGGTCTTGCTTATTTATGACAAAACTGTATTCCATAACAGAGACATCTAAGTGTTAAATGTAAAGTCAAATGGAATGGGATGATTCTGTCAGATGTGTAAAGATACAAAAAACTTGGGGATCTGCCAAATTATTTTCTCATCTCTTGCAAATCACAGTGTTGTGTTGAATTGTGGGGAGGAGGGGATATTGGTGGTATGGCATTACAGACAGGTAATGCATCCTAGTTAAGGAGTTCTGTTTAAGGGGAAAGGCCCAAATAGTGTGAGTAAAACTGGGGTTGTTGTTTGTTGTTATGTGCCTTCAAGGTGTTTCTGCAACCCTAAGGTGACCCTTTCATGGGGCTTGTTGTTGTTAACTGCCCTTGAGTCAATCTCGACCCATGGCAACCCTGCTGATGAGACATCTCCAAGACTCTCTGTCCTCCACTGCTGTGCTCAACTCCTGCAAACTCAAACTTGTGATTTCTTTAATAGAGTCCATCTGTCTTGCATGTGGCCTTCCTCTCTTTCTACTTCCCTCTACCTTTCTTAGCATTACTGTTTTTTCCAATGATTCATGCCTTCTCATAATGTGTCCAAAGTACAACAACCTAAGTTTTCTCATCTTGGTTTCTAGGGAGATTTCTGGCTGGATTAGCTCCAGGACCCATTTCTTTGTCTTTTAAGCTGTCCATGGAATCTTTAGCACTCTTCTCCAGCACCACATTTCAAATGAGTTGATTTTCTGCCTATCCTCCTTCTTAACTATTCAGCTCTCACATCCATAAATGGCAATAGGGAATACAATGGCTTGTACGATTCTAACTTTTTGTGCTCAGTTGTATATCCTTGCATTTTAGGATCTTCTCTAGTTCTTTCATAGCTATCCTTCCATTCTTAATCATCTTCTGATTTCCTGGCTGCAGTATCCATTTCTATAAATGTTTGTTCACAGATATGAGAATTCTTTTACTATTTCTATTTCTTTGTTGTCTAATTCAAATTTGTGTAGGTTATTATTTGGTCGTTATTTTTATTTTCTTTATGTTCAACAATAGGCCTGCCTTTGCACTTTCTTCCTTGATCTTTCTTAGTAGTTGTTCCAGGTCTTTGAGGTTTTCTGCTATTATTATGGTGTCATCTGCATGTCTCAGACTGTTGATATTTCTTCCTCCTATTTTCATTCCTCCTCCTTTTGTGTCCAAGCCTCCTTTTCTTACAATATGTTCTGCATATAAGTTGAACGATGCAGCCTTGTCTGACTCCTTTGCCAATTTTTGAACCATTCTGCTTTTCCATGTTCTCTTCTGACAGTAGCCTCTTGTCCTGAGTAGAGATTCCTGTAAAATGTGTTAATGCTTCCATGGCTTTAATGATGGGATACTGAGACTAAATTTAGCATGGGCAGCAGTGTGGAATCAATTCCCAAATGGTGGGATTACAAAGATACAGTATGGGTCTCCAAAGATACAGGGAAGCCTGTGTCCATGTGTTTCCCTCTGTCTGTAGTATTAAGGATTGACAGATTTAAAAGTTCTGGGGCAGGAAGGGTATCCAGGTGTGTCCCAAAAGTGAAGCAAAGAAAAGTGAGTGTATTGTGTAATGAGAGAGGTGATGAATCCAGATCAAAAGGTAGGTCTTTATGGCAACAGAAGGAAAAATGTTTTTTGTAAAATAGAATAGGGAAGCATACAGATGGTTGCTGATGTGTGCCTTCAAGTCATTTACACTTTATGGTGACCCTAAGGCAAATATATCATGGGGTTTTTTTTGGCAAGATTTGTTCAGAAGCTGTTTGCCTTTACCTTCTTCTGGGGCTTCAAGAATGTGACTTGCCCAAAGTTCTGTGGCCAAGTGGTGATTTCAACTCTGTTCTCCAGAGATGTCATCCCACACTCGGAACACTGCACCATACAGGCTGTTTAAACAGATCTGGTTATTTGCAGATTTGATTGATATATTCTCTCTAGGAATCTCTAGGACCTACAGTGCAACTCTGCCAGAAGTTGACAATAGACTTGTGGTGGGGGACCAAGAGATACCTAGGGAAAACAGAAGGTATGGTCTTCAGTGTCATAATACTGAATCTAGCAGTATCTCCCAAGATATAATGACACTGGAAGACCTTACCTTGTGTGTATAAAGATTTTCTAGCATTTCTAACATCCCTTGATGAAAAACTAACCATGTAATTGATTATCAGGAGTCAGGACCTGCATCATCAGCAGCCTAGATTCCAACAACAGAAGAGCTGAAACTATACATCATACAGAATGGGTGGAACTTATTCTATGCCCTAGCATCATGTTCTTGGCCTGGGCCAGAGTTATTTGGATCACAAATAGAGAGTTCTGGAATATATATCTAGAGCCTTCCCTCCTAGGAATAAATGACAGGAACTGCAGCCATTTGTGATCTCATGCAATCAGCCTGGAGGGAATTTTTGGTTTGTTGATCTTTGTCCTGGGAACAGTAGGAATGGTAGTTTCCAAGTCCAAGATCTGTTCCCTTAAGGACTTTCACTCCTTGAAGAAATAGTAGGGTGTGTGTGTGTGTGTGATTTTCCCCTGGAAGCATAAAAGGCTTCACTCCAGTACCAGATTGGGGGAAGGTGTAGTTGCTCACTTGGAATTTTTCACAGTGCTGCAGCTAGTGGCTTGCATTGCCTTTCATGTCCCTCCAGCCTCTTATCAAAGTCAGAACAGAATATTGATAGACAGATTAACTAACTTTTGCTCAGAATGTCCTGACAAGTCATACTTAATATATCTGATGATCTCCCAGTTACAGAAATCTTGAGTTTTTCTGACTGAATAGGATAGTTGCTAAGGTGCTATTCATGTTTTCTGAGCCCTGAATGTCCAATCCTGTGAGTAAGCTGTTTAAATATATAAATATTTGTTGAAATTACCTTCATTTAATGCCTGCTTTTATTTTCCCTTGAATGAAAACATTTTCTTGCTAATTAAAGGGAATGAAATCAGGTGGCAGGTGGTTTTTCAAAAATAAAAAGCAGAACCCTCTGTTTTAATTTCTATTTATATATGGGAGTCTACTTAACACTTGACATAAGAGAGCTGGTTGGAATATATCATTAATGAGAACAAATGTTTAGCAGTCACAAATCATTTTAATAATGTATATATTCATGTATGTCTAGAAATTTTAGTCAAAAATTGACCCCAAAAACCCATATTGACTTATCCATGGGTTGATGTAAGTTCTGTACTTGAACTCTTATTTTTAAAAAGGAACCACCCCCTTGTGAAAAGCAAGAGTATGATCTGTCTTGAAAGCACTTTCTTCCGCCCACCCCGTCACTTTCTCATCCAGCCATCCTTTAGGGTGAGCACAAACAGTTATGACTGCTGGAACTGTATAAGTTCTTTACCATTGTTTTCATTTGCTTCATCCTTTAAATCCTTTCTTACATGCCCCTTGTTTTACTCTCAACTTATCTACAGGTCATATCAAAATCCACAATTTTTGCCCCAAAACTTCCCCTCAAATTATACATGAGGTCGACTTATGGTCACATATGTATGGTAGATAGAAATCATCAATTGCATATAACAGATGCAATTCATATTTTTATATTTAAAATAAAGTAGGAACCTAATCAAAGCAAGTTAAGGTAAACACAAACATCTAATTGCAATTTATCCAAAGTTATAATTGACATTAGACATAGACAATAACTGGCCTAAAATCAAATAAGGAATACAATATAGAAGGTAATTACTGTAGGGTAATTCATGTTTCCTAAGGCTTCAACCTTTGTTAAAGAAAGAAAAATATTGAAATATCAAAAATATTAAAGCCAAGCCTGCTAAGGTCTATCTTTAAATCAGCGGAGTAGCAGAAACATGTCCTTGTCTAACTATGTTTTTCTAAGAACTGAGGGTGACTCAAAAACAACACAAGTAGCTTGCAGTTTAAACAAAAGTAGCTTGCAGTTTAAACAAAGGTTTACTAATGGTTTTTTTCTATGTATTGCTATGTTATATTTGTTTTATTATTTTCATGTTTATTGTTATTCCACTGTTGTAAGCTACCCAGATTCCCAGTGATTGGGCAGGAGAGAAATAAATCCTATTATTATTATTATTATTATTATTATTATTATTATTATCATTATTTGCATAGAAGCTATATCCTAACCTACCTAATGAATTGTTTGGATAAAGAAGAAATCTTAATAATAATAATAATAATAATAATGGTGATGATGATGATGATTTATTTCTAACCTGCCCAATCACAAAGAATTCGGGCGGGTTACAACAATGAAATACACCGAAGTTACAATAAAATCAAACCCTAAACTTCCCCCGCCCTTTAATCTCACCATCTTTGTGAAGAAAGTTGAGAGAAGAGGAAGATGGGGAACCCAACAGGGCAGGAGAAAAATCTTTTTGAGAGAGAATTTCCTAAAAGAGGGAGTGACCTGAACTCGCAACTTTATGGTTTTGAGTGAGTGGCTGCAATACAGGCATTTAACCACTGTGCCGCCAGGGCTCCTAAATATCTGAGGAGAGGAAGAACTAAAATTGTCCAACAATTACAAACTTACACACACACACACACACACACACACACACTTGTCCCTCTATATTTGCTAAGGGTAGGGGCACAAGAGCCATGTGGATATGTAAAGACCACAAATAACAAAAACACCATGTTTTTTTTACCTGAGAGAACACCTCTCTGGGAATCTCTAGGTCCTCCAGTGCAACTCTGGTCAATGTCCGACAGACCATAGAACTGCACTGGAGGAGCTACAAATGCCTTCTAGAGTATTCTGTCTAGGAATAAACTAGGTCTTTCAGTGCAACTTTTAATTAAAGTTGATCGTGGAGTTGAACTGGAGGATCTAGATATTCCTAGAGAGAACATATTAATCAAATCCATGAAGAATCAAAATCTTATAAAATCACATCTGAGTGAATTTAGTGAGGAAAAAGTATAGAAAATAGACACCTCAAGTGGTTAAAAAATAAAAAAGAAGTGTCCACAATAGCCTCTCCTCCAAAATATTTAAATGAATGCAAAAACAAGAAAAAAATGAAGTTTCTTTTATACTATCTTCACTTTTTTCTTGTTTTTGCATTCGCTTAAATATTTTGGAGGGGAGAGTATTGTGGACACTTCTGGTAATGTGATCCACTGTTCTCCCCCCTTAACTATTTTTCCTCACAGAACACCCTCAAAACAGAATTACTATAAATTATTGATCTCTACCAATAAGAGGCGCCTGCAGCGTTTGTTCTCCTGCTTCAATTCACTGTTAAAACCTTCCTCTCCCCCATCTTCTCATCATTTTTCCCCACCGACTTCGCCAACTACTTCCTCACTAAAGTCAGTACTATTCGATCTGAAATTGTTCCTCCTGATTTGCCCCCTACCACTAATCTCCTGCTACCTTCTACTAATAAACTCCCTGTTTCCACCTGTTTCTCTGAATGAACTCTCTACACTGCTAAATTCTTCCAAACCTACAGCTTGTTCTCTTGATCCTATCCCCTCCCCTCTTCTAATCTCTATAACCCCTTCTTTTCTGCCCTCACTCCTCTATATCTTTAATCTCTCTCTCTCTTCAGGTTCCTTCACTTCTGACTTTAAACATGCTCTCATTTCCCCAATTCTGAAGAAGCCCTCTCTTGACCCCTCTTCTTTGTCTAGCTATCGTCCAATCTCTCTTCTTCCTTTCCTCTCTAAGGTTCTGGAACGGGTTGTTTATTCTCACTGTCTTGAGTTTCTCGAAGCCAACTCCATCCTGGACCCTTTTCAGTCTTGTTTCTGCCCACAGCACTCCACAGACATGGCCCTCACCAAGATCTCAAAGGATCTCTTGCAGGCCAAGGCGAATGGCCTCTATTCCATTCTCATCCTCCTTGACTTGTCTGCAGCCTTCGACACCGCGGACCACCGCTCTTGCTTGACTTACTTTCTGACATTGGGTTCTCCAACTCTGTTCTCAACTGGTTTAAATCCTACTTGACAGACAGATCCTTTGCAGTGGTCACAGGTGGTCAGACTTCCTCCTCTGTTCCCTTATCTGTTGGAGTTCCTCAGGGCTCTGTCCTGGGGCCCCTTTTCTTCTCTCTGTATACATTGTCCCTTGGTAAACTCATCAGTTCTTTTGGTTTCTCCTATCACCTGTACGCTGATGACACTCAGCTCTATTTTTCCACCCTTGACGTTTTGCCGGGGTTTGAACAGCAAGTTTCATCTTGTCTGGCTGCCATCTCTTAGTGGATGCAGCATCAGCGCTTGAAGCTCAACATGTCTAAGACAGAGCTTCTCATCTTCCCACCTAAGCCCACCCTTCAATACTCCTTTTCTGTTTCTGTTGACGGCACTTCTATTCAACCGGTTCAGCAAACCCACAGTCTCGGTTTCATCTTTGATTCCTCTTTGTTGTTTATTCCCCAGATTCAGGCCACCACCAAGTCCTGTAGATTCTGTCTCTACAACATTGCTAAAATCCATCCATTCCTCTCAGCCTCCACTGCCAAGACTCTGGTCCATGCCCTGGTGGTCTCATGTCTAGATTATTGAAATCTTCTTCTGACAGGGCTTCCTCTCTCGCACCTCCATCCTTTAATCTCAGTCCAGAACTCAGATGCCTGTATTATCACATCCGCTCACTGCTTTGACCATGTTTCTCCTCTCTTATCCTCCCTTCACTGGCTCCCCTTCCCCTTCCGCATCCAGTACAAGCTTTTGTTGTTGACTTTCAAAGCCCTCCATGAACTTGCCCCTCCTTACTTGACTGAGCTTCTTTCTCCTCACACTCCTTCTCGTACCCTCCATTCTGGTAGTCAAGGTCTCCTGTCCCAGCCGAGGATTTCCACTGCTATGTCCCAGATTCGTCCCTTCTCACTTGCTGCCCCTCACTCCTGGAACCTTCTTCCCCCACATATACACCTCATCACTTCTCTAACCAGATTCAAAAGTAAGTTAAAACTATATTGTTTAGGGAAGCTTTCCCAGGATTGTGCCATCTGCCCCAGGATGCCTCTTTTTAATGATCTATTAAGAACCCATGACCTCCCTCCAGTCCACCTCTCTTGGTCCAGGCCCCAGAGGGAGAGAAGAACCACTCGTCCTCATCCCCTTCCCACCACCTTTCCCTTCTCCTTTTGTGTTGTCTCTTCTAGATTGTAAGCCTGAGGGCAGGGATCCATCTAACTATAAGATTGTACAGCACTGTGCAAATTTACAGCGGTATATAAATAAGAAGAAGAAGAAGAAGAACTATAAGATTGTATGTACAGCACTGTGCAAATTTGCAGCACTATATACAGTGGTCCCCCGGGTTACGAAAGTAATCTGCTCCAGATTACTTTTCGTAACCCGGAAATTTTCGTTTCCCGGGGGATCGCTTTCTTTGACGGACTGCGCAGCAAATTTAAAGGGGCCGCGTGGTTTTTCCTTTTCGGATCCCGGGGTTTTATTCAGATCCCGGGGCCGTTTTTGCGGGCCCGGCTCTTTCGTTCCCCGGGGTTTTCGTACCCCGGGGGATTCGTAACCCGGGGGACCACTGTAAATAAAATGAGGAGGAGGAGGAGGAGAATTAAAAATAAGATAGATAAAATAAATGGAACCCTATTGAAGACTGCTAGCTATGTTGAGACTGGCTCAATAAATAATGACATCAGCTTGGTTGTGGAAAGGCTTGATCAAACAATTGGTGTGGAACCCTGAAGTAGGACCGGGGACTGAGTCTCAAACCTGGTTTTAAATCCACTAAGAAAATATTATGCTGTCTCAGCCAACTGCAGTTTTTTAAATTCCCTATTCATGAACACACAGAAAATAACCAGGTATGTAACGTAATTTAATTTTTCCCTTTTTGCAGTGAATGTTATAAAACGAATGACCACATTGTAGCTTTAGGTAGACTCTGCTCCAAACAGGCCCATTTATTATTATTATTATTATTATTATCATTATCATTATCATCATCATCTATGCCATGTATAGGTTTGGCAGATAAGTGATGGCTAGTTAAGTCAGACTATATATAATTGCAGATACTGCTAAAATCACTTCTCTGATGCTTTTATATTTAGAAATATTGATGGAGCTGAGGACCCATGTTTGCATTCAGTTTCTCTCTTGTGATAAATGTCCTCTATTCTGAGGCAAAGCAGTGTCACCAACTACAATACATAAATAGATGAAGTTGCCAAGTCAATTGGTGCTATTTTTATCCCTTAGTAATCAGACTGTAAAATGTGATGTCAAGCTTTTGCTTCCCAAGCTTCCTGTAGCAAACCCTTCTGCTTAGTTCCTCTGCCCATAGCAACATCTTTGTTGCTAATTTTCTACCATCCTGTCTGAGATGTTGCTTTGACTACAGCAGGACATTTGTTCTCTGAAAGCTTTATACAGTAATTATTTAGGCTTCAACGAGTTCCATCTATTGCATTAAAGAATACTTTAGAGGAACTAGAGAACATTAGCAGTAAGGAATTACAGAGAAATTCTTTAACCGATTGTGCTTCTTGCTGAGATTGAAAGAGAGTGCAATTTTTTTTTGTCTTATCACTAATTTTCTACATGAAGATCACTTCTTGCATGATGTTTTGTATTTTATTGCAAAACCAAAATCCATATGTATCCCATCATTTATGAAAGGACACATGCACAAACTGCAGATTTCCCTTTTAAAATTCACACTTTTTGTGACCACAAGTCTGTTGTCTTGTAATATAGTCTTCCACTTTTCCAGCTGCCTTGCACTTACCAAGCATTATTATCTCTTTTAATAGAATCATAGAATCATAGAAATTTAGAGTTGGAAGAGACCACAAGGGCCATCCAGTCCAACCCCCTGCCGTGCAGGAACTCCCAATCAAAGCATACCCGACAGATGGCCATCCAGCCTCTGCTTAAAAACCTCCAAGGAAGGAGACTCCACCACCCTCCGAGGGAGTGTGTTCCACTGTCGAACAGCTCTTACTGTCAGGAAGTTCCTCCTAATGTTGAGGTGGAATCTCTTTTCCTAATGAGTCATGTTGTTTCATTATATGTACCTACATGGTCCTTATATTGGGATGTTCTTCTATTAGAATTTTGGTGTGATTGATTTTGAGTAAAACTTTAAAAACGACCATGCCAAAATTCAAATAGGAAAACATCCCAATAGAATTTAAAGACTATGTAAGTACATATCATGAAACAACATGACTCATTATAAAAGGATATTAGTAGTTCACAGTCTGTGCCACAGTCTGCACCTGATCTTGTTTTTGCATGGAGAATGGAACTTCTTCATCTTATGATTCCAACTATGTAGTCTATTGGATTTTTGTATTGGCCATCAGAAGATGTCCACATATGCATTCATCTCATTGGTTGCCTTAAGAATGTATTTGCAATTAACAACTCACCTACTTTCTTTCTTGATCCCAGGCCAAATTCTCTGACAATAATTAGTTCTGGTTTCTCTCTGTCTTTTGCATTCTTATCCCCTGTGGTAATGAACATGTCCTTTCTGGGTGTATGTTTGGTTTCCACCAGAACTCCAGCACATACTCTTTTAGCTTTTTCTTCTTCTTCCTCCTCTACAAAGCATAAACTTGGATTACTGTTATAGTGATGGGTTTCCCCTCAATGCTTGTTGGTATTATTTAGTCAGATTTTGCAATACCTGACTGGTTTTGCTACATCTTTCATCTCTGTTAATGTCACCCCATTTCTTCTAAAAATTTCTTCTCCTGAGTAAAACACTGTGTAATTACTGACTGGAAATATCCCATTCCTGTCCATTTTAGTTTACTTACACCATGGGTTGCAATTTTTATACACTCTATTTCTTGTTTTAATATATCTAGATGTATATGAATCAAGATTCCCATGTTTCATGTTACTATTGTATCAATCATGTGAGTTCAGACTTTATTTTCCCATCTCAGTATGTCAGCAGCTGGATGTCCATTGGGTTTATTTATTTATTTATTTATTTTATTTATATACCGCCTTTCCAAAAAAGATCAAAGAGGTTTACAAAAGTGGATAAACAAGGGTTCTCTTTCCTCAGGCAAGCCCTGATGGAGCTGGGCCTGCCTCTTCTCTCCCTCCCTAGGCAGAGGATGGCAGTTGGTATGGAGGGAGAGTCCTCTTTCCTCAGGCAAGCCCTGGTGGAGCTGGGCTTGCCTCTTCTCTCCCTCCCTAGGCAGAGGATGGCAGTTGGTATGGAGGGAGAGTCCTCTTTCCTCAGGCAAGCCCTGATGGAGCTGGGCCTGCCTCTTCTCTCCCTCCCTAGGCAGAGGATGGCAGTTGGTATGGAGGGAGAGTCCTCTTGCCTCAGGCAAGCCCTGGTGGAGCTGGGCCTGCCTCTTCTCTCCCTCCCTAGGCAGAGGATGGCAGTTGGTATGGAGGGAGAGTCCTCTTGCCTCAGGCAAGCCCTGGTGGAGCTAGGCTTGCCTCTTCTCTCCCTCCCTCCTCAAACTCCTGGGTTTGAGTCCAGTTGCATCGTTAGACATAGTGCTACTCATATTTTTCCTCTGCTCTTCCTCAGTAGCTGGATGAGTGCCTTCTGAATTGGGGTTTTTATTTTTCAGCACTACATCTTGTTTCATTTTTGATTGTCTCATCATAGAGTTTTCATGGTGAAGGACATTCAGAAGTCATTTACTGGGGCCTTCTTTTTCACAGTCCTAACTCCTGGTGTTGTCTCTTGAGAGATCCTCCATCAGTGACATATACCTTTCTCCCACTGTTGTGGAGCAATAGCTGTTTGGTATATAGTCTGATTGTCAGTAATCAAGCTTCTCCTTAAATCCTGTCTAACACGGGAAAGCCTTCCAGCAGCAGTGTTACCATCAGCATAGCCTCTTGCCTTATGGCAGCATGCAATCCCAGCATCACAGAAAAATAGTGGGAAGGTTTGACTAGTTCATATTTAAATAAGAAATGAATAAAGCCATTAATGGGTTTCACTGGTATCAGACTGGCATTCTTCGGAAACCTTTACATCAAAGCATCCATTCTTAGAGGACTGGCAGCGAGTCAACAATGTTTCATTTCAACCAAGCAACCAGAATTGCATACTAACTCTGTGAACAAGATTTATACCGATGAATTCCATTTTACTTGTTTTAAGGGGGAAAATAAAAACTGCAAGTGCACATCTTTGAGCCATGGTCAAGATTTATGTACAGGAGTCAATTTTGGATAGGTGGGTATGTATGTATGTATGCATGCATGCATGCATGTGTAATCACTATCAAAATAACATCTCTCTGTTGCTATGTACAAAACACCCAGCTTAAGTTTTAACTTCATTCAGATTCTGGACTTCATTCAGATTCTGGCTGGGATAAACAACACTGTGTAACCTTGTGGCAGAACAGAAATAAAAGAAAGCTTGTTTTAAACCTTTGTTAGGGGTTACCCTACACTACTAAATTATCAATCAAAAGTATTTGTAGAAAGTTGGAGTTGGAGTGAGTGAGGAAAGAGACTTTTAAGACAATACACCTTCATTTCAAGTATTCATTATAAGTGAGAAAACATAGAACCTCAGTTAGAAATAAAAATGTAAATTAACTTTTCATAAATTTGCTCTTTTTAGTTCTCCTCTTTCATTTACCTTTGGGGTTACTTACAAGTCCACACCAATTGCAATATGCTCAATTTAAACTTCAAATTGAATAGATGCTGCTGTAGTAGGATTTTGATTTTCACTTGTTATATAACCAGGCTATGCACAATATTGCCAATCTGCTGGGAACAGCCCTAAGGAAGCATTTGCCCTTAGCAAAAGTTCAAACTCTTAATCTCTCTCCTTCAAAAATACAAACACAAAAACAAAATTAACTTAGTGTAGTGAGACTAGACCAATAACATTTAAAGCAATAGAGGATTATGTGAAGCCCTCTGAAACAGGAAAATTCAACAAATGAGTTCACTAATCCTTGAATATTCTGTATGATATAATTGACTCTGCAGTAAAGCAGGAATCCATACTAGTGTGATTAGTTTTAATAATATGCCAGTACCTGTTGTAAAATGGAAGTATAGACTCCAACTATATCACTGTTTTGTTGCCTTCTATTAAAAGCTGATGTATATTGACTGAGCTGTTATTGATTGTTTATATACAGAATCTTCTAAAGATCATCATCTCTGTGGAGTCGAAGGCTTTCATGGCCGGCATCCATAGCTTTTTGTGGAGCTTTCAGACTATGCGGCCATGTTCTAGAAGAGTTCCTTTCTGACGTTTTGCCAGCATCTGTGGCTGGCATCTTCAGAGAATGATAGCGTGGAAAAGGATTGGATATATATATCCTGTGTGACCCTGGAAAGGAAGGAGTAATTTGCAAATGTATTGTTCTGTTGCTAATGGCAGTCCTCAGGGTGGGAGGATATGCAAACAAGGATTAATGTCTGCTAACTGGTGCTCATTCTCTGCTGGGAATCCTCTGGCCTTAGGTGTTCTTCATTTGCATAGGTTGAGTCTTGACCTTGCTGTCCTTCAGCACTGGTAGCCAAGCCTTGTTTACTTTCAGAGTTTCCTCTTTCCTGTTGAAATTGTCGAGGTGTTTATGGATTTCAATGGCCTCCCTGTGCATTCTGACATGGTAGTTGTTGGCATGGTCCAGAATTTCAGTGCTTTCAAACAGCATTTTATTCCCAGGATGGTTTATAGCATGTTCTACTACTTCTGATTTTTCCGGTTGACCCAGTCTGCAGTGTCTCCATGTAGAGCGCATTGTAGCCCCATGTAGAGCGCATTACAGAAGTCCAATTGAGAGGTTATCAGTGCGTGTACTACTGTTTCTAGATCCCTTGGCTCCAGGAAGGGACACAGTTGGCGTACCAGACGAAGCTGATAACAGGTGCTCTTGACTGTCGTGTCCACCTGAGCTGTAAGATGGAGTGACGAGTCAAGGAGCACCCCCAAGCTGCGGACAGAATCCTTCAGGGGAAGTGTGACCCCATCCAGAACTGGCTGACACAACTCCATTCCTGTCCCTTCAGTTGTAAAGGGACATGCTGGGCCTTTGAACATTTATTAAACAATATAAAAGATTAATCCACTGGCCCCTGTTGGAATAATATCCATTCTTTACCATATTTCATATCCTTATTGAATTACTTTTTTTTAATAGAAGGACTTTAGATTTTGGTAGAACATGTATTTTACATTTATATAGCTTCCCACTCAAATTGGGCAGCCAGTATTCTGTTCAAAGTGCCTGAGATCTTCTGTCATATGTGTGTCCACTTCTGGGCCAAAGGGACCACTGATTATTAATTAGATAATAATAGCAATAAGGCCTGATATTAATATATCAATATCAATATATCAGTACCTAGCAAGTGATACACTTATGTTAGATCTCTTATGGGGTTGTGATTTTTCTTAATAGATATGTATGGTAGTATTAGGCATCTAAATATCACTTATTTTGTTTTTGCACTCAGAAATAAAACATATCAATAGTTTTCTGGCACAAAACAATGATTGTATGTAAAACATTGTATTTTGCAGAAATCTTATGCAAAATAAAATGTTTTTGTACAAACATAGAGGTGTCTGCCACAATATGTCTGTGTAACCTCCCTCCCCTCATTTGACATTTTCACAGAGTGTAGGATTGCAAAAAATACTGCTGTGGTTGGCTCCCCCCCCCCCCCATGGTGTCTCAGTGTTTTGAAATGTTTAAAGATTGACTGCCCTACACATTACTCAGTGACGTGAGATAAAGCTGTGACCTATCTGATATTTCTTTTTTCTTTATTTATTTAAAAATATTTTATTAAGTAATATTCTTTCAAACAAAAACAAAATATCTCCATATACTGTAATTTTGAATGCATAAATCCAAATTGGTTCAAACATAATAAGCCTGTGTCTAAGTTATAGTACAACACCACTTTTTGTATTTAACTATTCTTTTTGTCGATTCAATTCTCATATATTATCATTATCTTTTGTTTCTTGAACATTCTTCTTCTACATACAGAGCTTACATTCATACTTTCTTACATAATTACATATTTCAATCTTGCTTTATTTCCTGACAACAGTTATTATAAGTTGATAAATGTTTCATTCTTTATAATGTCTTGCTTTAATTTTTCTAGAAGAACTTATAGAAGCTTCTTTTTGTTTCTATAATTAAAAAAAGAACTGTTTCAAAATAGAATTACACCTGTCCTTCATTAATTTGAAATCTTAACCCAGTAGTTTTAATTTGTCTTTGTAATTTTCCTTTTTTCAGATGGTTTTCTATTGCTTTGGATTTTCGTTTTGCTTCTTAATTTAAGTATGATTATTCAAATTATCTAGTTTTCCACAATAACTTTTTCTACTTCATATTTTTATTTTATGTTGTTGTTAAGTGGGTTTGTAATCATATCCATTGTAGATAATTCCATTAGCTTTATGATCTACTCTTCTATAGTTGGAATTTTGTTATCTTTCCATTTCTTGGCATAAATAATGCAATGTTTCTGATGTTTCTAATAATATGGAGCATCAACTTGTTGCAGAGTTAGATGTTTGAGAACTGTTATCACGTGTACTCATTGTTGGGTGAAGCTCTAGTCAATTATATGAATGTGAGTACGTGAAGCACTCCTCTCTCCCAACTACCATACACCCACTGAATCAATTGTGAATTGAGTCAATATATTAAGTATGCTTGGAAGATACATTGTAGGCACACTTTAGTTCTCCTGAAAAACACTGCAAGCTATACAGATAAAGAGTTTTGTTGTTGTTAACTGCCTTTGAATCTATTTCATCCCATGGAGACCCTGTGAATGAGACATCTCCAAGACTCCCATGTCCTCCACTGTTCTGCTTAGTTCCTGTAAACTCATACCCATGACCTCTTTAAGCATGCAGCCTTCCTCTCTATCTATGTCCCTTCACCTTTGCAAGCATTATTGGTTTTTTCCCAAGGAGACATACCTTCTCACAGTGTGTCAGAAGTACAGGATTTTGAATTTGGATTTACATTCTTACACATTAAAGACACAATTTCAAACTGTTGCAGTGAAGAGGAATAATGAAAGGTGTTTCCAAAAAAAACAGGATGATAACTAAAGAACTTTCAACTAAGCTGAGTTTTAAACAGGACACATATAAGAAATGGAAAAGGAGGGAAATCACCAAAGAGGAAGTCAAACAAATAATTAGCACGTGTAGGGGTAAAGTCAGGAAAGCTAAAGCGCAGAATGAGCTCAGGCTTGCTAGAGAGGTTAAGAACAATAAAAAGGGCTTTTGGGGGTATGTCCATAGCAAAAGGAAAAAGAAAGTAGTTGAACATGAGTCAAAAGTGCGATGCAGCAGCTAAAAAGGCCAATGCAAATTTAGGCTGCATCAAAAGAAGTATAGTGTCTAGATCAAGGGAAGTAATAATGCCACTCTATTCTGCTTTGGTCAGGCCCCACCTGGAATACTGTGTCCAGTTCTGGGCACCACAATTCAAAAAGTATGCAGAGAAACTGGAGTGTGTCCAAAGGAGGGCGACTAAAATGGTGAAGGGTCTGGAAACCATAATCTATGAGGAGCGACTTAGGAGCTGGGTATGTTTAGCCTGGAGAAGAGAAGGTTCAGAGCCCTGATATGATAGCCCTGTTTAAATATCTGAAGGGATGTCACATTAAGAAGGAACCAGCTTGTTTTCTGCTGCTCCAGAGAACAGGACTGGAACAATGGATGCGAACTGCAGGAAAAGAGATTCCACTTCAGCATTAGGAGGAGCTTCCTGACAGTAAGGGCTGTTTGACAGTGGAACACACTCCCTCGGAGAGTGGTGGAGTCTCCTTCTTTGGAGGTCTTTAAGCAGAGGCTGGATGGCCATCTGTTGGGGATGCTTTGATTGGGCGTTCCTGCATGGCAGGGGGTTGAACTGGATGGCCCTTGTGGTCTCTTCCAACTCTGTGATTCTATGATTCCCTGACATTGAGGACGTGCACCAGACTTTCACACACACAGACAGTTCCTCAAAATTTTAGGGGCAATTTACCAACGCTTACCCCATATTATCATAGAATCATAGAATCATAGAGTTGGAAGAATCAGCACCCGAGTTCCTCCTGGATGCAGCCTGGGTCCTCTAAGCCACTTCAGTCATTGCTTGATGTAGCTTATTTAGTCAAACTAAACATCCCAAGCATAATTTCTCTTAAATATGTTGTTGATTAATTTAAGCAATTAACCAAATTTAAAAATTTAGTAAGGAATGTAACTTTTAAATAACGGAGTTGCCATAAAAACATTTCTCAACATACATATTAGTCAAAACACCATCTTTTGAAATAGCCAGTCCGGCAGTAAAGTAAAAACAGACACCTGCAGCCCTTTCATATCACATAATTATAGCACCATGATTCCACTTTAACTATCATAGCTATATCCTATGGAATCACGGGGTTTGTAGCTTGGCAAGGAACTAGAGCTCTCCAACTGAGAATTCTAAATACCCCTCCCTAAATTGCAAATATCAGAATTCCTTACAATGGAAACAAAGCAATTAGAGTGGGATAATAATGCTATAATTGTGTAGTTTAAAAGGACCCCAGGTACTGTAAGCTAAGAATTCCATTGCGCAATATTATATATTCCACATGCCCTCTGTATCTGTTTAGATTGTTATTCTCTGAGATGGAATGGAGGAGTGTATAGAGCTGAAGATTTGTATGTGTCAATTGTTCTGGCCTTTACTCCTTTCAAGGGCAGAACTGCGGGGCTAGATGAACAAGAAAGGTAATGGAGGCTATAAGTACAGAAAGGGGCTGTTGTGTGCCCTGATAGTGCAATTGGAAGGGAAGGAGGGAGTACTTTTTCTTTAGGGCTAGCAGTCATGATCCTGATGTCCAGCCAACATATTGGAGATTCTCTGGTATCAAACAGACCTCATTATTAACACAAGTACATTAGAACAAACCAGATGCTTAGCAAACTGAGTCCACAAGGGGGAGAATGAAATTAAAATCTAAAAACTATTGTTCAGCATCAACACTGATTTTTTTTTGGACTTCTCCCAATTCTTAAAAAGTATGTAATAGTGTATTAGTTTCATTTTGGAAGGATGCAGCATGTAATTTTGCAGTTTTTTTCCTTCTGCAATAAAGTCATGAAAAATTGCACAGTTTTTGAAGACTGTATGGATTGTGGGACTTTCCACATTTTTGTAAACATATAAAACAGCATTTTTCTGTACAGATAATAGTATTTCTGTGTGGATGTATTATTTTCTGTGCAGCACATGCTATGTCCTGGGCAGAAAATGCTCTGTAGTGGTGAGATTGTTCAATGTAAAATTAATACATGATACTTTTCCCCACAGAAAACTGCATTTCCTACCATTTTTTCATGTTTTCAAATCTTAATTTAATCCCTAGTCCTTAGAAACTTCTTTGTTACTCTCCAGGTTTAAGCTTGTTCGTTTTGGGGTAAGCCTCCTGCTGTCTTCCTCCACACCACATATCTCAGTAGTCAGCAACTCTTTTCAGCTTTCCCATGCTTCTTAGTCAGCTACTTTTGTGTCCTTTCCCTTCAGGCTTCTTTTGCAGTTTTCTCTTTTGTCTGCAGTGTTTCACTCTTCTCTTTTGTCTGTTCTGCATGGTGCTATCTGTGCAGAGTGTATGTATGTGTGTGTCAATTCTAAAGAGGAATTCAAGATTGTGCCCTGTTTCATTTTAATTCTTCCCATTGCTTTTGAGTGTTTCCAGAGTTGGGGAAAGTAGGATTTTATCATACTTAACTAATGTACTACTTTAGTGATTTAGAGTGGGCTATAGGAGACAATCACCTCTTGCCTTTTTATTTTTAAAGAAGCCTCACAACAAACACTTGCTTCCTCCAACCAATATAACTAGCTGACAGCACTTCCTGGGGACAGATAAAGTATCCATCATAAAGGGAAGTGTGGTTGGCAGCTGGTCATATCTATTCAGTTGTCTCAGAGGATATAACATAATCAGGACCTTTGTTGAAATGCTAAAAAATAGTGAACACCCTCTGTTCATTTTATATAGTATATAGCTAGAGTAAGACTCCCAATGTTCCTTCCTATAGTTAATGCATAAAACACTTTAGAAACTTGTGTAGCTGTGACTGGGCAGTGGTGCATCCATCCTCCCAAAACCAGGAATTTATCTTTGTAACCTGGGTTATAAAATCTGTAAAATTGCCCTGCTGATCCATCTTGATAATGGTTAGAGTTATTGCATTATAGTCATATTTCAGGTAGTGTGTCTGCAGTGGAACATATTATAGCCTGTGCTGGCCCTGTTGTTTTACCATTGTGCTGTCAGTAGTGAAGTGCTGACAAAGTAATTCAATGTTGTTACATGTTGTGTTTGCTTTATGTAGTGAAATGTGGAGGTTATGAATTTGATTGTAATAGCAGTACAGTGTATCAGGATCAAGGCAAATCTGTTATAGGTGACTATATCAGTTGAAAAGAAACTACAGTTCCTCCTCCTTCATTTCCAGGAATGCCTATTATCTATTATGTTGGGTGGGGCAGTTGTCTTGGGCAGTAGCATGTCAGCAGTGGTGAATATAATAATAACAATAAATTAATAATAATAAATTTATTTCTATTTCTTTATGCTGCTCTGCCCTTGTCCCAGGAGGGTATGTGCTGCTCTGGAGAGCTTCCTCTGCAATGCAAAGCTTTCTAGACTGGCTATCTTCTCAATCCTTGGCTCTGAGACATTTTCAGAGCAAAGAGAAAATATGGCCTTAAAATGGCTTGGAAAGCAAAGCCTCAGTGTTTTGGCTGGAAGCTGTGGGGTAAGCTTATCATCATTATTAATTTGTTAACTAAGCCAAAGAACCATTAAATGGGATGAGGAAAAGAACTGAGAATATCAACTATGAGTGGAAAGCCATATTCTGGACACACTGTCTACCCACTGGCAAACAACAAGTATAAATTTTTGTGGAGATCAGCTCTACCTAATAACCAGGCCACCTTATCAATCAGAAACAGGAGAGCTGTTCTCTAAATCCACCTGTTTCCAGCCTTGGTCATGTCCCACCTTGCTTACTGACTGGTCTTCTATTATCTCATCTTAGTTCAGCAGTTTCCGTTCAACTTTTTGCTGATAAGGTTATCTTTTTGGCCCATCATTTTGATCAAGTTTCCCCATGATATAAATTATCATGTACATTGATGGCAGTATATAAATAAGTAAATAAATAAATAAATAAATATTGAGAAGTATTGTGATTATCAACTATCTATGAATTAACTACTACTAGTTCAGAATCTTGGATGAGGGTTTAATCAGTGAAAAAACCAAGGTTATTAAAAGGGTAATAGCTCAGTTATTCTAATCTTTGTTACCTCTGTTAGCAATCAAATGAATTAGTAAGCCATGGCTTCCTATTTTTAGAATTACTGATTTCTGCCCTTGTACATCATACTTACCACTGTAACTAGGAAAGCTGCCCTTAATTATGGCTATATTTCAAAAAGTCTATTATGTGTGTGAAAGCATAAACTGTGATTTCTCCACTTCTTTTCCTACCAAAAATAGCACAATAATCTACCCTATAACATTTTCAAGAGTGTGACTTTTTAATAAGAATTCAGATACTTCATAATTTCCAAAATGCAATCAGTATTCACCAGAATTCATCCAACCACTTTCTGAAGAATTCTGTTAAGGAAATTCTGAAAGATTTATTTCAGTCCACATTTTTAAGCAAACCTGTCAGATTCATTCTCTTGGGCTAATATGTAGGTAAGAAAGATGGAAACCCACAGGGTGACCTTGGGTATGTGACATACTGTCAGCCCCCCCAAACCCAGTGATAGTTTCAAATTAGCATCACCATAAGGAAACAACTTGAAGGCACACAACAACACTGTAGATCACAATGCAGTTATCCTTCAGATTATACACTTCACTGAATTCTGAAATAAAATTCTTGACTCAAAAAAGTAAATTGTCAGGAGCAAATAAATGTGAAACTGACATGGGCTGGAGTTAGGGAGGATCTCTTCATTCCTGTTTCCAGACTGCAGTATACAAAGTCAGGATACATTGCTGGTTTTTCTTGTTCATCACTAGAAAACCTCACAGAAGGGAATGACAATTTTGCTTCAGTGTGCAGATTTTGTGTTGTGCTGTTCAGATGAGTCATTGCTTCTTGCCTCATTATGATTGATTTCAGAGTGTGACAGAACTTGGCAAATTGGTCTTTTTATTTATAATTCAGTCAAAGTTTATGGGGATTTTTTGTAAGCCTACTATTCTCCATCCATAACGCTATGCTTTAGCCAGTCATTAATTTAATTAATTAAAATATTTTGAATCCTTCTTTTTGATCACTAGATCTCTTGGGTGAATGACAATAAAAATTTTAAGCCCATTAATTTAAATAAAATAAATTTATTAACCTATACTAGGTCTTGAAAAACAAAATGTCTGCTTGGCCATAAAAGTGTTCTTCAACTTGCTTAAAATCTATTAGGAAACAAGTGAAGTTCAACTGCCACCATTTTTGAAACCCTATATATATATATATATATATATTCTGTAACATTAACCCAGAACAAATCTCACAGTTACTTCTTTTCCTTCTTGGCAATCAAAGAACAGGGGTGGATGGCAAAAGCAGCCTGACTCCACTCCCATAATGTAGCACCACACTGGAGTTTATCATACGATGGAATTTGGGAATATAATGCAATGGCAATCATGGGATTTCACATAATTGTGTATGAGTGTATCTCACGCAATTTTGGGCAAAAGGGAAGTCATTCCAAACACAATCATAGGCTTTACGTTAATGCATATAAATCACACAATTTCAGGCAATGGAGGTCATTTTCGGGAAATGGGAAGTCATTCTGAACGCATTCCGAATGCAATTAGATTTCACATAAATTTGCTAAACTAGTGAATTTATGTGAATTCGAATTGTCTCAATTCAAAATTGGGAGAAATTCCTCCCTTGTGATAAACTCCACTGTAATGATAGAAGCACTCCTGAAAACCTGTCCTATATCCTTTCTGCTTTACGTTCAATTTGTAGAAAGTCTATGAATAACTATGTATTCTAAATGGATCCTTCTGCTCTACAGGTAAGGTGCTGTTCTTCTCATTTAAGAGTCTGCTTTTTATATAACAGGGAAAAAGGTCTTGTACGTGATGAACTTGGGAGAAGTAACATAAAAGAGCAGAATTCAGCACCATATTTATAAAGATATAAGGCACCTGTTCAGCTGTTCCCTCAGCATACAGACTTAGGAAGGGCAAGTTGTGCAGTGACTTTTTAAGGAATCAAAGCTTCCCTTCCCCCTTCCACATTGCCATGCCCAGCATGCTCTTTCACAGTCAGTCAATTTAGTCCAAGCAAAAACCTTCTATAGACGGCACCCCAGGCCTTGTATGTAGTTGTCTGAATTTATTACAGGGTTGTAGAAGAAAATCTACAAACATGGGCTAGCCAAGTGAGAGTGTGTTGTGAATTATTTATTTGTTTTGGTATGAGCAGTTTATTTATTTATTTATTTATTTATTTTGCCAGTGTTGGTTTAGGGGTGGTTCTGTTCAAAGTTGTTGTTTTTTTGATTTTATGTGCAGCATTGGATCCTCTTAGTCACATTGTATGTTTTTGTTTTAAACAGTAATCCATTAACTATTTTTTGCAGGCCGAACTCTGCTGGAGAAGCTGTCCAGCCAGCAGGAGAATGCACCTCAAGAAGAAGCAGAGAAGCTTTGTTCTTGGATCATTGCAATGGGTCTCCTTCTGCCCTTCAGTGATTGCTTCAGAGAGCCATGTGGTGGGCAGAGTGCACAACAGAGTGCACCAACATTTGATGTAAGCCCAATTGAAATGTTGTTGACATGTCTCAGTGATTTGTATGGCAGTTCACTCATTTGTATGTATGCTGTTGCAGCCATCAGATGACAGGTCACAGTGTGGCCCACAATAAGTACTTTCATGATACTTTTAAAAGACATGAGCCATTTGCCATGAGTCATCTCTGCTGTATTTTGGACACACATGAAGACTTTTTGAAAGAAAAATTCACCTAAGCAAACACCTAGACAAAACAAATCTGGCTAATTGTAGGGGCAAAATACACTGCAAAAATAATCCAGTTTGTGATCTCTTTAACTGCCCTGGCTCAGTGCTAGGGAATCCTGGGAACTGTAGTTTATTCTTGCACCAGAGATTTCTGACAGAGAAGGCTAAACAGTTCCCAGAATTCCCTAGCACTGAGCCAGGTTGAAGTGGTTTCAAACTGGATTATTTCTAAAGTGTGTTTTGGATCACAGATTCCAGGCTGCATGCAAAGACCTTGGGTGGCCCATCCATTTTACCTGCCAACCTGCTTACTAGCTGTCACTTCCATGTTGGGAAACAACAGTGAGCTGGATCTCTGCATGAGTGAAGTTGGTCTATCCATCTCACTAGCAATTCTGAAAAATGCCACAGTTTCCTTGCTGCTGAGAGTCATTGGAACCCATCACACCCATCCTAGCTCCTGTCTCCAGGGAGGAAAGTGTTAAACCTTTCCACTACATTATACTGATGTGTATGTATGGTCTGCAGCCTGTCACTTAACACTACATGAAACTCTTTTGGGTAGAAAAAGTTGCTAACTCCTGTTTTAAAAAGATGTTGAATAGGTATTTTTACAAATTAGTTATTAAAAATTGGCAAGCAGCTTGTTGTTCTGGCAACACTGTTCTCTAAACAGTGGTTTAGGGATTAAGTGTGGGGCAAGTGTCACTGCGCAGACTGCAATCAACATTATGATGCTGCCTTGTTTAACAACAACAAACAAACAAACAAACAATTACTTCTTACCCCCTCCCCATGGATTGAGGTGTGGAACTACAATTAGCAAATATATCAGTTACAACACACATCAGTTTATAGCAAGCAATAGCAAGTACATTTCTATAATACTTATCAGTGTGCTTAAGCACTCCCTAAGCAGTTTACAATGTGTAAGCCAATGGCCCCCAATAAGCTGTGTACTCATTTTAGTGACCTTGGAAGGATGCAAGGCCGAGTGGACCTTGAACCCCTGGCTGGTATTGAACACACAACCTTGTGGTTTGTGAGTGAGTGGCTACAGTACAGTCATTTAACCACTGCACCACCATGGCTCTTCACATATGCTTTCACATATGAAAGCAATCTACATTTAAAATTCATCATTTAAAATTAACAATTTAAAAATAATTTAGATAAGCCTCTCGGAAGAGACTGGTCTTTTAAGCTCATTTAAATTCAGACAGCGTATTTAGCTGTCAAATCTCTTCCTACAGATCATTCCACAGTCTAGGAGTGGCTGAAGAAAAAGTCCTCTGGCTGACAGTTGCCAACCTAATTCTGGCTCACTGAAGTGAATGGAACATGCTTGATCAGTCTTCTTATTATATAATGGAAGAAGTTGATTTTCCTGTATTGGCATATTATTGCATTCAGCCTGAGCCAGAATTTAAGTCTGAAGAATATTTTGTTTAGAGAAGACCTAAAGAATAACAGCCAATTTCATAAGCAGCAAATTTTTTAAAATGTAATTTTCTGGTAAAATGTCATAGCCACTGCTATATGTATATGTATCCATTTATACAGAGAGAGAGAAAGAGAGAGACAGTAGACCCTCAATATCTGTGGTAGGTGGCAGTGGCAGGAATTGGCAGAGTGAGGGGGGAGAAAAGGAAGGAGGAAGAGGCAATGGAGGGGATAGTAGCAGAGGGAAGAGGAGGAGGAGAAAAAGGCAAAGGTAGAGGGAGGAAGTGGAAGGAGGAGGAAGAGGAGGCGGCCCCCTGCTGCCTGCTTTGGGTGGCTGGGGCAGCAAAGTACCATTGTCCACAATGGTGATGTGCCCATGTGCATGTGCCATCATTGAGGACAATGGGTTTTGAGCATCTGCGGATTTTGGCATCTGCAGGTAGATCTGGACTACATCCACCACAGATGCCGAATTCCCCCTTAACCCAGAGTTTTTTAAGATGGGGAAATCTGAGGTTTTTGTTAAAAGACACGGGTTTTTTTTGTTTTGTTTTTTTTTTTTGGTTTTTTTACAGGAGCCGCTAATGGGAACGTGCAAATCGATCCCATTCAGAGCCCCTCTTCTTCCCTTGCTGCCACCTCCTGTCGCATCCTTCTCCTCTTCCTCTCCCTGATTACATCCTTCCTCCTTTTCCTCTCTTCCTGCCACCTTCTTCCTCTTTCTCTCCCCAATCACATCCTCGACCCCATTTGGAGCCACTCTTCCTCCCTCCCTGCCACTTCCGATTGGGTCCTTCTCCTCCCCCTCTCCCCAATCGCATTCTCCTTTCTCTTCTTCCTTCCCTCCCACCTCCAATTGCCTCCTTCTCCTCTTCCGATTGCATCCTTGATCACATCCTTGATCCCACACCAGAGCCCCTCTTCCTCCTTCCCTGCCACCTTCTGTCACCTCCTTCTCCTCTGCCTCTCCCCAATTGTGTCCTCCTTCCTCTTCCTCCCTCCCTGCCACCTCCGATCATGTCCTACTTCCTCTGCTTGCACTCTTTCTCCTCTTCCTCCTCCTCATCTGCCCCTGCTGCCATGACTGCCAGGATTGAATCTCTCCATGGCATTTTCATGTGTGAGTGTGAAACGAGAATCCAGCATAAAATGCCATGGAGAAATTCAATCATGGCAAATCAAATGCCACAGAGAGATTCGATAATGGCAAATCCAAGAAATAATGTGGGTTATTCCTTTAGTGTGAATGGGGCCTAAATGACCATCTATGCCATTATGAATCTGTGCAAATGTTAAGAATTTTAGGAATGCCATTTTCAAAATTCAGCCCCCTGTGAAGGCACAACTGCATGGGTACACAAAAGGGTATTCTGCGTTGTTCCTAGACAGTGGAATACATTTTCCTCAAAAATGCAGTAATTTCTCATTCTCATTGCTTTTAGGAAGACTATGAAGGCACATCTTTTCAATCTGGCCTTATAAAATGTTTTTCTTATGAGGAGGATTTGAATGGGTTTTCAGAGATCCTACCCAGAAAGCCTCAGACTGATATGTGGAAATTAGCTGTGTATGAGTGGCTCTTATGAACAGTGGAGGCTGGTGGCTCTCATGACAACAGATGGTGAATATGCTCCACGTTTTCGTTTCTTGTTACTTTGAACAAGAGGCACAACCTATTTTGGGGATATGTTTTAATGCCTTGTTTGGCATCTTCAAAGTTCAAAGTTCCTACTAGAACACTGACTTTCAGGGTCACCACCTTCCAATGCTTCCCAGTGGTAAACTCTGTCATGGAAAGCACACTGAGACTTTAGGATAAGTGGATGAAGCTTTTTTAAAACTACCAGCTGTTCAGAGAGTCAAGTTCCTCAAAACAAGACTCTAGACCTTCAGAATTATCTACAAATTATGTAGGAAAAATACAGGGTGATCTCATTTCCTATCCATATATTATTTCCTAAGAAATTATCTAGTTTCATCATTTTCTCATCTGTATTTTTAATTCAGAACAAGCATCTGCTATAGACAGACTGCAGCAAACACTTCTGATCAGCAGTTTTTAGCCAAACTTGTCATTTCTTCAAGTACCCGAACTTCTTTGTAGCTAACAGGACCAAAGCTTTAGTGATCAAAAGTATTGCCAAGTTCCTTTAGCAACCTGAAAAGTTCAGTCATCAATCTACACAGATCTCTCAGTCTCAGCCTCTATACAATTTTTGTTCCAACTGCCCCTAATTTTGTCAACCTAGAGTCTACCTTCAAGATTTCTTTAGGGGTGGGGGAAGTGTTTTTTTGTGGGTTGGGATGTAACAAGCATGATTCTCCCTCCACCTTTTGAGTAGGATCCCTGAGTAATGTCATCTCCCACCAGTCACAAATCCGCCCCACAACTTAGTGGGAAGTTACTGAGGGGTTTAGCTTGCACTTTTTCACATCTGACTGTGCAGAGATTTTCTCTCCCTCTCCTGCAGGGAGAAGAAAATCCTGTATATGCACACATGCACACACCAAAGGCATGTGGTGAGTGTATGGAAAAGCTTTTAAAGGAAAGCTTTTATTCTAAGTAAGCAATCTTACATTAGCCAGAGGAGGAGGAGGAGGAAGAGGAAGAGGAAGAGGAAGATATCTTGCATACAAAGGCACCTTCCTAAAAGTAGTTATGAGTTACAAAACATTTTATGGCATATTCAGCAAAGGTTAAAAAGAAAACAAGCTCTAATGTGCCTTTCTTGTCTACTCATGACACAGATAGGTCTTTGGTTGTTTCTAGGAAGCTGGGAGTCAGGGTGACTTCACCCTGTCTATTAACAAGCTTGTCTGAAGATGATGAGGCAGGCAATACTTCTCCCATCTTGCCATCAGTCCAAAATGTCTCTGAAAGATTCTCTCTCACCTCCTAGCATTGTTTCTTTAAAAAATAAACTCTCATATTGGAAATATCTCAAAGCTTTGAGACTTCTGATAAGCTGGTCATACCCATGGGGCAATTATCTTTCTTGACCTGTTGTGCCTCTATGGGGATTATCACACGGGTTCTTACCATGGATTAAACACTAGCAAAACACTCCTGAAGCATGAAGGTGTGATAGCTGGTCACACTTCTGATTCATCATTAAAATGTTCCCTCAGCTCTCCCATACTCAAAGCGTTCGCTGAGCAGCCATTTCTTCAGAACAGAAGTTCTTGTTACTATGATGTTGACAGTCAATAAAACTATCCTAGCCCATCATTTTATCAACCCTTTGTTTACCAGGAAGAAAGACTATAGTCCTCCACTGTGTTGACCAGACAATGGGAGAGCCCATTATCACAAAGATGGACTAAGATTTCCAGTATTCTTTAGCCAGCAAGGCCACCAGCCTAGGCCAGGCTCTCATCTGTTAGCATATGGTTTTTTATTCTTGCAAGATTTGAACACTGTTATGTTCTTTCTGCTTTTTCTCCCTTCATAAAATGGATTTTGCTTTCTGAAACCCTTTTGTTTTCTTGTGGTTGTTACTTGCTGTGCTTACATCTCTACTGCAGTTGCACGTATTTTTTTTGTAAGTGTGGATTTTTATTTCTGTTTTAATTGAATTGTATAAGTTGTTCTGAGAACAATTTCACCAAAATGTTCAGTGGCAATTACAGGACAGCTAATATTCTAAACTGATAAATAAAAATAAACAATAATAAATAGAGAAAAATGGAACTTAAATAGCAAATTCAGGAGAGGACAGGCTTGTGTTTTGTTTTTTTTAATTTTAGGGTGTGTGTTTTTTCCATTTTAAAAATTAAAGTCTCACTGACAATAAACTGAAGTTTAGAGTAGTAAGACTATATAAATGAAGAAAAAAACACAAGAAATACACAACATAATTAAGAAAAATTGAAATATGTAGAAATGTTTTTGTGGATTTATGCCTAGAAGTTTTCGGTAACAAATGTAGATCTTAGGATCAGTAAAGTATCTTTGAAGTGAATCTGAGTGATCTTTTGTATTTCCAGATAGCTGAATGGATTACACTAGGAAATAGGTGTCATTTCCCAAAACATAGTTTAAGTTTTAATGTGAAATCTTACCCATAATTAATATTTCAAACAAGTCAGATCATCCATGAATAGTGAAAGAAGATATATTTTTCCATTATGTCAAAATGTAGAATGGGACTAATGAGATGGGCAATCAGTCTCCTTTTATCTTGTAATGTTGCTTCCTTGTCTGATTCCTTGTTCTTGCTTTGTCTGCAAGTCCATCATATGGTGAAAGGGCAAACATAACCTCATGTGGGCAAATATTTTTTCCCATTGTATTTGTATCCTAGGACATCCCCATGAATAATGAATATGAAAACCTTTTCTGTCATATCTTTTCTAGCAATAATTTGTGAATTACTGGTTCATAAATGACAGGTTTATGAGGTGTATATTACCACCTTGAAACTGATCTAAAGGCAAGCTCCTTAATGTTAATATTGAAAGATTTGAACTGGAGAACTTTAGAAGTTGGCCTTTTGCCCTGCATAAAATATTTCTCTGTCCTGTTTTTAGAAAACACAAAATTGAATTTTTATCCCAAAATAAAAATATAATATTTTATAAGCAAACATGGCATGAGCGGGCTGTCTAGCTCTTCTTTCTAGAAATGCTTTAATATTAGTTAAAGTGCTTAATTGCAAAGTTTCTAAAATTATTATATATTTGAGCCACCTTGGCCCCTCTTCTCGGAGAAAGATGGCATAGAAATGAAACCAATAAAATAAAATACAATACAATTTCATATACCCTGATATTGACCTTTTTGGCTTACCTTATATCCTGCACTGGCTGGGCCTCATCTGGAGTACTGTGTTTAGTTCTTTCATTAAAAGTCAGAATTAATTTAGTTAGCCCTAACTTAAATGCTAAAAGGTTAGTATGAGACAAACTAATTAAAGGTGATATAAGTCCATCTATATTTATTTATTTATTTATTTATTATATTCATTAATATCCATTTATCTGGATTTCAGTGAAGCATTTGATAAGACCTCCTGCAATATTTTGATGAACAAACTGATTAAATGTAGCATAGATGGGAACACTGTCATATGGATTCACTCTGCTCAAAGAGTTGTTATCAGTGGCTGTGCTGCAAACTGGAAGAAGGTTTTGAGTGGAATGCTTCAGGGTTTTGTCCTAGGGCCATTACTCTTCAATATTTTTTATCAATGACTAAGATGATGGGATGGAAAGAATCCTTATCCAGTGTGTAGATGGCACAAAACTGGGAGGCCTGACACATTGGAAGATAGGAACAGAATACTAAAAGGCCTAGGTAAGCTAGAAAATTGGGCAGGAATTAATAAAATGAAACTCAGTGGAGACAAATGCAAAATTCTACATTTAGGCCACAAAAACCAAACATACAGGTAGATGATGGGAGCTAGATGGCTCAGCCATACTATATGTGACATGGACCTTGGGATTATTATTGATCCAAAGTTGAACATGAGCCAGTAATGTGATGCTGAAGCAATGATGGCAAAAGCTATTTTAGTCTGCATTAGTAGAAGCATAGTTTCCAAGTTGAGGGAAATAATAGTCCTCTTATATCCTGCACTGGCTGGGCCTCATCTGGAGTACTGTGTATAGTTCTGTGTGCCTCATTTTAAGAAGGACAAGTTGGAGTAGGTTCAGTGATGGGCAATGAGGATGATAGGTTTAGGAAACAAAACATATCAGGAGACGTTGAAGGAGCTGGACATGTTCAGTTTGGTGAAGAGAAGATTGAGCAGTGGCATGATTGCACTCCTTAAATATCTCAAGGGCTGTCACAAAGAGAAGAGGGTAGACCTGTTCTCTGCTGCCCAAGAGGATAAGACCAGGGCTAATGGTTTTAAGTTACAGGATCGTCAATTTTGATTGAACATTAGAAGGAACGTCTAATGGAACCAATAGCCTAGAGAAGTGTGTGTGGGGGGGGGGGTCGTCTCCTTCTCTGTATGCCTTTCCCCCCAACCAAAAAAAAAAAAAAAAAAAGGATAGAGAGCTAACAGCTAGGGATCCTCCATTAAGCAGAGGGTAGAACCTCATGGAGATTGATGGTCAATAGGGCCTCATTCAGTTCTATGACTTCATGACTCTACAAGTCTATCAGTTGCTATTTTCCATGCTGAGTGTTTGTTTCTTCCATGTTCCTCAGTTCTAATAATCTGCATGGCCTTGGCAATAGGCCTCATGAGCTGAAAATGCTGCTGTCATATGCCAGATCACAGATCAGTGAATCAGAAAACAATTACCATTCAGAACTTGATCCAGAATGAGTGTGCTGCCCTGGCTTGAAGATGAAGGGGTTAGTTCATCCCAGCTGTGACTGTAAGCTAGAGGACTGGGGAGCCAGGGTTAAAATGATCCTTCATGGTTCCATCTTCATGACCAGTGTCCCAACCCACAGTCTGCAGCCCAAGTGTGTATGTCTGACAGTAGAATTCTCTTGGTTTTAAAATTTAGTTTCATTTCTCTTAATGTGTCTTTTCTGTTCTTTTCTATTTTGTAAGTGATTTTAGATCACAGTTAGGTCTGAAATGGAGTACTTTTTTTAAAAAAAGCAAACAAGGCTGTAATGCTCTCTGCCCCATTTTAAAATGTAAAAATTTGATTTGTATCACAGTGCTCTTTTCCCCAAGATACATGACATATTTCATTTTTATTCATAGCCATGGGGGTACACCTTACCCACATTCATGAAAGTATTAAATATCTTTTCTGTTAATTAGTGACTTGCTTTTGTTCAGCAAAGTTTTATATCCTGTCCTACAACAGTCTTCTTTATTTCTCCAAGGATTCTCAACAATTATGTTTATATTTATCAATATTTATTATTGACATATAATGAAAGATAAACTACAAAGTGTAATATTACATCCATTATTTCTCTTCAGTCAAGATAAAAGAAAGATTTCAAGCCAAGTATAGAACAGAACTCCAAAAGAATAAAATATAATTTTAAATCTGTAAAACATAAAGGATTTGGTTCTATACATACTCTTAGGAATATTAGCCATGTAAATGTCTAACAACTTCAACAGACTGGCAATAAAGGCTGGCATCGAGGGGTAGTATGCCCTGATTCCATCCCATGCCAGCATGACGCTGCACACCCTACTTCACAGTGGGTTGCATCATGGCACTCCTCTGGCACTGTGTCCAGATGACATAGAACCAAAGGAGCACCAAAAGGCCTCAGCGCTGGTGGCTATGACTCCCTTTCTGTGGTGAAAAAAGGAGCCACTTTTTGTGGCTCCTTTTTTGTGCTGCAGAAAGGTCAGTTGCCGCAGCCCCGGTCTAGGGAAGAAAGAGGTGGTTGCAGGCTGCCCTTTAGGGGCTCTCTGTTTAGCCTCTAAATGATTTGACAGCAACCATGTATTCTGCATTGAAAACTCATAGAGATAAGCTTTTATTTTGGTGGCTTCAATATTGGTATCACAATCACATATGCCAATTTGAATTTTTAAAAATACAGTTGCTAGTTTTGACAGTTCTGTGCCCTTTAGGAGATTTTGGATTTCAGCTCCCAGAAGCCTCATCCATGTTGGCCAATAGTCTGGGATTCTGGGAGCTGAAGTCCAAAATCTCTTAAAGAGCACTGGGCTGGACAATCACAGGAGAATGACAATATAATGAAGATGAAAAAGCCATAATAGTGGCAAAAAATAGTGCGAGATGTCCAAGCTGGGTTTAGGAAAAGAAAAGACATTAGGGCCCTATTAAGGCCTTCCCAGATAGTAAATAATCTCCCACCATCTGATGACCCCTCCCCCTTGTCCCCTATCCGGCCCCCTGTCCCCTATCCAGCCTCCTTTTGTAAGATCATGTATTATAGATCCTGATTGTTTTAACTATGATTAGTTTAATTCTGTTTTAAGGGGAGAGAGGTGGGTATGTTTGGAAGATTTTAACTGTATATGTTTTTAACATGTTGTACCTTGCCCCGATTGCTCGCTCAGAGGGGGGGGGGGTAAGAAATAATAATAATAATAATAATAATAATAATAATAACAACAACAACAACAAACATAAATTGACCGAAGAACGGTACACTCCTTCTATCTGGGATGGTCGTCCTCTTCCACCAAGCACGCAGCTTCTGGAGGGACGCACATGGAGCAGTGAAGGAGGAAGGGGACACCCGCCTAGCCAGCCAGAACAGCCGAACCAACCCTGGCGATCAATGGGGTGACAGATGTCGCAGCCAGATTGCCCTCACATCCTATTACAAACATAAATTGGATACTGGAATGCACCAAAGAATTCTCAAAGTAATATAGCCTCTGTTCTCCAGATTATCACAAAACCTTGGACTGTGCAGATCCTAGGTTCTCAAATGGTGGTGTGCATACCCCAGGGGGACATGACAGTTTCTCAAGGGGGACACTGACCTCAGGTACTGTTCAGCTCACCTTCAAGAAAGGAGAGGGACTTGGAATGGTTTTTCACTTTTTTCTTTAGTTTCAGCCAGGGAGTGAGAGGGAAAGAGAAGGTAGAAATAACAATAGCAAATAAATTTCTATACCTCTAGTGCACTTAAGCACTCCCTGAGCAGTTTACAATGTGAAAGCTAATTGCCCCCAACAATCTGGGTACTCATTTTAGTGACTTGTGGAAGTATTCAAGGTTGAGTCACAACCTTGTGGCTGTGAGAGGCTGCAGTACAGGCATTTAACCACTGCGCCACCAGGGCTCCATCAAGGTAGTGAGTGTTCAGGGTGTGGTGAGTAGGCTGAAGCTTGTGTATACATGATTAGAGCAAATATCACCCCCCCCCCCCGTTCCTCTTCACTCACATTGGAGGGAGGAACAGCGATCATGGCAGCTGTGTGTAGGAGGGTAAAAAGTAGAGGTGACTTAAAACCCAGTTTCCCCAACAAAATCAACAGAGAAGTCTCAGTCCTTGAGGAGGGTTAAAGAAAACTTCCCTCATAGGCAATGCAAAGCTATGCTGGGACATTGTGAGAATAAAAGATTTTAAGCCTTTTTTATCTTTTTCCTGCCACAACACAGAAGAGTCACACGAGAGACTCCAGTTTCATGAGTCAGGTGCAGGAGGAACGCAGGGATCACTCTCCCTCTTAATTCTCAAAGCAGAAGGCTGTTGTATAAATGGGAGACAGCCGCCTTTAGCTTTGGAAGTGAGGAGCAGAGGGAATTCAGGGATTCCTCCTCCTCATAACTCCCAAAGTAGGAGGCTGATGTGTCAATGGGAGACAGCAGCCTCCAGCTTCAGTAGTGGGGGGCAGGAGTGGCCCCTGAAACGCACATATTGATGTAAAGGCTGGCCAGGTGAAAAATGTTTGAGAACTACTAGTGTAGATCATGAAACAAATTGGATCGCTCTTAAAGAAATAGATGTGCCATGAAATTTGATTGTCCTGATGTACCATAGAATCATAGAATTGGAAGAGACCCCAAGGGCCATCCAGTCCAACCCCCTGCCATGCAGGAACTCTCAAATCAAAGCATCCCTGACAGATGGCCATCCAGCCTCTGCTTAAAGACCTCTAAGGAAGGAGACTCCACCACCCTCTGAGGGAGTGTGTTCCACTGTCAAACAGCCCTTACTGTCAGGAATGTTGAGGTGGAATCTCCTTTCCTATAGCTTGCATCCATTGTTCCAGGTCCTGTTCTCTGGAGCAGCAGAAAACAAGCTTGCTCCCTCCTCAATATGACATCCTTTCAGGTATTGAAAAAGGGCTATCATATCACTTCTTAACCTTCTCTTCTCCAGACTAAAAATACCCAGCTCCCTAAGAAGTTCCTCATGGGGCATGGTTTCCAGACCCTTCACCATTTTAGTTGCCCTCCTTTGGACACGCTTCAGTTTCTCAATTTCCTTTTTGAATTGTGGTGCCCAGAACTGGACACAGTATTCCAGGTGGGGCCTGATCAAAGCATAATAGAGTGGCACTATTACTTTCCTGGATCTAGACACTATACTTCTATTCATTCAGCCTGAAATTGCATTGGTCTTTTTAGCTGCCACATCACACTATTGACTTATGTTAAGCTTGTGGTCTACTTGGACTTCTAGATCCCTTTCATACATAGTCTCGTTCAGCCAGGTATCCCCCATCCTATATCTATGTATTTCATTTTTCTGCCCTAAGTGTAGTACCTTACATTTCTCCATATTGAATTTCATTTTGTTATGTTTGGCCCAGCTTTCTAGTTTATTCAGGTCATCTTGAATTTTGATCCTGTCCTCTGGAGTATTAGCTATTACTCCTAATTTGGTATCATCTGCAAATTTCATAAGTATGCCCCCAATTCTGTCACCTAAGTCATTGATAAAGATGTTGAATAGCATTGGGCCCAGGACAGAACCCTGTGGGACCCCACTTGCCACTTCTTTCTAGGATGAAAAGGAGCCTCTGAAGCTTTTCATACCTGGCTGAAAGGTTCCTGAAAGGTGCCTGAAATGACCTTAAAAGGTTCAGGCAGGGGTAGTGTCTGAACCTCCGGAGCACTTCTCCCAATTGCTCTAATATCGTCATGGAAACGGAAGATGCCTCTCTGCGAGTCTGAATCGCTTAAAGGGAGCTGATTCCCTCTTGATGCTTCCTTTGCGTCTAGAGGGAATCAGCTTCCTTCAAATGATTCAGCCTTGCAAAGAGGCATCTTCCGTTTCCATGATGATATTAGAGCAATTGGGAGAAGCACTCCAGAGGTTCAGACACTCCCCCTGCCTGAACCTTTTAAGGTCATTTCAGGCACCTTTCAGGAACCTTTCAGCCAGGTATGAAAATCTTCATTTTTGAGCACCCTTTGGGTTCGGCTGCCCGACCAATTACAAATTCATGTAACAGTTACTTTTTCTAGCCCACATTTTACCAGCTTGTTTGCAAGAATGTCATAGGGAAACTTGTCAAAGGCCTTACTGAAATCCAGATAGACTATATCCACAGCATTACCTTCATCTATCTATCTATCTATCTATCTATGAAATCAGATTTTTCTTGCATGACTTGTTTCTCTGAAACCCATGTACAGTGGTCCCCCGGGTTATGAAGGTAATCCATTCCGGATTACCTTTCGTAACCCGGAAATGACCGTATCCTGGGGGACCACTTTAGCGGACGGACCGCGCGGCCGATTTAAAGGGGCCGCACGGTTTTTCCGTTTCGTTCCCCGGGGGATCCTTTGGATCCCGCGGGAATTTTTGCGGTCCCTCCGGTTTCGGACCCCGGGGATTTCGTTTCCCGGGGGATTCGTAACCCGGGGGACCACTGTAGACTTTTTGTGCTTATGGCATTGCCTTCTAAATGTTCACAGACTCTCTGTTTAATGATCTGTTTTAGAATCTTCCCTGATATTGATGTCAGACTAACTGGACAATAATTGTTTGGATCCTCTTTTCCCCCCTTTTTGAAGATGGGGACAATGTTTGCTCTCCTCCAGTCTGCTGGGACTTCTCCTGTTCTCCAGGAGTTCTGAAAGATTATTGCAAATGGTTCTGCTATTACATTTGCCAGTTATTTTAATAATAATAAAAACTATACATACCATGTTCCCTGTTGAAATTGAATTAAACATTTAACAATTAAAACAAGTTAAAATGACAATGTAAACAATAAAACAACAACAGCAAACAGGATCAGACCATTTCCTTCTCTCTTTGGGGCCAGGTGTCTATTCAGGAAAGGCCTGCCGGAAGAGATCCATCTTAAAAGCTTTTTAAAAGCTGTCTAAGATGGTTATATGACAGATCTCATCTGGCAGGCCATTCCATAGTCTGGGAGCGATAGCCAAAAAGGTCCTCTGGGGAGTTGTAGATAACCTGGTTTTTACTGGTTGTAGCAGATTTCTCCCAGAGGACCTAAGTGTGTGTGGTGGATTGTACGGAAGGAGACGGCCCTGGAGATATTTTCGACCCAAGCCATTTAGGGCTTAAAACCCTTGGATGTAGTTCATCTGGTCCTGGAGACATATTCATTTAGATTAGCAAGGTATTCATGTACTATCTCCTTACTTATTCTGTGCTTAAATTCCCCTAGTCTGTCCTCTGTTCCATTATCCTCAGGATGAGCACCCTTTGCCTTTTCTGAGAAGACTGAAGCCAAGATGACTAAACTGAGACTGCCATACTTTGTCCATATCATGAGAAGGCATGGCTCACTAGAAAAGATAATAAAGCTTGGTAAGGTAGAAGGCAGTAGGAAAAGAGAAAGAACTCATTCCAGATGGATAGACTCAATCAAGGAGACCCAGCCCTGAGTCTGCAAGACCTGAGCAGTGCTCCTGATAATGGGGGGACTTGAGGTCCCTCAGTCATAGGATCACCATAGCTCTAAGTCAGAATCATAGAATCATAGAGTTGGAAGAGGCCACAAGGGCCATCCAGTCCAACCCCCTGCCATGCAGGAACTCCAAATCAAAGCATCCTCGACAGATGTCCCTCCAGCCTCTGCTTAAAGACCTCCAAGGAAGGAGACTCCACCACACTCCGAGGGAGTGTGTTCCACTGTTGAACAGCTTTTACTGTCAGGAAGTTCCTCCTAATGTTGAGGTGGAATCTCTTTTCCTGCAATTTGTATCCATTGTTCCACGTCCTAGTCTCTGGAGCAGAAGAAAACAAGCTTGCTCCCTCCTCAATATGACATCCCTTCAAATATTTAAACAGGGCTATCATATCACCTCTTAACCTTCTCTTCTCCAGGCTAAACATCCCCAGTTCCCTAAGGCGTTCCTCATAGGGCATGGTTTCCAGACACTTTACCATCTTAGTTGCCCTTCTTTGGACACACTCCAGTTTCTCCACATCTTTTTTGAATTGTGGTGCCCAGAACTGGACACAGTATTCCAGGTGGGGCCTGACCAAGGCAGAGTAGAGTGGCACTATTACTTCCCTTGATCTAGACACTATACTTCTATTGATGAATACCAGGTGGGGCCTGACCAAGGCAGAATAGATTCTTGGTCAGGCCCCACCTGGAATACTGTGTCCAGTTCTGGGCACCACAATTCAATGAATGACAAAGATATACGATTAGACCTTGTCCTAAGGCTACAATCTTACATAAAATTACTCAGGAATAAGTCTCGTGAAACTCAACGAGACCTATTCTGAGTAGACATGCATTTGCATTGTAAAGCTGGTATTCTCATTACTGAGCTACAACTCATGTGATTGTGTAACTAATTAAAATTGATCACAGATATTTAGTGACCTTGAACTTGGGAACATGAATACATTTGTTTGGAAAGCCACTTCTAACATTGACATTTTTCTGTGCCAATGATGGTAGTTGTAGTTCATTTTCCCTGATGTCAGGGAGCAGGGTATGCTTTAGCATCGATATTTTGTTCTCAACATCATATCTGGTTTAAAAGAAGCCAGGACAAAAAAGATGGCTTGCTTGGTTTCTTCTGTTCATGAAGAGAACTACTGCTTGGTTCTCCAGGCAATTTTTTTATTTGGGGACAAAAGCTGTCCATCACAGGAGTGAGAATCTTTCTAGATAGCTTTAGACTTCAACACCCAGGAGTCCTTGTCTTTAGCTATGCTAGCTATACAACATTTTGAGGCTAACATGGTTCTCACAACTGATCTAGTATATAGTGAATGTATGAGATAATGAAAGACATTCTAGGGGGAAAAAGAGGGGGGGGTGATCTCTATATTTATCCAATTAGGTCATTATAGCACTAGAGCTCACACTTCTCTCTGCTCTGCATCCACCTTATGGCTACAAGCAATAGTATTAATGTCACTTATCCCATCTTGCAAAGTCAAAGAGAGAGAATAATCTTCTGATTTAACCTGGATGTGAGAACAACCCCTTTAGCTAAAATGTCTCACTTATTCCCCCCCCCCCAAAAGTTCTCAGTCTGTGTGTATCTCTCTCTGTGTTTCAAGTGGCAAGCGATGAGCAACTGTAGTTGGTAGTCAATGGCACCTAACATTTAATGACACCATTAGAGGCCATCTCTAGGTTTCTGGTCTGGGTCCAGAAACCTCAGGGCCTAGGGTGATCTTGAACTGGCAAGGCATTCCTAGCACCATTATTGATGAATCAAACTGGAACCCCAGATGTTAATAGTATTGGTTTGAACCATACCTTGTAAACATATTTTAAGACTACTTATTTCTCTCCCCTCCCCCCAACCCAGTGTATTGTATGTGTTTGAAAGGACGAAAAGAAAATTATATTTTCCTTATATACATGTTGGATGACTTCCCATTATTTATATCCAATCTCGTCTATTTTTCACTTTCCATCACCTCTGGCCACCCTTCTCCCCCTTAATAATCAAATAATGCTGACTAAGGCTCCTTGTAACATCCTTGTAACTAGCTTGGGCAGGTCTGCTCGAATCAATTTCAATTCTAATTCTATCCCATGTGTGTCTTTTAACCATTTCAAAGTAGGTTTGTCTTTCAGCCTTCCGAAAGCTTTGCATCTAGTGGCTTCGTAAATAGACACTTGGCACAAATGTGATGGTTATGTTTCTAACTGCTGTTAAGATTTTTAGTAGCTGCTTATTTATTCATAAGATGAGTCTGCCTACGTCAGTAAAGAAATAAGATAATAGCACTCCCAGAACTGAGCTTGGAGGTCATGTACATTTGTATTCCTAGCAGTAAGTACCAGGTGGGTTTAACTGATAACAACCCAGTGATTATTTGTCTCTAGGAAGGTAGATAAGAAGCAGCTATTTTGTAAATCAGAACAGAGTGACCAAAAATGTTTAGACAAATGTGATGGGAGGCCATTATCCTATGAAGAATTGGAAAGATATTTCCAGAATGCAGGCAAGCAGATTGCCTCACCCATGTAGAGTAGCTGTTGTCATTTTAAAGGAGCAGGCAGAATTTCTCTGGAATTCCTATATATGAATTCTTCTTTTTTTCCCCCATAACTATACTGACTCAGCAAAAAAAAGTACAGGGTTTGAAAAATGGGAAGAATATCACCATTTTTTTTTTTTTATTCTGGGAGGTGTCAGTAGTGAGGGGGTTCTGAAAATAGTGGAACTGGGTGCTTTATATATCTTTGTGTGTGTGTTAAGGAAAGTGTTTTTGTGTAGATGATTTAGGAAAAATTAAAAGTGTTATCTGTAGGTAGTTTACCAAGAAAGCACAGACAGAATCCAGACATTCAATATTTAATGTATTCTTCAAATAAGCTATTTTGCTGTGAGTCTTTAACAATGTACTGCAATTGCAGTGAGTATTGCTATGTTTAGAACTAATAACAGTGTTTAGATATTGCATACTAGATATTGCTTTCAAAGTTTTCTCTGCACATATAGGTGTGATTTTAAGATATAGAAACTATAATTTTCAAATGTATGTAAACTTAATTCTGTAGGAAAAATAGAGAAGGATTGTGCAGTGAACATTTTTTTATGAAGAATTCTAAATTTCTCAATTGCCCTAATCCTAGAATAATTCATACAGTATATTCCTCTGATGGCAAACAGAATCCTGCAGGAATATCAATGATTATTCCTTTATAATTGAATGGCATCCATATAATTGCTATATCATGCTGTAATTTAAGTTCTCTTTGAACACTGAACACTTCCCCCCAAGACTAAAGATATAATTAGCTTTAAAATTGCAGTGTAGTACAGTATGTGTACCCATTCTGTGATATATTGGTTAAAAATATTTTTGACCTTCTTATAAGAATATTTGTTTAACAAAACCCATCTGTAAATTAACCTTATTAATTCCCTCTGTGCATGAGAAATGTTTGGACATAATTATTTAAAACAACCTTTTTGGTGATAATGAAAATCTGCTTCTGATGGTAAAATGCTCAGTTTATGTCTCATTATTCCTTGCATCAATTTACTGTGGCAAATTCTTATTATTCTCATTTTATACATGGGCAACCGAGTCTTAGCTAGTGATTGGCACAGGGCCATCAACTTAATCCCTGACAAACTAGCATTTAATCCACGTTTCTACTTATTAGACAGCACCAGCTTTAAATGTTTCTAATTTTATGTTGAGCATTAACTCTGCTTTCTACAAAAACTTTACATGAGGATTTTTGGACTTTCGTAAAAATAACCTTGCCTGCTGCTAAAAATAAATGATAGTAGTATTTAGTCTGGCTAAGGGCCCTCATTTGATGTGGAGCATTGGTTGATATGGAACTAATATTGCTTTCCTTTCTAATTTTATTCTCTTTATAATCCTTAAATGTATAAGGGCTAGGGTTCCAAATATGTCCGTAAACCAGTTTCAGTGTTTTAGGTAGCATGGTAGTAACTGTTCTTTACAGTTTATAGTAATCACTTTAGTCAGAGTCAGCCACTGTAAAATAAACAGTAACTTTTATTGAGAAACATACAGAAATTATGTATCTTGTGTGAGTTAACCTCAAGTGTAGTATGGTTAGATTAAAATCAAACAGTTGGCAGGCTTTTAGGCACTCTTTATCACACCCCATAATCCTACTTGTAGTAGCACCTTCAACCAGATCCTCAACTAGACTAGACCAGACCAACTGACACAATTCTGCATTTTTACATTCCCCTCTTACCAGGTTGCTCTGTCCATCAAACTGAGCTGGACTGGGTTTTGCTCCTCCTCTTTTGTCCATTGCCTGGTATCTAGCTCTCAAGCTGCTTTTCACGCCAACATAACTAGCTTCTAAAGGCACTTTGTCACAAATGATGATGATGATGATGATGATGATATTTATTTATATCACACCCTTCTCCCAGGACTGGGACTCAGGGAGGCTTACAACATTAAAAAACAACATACAGTTAAAAACATACAAAACTAGTATATTAAAATAGAATTAAATTACCACAATAATTAAAACAAATTCCATGCTAAAATCATATACTTTAAAAGATTAAAATGCTTAAAATACATTGACTAGATACAAAAAAGGAAAGAAAGAAAGAAAGAAAGAAAGAGTAACAACATTGATTGGAATTATACTTTGTAATATTTGTAACATTAGGATTCCTCGCTTTTTAAGTACCTAATGTATATGTGTTGACTGTCTTAGAGGCTGTTATTGTCTTGGATGTTTTGTGATATTATGTGACTGATTTGTTGTTTGGATGTTGTATTTATATGTAGAATCAATAAAGGTAATAAAAAAACCATAACAACACCCAATCACATACCTTAAAAACTCTGTTTTAAAAGCCTGTCTAAACAAGTAGGTCTTAGCTTGCTGGTGGAAGGATAACAAGGAAGGGGCCATTCTGGCCTCCCTGGGCAGGGAGCTCCAGAGTTTAGGGGCAGCCACAGAAAAGGCTCTCTCTTGTGTCCCCACCAACCATGCTTGTGATGGTGGTGGGGTGGAGAGAAGGGCCTCCCCTGAGGATCTCAGAGTCCAGGCTGGCTCATATAGGGAGATGCAGTCTGCCGAATAGCCTGGACCTGAGTCATATAGGGCTTTATAGATCATCACCAGCACTATGAATCATGCCCAGAAACAGACTGGCAGCCAGTGGAGCTGCTTTAACAGGGGCTTTGTATGATCTCTATAACCTGTTCCTGTTAGCAGCCTGGCTGCAATTCCTTGGAGCAGCTGAAGTTTCTAAACACTCTTCAAAGGAAGCCCCATGTAGAGTGCATTACACTAGTCCAAACATTATGTAACCAAGGCATGTACCACTGAGGCTAGATCTGGTGTCTCAAGGAACAGGAGTAGTTGGTGTACAAGTTTTAAATGTGCAAAGCACTCCTGGTCACCACAGAGATCTGGGCCTCCAGGTTCAAAGCTGAGTCCAGGAATACCTCCAAATTTTGAACCTGCATCTTCAAGGAGAGTGTTACTCCATTTAACTATAAATCTTGCTGACTGGATCTTGCCTTCCCTAACACTATGTTCCCGAGCCTTGGCCATGATGTTCAAGGAATTGTTTTTTTGTTTTTTGTTTTTTGTTTTTTTGATGTATAGTATAGTTTAACTTTTATCTTTTTGCTGGTTTTCACTATTGCTTAGTTTAATTCAGTTTTAAGGGGTGGGAGGTTGGGTAGTGGGTGACTGGACTGTTTGTAGTTTGTGTATTTTATTCCTGTCGTACCCCGCTCCTATTGTTGAAACACAGGAGTGGGTTATAAATATTATTATTATTATTATTATTATTATTCCCTAATCTGCCTTCCAATTGACCAAGAACACATCTGCCTTATCTGGATTGAGTTTCAATTTGTTTGCCTTCATCCAGTCCATTACTGATGACAGACACTGGTTTAGGAACAGAACAGGGGAGAGATGCTATCCTTGGACACTGCAACAGTCACAGACATAGAGAAATAAATTTGGGTGTCATCAGCGTTCTGATAACACCAGACACCCCATGTCTCTGGATGATCTCTCCCACCGGCTTCATGTAAATGTTAAATCATAGAATCGTAGAGTTGGAAGAGACCACAAGGGCCATCTAGTCAAACCGCTGCCATGCAGGAACTCCGAATCAAAGCATCCCTGACAGATGGCCATCCAGCCCCTGCTTAAATACCTCTAAAGAAGGAGACTCCACCACACTCTGAGGGAGTGTGTTCCACTGTTGAACAGCCCTTACTGTCAGGAAGCTCCTCCTAAGGCGGTCCTCATAGGGCATGGTTTCCAGACACTTTACCATCTTAGTTGCCCTTCTTTGGACAAACTCCCGTTTCTCCACATCTTTTTTGAATTGTGGTGCCCAGAACTGGACACAGTATTCCAGGTGGGGCCTGATCAAGTCAGAGTAGAGTGGCACTATTACTTCCCTTGATCTAGACACTATATTTCTATTGATGAAACCTAAAATTGCATTGGCCTTTTTAGCTTCCGCATCGCACTGTTGGCTCATGTTCAGCTTATGGTCTTCTTGGACTCCTAGATCCCTTTCACACGTAGTTTCATTCAGCCAGGTGTCCCCCATTTTATATCTGTGCATTTCATTTTTCCGCCCTAACTGCAGAACCTTACATTTCTCTGCGTTGAATTTCATTTTGTTAGCATTGGCCCAGCTTTCTAGTCTATTCAGGTCATTTTGAATTTTGATCCTGTCCTCTGGGGTATTAGCTACTCCTCCTAGTTTAGTGTCATCTGCAAATTTGATAAGTATGCCCCCAATTTTGTCATCCAAATCATTAATAAATATGTTGAATAGCACTGGGCCCAGGACAGAGCATGGGGGACAGAGCATGGGGAACAGCATGGGGGACAGAATGGTGCCCTGAGGGTCACCATCTGGAATCTACCCGAGAGGTAGGAGTGGAACCACTGGAGCGGAGTGCCCCTAATACCTAACTCCCTCAGGCATTCCAGAAGGATGCCATGGTCAATGGTATCGAATGCCGCTGAGATGTCCAAGAGCATCAACAGGGTCACACCGCTCCTGTCAATGTCCAGACGGAGATCATCGACCAGGGAGACCATGGCAGTCTCAACCCCATAGCCTGCCCTGAAACCAGTTTGAAATGGGTCTAGATAATTGGCTTCATCCAAGACAGCTTGGAGTTGGAAGGCAACTGCCCTCTCAATCATCTTGCCCAAGAATGGTAATATGAATGTCCTGTAATTGTTTCCTATCAGGGGACGTAGGGAGAGTTTTTTCAATAGTGGCTTAACCACTGTTTGTTTAAGCTTAGATGGAAATTTTCCCTCCCTAAGGGATGCATTAATTATGAATTGAGGTAAGGTTGTTACTGCATCCCCTCCCTGAGCAGTCAGCCAAGATGGGCAAGGATTGAGGGGGCATGTTGTCTTCCTAAGACATCCAAGAAGCTTGTCCACTTCATCAGTATTAACAAACTCAAAATGATCCGGTCTAACATAGTTAGCGGAGTCACTGGACAAATCTCTTGTAGTTTCTGTCAAAATACCGGCCTCAAGATTGGGCCTTATCTGAGAGATTTTATCAGCAAAAAAGTCATTAAATGCATCACAGCAGACATTAGTTGGTTCAAGTAGAGGATTCAAGATGGGAGGCAGGCAGTTGAGTTAGTTCTTTTACCACCCTGAACAGCTCTGCTGGACAAGACTCTGCTGATGCAATAGAATGTGTTCTTTGCTACATCGATTTCCACTCCATAGGAATGAGGAAGGTCTTGTTAGATAGGCGTTGGTGTTTCTGCCAGTTGCGCTGTAGTCATTGTGTGGCCCGGTTCATTTTATGAAGATCTTGAGTGTACCATGCTTTCTTATTTGAAGTGGCTGGAAAGGATGCTCAGGAGCAAAAATGTCTATGGCCTTGGTAAGATTGTTATGCCAGGTATTAACCAAGGCTTCAACAGAATCGCCATTATTCCCAACCATAAGACCCTCTAGGGCTTCCTGGAAGCTTTTGGGTTCCATCAGCCTTTGAGGGTGGACCATTTTAATAGGTCCTCCACCCCCAAGGGATATATGGGTATTAGCCTTCAGTTCCATCTTGACCAGGAAATGGTCCATTCATGACAGGGCAGTGGTACTAATCACCCCTGCCCACGGATTTTCCTGATCCGTACAAAAGATCACATCAAGTGTGTTACCTGCACAATGTGTTGGACCTGAGATGAATTGGGACAGGCCCAAGACTGTCATGGAATCCATGAACTGTCAAGCTGCACCAGTCAGATCTAATGAGCTGGCCTCGAAGGGGATGTTGAGGTCCCCCAGGACAAGAAGACCAGGTGACTCCAGCACCAGCTCCGAGACCAGCTGTGTCAGCTTGGCCAGGAAGTCTGTTAAGCAACAGACTGGACGGTATGCCAACAGCATCCCCAGACTGTCCCTAGCCCTCAGAGTCAGGTAAACACACTTGATGTGGTCTGTTTCAGACAGGTCTCCTCCTTAAATTGATAGTATTTTTGTGGACCTAGGCAATAAGTCAAGAAGGATAAGGCTGGACAGTTGTGATGGACAAGATACCATCACAATTGTTAATGCTTTCCTAGAGGCCCTCAATATCTTTTCCTGAATGCACTTATGTACTTTTGCCCTTTCAATGAGCATTCATTCAGATCTAACTGCCATTATTGTTTTGTTTTGTTTAATTATTGTGAAATAGAAGCAATATAACAGTCCATTCTGACATGATTTGAGAAACATAAGGCATATCAAGGCTGCTACTGCTAACAAGCTGGCTAGGGCCAAGAAATTCTGTAGGTCCTTTGAGACTAGTTGAATGAAAAAAGTCATAGCATAAGCTTTCATAGACTTGGTCTGCTTTCTCAGATGCATGGAGCTGACTGGTGTTACTTTAGTCCTGCATTCTTTGAATATGTGGTAATGGAGGTCTGCAGTCAGATGTAATCTTGAAGGCAAAAGACATAAAGCATTCTCAAATTGCAAAAAGTCTGGCTTAGTTTGTCATTTATTTAAACTCTGTGTCCAAAATCCTATTGTTAATCCAAACCAAAGTAGAACCAGTTAATAAGTGATAACTGGTAAATTGGCATTTATGTAAATTTGACTGATCCAATTAGTTTATTCTAGATGGGACCAGCGCTGGGATTTACGAATATATGTCAGTGTCTGAGTAAAGCTATAGTTTTCTGTTTTAGTAGCACAAATCTGTAAAGAGTTCACTGTAGACTTTGGAGGGCAAACGTTGTCCCAGTCTTCAAAAAGGGGAAAAAAGAAGATCCCAATAATTATCATCCAGATAATCTGACATCAATTCCGGGAAAGATTCTGGAGCAGATCAATAAACAGAGAGTCTGTGAATATCTAGAAGATCATTCCATAATCACAAAAAGTCAACATGGGTTTCAGAGAAACAAGTCATGCCAGACAAATCTGATCTCTCTTTTTGATAAAATTGCCAGCTTGGTAGATGTAGGGAATGCTGTGGATATAGTATATCTTGATTTCAGTAAGGCCTTTGACAAGGTTCCCCATGACATTCTTGCACAAAAGCTTGTAGAATGTGGGCTAGACAAGGCAATTGTTAAATGGATTTGTAATTGGTTGACCAGCCGAACCCAAAGGGTGCTCAGCAATAGTTCATTTTCATCCTGGAGAGAAGTGACAAGTGGGGTGCCACAGGGTTCTGTCCTTGGCCCAGTGCTATTCAACATCTTTATCAATGACTTGGGTAACAGAATAGGGGGCATACTTATCAGATTTGCAGATGACACTAAAGTAGGAGGAGTAGCTAATACCACAGAGGACAGGATCAAAATTCAAAATGACCTGAATAGACTAGAAAGCTGGGCCAAATTTAACAAAATGAAATTCAACACAGACAAATGTAAGGTACTGCACTTAGGTCGGAAAAATGAAATGCACAGGTATAGGATAGGGGACACCTTGCTGAATGAAACTACATGCGAAAGAGACCTAGGAGTCCAAGTAGACCACAAGTTGAACATGGGCTAACAGTGCAATGCAGCATCTAAAAAGGCCAATGCAATTTTAGGCTGTATGAATAGAAGTATAGTGTCTAGATCCAGGGAAGTAATAGTGTCACTCTACTCTGCTCTGGTCAGGCCCCACCTGGAATACTGTGTCCAGATCTGGGCACCACAATTCAAAAAGGATGTGGGGAAACTGGAGCGCGTCCAAAGAAGGGCAACTAAGATGGTGAAGGGTATGGAAACCATGCCCTATGAGAAGCAACTTAGGGAGCAGGGGATGTTTAGCCTGGAGAAGAGAAGGTTAAGAGGTGATATGATAGCCCTGTTTAAATATTTGAAGGAATGTCATATTGAGGAGGGAGCAAACTTGTTTTCTGCTGCTCCAGAGACTAGAACGCACAACAATGGATGCAAACTGCAGGAAAAGAGATTCCACCTAGACATTAGGAGGAATTTCCTGAAAGTAAGGACTGTTCGAGAGTGGAACACATTCCCTCAGAGTGTAGTGGAGTCTCCTTCCTTAGAGGTCTTTAAGCAGAGGCTGGATGGCCATCTGTCGAGGATGCTTTGATTGGGAGTTCCGGCAAGGCAGGGGGTTTGACCGGATGGCCCTTGTGGTCTCTTCCAACTCTATGATTCTATGATTCTCTGATATTTTTAGCATTAAAATAACCAGGTCCTCACGTAGTAGCGATCCGGTACTCTAGATCTGTCAGATAAAGCTAAGCAGTGTATGCTTAGGATTAAGTCACATTTTCCTAGTTAGTGATGAGATTTCAAGGGTATAAGTTTAACCTTAGTTTTAAACATCAAAACATATCTTGTTACCATATGTATTCACAACATTTGCAATTACTTTGTGTTTTTTTTTTAAACACCTTTCTAATCTCTTTTCAAATATGCTTGCTGACTGTCATGAGCAAACTGGTACAGAATAGAATAGCCCTAAAATATTTCCATTAATTGTGACCTTATTGAGTGGTTAGTCCAACAATAGATTTTCCAGTGCAGTTCTCAGAAGCAAGAAATTCAGATTAATGAATTCAAATACATTAAACTAGAAATTCAAATGAACTTTAAAAAAGGCAATAGTTGGACATTTCATGAGAGTCTGATATAAAATTGAATTTGATATAACAGCAGAACATTAAATATGCACTGGAGACAATACTTTTGGATTTAAAATATTTAATTTTTGTATTTTATTTTCTTTTTAATAATTGCAGCAAGACCAGCTTTACACTTGGGCTGCAGTCAACCAACCCACACATTCATCAGATTACATTGAAGGAAGATTTCCTGGAAGAATTCCATCAGCGTGGCCACCACCAAAGCCCCCAGATGAAGAACAGAGAATAAAAAGTAAAGAACAAGGCAAGTCTTGAAGTGATAATTGGATAATTGGGCTGGAAATATTGCATGTACTGTTGAAAATTGGACCATTTTATTTAAAGCTCATTTTTATTTCATGCTTAGGAGGTCATTTTCAGAAGAACTTACTGAAAATATGGGGCGGGTTTTTTTTTTTTTACTTATACAATATGAGACATTGGACATGGTGTCTAATTGTTTTTTCTGTCTCATATCATTATTATTTTCCAGTGGATGAAGAACTTTCAGCTTCCAAATCTATACTCAGAGCTCCTTCTATGGAGATTATCACATTACATTGCATTGCATTGCATATCTGCATTTACAAATAGAGGAACTACCTACCTATCCTGGGTGTTCTGTCTGTGGAGGAACACATAGGCATCCAAGACTGATAATAGCCTGTAACGCTGCTATATCTAGCAGCATTTACTACAAGCAGAATGGGATATCTTTAGTTTATCTAACCTATTTGAGAGCAAAGCTTCTCTCTTTCTGACATGGTCTGGTTCTTTATGAGTAAGGAACAAAAGTATTTGCATGGTGTGTGTAACAGCCACATGAAACATGAACTCCTGTCTTTTTAGACTGAGGGACTGGGGTTCCCTGCCACTTGTTATCTAATCTGGATTAAGTCTGGGGTTCTATTATCACCTTCTGGTCACCTGAGTGCCCAATTCATGATGGCATTAAGCCAGACAGAAAGACAAGTTAACAGCAACACTCCACTTAAGCATTTTTAAGTATTGGAATCTCGGGATATTTGTATGGGAAATGAGTAGGCTCTTTTGTAATCTTTTGGGTGTTTATTATATGCCTCCATCGATTTATAAACATACATATCTTCCTGAGGGAAAAACCCAGACATGTTAAAAAAAAAGTCATGGTCAAGCACCAGAGACTCAGCCATTCAGCTACTCAGCATTGGAGAGCGAGAAGAGGCAAGCACAGTTCCACCATTCCTAGCCTAGATACAGATGAGAGTCCTTCCCTCAATTCCAATTGCCACTACCCTGGCCTTGGAAGGGGAGAAGAACTATCAGTGTCTGCTGGATTTGATCCCTTTCCCCACTACAATTTCCTTGTCCTTTTGTGTCATGTCTTTTTTTAGACTGTAAGCCTGGGGGCAGGGGACTGTCTAAATAACAATTTGTAACCCACTATGAGAGCCTTTGTGGAAGAAGAGTGGAGTATAAATATTTGAAATGAAATGAATTCATCTGAGGAAGTATGCCAAGTCTATGAAAGCTACACCTTCTTTCACACAGTTAGTCTCAAAGGTGCTGCAAGATCCCATTGCATACTGATATTCGAGACTAACATGGCTGTGTCTCTCATTTCTTACCATGTACATCTTTCCATAAGCCAATATGCTGAAATTTAGTTTTAAAAATTCAATAGTAAATCTTCCAACAGGCTAGCTAATTGTTTCAGCCTTGATTGTATTTTTGAGTATGCACTTTTAAATATAGATTTAAACAGTAAGGTGGTTTTTATTACTCATAGCAATTTGGATAACAAAATTAAACTTCAGTCCAAGTGCCTTTATAACTTTATGGCCTTTTTTATTACTTGCATCCAAACAGAAGATGATCAAGGTGAGTAATCAGGTATTTAATTAACATAAGTGTTAGTGTGTATATGAATGAGAATGAATAATATACATTAGTTGGGTGATAATGTTCTATTCCAGTAGAAAAATATTAGTACTAGGAATAGTGGAAAAGTAACCATCTCAGCATACAGTATTAAATATCTGACTGCCCTCTAGCTTAAGCCTCTATGGTTTTCATTTCAGTAGTAGTGATTTGAAGTTAAATTAGTAGGAACAATTCAGTGGCAAATATTCATGGGCATATTTTAAAACCCAAGTGGAGAAAATTTGCCTTGCAGAGCTATTTCTGAGGTACACCTTGTTGATGTAAACAAGCAGATGTGCGCAGTTCAAGCAATCTCCGATGCCTTCGGAACTACTGGTGACCTTGGAGCTGTTTGGCTTTATCACAATTCCTCCTCCCAGTTCTTGATGAAACAGACTGGAGCCAAAACTCTCTCCTCAGAGGTTTTATTCTTAAATTGCTGTATTTACAAATATACCCACGCTCTTCCAACAAATCTCTCCAACCAACCATCCACCAACTCCAACAACTACCCAACAACTACCCTACAACCCACACTGTGGTGTGCAGGCTATTTATAGATTTGTGCCATGCGGCCACAAACTCAGCCTCTTCTGGTGACTCTTCTTCCTGTGCCAGCTGCAATTCTGTTCCCACAGTCAGGAAGACTCTTGATGTTACCTTAGGCCTGCATGGCAGCAAGCACATATCTGACCTTGAGCACTGTCTGCTGTTCTAGCCTTCAACTTCATTGGATTTCAGGCTAGCCAACAGTAGATTACCCATAATTCCTTTGTGCACAGCTGTACATTTCATACTCAGGCCTCAAATCCTAACACACCTAGCACTCCCTGACCACACACACACATATATATATATATATATATATACATACATACACACACACACACACACACATACATACATATATGTGTGTGTTTTTTAAAAAAACTGAACAAAACCCCCAAAATCTCACAATTTCCCCTAGCATTGACTTGAGTTCACTTCTGGTTTACTTCTTGGTTGCAAAAAGGCCTCTCCTGGGTCTAAAACTGCCCAGAAAGTTCCCCAAACATAAAGAGGGTAGGGGTATATTAGTGCATTTATTGGAGTAGAAAATTAGGTGTTGTGTAGCAGGAAAGTGTCCCCACCCCAGTCCCATAGGAAGGCAATGCAGATCCACATCCCCTGGCAGTTGCACACCTCTGTTTTAAACAAAAGAAGGTGGTGCTTATGTAGATAGTCATAAGTAATAATAATAATAATAATAATAATAATAATAATTTATTTATATACCGCCCTTCCAACGATCAGGGCGGTGCACAACATACACAACACATAGATGGTTAAAACATTCCAATAAAAACAAAAATAAAACAGTATAAAAACAAAGCAAAGTTAAATATCTATAAAACAATGACATATAAAAATATACCAAGGCAGCTTGCAATACGGGGAGGGGGGGGGAGGGAGAGATCACAGTGGAGGGGATGGAAATCAGGGGTATGCTTGTTCAAATAAGTGTGTTTTTAACCCCTTCTTGAACAAGGTAAGGGAGGCAGCCAGACGGAGCTCAGTGGGCAACGAGTTCCAAAGGCTAGGGGCCGAGACTGAAAACGCCCTCTTCATAGTAGTTGATAATTTTGCCTTTGGAACTCTAAGTAACTGTTGCCCAGAGGATCTAAGTGTGCAGGGCGGATTATGTGGGGAGAGGCGGTCCTTCAGGTACTCTGGGCCCAAGCCATTTAGGGCTTTATAGGTAATAACCAGCACTTTGTACTGAGCCCGGAAGCGAATAGGCAGCCAGTGAAGATCTTTCAGTATCGGAGTTATATGGGAGGCCCTGGAAACACCAGTGACCACCCATGCTGCCATATTCTGCACTAATTGCAGCTTCCGAGTGTGATACAAAGGCTGCCCCATGTAGAGCGCATTGCAGAAATCTAATCGAGAGGTTACCAGAGCATGTACTATAGTAAACTTTTTCTGTATTCCTCTTTTATAGCTTTCTTGCCCTCCACCTTCTAGTTAGAACACTGATTCCTGTTGTTTTGTCACAAATGAGATAGGAGAATATTGTGCATGCAAGAGTTCTGGATGGTCTCCAAACATTTGAGAAGATTTAAAGGGCATGTAGGAAGCTACATGGTGAACACCATTTTCTTTGGACCCCATTGGACACTAGGGGTGCAGATCTTCTCTTGTTTCATCGTTACATTTGAGTATGAAAAATGCCAAAAGTTTTCACCCATCAGAATGCTATTATGGGATATTTTACACAAATTGAAATAATAACAATAACAATAACAATAATAATAATTTGTCATTTCAGAACAATTTTTTTTGCACAAGTTCCACAAGGCTTTGAAGCTTGCACAAGAAAGCATGTTTATCATACAAAATATAAGAATTGTTTGCAAAATACAATAGTTTTTGCTGTTGGTGTTGCTGATGAAAAAATGGGCTGGTCATTTTGCTATGGTGCAGGAGCTAAATGCCTCATGGTGGTTGATTTATTTTCACCCAAGGCTGTCTCAATGGCATTCTTTCTCAATGAGGATGAGAAAATTTGCAGATATGCTTATTGGATACTAATGCTGAAAGTGAAGGCACTAAGCTCTCTGCTAGGGATGTCCTCATTATTTTGTGTTTTTATAAAATAATGAAAAAAATAAAAATAGAGGGCTGTTTGCTACTGAGATTCTGAAGGGATTTCTCCACTTTTGTGAGCTTTTTTTCTTGCTAAAATTGTGGTATTCATATGCTAACATATGCAATTAGAAATTTTCTATGCAGTCGAGATTAAAGTAGAATTCTAATTAAGCTGGAATCCCTCTTGCACTGAGAAGATTTACGTGCACATATTGATGCACGTGGGTCTCATATGTGCCAGATGCTCAGATGGCTAGGGGCATGACTATCAGGTGTAACCCTACTATTGTTATATTACTGTGTGATTCCACACACATACCCTCCCAAAAGAAAACAATGTAGAAATGCACACCACCAAATACAGTATATGTGTCTTTAATATGAAGTTTCTATTTTAAACTACAATTGAATACATTTGATGTTTTTGAATATTTTTCATATTCTTTATTTCAACTTGCTTTTTCATTTTTAACAATAAATAGTAACTCTCACTTTTAATTCCTCTTCCCTAGAACATGAAACTGCAGCTGTGGCAACAGATACAGAACATACAGCAGGTGTTCAGCAGGTACAGGTAAAGTGATAGTAGGGGTATATGTACTATGGTTGAATTCATGGAAAATATTTATTTTACTGTAAAACTAACATAGAGAAATAAATGGAATAAAATCATCTTGTAGCTATTGAGCAACGTATAGTTGTTCTATAGACTTCTCGGCTTAGATTATTCAACACTTCATGCCTTTCAGCTGAATGTGTGAACTGGATCAACACTGTGACTGACACTGAGGATATGCAAGTGATATTAAAGTGGTGTTGGTGATGTAGGAAGGCTTATTTATCTGTGCAAATGATTTCATTAAGCTCCAATAATTATGACAAACAGGCATTGCTTCATATATTGCAGACTGAATCATGATCAGGTCCCTCCACTGCTTGTATTAAAATATAATTTAAAAAATGGTTGTATATTCCACACAACTCAGTATGTGGCCTTCAGTATGTTGTCCAGAGTTGTTTAATGCCTGGGTGTTTAAACACTGAGGATGCCCATCCTGTTAAAATCTGTATGGCATCATAATTAAAATCCATACTTATACCATTTATAAGACAATATTCATACCACTTACCATCTTGTGATTAGCACTTTTCTTGTATTTGCTCTATGATTTACCTTCTCTGCCTTGACACCTCCTGACTGACTATTGCAAGTGCATTCTCACCTATTTCCCCACCCCACCCATAGCTTGTCTGTCTTTCTAAAAATATCTAGAGTGGAATACATCACAGAAGAGAACATATTTGTTTATAGTTGGTTTTATTTAGAAATTAAATCAAGTACTTTCACTGATGATTTTCAGTTTTAGAGGTAAAGGTGCTTATTCAAACCATGTTATAATAGATATTATAGAGACAATAGAAAAACTTGTGTCTGACATCTCCTTTCAAGCCACTTGGCAAGCTAGTTATGTGAAACTGTTGTCATAGAGGGGATTCCACTTTAGTGTGTCCAAGGAAGCCGTGTATCCTGTTTTCACAATTTCAGCCACTCCTGTGACCACTTTTAATCAGATGATTGTGTTGACATGTACTTTGCCAGTTCTTTCATTCAGAGACAGAAGATACTAAATACTGTAAATAAAGTGTAGAAAACAAGCTATTTGTCTAACATTAATGTAGATGGTATTTCACTTTCAATTTTAAACAGATGAAAAATTTCTGTAGGGGAGGAAACAGGCAATAAATAATAAAATATGTCTTCTTTTGGAAGACCATTCATTCATGTTTATTGAATACAGACACTCAATGTGTGTCAAAGGCGCGACTATCTTGACTTAACTAATGTGGTGAAACAGGAGTGGTTCTCTACCCCATCTCTTTAGACTGAGGATCCATTGCCATTTGTCAGCTAATCTATGATCTGTATTTGGTTTCATGGTCACTTTCTGGCCACCCAGATGTCCAACATGAGATGGTAGTAGAACCAGACAGGCAGAGTTAACATCAACATTTTGCTCAGGCATTTTAAGTATTTGGAATCTCAAGATATTTATGTGGGAAGATGAGCTGACTCTTTGGTAACCTTTTTGGCATTATTATTATTATCATCATCATCATCATCATCATTATTATCATCATAGATGTGCACACATATAGAGTTCCCTGGGGAGAAACACAGACATAACAATGTCTGGGAGCTTTGCTGTCATTACATGACATTATATTGTATGCAAAGTATCATATATTCATTACATTACCAGATATGGCAAGTCAGGTGTTACAGTTTCATAAGGACAGCACATCTGTCTCTCTAACTCTTTAGTAAGCTTCGTAATAGTTAAAACACAGAGGAACATTATCAACTTAAACAATATTCATTTAGAAATACCATCTCTTCTGTTGAGGTACTGTACATCTCTAAATAGTCATTTAAAGGGTTAACATTCTTGGATATTGTTAACTTTAACAGCTTCTGTTACATAGCTATAAACATCCATAACAGCCCTTCATTACAGTCAGAAGGAGAAACTTATTTATTTTTGAATAGACGGAAATCAAAATCAATGGTATCATTAGAAATCAGAAGTTCTTGGCCCTTTCATAGCCACAATACATTTTCCAATGGGATTTCTGAGAAATAAAATAACAACACAGAGGTGTTAAAACCTCTCTGAGTCAGTCACTCACTCCAACATATTTGAGAGCTTTCAAAAAAAATGATCTATGGAAGCTTCACCTTTGTAATTATATCCTCAAGGAGAAAATCGCTTCCCCCCCCCCCCCCAGTTTTTAAATTTTATTTTAATAAATTAAATATACAATGCATAACATATTTCTGTATGTATAATGTGTGTGTGTGTATTTCCCTAATTCTATTACTTTTTGTCTAATTATTTTTATATTCCACCTCAGTGCTCCCCTTCACCAGAGCCATTTTCATCACAGAATCATAGAGCTGGAAGAGACCACAAGGGCTATCCAGTCAAACCCCCTGCCATGCAGGAACTCCCAATCAAAGCATCCCTGACAGATGGCCATCCAGCCTCTGCTCAAAGACCTCCAAGGAAGGAGACTCCACTACACTCCGAAGGAGTGTGTTCCACTGTTGAATAGCCCTTACTGTCAGGAGGTTCCTCCTAATGTTGAGGTGGAATCTCTTTTCCTGCAGTTTGCATCCATTGTTCCACATACTAGTCTCTGGAGCAGCAGAAAACAAGCTTGCTCCCTCCTCAATGTGACATTCCTTCAAATATTTAAACAGGGCTATCATATCATTTCTTAACCTTTTCTTCTCCAGGCTAAACATATGCAGCTCCCTAAGTCATTCCTCATAGGGCACGCTTTCCAGACCCTTCACTATCGTAGTTGCCCTCCTTTGTGCATGCTCCAGTTTCCCCACATCCTTTTTGAATTGTGGTGCCCAGACCAATACTTCTATTGATGCAGCCTAAAATTGCATTGGTCTTTTTAGCTGCTGCATCGCACTGTTGACTCATATTCAACTTATTGTCTACTTGGATTCCTAGATCTCTTTCACACGTAGTTTCATTCAGCCAAGTGTTGCCCCACCCTATATGTGTACTGCACTTAGGGCAGAAAAATGAAAAATGAAATGCACACATATAGGGTGGGGCAACACTTGGCTGAATGCAACTACGTGTGAAAGAGATCTAGGAATCCAAGTAGACCATAAGTTGAATATGAGTCAAAAGTATTGTACATATTTACATATTTGCCACATGTGCATATATCACCCTACTCCTTGACAATCTCTCCAACAAATTTTGAATTATTCTTATCAATATTATGTAGTCTCACTGGTGCCAAATACCATTTCCAAATCAATTTATAATAATTTTCTTTAATCCGTACCAATAAATTCTTCAAATATCTTTGTTCCCAAATTCTATCCCATTACTGTACTTATCCGTTATTTTACATCCTAATTGTTCCCATATTCCTTTAAGAAAAAATTATTTTCCCTTCTTTATTCTCCACTAATCATTCCTTTTATATTCTCATTTTCTTGCATTTCTCTTCCTTTCTGAATTAGTTGTTCAAATTGTGTATATTTTTTCCTTTCTACATTTCTTTTCCTCCAATTTTTAATCCATTGTTCTATGTGCATACAATGGAACCAAGAAATTTTTATCCCCATAAGTTTTTATTTTATTTTTTCTTTCTCTACTCTTACATCTATCCAATTTTCTATTTTAGCTGTTTTACATTCCTTTAATTCTTTATCTAACAATCCTCTCAAATCCTTTGGGAATTTCTTTTCCATCATTATTAGTGATTATTGAATCTTCATTCACTAACTTTTTAATATTTACTCCATATTTCTAATATATTTTTCATATTTGGGTTTCAATTATCTTAATTTCTTTCCTAGCAAACTCCCTAAAAATGTTCCATATTCTCATATCTACTTTCTCTATATCTTATTCTAACCATTCTAAATCTGTCATACCTAATATACCTTCTATCACATATCTGAGTTGATTGGCCTCGTAATATCCTCTTATATTGGGAAGGCCCAATCTTCCCTCTTTTTGTGGTTTATACCAAAATTGTTTATTTAATCCCATTATTTTCCCTCCATTTCCCTCCAATATTCATTAATTGTTGCCATTTATTCAGTTCGGTTTCCAATGGTATCATTTTAAATAAAAAAAATTAATTTTGGTAATATTTTCATCTTAATGCTATTCTTCCAAGCCATGATAGTTGGATTTTCTTATATTCTACCATTTTTTTTCTCCATTTCTTTCCTTAATGCTACCAAATTCTTACCTTTCATTTCTTTTCAATCTTTCATTCTATTTATTCCTAAATATTTTATACTACTTTACAAAATCCTTCCCATTTGATTCACTAGCCTTCTCACTTGCTGCCCCTCACTCCTGGACCCTCCTTCCCCTACAAGCACGGCTCATTTCTTCTCTATCCAGTTTTAAAACTGAGTTAAAGACCACTTTGTTCAGGAAAGCATTCCCAGAACTGGGACTCAGAACATTAAAAGACCTAGTCTAAAGAAAAAGGCCTCCCTCCATGCCATCTGCCATTGTCTGGCTTCGGAGGGAGTGTAAAGGCTGGCCCAACACCATCAGGCCTATATAAGCAGCAGGGCCCTCCCTCCAGTTGATCTGTCATGGTCCAGGCCTCAGAGTTAGAGAAGATCCACTGCACTTGGTCCCTTTCCCCACCACCTTTCCCTTCTCCTTCTGTCTCTTGTCTTTTAGATTGTAAGCCTGAGGCCAGGGAACTATTTCAATTGAGTGTATGTACAGCGCTGTGTAAATTTAAAGCGCTATATAAATAAAGCCTAATAATAATAATAATAATAATAATAGCACGTTTAGATGAATCATTGTACTCCTTTCACTGAATTCCCTTCTCATATTTCCCGCTACATGACCCTTCTATCTTCACTCAAATTATTTTCCTTCAATTTCACTTTCCTATTACCCTGTTTCCCTGACAATAAGACATCCCCCAAAATTAAGGCCTAGTAGAGGTTTTGCTGAATTGCTAAATATAAGGCCTCCCCCAAAAGTAAGACCTAGCAAAGTTTTTGTATATAAATATATATACAGTATATAAGAAATGTTCATTTTTTGGTTCAACAATAAATGTGAATTCTTCTTCATGGAAAAAAAAAGACATCCCCTGAAAATAAGACCTACCGCATCTTTGGGAGCAAAAATTAATATAAGACACGGTATTTGAACTGGAACACATTTTCCTTTGTTGCTGCCACTGCTTCCCCTTTTGCTAATGCTGTTGTCTTTTTAAAAAATTGTGTAGGGTAAATTGCCATATGTGAAAGGAGGTTGTTGAATGCCATCTCTTTGGCAGTTGGATTTTGCTTTCTTGGGAGGGTGAAGAACACCTCAGAAAATTAGCCTTTGCTTTCTCTCCATCTAGAATCCTTTCTTAAAAGAAAACTACAGAATGGCATTTCTTCAAAGGATATTTACCAGCAGCTTGGTGCAAGGAATGGACAAGATCCTCTCTGAAGCCAAGTGGGCAAAGGCTTTGGGAGGGGAGTTAGGGCGCAGACATGGTATATGCTCTGAGGGGTTGCTCCTGCTTGTGCCAGCAGGAAAAAAAATCTATGGCTCATATAGAATGAAGACAGTACAGACGTGCAAAGACTAACCCCATAGTGTAAACCAAATAAATAAAATTAGATGATTAGAGGCAATATGGAAATTTAACAATATTTGAATGGGAAGAGAATTGGGAAAGAAGTCATAAAGGAGAAGAATTTGTTGGAGGAACCTTATCTGTCCCACATGGCCTCTTGTGATGTACACTCTAGCCCTAGTTAGCCTTCATGTCTTTTGGAAAGGAAGGACAAAGCACAGAAGCCATGAATAGCTGATATATCAAATGGTCACCTCAACTGGGTCATGCTTCTATGTGACCTCTGTGATAGTACTGAAGCTTGAATGCTTTTGAAACATTACCCCATTTAACACCAGACCCCAAAACAATATATCATATCAATATGAAAGTGAAGATGAGACACTGGAGATGATAAGAACTTAGCTAAACAGGGTTCCAAATACAGTAAGTGGCTGATGACCATTGTGATCTGGAGTAATTGTGGAAGATGTGGTTGAAAATGACCATAAGAGTAGAAAGATTCTTATTTTGGTAGTGTATCTCTGCCTTGGTCAGGTACAGCTGCAGGCAGTTCTGCCTCTTTCTCAGAGCTCCCTATTTGACCTTATTGTCTTTATCTCCTAATTCTGTTTTCATTTTTCTCTTGCTCTCTCCTCCAGTCTTGGCCTCTTTCATGTCACACAGTAGAACAGATTTTCTAGTAAAAGCAAAAGCTGGAAAGAAATAATTCCTTCATCTTTCCCCAGAATTTAAGCATTCTCCAAGGTGTGTGTGGGGGGGGGGGGGGAAGGGGGAGTATTAAACATAAGAAGTTCATTGCTTCTCTTTCTTCTTTCAGCTTTTCATGGTGTCCAGCCAATAGTAGGAAAAGGGATCATTGGTTCTCCCTCTTCCAGCCATGTCAAGATCCTGTTAGGTTCTCCAACCCACTACGCAAACCCCTAGCTGGGGTTGATGTTTGCATTGGGTGCAATCTGGCCAAGAACAGATGGTTCTTCCTCCTTGACCACACCAATTCCTTTTAGGTTCTCCGTCTCACTGCCTAGATTGCTTGCCAGGATTGGGGTTTGCAGTGGACAGCATCTGGTGAAGTACAGAGGGATTTCCCTCCTCTGGCTGTACCTGGGCTCTCTGGCCTTTTAGTCCTTTCAGCCAGACATGGCTGGGCTGTCTTCTTTAATGCTAGAGTTGGGCCTAGTTGCCTTGCTGCACAGCAGCTTCTGAACCACCCCTCCATTCCTGGATTTGCTTCAGCAGAAAAGTCAAAGGAGTACAGCAAAGACTAAAGAAAACATAAGCCCTTATCACCCAAGGCACTTACCGCTGCCCAAATGTTGCCCAAATGTTGCCCAAACGTTGTGGAAGCGCCGGAGTTGTGATTGTCCTTTCCACTTCTAAGTGTAATTGAGGCTTCCCGCTTTTCTTCTGTTGTTGAACTGTTCATGGAGAAGCCAGGAGAAGCCATTTTGTTAATAGTGGTCCCATTATTAACAAAATAGCTTCTCCTGGCTTCTCCACAAATGATTCCACAATGGAAGGAAAGTGGGAAGCCTCAATTACACTTTAGAAGTGGAACAGACTATCACAACTCCTGTGCTTCGGCAACGTTTGGGTAGCAGTAAGTGCCTCTGGTGATAAGGTCCATAGTTGCTTTTGTAGGTAGTTGCCAAGGTTTATTTTGGGGGGGGGGGCTTGGAACCCCCCTGGTATGGGGTGGCATGCAGAAATCCCCAATTCAAATGTTTCTGAAAGCCCACATCTGGACTGAAGAAAGACCAATTTTATCTTGAGCAGTACACAGGGCTTTGCAAACTTTGCTTAGGTAAAAGCAGTTCATTGGGAGGTGGCAGAAATACATAGTCTGGAGAGGTTGAAAGCCAAAAAAGCAACCACAAGGTGGCACTGGTCTATTCCTGGTGTAAACTAAAAAAAAAAGGGAATATTTTTTTCTCTCGCTACCAACTGTTTTGCTTCCCTGATGTTTGTGCTGTGTGTGTTTATTGTTTCAACTGAAGATTCACTTTTAGGTATTACTTCTTGGGAGAGGGGGGGATTATTTGTGTATTTATTTATCTGCTGAGTCCCTGACAGAATGAAGAGAGTTAATCTTTTTCTCAGTGCTGTGGTCATAATGCCCTACTGCACAAACAATAAATTGCTCCTAACATAATTTCAAGCACTGTGTTTAGCATCATGTCCAATTTCCTCCAAAACATATCTTAGTTACTGTATATTTTGTTACACCCTTTCTCTTTAACCCATGCTTTTTATGGGGGGAGGGGGGGCAGTATTCTCTGGAAGTTTATCCTAATCCCATGATCACAGTATGCTTTTTATTGTCTTAGATTTGCTTGATCTTTCTGGCTGAAGTTAGTTATCAGCATGCTATTTCCTGATCTTGGTTAGTCTCACAATAACCCTGTTAGGTTACTTATGGGGAGCAGACTGAGACTGTGGCTTGGCAAGGCCCATGTGCTGACAGCAGCTTAGGATACTAAAGAAAGAGAGGAAGTACAAGTGAGTTAGAGCTTACCTCCTATTGCTTGTTTTGGAATAACTTTAGCTGAGACAGTGCATCTCTCTCTCCTTACAGGGAAAGATGCATGAGCTCACCTTGGGATATTTGAAGAAAATAGCAGCAGAAGAATTTCAGCTCACTTGTCCTTACTCTCTCCTGTTAATTTTGAATGCCTGCACCTGAACTGATAGTTCACCTGGAATTCGAATTCAAGGTCAATTCACTAGACAGATTATACAGATTCTGCAACACACAAACTATTTTGTTCTTCTAGGCATATGCTTCATTTTATATGATAGAAGCATTATACTATTTGAATTAGGTTTGTTTGTTTGTTGTTGTTGTTGTTGTTGTTGTTTTTTAAAAAAAGCCCTACCTCCATCCCAATCACAGTAATATTTCTATATCCAGTTCTTTCTGTATGCCAGTTTCAGAAAATGGGCCATAATAATAGAGTTCTTAAATATCTTCTTGGTCATAGATAGCATTTTCTTCATGAAGCCAGCACTTGGCGTCAAGAAAAACCCATGGCTCTGACATGCCATAAAGCTTCCAAGTGAGGATTAGGCTTGCTGATTGTTCAACTCAAATTATAGACCCCGTTGGAACCCAGTGTACCTCCTCTGAATCTGGCAGTTCTTAGACACTGAAGACAGATTTATCCTGTAAGATTTATATACGCATTTTCCAAGAATATGAAAACAAATATGTTGACTTCAAAATCTCTTGTGTGTAGCACAGTTTGGAACATGATTTCAAAAGCTTTCCTTATTTGTAGATTACATGCTTGTGGCCATGGTCTGTCTTATTTTTTTAATTTTTGTGAATGCTTTATAAATAATCGTTATCTTTGGCTGCAATACCTGGCATAACTGGGCTTCTTAGCTATCTCATTTTACCTGATGACCTAAAACCAAAAACTCTCTTTCTCTCCTCTTGACAGTTGAGTTTTTTTTTTTTTAAAAAAAATACAGTTGGAATGTGAGCCAATTCTGCATTTAACATTTAAAAACCAAACAAAAATAATGTAAAATTATTAACTTCAATGATGGTGGTGTCAAGCCACATAAAGAGAATATTCAGTAAGAAGTTCTTTTTGGGCCCTATCTGGATTAAAAACATGTTCCAGAAAGAGGCACCATGACTGGTTTTTCTTCAAAATAAAAATATCACTTTTAGCTCTTTCCTTCAGCCTTCTGTGCACCCTAGAAACCACTCCACAGAGTTTGGCAGCTCTCTGGAATACAATTTTGGGGTAGACAGAGAGCTGCAGGAGTGAGTGGGGTCACTCATTCTGGAAAAAGCAGCAGAATCCACCTGAAGCACCTGGTTGAATCCTGGTTGTAATCCTTTCTATATTTAATTCAGAAAATGAATTTGAAATAAAACTTCCCCAGCAGCATGTAAACACCGGAGCTCATTTTTGGGAAACTTTTCATTGAAATTGTAGGAAGGTGTAGGAACTGAGGCTATGATAACTATAGATGAAACTATCAAGTCAGCTGAAATGCAAGCTAAATTTAGTATCCTAAAGAGAGAATATGTAATGGGAATGGACTATGAAATTGGTGAAAAACTGAAACATTGGTCAATGCAAAGGTGATTGACCAGCAGATCATTTTATAATAAGCATCCTTGGGTGGAAAAAATGATATTCTGAATTGACTAGTTGATGGGGAAAACCCTCCAAATATGTTTTCAGAGCTGCTGGAAACCTTTAATGAAAACCAACTCTTCATACTTAAAGTAATATATAATTAACAATCATTTAAATCTATCCATTAGAATCTCTTGTTCACTACATTGGTTCTTAGAAGAATCCCCTTCTTTATAATGAAGCAAACAAATCAAAGAGCCTCATCTAATACAGCAGGGAAAAAGAATAACAAGTGTCTTCAAAGAGAAAAGGCTGTAATGTTATTGCTGAAGCACTAGGTGGCAGCTGAAGATTTCAAAATGTGTTTTGCAAATCAGAATTACACTGCTGTCCCACTAAAACTCAATAGCTCCTTGCAGGAATAAGTATTTACCTGAATGAGACATTGGTGTGTGTCTGTGTAGTACTATTCTGCCTCATTACATAATCATACCTTATGTTCCCCAATGTTCCTGGGAAGAAAGAAGCAATCTTCCAGAACATCTGTGATAATATGTGTAATTCAAATTTAATCCAATCACAACATTTTTTTTTTTAAAAAAAATCAACTTTAGAAAGGGAACAACAATTTATGGCTTTAAAGTCTTCATTTAAAAAGAATCTATCAGAAAGACTCTTTCTGAAAAAGATGTTTTAAACTCTGGGGCCGACCAGTAAAAAGGCTTTCTCCTTGATTTCAACTCAGCAATGTGGCACCCTGCAGTGCCTTTCACTATGATCTCGATAGGTAGGCAGGTTCATAAAAGGGAGACATCTCTTTAGAAGGGGTGGGCAAATTGGCCTGTTTCATTTCTATAATGGATAAAGGTTTCTCCTTCCATCTCATGTCAGCACTAATTTGCAAATGTGTTTTCTTCCAGTCCATCTGAAAATCCATATGCATTTTTCTTGCACCTGATAAAGTGGGCTACAGTGCACACAAGCATATGAAAAATAAAATTTATTAGACTTCAAGGTGCTATGGGATTCATTGTGGATGAAGCATTTTTGTGCACTGTTTCATCTTCATGAAAATTTGTAAATGTCATTTTTCATAATGTACCTCTTTTATATACAATTTTCTCTGCTGCATATCCTTTTTGTATGCAGTTTTTCCTGCTATAGATATTTTTACATTTTTTAAAAAAGACCTTATAAAATCTAAGGTGTTTTAAGAACAAAAGAATATTTGTATTCCAGTTTGTGTATTAGTTTTAGAAGTGCACATTAAGTTAACTTATATTAAAATACAAATGAAACAAATTTCATCTACATACTTACCTTAAGATATCTCAATCCCAAATCATGTTCAGAGACAGAAGTGCTAGATTCACAGCTTTTTGGATCAGAGTATCTCAGCCCTACAAATGTGAAATCCCTTCATAATTCACAATGGTGTGCTGTCATTTAACTCATGCATTATGTCAGTGCAACAAATTTCAGTGCAACATGCTGAAAATGGAAAGTGAAGTCTGCATCCTATCTCATAACCTGGATATTTTCTTCCTGTCCTATATGAATGTTGTCTATAATAACATAAATTACAGAGCTTTCTATATTTTGTTTCGCAGAGAGCTTAGGATGAAACATTGCCCACTATTAATACATAATAGACTTGAAATATTTTATAGAAGAACCACAGTCCCTAAATTCCAAGTGAAATGAAGTTAGCTTTCACTGACTAGGTATAAAATGCAGATTATATGAATCTAAGGACCACACTTACTCTTATGCTGACAAATAAAGCATGGCAACCTCATTATTGGCTGTAGGTATAAATCCAGCCAATATAGAGATGAAAACATTTTATAGCTGTTTACATTCCTTCCAGTACTTTAGAGTCTGCAATCCCACTTCCCATCTCAGAACACCTTAAAACATAAAATCAGATTATTTTAATAATATACAGCAATAGTTTCACCAGAAGTGGTGGATTTAAGTGTCTAGTCATATGTCTATATCAGACAAACAGTATTAAACATACCTTCCAAATATTTTTTATAAGTTAGAAATATTTTAAATTCTGGAATAATATATTCCAAAGAGCTTGAAAGGTGTTCTGGTCTATCTTCTTAAATATATTCCAAAGAGCTTGAAAGGTGTTCTGGTCTATCTTCTTAAACATAACTAAAATCTGAACAGGAGATTTTCTTCATTGATGTCTTATATTTACTCCAGGAATCACCTTTAAATTTTTTACTTTAAGTGTCAATGCCTCTTTGAACAAATCTTTAGAAGCTGACCGTGTAAGACCCAATCAAATCTCCAAGACTGCCAAAATAGAAATTAATTTATTTTACAAACTGTACCCACTTTAATACACATATTAATTTATAGAAATGTTTGTATCCTAATAACTTAAAATAGAAACTGGCAAATCATAAACCCACAAAGGAACTGTCTGAAGAAATGTTCTAAGTTACTCAAATTTAATTGGTTAAAAAGAGAATGGAAATTAATATGTAAGTATCAGATTAAAAATAACTTGGCATAGTGATATGAATCAAGTGTTGTTCAATCAAGGTGTTGGTAGAAATTTTTGAGGAATTGAAATTTTTGGCTTTGAGACATAGATTGCTTGCCCATGTATGTGCCAACATAAATTTTATTTTCAGAAAGGATTTCATTTAAAATGTTCAGATTCAGAAGAATATCTCTCTCTCTCTCTCTCTCTCTCTCTCTCTGGTGTGGATGTTTTGACAAGATATATTTGTAATATCAAAAAGATTATATAAGATATTACTACAGAACACCTAGTTCCATGGTCTTTTGTTTATACTTAGATGTGGAACTGGCAATAGTATTTCACTGAGGAATGAAGAGGAACAGAAACAATAACATATTCTGATTTAGTAAACAATTTCAAGGAAAAACTGCCTGTTTTTACTAATCCTTATTTGTATTGTAATGGCCATTAACTATAAACCATCAAACTTAATTGACAGTATTTATTTTTTTTAGTTGTTATGTCTAGTTCATATTAATCATCCATGTGGAATGATCTAAACACTTGGTTTAAATTACTTATTATAAGTTAAGGGTGAGAATTAAATGCTTTGACAACCAATGAAGAAAAATATATATAAAGAAAGTGCTCAAAACTGTTTGTGCATTTAATCCATGCACAAATGGAAATGGCCAATAACTAAAATTCTTAATTGGAGGAAAAAATAGGACTGCAAAAGTCACAGGTGAATATGTATTTGTTATAAAGGGGCAAGTGTCAACAGTATTTTTTAATTAAGACGGCAGTGTGAAAGTATATGTTCTATTTTTTTTTCACTGTCCCAAGCAATGCCTCTGGAAAGTGATAAATATCTTGAACGTCTTAGTTCAGTAATTCCTTTGTGCTCAGGCTATCATTAGGATCTGGGGGAGCTCAGAAACTGATACTTAGATCAAAGAGTGGATGCCAGCATTTCAGGAGTAATGGAAACTCTGACATCTATGCTAAGATATAAGCATCGTTTTCTGAGCTCCCCCAAATCCTAAGGATAGGATTTTAGATTGGATTTTGCAATTGGAGAGTATTGGACCCATTTCCAGAATGAAATATTTGGACATCTGAAGCTAACTTCCCAGACTGCCTCATGTTTCCTCTGTATACTTGATTACCTTTTCCAAAGACCCAACAGGCCCCAGAGATCTCTGTATCTAAGATGAAAGGTCAATTTCACACCCTGAGATCTGCAGGGCTCTGAAACAAGTGGAGAATATATAGCTTTCTTACTTTGGTTGAGCTGCAATTCACATTAACCTTAGCCAGCATAGCTAGTTATGAAGGATGACAGGAATTGCAGGCCAGCATAATTGGGAGATTATACTTCCCCCACCCCCTTCTTTAGCAAATGACATGAAAGGAGTAATCTAAGTTTCATATGGGAATAAGATTCCAAGATCAGGAGTATCCCAGAACATGTCATTTCAGGGCCAAAATCTGAGACTTAGATACAGTCCCTGGTGATGTCATGATAGGTGGATCCTGTTAATGTCATTAAGCATCAACAAAAGTTGCTCAGAACATAGCATTCAAACAACAGTCATAAAAATCTCACAACAAACAATTACCTTGCTGGAAATTACTTTTTTCTAAGTTTTGCATTGCAAAGGTAAAGGTTTCCTCTTTGATGCAATTGTCAAATCATGCCTGATTGTAGGGGTGGTGATTATCTCTGTTATGGGAGTGAGGGACCAAAGCCTTTCTGTTTACTTTCAGTTAATTCTTAGAACATTTTCAAATCTTTACTTTGGGACAGTTAAAATATTTTCAAGACTGTGCCCTCACTCTAAGATTCTTCCTCCTACCCCAAGGCCTAAAGTAGTGGGAGCAGTAAGAATCTGACTCATGCCACACAGAATGCAGGTTGCAAGGAGACTCCTAGAACCATTTGCACTTGGTGATATTTCAAGGCCTGGCCAAACTGTAATATGAATCAGATGACAGGGATTGTTATCTTGATTGTATTTATTTTTCTTATTGCAGTCTTGATTATGCCATGTATTCAGATATGTGGAGGAGGGAGTAATTAACATTTTATGAGGAAAAGATACAGCTATGGGTGGAGATCTTTTGTTTCATTGCCAGACATATGGTGTTTCTTAGTTTCCCATGCAGGAATAAACATAAGCTTCACTGACTAATAAGGATGGACTCTGCATAGGAATCTCATGTGCCTAAGCTCCAAGCATGTTACTAGGTAATAATGATATGATACATCCGGATATATATATCACAGAGTGCTTCCCTTCCTGCAGTAATGTATCTAAATAAATGTAGGAGACTTGGCCTTGATCATGGAACAAGGATATTTTTTCAATTGATTATAGTAGCATGGATTACCTAGGCTGGCCTTCTTCAACCTGGCTTCAGCAAATGTTTCAGCCTGTAATTGTTTCAAACCCAGCCTACATGACTAGTAGGCAGAGATAAGGGACGTTTTAGACCAAAACCCTCTGGAGGGATCCAAATTAGGGAAGGCTGATCTTGACCATATGTCTAAACATGGAGCATCTTCCTTTCTGTATTAAGAAAGAGCAAGGGGGGGGGGGGGGAAAGGCTTAGTGATCATTTCCAAATACAGAGGTTTAATAGGTTACTGATTTCCTAGGCTGCTATCCCAGCCAGCCTATGTATCTCTTATTTGGAAAAACACAGTGGTTGGTAGCTGTCTGCAAAAACAGATTAGAGGTAGTGATCCCATTAGTCAAATTGACTTCACCATCTGCATAAAAACTTTTGTTGGATCCAAGCTATTGCCCTAACCAAGGCTTCCCTAACTTATGGCCTGGGGGGCATGCGGCCCACCAAGCAATTTCCAGTGACCCACGAGGAGGTGGGACTAGTTCCTGTGGGATGTGTGGTAGCTGGCTGCTTATGGCCAGCCAATGTCTGAAGGAGAGTTCACAAGCCTCCTCCAGAGTTCATCCTTACTCCCAAACTCTTCTTCACCATCCTTCCAATGCCAATACTGCTAAAATAACTTCCAGCTAAATGGAGGATGAAGAAGGAGAAAAATAACTAGGCAAGCATTTACAAACCTTTGTAAAAAGGAACTTTGCTGTCAGAGGCCTTCCCAATTTAAAAAGCCATTTATAGTAGTCTACTTTAATTTCCTACTATTTGCACTTTAAAGCGAAATATCATATATGCCCATGTGAGAAGCAGGCACATTTCAAACATGATTTCAGAGTATGATAAACTGATTGCTGACAAGAAGTGTAATATATCTCATTAAGTAAATGCTGGAAGCAGTAAGAAAACCTTTAAAATGTTTTAATCTTGTACCACATAGCAAAGTAATTTTTAAACCTTACTGTGACTTCATAATAAGTAAAAATCTTAAGAAGTGTAATTTATTAATATTATTGTATTAATTGAAAATTCCCTTTTTTATAATCTAGTTTATTTGCAAAATAGTTTAACCATTAATTATACCTTTACTTGGCAAGTGAGCTGCTAAAATCCTATTTGCGGCACTAAGAACTTTACCCTATTTTAATTTTGGCCCTTGGCCACTTCTGGTTAGGTCTGCCCTAACCAGAAGCTATTGTTTTCTGCCCATTTGGCTATGCAGAGCAATCAGGTGGATTTTGAATAGTTTCCCAGAGCTAGTCTTTTCTATCACTACTTGATATTTTGTCTGCCTTTGATATCACTAAAAAGCAACAGCCTTCTAGTTAAGGAAAGGAAAAGGGAGGTGCTACATCAATATCTGAATAAAGAGAGAGAGGAAGAAGATGAAGAAAAGGGAAGAAAGAAAGAAAGAAAGAAAGAAAAGATAACAGAATATATTTTCTATTTGCAGTGACTGAAAAAAAGGTGTTAAGTTACATGAACATAATTAATTTCCTACTGTCCCATTTTCATGATGAAGAAGTAGTCTGAAGTGCATCCAGCTATTTATTTCTTAACTATACAATTTGTTTCACTTGTGAAAACAAACAGATACCTTTATTAGGGCATTTTCTCATGTGCTAGCTATTTCTAAAATAGTAACATTGTCAGTCTTCTCTGGATCTGGCTTAAAGTTGTGTAAGCCTCACCTATTTTGCTTGGGTGATAGGTTTTACTGTATTAAATTATAAGTTAAAAAAAAATCAACTTCATCTCTAAAAGCAAAATGATTTGCTTTTCAAAACAGAAGTAACTTTGTTTAATTGTCTGGTTACGTACATGGATATGGAATATTATTGCTGTTAAACATTAGAAGTTGTTTAAGGCTCCTAGACTTTGATATCTACAAAGGAGACCCTCAAGATCAGCATCTAATTTTAACCAGACAAAAGAGACTGTCTCCAATTAGAAATGCCATCTTTTATGTGTCTTATTATTTAATAATAATTTCTTTTATGTTGGAATTGGTTAGTATGGGTATTATATAATTAGCGGATGTGTCCAATCCAGTGTTTTCCTCTTTGGCTGAGCTCAGAGGAAAAAAATCCAACTTTACACAAATGAGATTTTTAGATAGTGTAAACTGAATTAATCTTTTTAAAGACATCTTAGAAGTTATCTCAAAAGCAAGCCAATTTGTAGAAGGTCACTGTCTTGATTTTTTTTTTTTTTTTGAAGGAGTGCTTTCATCTCCTCACTGGATAGATTAGAAAATTTAAAAGAGGCAATATAGTCCCTTTGGGAAAATGAAAAACCTGAAGAAAATTTGGGGGCAAAAGTAAAGCTTTCCAATCCCTAACCAAAAATACTAAGTTTTCAAGGAAATTTGAATTAAATAAAACGAAGAAGATTGGAGTTCACATTTTTTTCTATAGAAATAGAAATTGGAGCCCACAAGCCCAGACGTTTACCCTTTCCTGAATTAACAGAATAATAATAATAATAATAATAATAATAATATCTAGCCCACCCCTCTGAACAAGCAATCAGGGCGAGTTACAACAGGTTAAAAGCAATACAATTTAAATATCCCATCCTTTTGCCCAACTCCCCCCCCTTAAAACAAGATGAAATCATAACAGATTTAAAATTATTAGATAGTCAATTAAAATTAAAAAGGAAATCACAAAATGCTAAAGTTCCAACCTGAAAATTCCTGGCTGTATAAGAGTAAAGATGCAGAAAAGAAGGGTGGAATAGCTCAAGCCTGCATCTCGGAGCCGGGAGGTGTTAAGCATCTTCTGGGAAGGCCTGCCGGAAGAGATGTGTCTTTAGGGCTGTTTTAAAGCCTTCAATAGATGGAATAAGACACATCTCGTCTGGCAGGCCATTCCACAACTCGGGGGCGACAGCTGAGAAAGCCCTCTGGGAGGTCTGCACCAACCTGGTCTTCATGGATCATAGCAGGTTCCTCCTAGAGGACCGAAGCGTGCAGGGAGGTTCATATGAGAAGAGACAGTCCCTCAGATAGGATGGACCCAAGCCATGAAGGGCTTTAAAGGTCAAAACCAACACCTTGTACTGTGCCCGGAAACTGATCAGCAACCAGTGGAGAGATTTAAGCACAGGTGTTATGTGCTCTCTCCTAGATGTTCCTGTAAGGAATCTGGCTGCCATGGTTTGCACCAGTTGTAGTTTCCGGGTTAGGCACAAGGGTAGCCCCATGTAGAGTGCATTACAGAGGTCCAAACGTGAGGTTACCAGTGTGTGCATTACAGTTTCCAAGTCCCTCATCTCCAGAAAAGGGCGCAGCTGGCATATCAGCCGAAGCTGATAACAGGCACTCCTGACTGTCACATTCACCTGACTTTTCATGTGAAGCGACAGGTCAAGGAGTACACCCAGACTGCAAACAGAGTCCTTCGAGGAGAGTGTGACTCTGTCTAGGACTGGAAGTTGTATTCCCAAGACTGGTTTCGGGACAGTAACTGTGAGTACTTCCATTTTGTCTGTATTGAGCTTCAATCGGTTTTCCCTCATCCAACCCATTACTGTCACAAGACAGTCATTAAGAGGGGAAATGCCATCTGAGGTCTGAGCAGACGATCTGGTTGTGGAGGACTTTCTCAGCTGTCGCCCCCGAGTTGTGGAAAGCATACTGATGACACTGAGCTCCATGCCTCCGAAGGATCTCTCCAAGCGGCTTCATATAGATGTTGAATAACATCGGGGACAGAATGGCGCCCTGAGGGATGCCACAACTAAGCTCAATTTTTGAGGAACAGCTGTCCCCGAGCCTCACCCTTTGCGATCTGCTGGACAGAAAGGAGCGGAACCACCTAAGAGCGGTGCCACCGATCCCTAACTCTCTCAGCCGAACCAAAAGGATGGATTGATTGATAGTGTCAAATGCCGCCGAGAGATCCAAGAGCACCAACAGGGTCACAATACCCCTGTCGATGCTCAGACGGAAGTCGTCAGTCAGAGCAACTGTGGCAGTCTCCACTACATATCCTGCCCTGAAGCCGGTTTGAAATGCGTCGAGATAGTCAGTATCCTCCAAGACAGCCTGGAGTTGAGAGGCGACCGCTCTCTCGGTCACCTTGCTAAGAAAAGGTAGCAAGGAAACAGGGCTTCTTCAGGAAGGGCTTGACAGCCGCCTCCTTCAAGCAGGATGGAACAATGCCCTCCCTGAGAGACGCATTGATCACATCCTGAAGGAATGTCCTCAATGCATCCCTTCCCTGGACGACCAGCCAGGATGGACCCAGATTGATAGAGTAAGTCGTCTTTCTCACAGCTCCAAGGAGCTTGTCCATGTTATCGGTACTTACCGATTGAAATTCATCCAGTAAACTGACAACAATGGAGTGGCTGGACACCTCATCCATGGCCACTGAACAAATATTGGCGTCCAAGTTGGCTCTAATCCGAGAGATTTTATCCACAAAGTGGATGTTAAACGCCTCACAGCAGGTGGTCGTGGGCTCTAGCAGGGGATTTGGTACAGGAGGAATCCTTGTCAGCTCCCCCACAACCCTAAACAGCTCTGCCGGGTGAGACTCTGCGGACGCAATGCGTGCAGAGCAGACAGATCTCCACGCTGCACACAAAGCCTTGCCATAGCTGTGAAGATGCAGTCTGTAGCAAGCTCTCTCGGATGGGAGTCGAGTCTTTCACCATTCACACTCTAGTCATTGGCCAACCTGCTTCATCTCCCTGAGATCTTCCGTATACCAGGGTTTACGGTTTGGAGCGGGCTGGAAAGGACGCTCGGGAGCAATTGTGTTGATAGCCCTGGTGACATCAATGTTCTACGTGTGAACCAAGGCCTCAACAGAGTCGCCGGCTTTCCCAACAAACAAACCCTCTAGGGCTTTCTGGAAACCAATTGGTTCCATAAGCCTTTGAGGGCGGACCATTCTAATGGGTCCACTACCCCCAGAGGGATGGGAAGTGGCCTGTAGTTCCAGCTTGATCAGGAAATGATCCATCCATGGCAGAGCTGAGGTCTTGATTATCTCTGCCCAAGGATAATCCTGTATGTATTAGTGTCTATAGGATTCAACTGTTAGGTGACATCAGATAAATTTTATTGCCCAAATTTAGTCTCCTACATTTCTTCCTGTTGAAATTCATTTTGTTAGTTTTGGTCCAGCTTTCTAATCTACTAAGGTCATTTTGAATTCTGATCCTCTTCTCTGGGATGTCAGCAACTCCTCCTAATTTGGTGTCACCTGGAAATTTGATGAGCATGCCCTCTATTCCATCATCCAAGTCACTGATAAAAACATTGAATATCACTGGGCCCTTCATGCCTATCAATAGCCTTCATGCCTATCAATAGCCTGTGTGGGCAGTAAAGCTTTTCGTGGCTCATTCACTTCCCATTTTTCATATAGGCAGAGAAAGAGGAAGCATGGTACTGTTTTACAAAATTTGAAGTTGAATCAAATAAGCACTTTAAAAAAGATCCAGAGGGTTCAGGCACATAGTATTGTAGTTGCTGGCATGGAGTATGCTATGACCAGTATCACAGTGTCTTGTTGTCCATATCTATGAATTCAGCACCCATTTGTGGCAATTAATGTTGGAGTAATCTTTAAAACACACACACACACAAGTAATAGGATAAGCAGACTTTGAACAGCAAGGATATAGGTGTCACATCTATGGGCCTACTTTTTTTTTAGTGCCCACCCCCCGTCTCTGCTTTCCTGAGACACCATGGAATGACTGCTTGTTAAATAATAATAATAATAATAATTATTATTATTATTATTATTATTATTTCTATTTCCCGCCTCTCCCCATGGATTGAGGCGAGATTCCAGCATAGTTTAAAAATAGTGTACAAAATTAAAGCAATTGACTAAATAATCCTAAAATCATCATAAGAAACAGTAAAAACATGATCCAGTAGTACAGTATAGTCTGACCCCAGGCAAATCATAGATATACATAGCTGTCAATCAAATATTCTGTGTTCTGGCTCACCGGAAGAGATCCGTCTTAAGTGCCCTCTTGAAAGCGTCCAAGGAGGTAATAAGACGGATCTCTTCCAGTAGGCTGTTCCATAATTTCAGGGCTGTGGCAGAAAACGCTCTATGGGAAGTCAATATTAGTCTGGTATCAAAATGTTCCAGCAGGTTCTTTCCTGAAGTTCTGAGAGTGCGGGACGGATTGTGTAGGGAGAGGCGTTCCCTCAAGTAACTCGGGCCCAAGCCATATAGGGCTTTAAAGGTAATAACCAACACTTTGTATTGGGCCCGGAAGCTGATCAGCAGCCAATGTAACAATCTTAATATGGGGGTAATATGGTCAGTTCTTGATGCCCCCGTGACCAATATTTTTATAGCATTCACTTTAGAATCTTACAACCTAAGCAGTGTTTTTGCTTAACAGGAAAAATCATTTATGTGTAATGTGAAAAGCTTCTCCTTAATGCTGACTGATGACAGTTTTTGCATTGATTTGAAGTGCCAGCTTACAAACATTTAGAGTCTTTAGAAACAGCCTCTTCTAAAAAACAAAATCCAACACCACTGTGGTTTTATAATAATTTTTTTGTTACGAGTTCCAGAAAAATAATCATATCATTCTGGCACAAGACAAATTTTAGTGTTTTGAGTCCCACTTCTGTCAAAGAAAAGGATGAAGCACTCATATGAAACTGTGAGAGCAGAATTTCCTAGTTAACTTTCAAGAAATCAAACCTAGATCTTGTTAGGTAGCTGAAGGAAAGTAAATTTACACCAGCATTATTTCATGTGGCTCTTGCTGCTGAACTGTGCAATGTAACATAATGGCCAACCAATGCCCGGGGGTGGGAAATTCCATTCTCCATTTGCATGTAGTTGTGGAGCCTGGAACAAAGAACTGCCATTGTTCAGACCTGTAACATAACAGGAAAAAGTGCATACTTTAATGTAAGCAACAGTAATATCAGTAATAGAATTCCAACCTGTGTGTGTCTGTGTCTGTCTGTCTCTGTGTTTGCTTTCAAGTTGTTTCCGACCTATGACAATCCTAAATCAACCCTATAATGGGAATTTCTTGGCAAGTTTCTTCAGAGGAAGTTTGCCATTGCCTTGGCCTTAGGCTGAGACCTGAGTATGTGACTTGTCCCAGGTCATCCAGTGAGTTTTCATGGCCAAGTGGGGTATTCGAACCCTAATCTCCAGAGTCATAGTCTAATGTTTAACCCACTATGCCACTTGCACATTCCAGCCCATACCTGAAAGCTTTTGTAGGCATCAGAGGCTAACAGGTTCCCCTTGTTAATCTGACTGGTCTAGTGATGGAAAGAATGTTCAAAAATGTTCAAAACATGGTACAAAAAAGGTGTTTCCTGGGTACTGGAAACCCCTGACTGATGAAGATCTTTGCAGTTCAGGACTCATTCTGCACAAACTCTGCACATGGCTTTTTGTGTAGGAAGCATATTTTTCTGTGCAGAAAATAATATTTCTCTGCATAGAAAATGCTATTTTCTGTGCACACACCCCCCCCCCCCGAAAGATCTGCACATGCTAATTTTCTTGCAATAAATTCCCAACTGCAGCTTTTTAGCATAGGAAACACCATTTTCTGCCCAGTAAAAAGCTGTTTCCTACACATAAAATGCTGTTTTCTACACAATAATACCATGTCTGAATTTACAACAGAATAAGCCTTGAAGAGTGAAAAGCCCCTTGAATCAGGAAAGAAATTGCTAATATTGCTTTTTTCAAGAATTACATTAGTAAGGAATTATGTTACTAGACTGGTCTCCCTATAGTCCATACATTTTGCCAGAACTGGGTGGCAATGGTGATGGTAATGACGGCATGAGGGATCCTTGCTGACATTCCTCAGAACCCAAGTTTCGAGTTCTCTGCATGAAAAAGACCTCCTAGTCTGGACAGAAGAATTGAGAACAAGGGACACTGAGCCACCATGCCATAAAGTGAAGGGGAAAAAATAATCAAATAACATGTTGACCAGGCATTTCTGGTTATTTTCCTATGAGTTTTGGTAAAAAGCATTCTGGTTCTTAATGAATTTGGCTTTTGTCTCTGAAGTTCTTTGTACAATAACTTGATCCCTATGTGTCTCTGATGTTTCTGGGTGTGGAAGTCAGGGAAGATATGTGTCCTTTCTCCCCCCCCCCTTTTTTTTTTTTCTTTTTCTTTTGGTCAAACCTTGAGTATATATTGCACAGTGATTAGCATTAGCACTGTTGGCTTATGTTCTGTCTTGTTTTCATTTTAGTGTCCTTATAACAAAGTGAATACAAATGTCTGTGTTTTTTTCCTACAACAAAATTAAAACCCCCACAATTTTAATTGGAAACTTAATGAATGAGAAACTGGCACAAAATGCTGTAACTGGAGAAATAAACTAAGTTATCCTTTAGTCTCTTTCCATCATTCTGTTTAGAGCCTTGGATAGTTGTTCTTTGGCTATTTTCAAACATCACAATTCAAAGTGGCTCCAGTGGTAAACACAGGCTTATTTTGGCATTCTTGTAGCCTGTCATTTGCTCCAGGGTAAGTGATCTCAAACAACTAATGCATGGATGTTAATCAATCAAAATGAGCTTTGCTTTTATGGCAGGAGCAACACATGGGTCTTCTCCAATACTCTGTGGGATATACTGGTAGATGTTGCATGTCTATATAATATTTCTACCTAGTTAACTTGCTGAAATAAGAGAAACTGCCTTTACTCCCTAGTTCTTATGATGGCTTGATGAGTGTCTTCAGTAGTCTTCTAGTAAAGAGCCCTAAGACTTCAATATATATATATATATATATATAGGTCTCTAACTCTTACTGTAGCAAAAGAAGCTTAAAATGCCTATAGTAAGGTCAGAGCTTAGAAAAGTTACTTTTATAACTTTTCTGAATAGAGGATTCTTAGAGTTGCAGTTTCAAAACACCATATTTTCCCCATATTCTAGTCAAGTCTAAGAAACAAAGCATTGTTAATAGCTTGCAGCACATAATGTCATTATTGTTGTTGCTGCTGTTGCGTGCCTTCAAGTTGTTTCTGGCTTATGACAACCCTAAGTGAAGCTTTAATGGAGTTTTTGTGGCAAGATTTGTCCAGATGGGCTTTGCTTTTGCTTCCTCCTGAGGCTGAGACAGTGGGACTTGCCTAAGGTCACTATTGGGTTTCTATGGCCAAGTGGGGATTTGAATCTTGGTCTCTAGAATCATAGTGCAGCGCTCAAACCACTATATCACACTGACACATACTGCACATATACATTCTGCAAATCCTCAGGAACATAAGACTAAATTCATCTTTCTGGCATGTAATTTTGTGTTGTACCTATCTAAAGTCATTTATCTCTAACACATGTTGTGGAGTGCAAGCAATCATTATAACCAATGTGTGACGTATCCTTTTTTTTGAGGTATGCAGTAGTTCTTAGACTGTTATCATGCTTTATGGTGTATCCAGGGTGGCGTCTGGTTGACATATGATTTTGAATCTCCATGTACATTTTGTCCCTCACTCCCTTCCCTGTGTGTCTGACAAATGGCACATGCTTTTTCTCTGTTTTGATACCTCTTTCTTTCTTTCTTTCTTTCTTGTAGGAGGATGTTATAATGAAATCAGAGGAGCGGGCAAGTGAGATTCAGCGGCTTGAGCAGACCATCCAAGATTTGAAAACAAAAATTGCAGAGCTGGAGAAACAATTTCCAGCAGCAGAGGTGCTAGTTTCTAGTAGCAATCAGTGGAAGGAAGGTGGACAGAAAACTTGTGAAGGACTCTTCAGTGAAAGTGTCGAAGAACAGGAATTGTATACCCTGCCAAAAACTATAACTGCAAAATCTGTGCAGACTTCACCAACAGATGATTATTTAATACACACAATGCCTTCTGCCAACACACTGCCACAAGCACCTCCTCTCTTGAAAGGGGACCTGAGTCAAGGGCCAACTCAACCATTGCCAACACTTGAGCCACAGGCCACTTTTTGCTCTGAAATATCTTTAGTTCTCTCACCCAAACGGATTTCAGTACAGTTGGATGCTGCCCAAGAAAAACTAACAATGTTGCAGCCTTCAGTACCTGATGCTAATATGCCATCTTTATTGCAAGAAGAACCAGTGTCATCCACTTCCCCCACAGCTCTAAGGGCTGAGATTATTACTCATGGTGACAGTTCCCCTTCCTTGTCCTCTTACCCTGTTTTGGGGTCCCCCCCTGGACTGTCTGGCACAGGAATGTCTACTTCCCTGCCTGGAGCAGGAGGCCCATTTTTAACACCACCATCTCCTAGTTCAGGTGTACTGCCTTCTCCATCCCCATCTGCCTCAGGATGTTCCCTGTCCTTGCCGCCTGCCCCACTGTTGCCTAGCAAAGACATTCCTCCTCCACCACCTCTGCCTGGAACGGACATGATACCACCTCCCCCTCCTCCTCCCCCACCTCCTTTGCCTGCAGCTGGAATGCCTAGTATCCCACTTCCACCTCTTCTTCCTGAAATGGGAGTGCCACCTGCACCACCTTTGCCGGGGGTGGCAGTTCTTCCTGCACCACCCCTGCCTGGCATGGGTATGCCACCTACTCCCCCACCTTTGCCAGACATGGGAGTGCCACCACCTCCTCCTTTGCCAGTGACAGCTATTTCCTCTCCTCATCTTTTGCCAGGCATAGGCATTCCTCCTCCTCCTCCACCACCACCACCAGGAATGGGGGTAGCACTGCTTCCACCACCTCCACCACCTTTGCCTGGGATGGAGGCACTTCCTGCTCCTCCCCCTCTACCAGGAATGGGAGTACCGCTGCCTCCACCTCCACCCCCTTTGCCGGGTATGGGAGGACCTCCACCTCCTCCACCTTTGCCAGGCATGGGGCCGCCTCCTCCTCCTCCTCCCCCACCTTTGCCTGGTGCAGGACCTCCCCCTCCTCCACCACCTTTGCCTGGTATGGGTGTGCCACCTCCTCCACCTGTTAACCTTCCACATGTTTCTGGATTTCTTCCCCCTCCCTTGCCAACCGGTTTGTTTGTAATGGGGATGAACCAGGAAAAAGGTAGCAGGAAACATGCAATAGAACCTTCTCGACCAATGAAGCCTCTTTATTGGACAAGAATTCAACTTCATCATAAAAGGTAACATACATGTTGAAGATTTGAATAATTGTGGTAGAACTGAAAAAAAATATATCAGTAGGTCAAATCACCCTACTTTGTTCTTCTTTCCATGGCATTAAAGATTAGGAATCAGGATTTATAATGACCACATTTTAAAAATTAATTTTTATGCCTTTATAAGAGAATATTGGGTGAAGGGGTGTTTTTCTATGTGTGTTCAAAGGTAAATATAACCAGGTGGTATAGATCATATTCTGGTTGGAAATTAACAATGTTTATATTTCCCAAGGCAGCAATGTGCTTTTCTGAATCAAATGTAACAATAATATGTATGCTTTTCTGAGTACCTTTTATGTAAACTGTTCTTTTCCAAGGAACTTTCAAATGTAGTCTCTTGAGCTGCCAGTTCTCACATATGTGGCAAGCATCACCAAATTATCTTGTGCAATCTTTATATTGCTTGTTGTGGCCAAAGGTACCTGGAGATAGCATTTTGTGTACTGGCATCCCCATCTGACTGGCTAGACAGGACTGCAAAGCATTCCTGTGACTTTGAACAGCCTACAAATTCATCAACACTTTGGGCTGCATACAATCATGTACCTCCATCACACAAGTCCATGGATGTTCTCACATTATAAGGATTCAGTGCTGAGCTCACACATCTATATTGGCAGTGCGGTTCTCACATTAAGAAAAAAAAATCTGACTTGTTTTTCACAACACTTTGAAATGTGCTCTTCTGTCAGAAAGAAGGCTGACAGAGGGAACAATATGGGAAAAGGGATTTATGCACACAGTAGAGAAATCTAAAATAGATCATCAGGGACAATTTGCCTAACAGTACCAATCAAAAGACATTGAGCATATATTGTCACTTTTCCTCTGGAATAGGAAAGGGAGATAATTTGACGAGGTTTATTTAGAAATTAAAAAAAATGGGAAAAAAAACAGAGGAAATGTAGAATATTACAACATAAAGAGATCATCATCTGCCCCAATCCACTCAGAGCTGGGTGAAATTCATCCACATCTCACCAAGCTACAAAATGCAAGCTTTAAAACTTAATTACCCAACATATTAAGACATGCTCTTGGAAGAATGGGGTGATTTCAGTGCCTTAAGCAAGTTAAGGACATAGGAATGAAACCAATTAACAGCCTAAACCCAACAGAAATTACTGGGACTATGGGCAAGGCAACTGATTTCTGAAGACTCGCTGTTACTTCCTAAGGTGAGAACTACAAGGACTCACACCTGCCTGGAAGCCATGCCCTAAGATATAAAAGTCCTGCCCTCAAATCTGGAATGTGTGTGGTTGCTTAAAGGGGAAGGCAATGCATGTGCTCTGAAAAGGCACACTCTTTCTTATTACTTACACATGTTGCTTCCTTTTAACTGACAACTATTTCCAAGGCTGAGGCATGTCAAGAAATGAAAAGCACAAAAGGAAATATTTAAGGATATTGAAGAGAGGCTATACAAGGCTTGTTGTATTGTGTAATGTGGGCAGACGAGGCTGTGTTATTTTCTTTGTGTGTGGCCGGAGTTGTTTCCATGATGTTTTCTGAGAGTTTTCCTGTGTAACACAAAACTAAACTGAGATTCTGTGTCTTCTTTTCATCTGGTTTGTGTCCACTACTGTGCACATCACTCCCTTTCCCCATTTTCTTACCATCTGACAGATTTTTTTCCTACCCAAGTCTCTTTCTCAGATGGGGAAAACAAGATCTAATCCAGAATATGCTGCTAGCAGCTTGTTACAAGAAAAGGAGGAAGGTCATGATGAAAATGATAAGGAATTGAGAGACACAGGAGAGATTCTTTTCTCATTGTAAAACCATTTAATAAATTATTAAATATTAAATAATTAAATAATTATTAAATAAAAACATCACATCAGAGCTCTGCACTGACCGATGGTGTCTAACAAAATGTAGAACTTTTCCGTTCATTTCTGGTTAGCAATACCCTGTGTAAATTTTATGGTCTGTTTTATGAAACTTTTTTTTTTTTTAAAAAAAAAATCACTCTTTGTTTATTGAGCTTCCTTAGTTTCCTCACATTCACTAATAATGTGTAAATATTTTTGAGACCACATTATCTTTCTTGACTACTGCTAACTAGCAAACTTCAGATATGAATTTGATGATACACTTGTTAGAACATATTTAAATATAAGCATACAAAATGCTAAGAAAATTATTCTGTGTAGAATATGTCTAACATTTTTGCTTTAATATGTGGAAAATGGGGATATGCACTATTTAATTTTTGTGATATCCACCTTAAACTAGAAAGAAATGAATGCTACTTTCAGTACCACTTAAAAATAAAAATCATCATCTATCTTCATTCCACTATTTTGTGACTATTAAGTCTGATATTGCCCTACATAGGTCTTTTGCTTAACTTTAGAGATTCTAGTGCTTCACTTGTGTGGGAAAAAATTGAAGAGCCTTCCATAGATTATCATGAATTTGAAGAACTGTTTTCTAAAACAGCTGTTAAAGAGAGGAAGAAACCCATTTCGGATACCATCACAAAGACAAAGAACAAACAAGTGAGTAACTTTGCAGTATCTTTCTTGTTTCTTTGGATAAGATATGTATGGAAAAATATTAGCCAAGTCTAGAAGGAATATATCAAGTTTAGCAGATCTGTATGTAGATAGTCTATGCTTCATCTTTGTAGAAGTTTTAAATAAAAAGCAGCTAAATTTAGCTCAGGAAAGTAGAGACAGAATTCTGAGATAGTAAGACAAATTTGTTGTCTGTGTTTGTATACACTGATGGTGCAGAAATGCTGGAAATATATATGTAAATTTTGCAAGCCAAAACAAATAAGTTAAATGTTTTTAAAAATTCACAACTAAGAGGCATGTGCAAAGAGTAAAGGGAGTAAAGGGGTGTGAGAAGGGGAGATTTAGAATGGGATATATGTCCTTTTTCAGTGAGATTCCCTTCTCAAATAAATTTCCGATGGCAGTGGAAATTGTAAGTATTTATTCTCATAATGATATATTGATAATTATATATAACAAATATGATATGAGGAAAACTTGATAATTTTCTCTCAGCATCAGAGGAAGGAAATGGCAAATCACCTCTGAACAAATCTTGTCAAGAAAAGCATGTGGTAGGTTCACCTTAGGGTCATCATAAGTTGTAAAAACTTCAAGGCATGCAGCAACAGCTACAAGATAAATTTCACTAACTACTATTAATGTTGGGAATGAACAATTACTTTAGATGAAAAGAAAGCAAACAATTCAAAAATTCATAAACCTTTGCTAAACAGACTAAAATGTTAATATTGGAGCTAGTTAGTGCTAGGACATGCATCCAGAATGTGGAGATCACTAGAAACCTGTGAACAATAAAATAAGGTATCCCTATCAGCTATTGCATAATATTCTAAATGAAGGCTAGGAATAACTGGCTAAAGTACCAGTTCTCTGTCTCTTCAGCTGGGACAGTACCAAATCAGAAGGCAAAGTGATACCCCTAATAGTCATCCAGTGGCAGGGTCAGGAAAATAAGGCATTTCCATAGTCTTGAGCTTCGTCACAAGTGACATAGAAGATATGGAATGTACCATGCCAGGGTGACATGGTTCATGGTGTTAGTGGTTAGTGGTTACAGCCTCAGCAAATGTGAGTCCCCCTAAACATGTCATGTAACTTATGTGTGTTTCTCAGCTTTGGAGAATAGAGTTTATTGGATGCTGTAAGCCCTGCCTTATTCAGATGTTCACAGTATGGGTGTGGTTGAATGGAAGAGAATTGCCTAGTGATTTGATATTCCAAAAATATGATGAGATTGCTTACTACTATCATTTAGAACAATTCACTGGACAGAAGAAGCTCTGAAGTGTACTTATTTATTTATTTATTTTGATACTTGAGAGAGAATGATATGGGAAATCTCAATATACCTCAGTTGATGGTCAGTTCCTCCCACCTTTGCTAGATAAAGGTGGTTTGACTTTGCCTCTGATAGGCTGGATGCCTACCCTGTGATTAAGGGTATCCACACTTTCCCTGCTTGGCAGATATGAAGTTGTATTAATAAAATTGGGCTTAGTTTAACCCAGCTGCTGATATCTTTTTTTTAAAAAAATTATTCTGTTCTCTATTTGTATTGTAAAGTTGCTATAGTATCTGACGTGGAACACTTTGCTTATGATTTTAGTTCATTTTTGTTTCTTTTTTTTTTCAAAATGGCTACTGAATATAGTGGTCTAGATAAATGAAATGCTGGATACAATAACAAAACAGTGCTGAATCGATTAGGCAACTTGCTAGATTATTTTATTGGTGCTTCCCCAAATGAAGGTGGAATTATGAACCTGAATTTTATACTATCAGCAGTAGCAATTAGAATATGGTATTTCAAAATAAGTGTATAAGTTCAAAATAAGTACTGACTCACTGGAAACTCCCATTTGTGGATCCTAGCTGCAGGCGATGTGGTCTTTCAGACCACATAAGCTATTTTCCCGAAGATACACTAACAGTCAGTCTGCTGTTACGTCATCCCTACTCACTTTTTCTCAGTGTTTGGGATTTTGTATAGATCAGTGTTTTCCAAACTTTGGTCCTCCAGATATTTTGGACTTCTGCTCCCAGAATTCATGATGGTTGACCCAAAGGGCTAGGTGTTCTAGCTACTGAAGCCCAAAACACATAGAGGACCAAAGTTTGGGAAACACTGGTATAGATTATAGTTTTGTTAGCTGTATCAACGTACTACCACTTTGAATAGTTTGGTTATCTGGATCCAAGTTGGGATAGACAGGACCTGCGTAGCTGTCATGCCCAATTATGTGGGATCTCCTTAACAGTTCTTGGGAGTATAGTTGAACAGGTCAGTCCCAGTCTGGGAACAGATGGCTCTGCTCCATGCCCAGTTTGCCGGGGAACCACAAAGTGACTTCTGCCTGAGTGGATAACTGCATCTGTCATTCCAGTACTACCAAACAGGAGAATTGGGTGAACAAGTTTCCATTGGCTGACAGATGGATTGACCATCAAATACCAAGAGGGTTGACTAGGACCTGGATCCAGACCCAAGCTGTGGGACAAACCTATTCAGCTGTAACCAATCAAGTCATGGCCTTTTCCATCCCAAGGAAATGTGGTCTGTATTCATGCTGTGTTCATTCCAGTCTCGCCACTGGGTCTGGAAGCTTATTTATTTGTTTTTAAATGGGATACCATCAGTTATAAGCATCTGTGCCTCCATCAAATAAACATTTGACACTGCTAAAACATTTGCACAACTTGTAAAAGTTTCAGTTTATGAAGACATCAAAACTGGTTCCCAGGTTTTTAAAAAGCTTTTGTATTGAAGAGCTCTATGGCTGGAAGAAGAACCAGCCAAACTGCAATTGTCTTCTGAGAAAATCTTGCTGGATGACTTGCGATAGTCTATACTCAAATACATGGGTGTGCCTACTCAGTGAATTTTGACTTTTATTAACATATCATGAGAAATATATATCTCTGCAAATAATAACATGATGGTTACTGACTTGGTTTGGCAAACAGTGGTTAAACAGGCATGCAGTAGTTGTGGTTAAACATTAGTGGCTGTGGTTTTTAATATTTGGCTGCATTTATTTTCTTTGCAATGGTAGGCTCTTTATTATATTATTTTTAAATAATATTTTTAAGAATTGGAACTGGCTACTAATAAAGTTCTTTAAAAGGACATGTTTTCTGCAAAACACTTACCAGGAGATGAAAGTAATTCAGCTTTTGGATATGAATATATGGAGCTTCATTACAGTCCATTTATCAATAGAGCCTACTACCACAACATGAAAGAGTTATTTCTGGTCTACAACTTCCAGAATCCCTAGCTGTTGTGGCTATTGTTATGTCAGCAAGGGATTCTAAAAGCTGTAGCACAGTTCTTTATAGCCTGTGTCCTGGGACTTTTAAGGGGAAAAAACAGCAACCTTGGATGTGTTTTTGATTGATATTTTGTATGTGATAATACACATTATTGATTTACAAAAAGTGTTTTTGTGCTTATTTCACTGTGCTGGAAAAATATGAAATGTTGCAAAAATATGTGTTATCTGGGTTTGCATTAAAGAGTTTGTGTGGTATAGAATGCAGCTAGAGCCAGCATGGTGTAGTGGTTTGAATGTTTGACTAGGACTGCAGAGACCAGGGTTCGATTACCAGGTTGATCAGAAAAACCCACTGGGTGACCTTGGGCAAATCACACTCTCTCAGCCTCAGGGGGAAGGCCATGGCAAACCTCATCTGAAAAAAATATTGCCAAAAAAAACCCCATGATGAGGTCACTTTAGAGTCACCAAAAGTTGGAAATAGCTTGAAGGCACATAATAACAAACAACAAATATATCTTTAGCATTAGCTAGAGCTAGTGATTTGAAGCATGTGACCCAGTGGGTTTGTTATTTTTACCAGTCCTTTTTTTAGTCCTGCGGAGAGTTGAAGAACCAAGTTGTCTGCTTTCATTGATATCTTTCATGAGATAAATGAGGCAGGTCTTTCCAATTATGCCTTGGAATTATATTTCAGTTGGTTGGTTTATCCTGGGCAATAGAAGGGGTAGCTAACTTATTGCCCTCCATTGAGTGGACAATGCCAGAAATAAGATCCAACTATCTCTTGGGGCAGAATTTTATCCTTTGCCTCTAGGCAAAAAATAACTTGGGTCAGCTTTGGGGGTGAGGCAGACATGTTTAAAGAGTCCCTCTGTGTACCCATCAGAGACCCAAAGAATTCTTTCTTCATGCTTCTTGCTGCATCTGTGTTGCTTTTGCTTTTCAACAATGTTAAAGACCCATTTACGAATCTGTCACCCTATTCTGTCACAAAATGGTCTGCTGTGGATCCCATAAGACTGCTGGCCCCATAAAACAATATGCTATTTTTGGTCAGAAAACTGTATTCCAAGCAAGAAAAAAAAATCCTTTTGCTTTAGCTTTAAACCAGAGAATTAAACATCTCTTCATTTACTTTTAGCACTTTGTAAAACTAAGGATTCTGTTATTATTTCTAATTACAGAAATGTTTAAATCTATTGTTCTGTCTCCTGCTGAAGACTATGGTGCTTATTTTTCCTTATTACTGTGTATGTGAATCTAAACAGTCTGAGAAATTTTTCATCAAATGTCATACAAAACAGCATTATCTAGAGTAGCTATATATTAACAGGGGATTAGTTCTTTAAAACAGCACATGTAATGGTATTTGTTCCACCCACTCTGCTATTTTAATGATAGAAACAAAATGAAAGATTCCTAGCAGTTTGCAGTTAGAAGCAAAATATCAAGATGAAATGGGTTGAAGGGGAGGAATAAGGAGAGAGAGAGAGAGAGAGAGAGTCAATTTGGGAGTGTTGTCTTCTGTTTTCTTAGTAGAGCACTGTTTCTGACACAAAACAGACATAGGGAGCTTTAGTTCTGCTGGAGTTTCATTTAATCAAGAAAAATAAATGAAAAGATGCTTGCTATGAAGTAAGGTAGGGAAGTTTCGATAACCCAGTTTTATTGCATGGATTACTGATGCTCTTTGTTGCTGAAAAAGCATCAACACTAGAATACAATTCCCCTCAAAAGTAAACCTATAATGCTTCCTAGTATATAGAACCTGCTTTTCCATTTGGCTGAAAAACATTATACTGGGATGGACAGGGTGGAAAAGTATACTATTTTAAAATGAAGATAACCTAAAGTTAGTGTGGTCTTATGCTCAATATGTTCCAATTTTTTTAATGAAAATAGGAATAGGAATAGAAATACTAAGGAATATCCCCCAACCCTCTTTACTAGGAAATAAAGTCCTTATCCCCACACTGAACAAGAACTCCTCCTCAATCTTTCCCTTCCCAATTAGACTTTGCAGAAAATTCAACTATATCTGCTCATTTGCTATATTTATTTACTCAGCATCAGCATCACCTTGCATGCTATGGTGGTTCAAGTAGTGATAAATAAATGCCATGAACTGATAAATAAAATGTTCTACACTGTTTTACAAGCTGTAAAGGAGTTTGTTGTTTTGTACAAGATAAACTAGAAAAATAATGTCCTACAATCTATTATCAATCTGTTCAAAGAAAAGAGTAACCTACCTGGGTTGTAAAGTATATGGAGCCTTAAATAATTATGAACTGATGTCAGTGATCTGTACTAAAAAAATGGGCATCTCCAAATGTTGAAAATAGGGGTAAACAGTCATACACCCAAGCCAGCTTACTTTAAAGTGGGCAAACTTCATAGAATAATATCAATCCCTATACTGGAAATATGTGTCTTTATATTCTAGGGACACATATTTCCTTATATTCTAGGGACACGTATTTCAACTCTTCTTCTATGAAATTGGCCCACTTTAAAATAAGCTGGCTTGGGTGTGTTGCCAGTGTATTGGATGTAATCAAGCCAAATGAGGTAGCCATGCACATTCCTGCAGACATTCATTTGGCTAAATGCATCATTCGTTCTACCAAGAATAAACCCTCTGAAATGGATGGGACTAATTAGTCATTATTAACTTCTTCCATTGATTTAAATGTATGTCCTGTACGTAATGGTAGGTTTAGCCTTTTGATTCATAAGTGAATGATCTAGTCATGCTGAAGATAGACAGAAGGTGTCTGTGTTAACATACATATTTTTCCCAATCTGAAAAAAAAAGCAAGAACAGAGCTTGTCACATCTTGATGTTCTCAGTTATTCTCAGCAATGTATTTCATTCTGTGAGAATACAGAAATCCCAGTGGTTGGACCCAATTTAAAAATGAGACACTTTTTTGCTAAAAAAATGTGTTAATTTATATAGAAAAAAGGCATGAACTCTAAATAACAACAACCTGGTCCATTATGGCTTCTGTACTTATTTGAAGTAAAAATAGTATCTTCCTATTGTGCTAATTAATAATAATAATAATAATAATAATAATAAATTTATTTATAGCCTGCTCCTCTGTATCCAATCGGAGCAGGTTACATCAATTAAAAATTACAAGATAAAACATACTTTGCCCATGCCCAACCACCCGCCCCTTAAAATAGAATTAAAGTAGCATCAAATTAAAACAACATAATTAAAATTATAATATAAAAATAACAGCCGTTGCATGGATATCCAGGTCAAGATGTTGAAGAATTAAGAGGGAGGCTTGATACAAACAGAGCCAGAGTTTAGAGCTTTCTGGGAAGGCCTGCCGGAAGAGATGAGTCTTTAAGGCTTTTTTAAAGCAATCAGAAGATGTAATGAGACGCATCTCGTCCGGCAGGCCATTCCATAGCCTGGGAGCGACAGCCGAAAAAGCCCTCTGGGAGGTCTGTGCCAACCTAGTTTTCATAGGCTGCAACAGGTTCCTCCCAGAAGACTGGAGTGTGCGGGGGGGGGGGTGAGTTCGTACAGGAGGAAGCGGTCTCTCAGATAAGATGGACCCAAGCCATGTAGGGCTTTAAAGGTTAAAACCTTGTACTACGCTTGGAAACTAATCGGCCGCCAGTGGAGAGATTTGAGTACTGGTGTTATGTGCTCTTTCCTCGATGTTCCTGTGACAAGCCTGGCTGCCATATTCTGAACTAATTAAAGTTTCCGAGTTAGCCACAAGGGTAGCCCCATGCAGAGTGCATTACAGAAGTCCAATCGTGAGGTTACCAAAGTGTGTGCCACTGACTCCAGGTCTTTCAGCTCCAGGAAGGGGTGCAGCTGGCGTATCAGGAGAAGCTTATAGCAGGCACTCCTGACCGCCACATTCACCTGACTAGTCATGTGAAGCGACAAATCAAGAAGTACCCCCAGACTGTGAACAGGGTCCTTCGAGGAGAGTGTGACCCCATCTAAGACCGGCTTCGGTCCTGTGACAGTTAGTACCTCTGTTTTGTCCGGATTGAGCTTCAACCTGTTTTCCCTCATCTAATCCATTACTGCCGCAAGACAGTCATTGAGAGGAGAGACACCATCTGAAGTCTGGGCCAATGATCTTGTCATGGAGAGGTGGATCTGAGTGTCATCATCGTACTGAAGACACATAGCATTAATTTTATTGCATTTTATTTTTAATTTTAAACTGCATTTTGTTATTTTAATGAGTAATGTGTTTTTACGACAACGCAGAAAGAACCACAGCTTGGAAACATCACCCAAGGAGACTTTCTGCTGTGCTTTCTGTAACTGAACTTGTTTATCTCGGATCGGCTTTTTTAGTCATCAGCGTGCTTGTAGAAAGTGTAAGATGAATCCATCCTGAATCTTTGTTAGTGAAGAAAAGCCAGAGAGAGAGAGAGAGAGAGAGAGTTTTAATACTGCAACAGTTTAATTCTATTTTAATGTTCACTTTTGTAGGTTTTTAATATATTTTTTAAAATTGTAAGCTGATTTGTGTTCAAACTTTGGGAAACAATGGAACCATCATCATCATCAATGCCATCACCACCACCACATTCCATTTCTAGTTTGCATTTTCTTATGGCGCCTATTTTGAATAGAATATTGTTGTTACACTCTGGCAGTTTACTCTTAGAAAAGTGTCACTTGGTGGCTAAACAGTGCCTACCCAGCCTTGTTTTATAGGCTTAAATGTACACACTTATACTTATCATTTAGTAACTATTGTAATACTGTTGACTTGCAAGCATCTGACACATTGGAAAAAATGGTGACAACTAGTAATTTAGCTAGTTGTAATGACTAACCATGTTGAAAGATTTCTGTTAGTACCAGCATTTAAATCTGTTCCAGAAAGTAGAACATGTTACAAAACAAATTCTGCATGAGGTAGATATTATTTTTGGGGAAATGGATATTCATTTTTTCCTCCAAGTATTTAATTATCTAACATCTGCACTGCATTACCTTTTACTCAATATCTGAATTTGGGGGAGGGCATTTGTTATCTTTATAGGAACAAATTTGGCATGTCGTTTGTTTACTGATCAACAATAAAAGCCACTCAACAGTTAGAAACTTGGTCATAGATGTTAGCATGCTGATAATATCTCTAGCTTCCTCTATATTATTAAAAGTTGTTTTAAAGCCCAGTTCCAAATTCTAAATGAGAAAGCAGGCGATCTGTATTGGATCTAAGATGATTTGATCTTGTAGAGATTTGATTAACAAACTTTTTTAGTTTCTCTGTTTAATGGCGTCACTAGTCTGTAGCCTGTGGGCTTATACGGCTAGAGTTAATGGGTTTATTTTATTTCTAATTGTGGGAACTGCTTTGGGACATTATGCTAATATTCATATTTTGTCAATTAGCTGTGTATTGTTGCAGCCACTGTGCTGGAAGAAATATGATACTGTAGTATTCATTCAGAATGTTTTATTTTTTTAAGTTTCAGTGAACATTTAACTTTGTCAGTAACCAAATAGAGGCAGGTATTATGAGATCCCTATTAATTAGGCTTATGGATCTTTGTAGGCAATAAACTAGAAATAACCTATAGTTTTATCAGTGTGTTTTCATAAATGTTCCCATACCACCCTATAAACCTGCCACACCTCCTGTTCTCACAAATGCATTGTTAGTTTTCCCTGTGGCTTATTTTAAAACAGATTTAATACAGATTTAAAACAGTACTTTTCTTTGCATTGTCAATTAATCAGTATATCACTGTTCTAGAAAGATGGGAAACTGCATTTCCAGTGAAACTATTTGTCAGTCTCACTCAGTACTGTCTAGTAGTTGCCATCAGCTGCCACATGATAGTTTGAAGCACAAATGCAGAAGACTGAACTTGGGATTTTGACATGCAAAGCATATGTTCTTCCCTTGATTTATAATATTCCTTTTAACTAAGATGAGGAGAGGAGATCTATGTCCTTCCAGATGTTGTTGAACTATAGCTCTCATCCTCCTCACTCACTGATCATGTTGGCTACAGTTGATGGGTGATGGAGTTAAATAAGAGCTACATGTAGAGACCTATCCCCGAGCTAAAGCATAGTTAAAATTGTCAATGACAGTGTAAAAAGAAAATGTATTTGTTTGTTCTGTATGTCTTTGCTTACTTTCTCTAAGCTGAATAGTTCCAGCTAGATCAACCAAGCAGATATTCCTACTGTCATTTATATGATTCTGACAAATCTTGTGCTCCACTTTCTTGTCCTGAAACCTCTTGTGTTTTTTCTTTCAAATGCTATGATTCAAATTCAGACACACTCATACTCATCATCAACTCTAATATGTGCTTCTTCATAGATTTCATGTAAAACTGTGATTTTGTGAGTTCACAAATTGTGGTTCAGCATGCATAGGCATTATTTAGGTGGGAATGCAAATTCCCAAGGATTAACTGTAACTTTAACATTAAGAAACTTAACTTTCTAATGTTAATGTGACTGCCCCTGCTTGCCTCCAGGTGGCATATCCAGTTTGCAAGAGTTTGGGAAATAAAATGTCGAGAAACCTAGGATGGACACTCTCTTTCACACACGCTTCACTTAGTCACTCCACTTCTGAGGACCTGTCTGAACATCACAAGCATGTTGAGAAGCAATATAATGGAATCCAGACATGGCATAGCACTCACTCTTTCAGCACAGCTCATAGCTATTGAAATTCTTAATGGAAAAAGTCATTGTTACACTGCTGCTTACAACTTTTTTGGTACTTGTTTAGTCATGGTTGGCTACACCCTGAAAATTTTAGAAATGTTGTGTCTGCGAATTCTTTTCCTATAAATGGATGATCTTTTGTATTGGTCAGCATCTTTCAACTCCAGAACTCCAGTCAATGATTTCGTTTTTTGTTTTGGTTACATATCCACAATTCATTATGGAGCATGAAAACACACTCATCCAACTAGTAGGATTGTAATTTAGCCTTTCTCCTCTGAATGAATTTGAACTTAAGGGGCTTTTCCAACTGTCTGAACTGACAATTTCCTCACTTTTTCTCTTAACACATTTTAAAATATTTGCTATTAAGAAGCTGAGGCACAACTATAACACTGTATTGTAAAGAATGTCACTTTCAGTAAAATAGAATCAAAATGCATGGAAGGTCAAATGACTCTTCCTGCTTAGAAAAATCAATCTCTAAATGGTTTCAGTTGAGGTTTTTATTGCACTATTCACTGATTTTACAGCGGGTTCATTCCACCTGATTCGAAATTCATTATCTTTCTTTATTTTTCCACTATCTCTATCTTTTTCCTTACTGCACAAAATCTGTTAAGGAGAAAAAAATAGAATGGTTGTACACAGAATGGTAAACACCTTTTCTCTTTCTGAAAACATTTGAGACAGCATATTTTAATTTGCAGTTCAAAAAAGGGGGGGGGCACATTTGAGGCAAAGTTGGATATTTCATCAAATGTTTTGCTTGCAAAACCTATATCGCCCAAGGAAAGTGCCAATCATTTCTGGACATTTTTAGATGGTCTTTTCTCTTGCTCAAGGGTGGGCCCTTGAATTAGGGTTTAAGAGCAAAACCGGTGCTTATTTGGGCTAAAAAAAACAATAACCCATATTTTTACAGTAAAAAATAATGCTTCATGCTTGGGGGTGCTCTGAAAGGGGACCCAAGTGTCACACACAATACTTATGGGCTTGCAAGCAGTCCATGCATTACACAGTTCCAAGTTGTGCTATTCATTGTGTGTCAATGTAATAAACATTCACATTTGAACAAGCATAACTAGCACCTATGGAAAAGCCCAAACAGCATCAAGACTGAAGGGAGTAGAGGTGAAGATTTTAACTCCTTCTCCTCCACTGCCACCACCATGCTTGTCATGAAAATACAACTCCACTAAAGCTGCAATTTGCATCAGGGAAAGTTTTCTTTTCTACCAATGGAAGATTCTCTGTGGATGTAAGCAGCAGCTTTGGATCAAGGATTTTGTCAGGACAATGGTACGTGAGAAGGCTCTCTGATGCTGAGGTTCAGATGCTGAGGAGTTCCTCTATGATTGCTCCTTAAAATCCTCCAAGTTAACTGGGTTCAAGTCTTGTGTAGTTTTGCTCTATGGTCAAAGATCACGGGTGACTGTGACTGAAGTTTTGATATTTCAGAGATAAAAAGAAAAGGGAAATGTAGCCATTGAGATCTATATTTAGGTTAAAGCCACACTCCCACCATTATTTAATTTCCCGGAAGAAATTATCAGGTACTAAACCTGTATAATTTAGTGGGTGAGCACAGTGAATTGTATGCAGCCCCTAACCCCCTCTTTGACATTTAAACACACCCCAAAATGTCATAGTGTGACTCTAGAGGTGGTGTATGATTCTGAAAGGTCTGGGGAAAGGGAGAAGTGACCTCTGGAACTTGCCTACTCCTGTTCCTCTTTGTTAAAACAAATAGCAGCTGTATGTGTGTGCATATGTGTCAATGACTGAGTGAGTGAGAACTACAAGGAAAAAGGAGCACCACAATTTTGATTTGTATGTGTTTATTCTGTTTAGGATTGACATTGTGAGTAACATAATTTAGAACGAGATCATATTCTTTGTAAAAGACAAAGTCCAATCAAATTTAAGTATGGTTAAATCCAATTCACTTCAAATGTAAGCTTTTGACTCATCCAGAAAGAATAATTGGATCAAACACTGCTTAATTTTAGTGGCTATAATATGCCCAGATTTTCTCACTGTAATTTAAAGACAACACTGGATTCTTGTATATGTGTGCCTATGTATTTTAATGCACGCCACCCTTTCCTCTATTTTTTTTTTACTAACTTCTTGTGCAAAAACAAGTGTTCAGTCACAATTTGTTGTTGTTGTTAACTGCCTTCTTGTCAATCTCAACCTATGATGACCCTGGATTTCTCTCAATATGGATCCTAAGGTGGTTTACAAAGCACCAACAGAAGTAGGTTCCCCATTTCGGCTTTCATCTGACCTTGAAAAAGTTGTGTGCGTTTGGAAGCAATCATAGACATAGTTCAAAATTTAATCAAGAGTCTGCTTCACACAAGCCCTAATGTGAAAGCAAAGCTAAAATTAAAAATGCACATGTTGCAGGTGGGATGGGGGGCATCATGTTTGCAGGTACCATTCTTTGAGTCCAATCATTAGCCATTTTGTTAAATTACTCCGGTTCTTTAAAAATGAAATTTAGTTTTGTTTCCTGGATTTTCAATTTGCAGCACAGGAAAAATAAATCTTTTGCAAGTCCTAGCAATTTAATGGGAGGTAATAATATTATATTGTCTTTGGCAGGTTGTCAAGTTATTAAGCAACAAAAGATCACAAGCAGTTGGGATATTAATGTCCAGTCTTCATTTAGATATGAAAGATATCCAGCACGGTAAGTGAGAAAATTTCTCTTAGATTGTTCAATAAGGATAGTTTGTATTCTCTTTCACTTGAAAGCCACTGGTAGTCTTCTTTGTTAATGATATCCCTGCTGTCTGCCTGTCAGTGGCATGGTATATTGAGCCCACTGAATATAAGCTTATAACTTTTTAATTCAAAACCTAGGTCTTCAAGAATAATCTGTTAGTAACATGTCCTATATGAATCCCAATTCATTTCATTCAACTTGAGTGGTAGATAGTCCCAGAACACTAAGTCCTCTGGTATCCTGCTTTTTTTTAGAATAAAGCTCTGCTGATTCCATCTTACAAGAACTGTAATTGGAATTTAAATGTTTGGTAGTCTTCATTGTGGTTATCACTTTCCTTTTTAAAATTCAGATTTTTATTTGTTTTATAAAAACACATTGTGTTCTTTAAAAAGAAAAGAAAAGAAGACTCAAAGTGGTAGTATAATCTTGAAAGTTTCATATCTGCAGACATCTTTTAAAGTGTCTGTAATTCTTCCCTCTCCATTGACATTAAAAGATGGCTTTACAAAAAGGTGAAAATGGAGCTATATTTATACTTGCAGTGCTCTCCATGCCTGCTAAGGCCTTATAACAGATTTAAAGCAGATGGAATGAAGCTGAATAGTGCCAGCTTACCTATTAAATAAATATGGCTTTGAGTAAATTGCAGACTTCATAAATCATGAAAACATCTTCCTGACATTTCTAGCCTACCTATTTTAATTGTGAATTTCATTTGCTCTTTTGTAGACCAAATTATACACAGGATGAAGATTGCTGTGTGCTGTCAAATTATGAGTAACATTTAATCACAATTTAAGCTTTTATTAAGTTGTTTTCATGGTTACTAAACTTCCTCAAGCTGAAGCATTTAGGCTGGTAGTCGCAGATTGAGGCGCCAGTACTGGCGCCAAGAAGTACTTGGTATTTCTAAAGCTGGCAGATGTAGTTCAGTTAAGTCATAGAGTGAAATCTGAAAACAATGATATGGTCCTTTCCTTGAGTCAAATATTCAGCTTGGTTTGAGTTAATAATGAGAACCTTATGAACAAAGGAGTCCGCCTAACATCTGTGTCTGTGGTAAAGCCAACACAAGTTGATTGAAAATTTGCTTGCTTAACATGCAGAGCTAACAATAATAGGGCATGAATGTCATTCACTGAAGGGGTCAAACAATACTATGCTTAACCTTTTATCCTATTAGGATTAAGTGCAAGTAATTGTTCCTTTCTACAAAGTCTTGTGCAGTACTTTTTAAAAACAAAACAAAAACAAAATAAAAACCCTGCATTTGAATTTTAGTAGGGAAGATAATTTATTGCTTAGTCCAAAGAGCACTGCAAACAAAACATCCAAGCTTTCATACAATTACAAATCCATAATTAAAATTAACTAAATAAAATACATATCTAAGCTTAAGATACATACCTTGTATTATAAAACAAATCATTTTGTAGTAACAAAGAAAGAGTACTAATTAGCCATTGGTGTCATGACTAAAAGCATTTTGTGCTATCCTCAGGTTTCTATGACCGTTAAGATAGTCTCCAAGAACTTTTCTCTACATCTGGTAGCCTTCATCGCAAATGCAGAGACCTTTTGTTGCAAACACAGCATTTGAGTTGTAGTATTTTTTTTTTCTTGATGGTCTACATTTATTTATGAGGAACTAATTTTTCCCTCTAACATGATACATATAATGCTATAGTAATATAAAGTGAATGAAGTTTGTAATTAACAGAGAAAGGTGCGCAGGTAGCAAAGTAGAAAGTCAGCACCAAGCAGGTATGCCTATATTCCCACACATTGATGCAGTTTCTTAATGGGTTTTTAGTTTCCATTAACTCCAAACTCAACATTCATCCTTTCAGTGCCAAACCATCTCTACTCAACAGTAAAAGAAAAGAGTTCATGGTCCAAAGCAAAACTGAGCCACATTCATGAGATGAAAAGATGAGTGAGTTCCAAAGCATCTCTCAGATGAACTCTAAAATCAGAAGATGGTTTTTCAAAGCCAATCTAAAAGTTCAGAAAAAATGAACCCCATCCTTTCTCTAACCCCTAAGAAATTAATGGACGTGGCACCATTAGCAGAAATTATGTTTGTTTATGCAGAAGTAAGGAGAAAGAGGCCATGTTATTAATTTGTGTAGACACTAGAGAAAGGAGTCACATAGAGACATTCTTATTCAAGCTTGGGTTACAGCAGCATTAATATTTCATGTAAGGTGGTGGGGAACCCTTCCTTTATAACATGACCCTCAGGAATTGACGTAGAGGTGAATTTTTCAAATCCATAGGGATGTGGGACATGATCTACTTAGACAGGCAATACTTAACATTAGTCGACAATGTGGGAATCATTCAAATTGGTGCTAAGCCAAAATAGCTGGCTCTACAATTTTTGCATTTTGTAAGGGATGAGGAGAACCCCCCCCATCCCCCATCCTGCTCACTCATAGTTCTCAGGATGCCAACCATCACATGCATGTGGTGGAACACTTGATGCCATGAAAAGATGAACATAGTCAACACACTGTTATACCAAGAATGCCTTCATTACAACATTTACTTCACTTGGCATTAACACATCTTTACAACAATATTGGGAAAACAAAAATAAAGAAATATGACTCTGATTTCTTGTAATATTTGCTTTTAAGTGAAAACAGGATAAGTTGGCCTGAAAGTGTTTACCTCACATATATATGGCCTATGTCTTCAGATTTCTTTTCTGGTTTGCCACCAAGGATATAAAGAATTTAAATTGCACTGAAGACTGTTAAATGTCCGACCGAAGTGGTACCTAGTTATGTACTTGTATTTGCATGCTTTCAAACTGCAGAAGCTGGGTTGGCAGAAGCTGGGACTAATGACAGGAGCTCACTCCATTATGCAGCACTCGGATCGCAAACAGTCAGAACTGGCATCTTAACCACTAAGCTACTGCATCCCCAAATCCCCCAACTAATGTGATCACTTTTCTTTCTGGGTGTGAATTTCTGTACTCCTACAAAAATAACTTCTCCAAGCAGTCCTTGGAATCTTAGGGGCTTTCTAGATTGGCAGGAAAGTGTGACATGAAGTTGCCTTTTCCTTAATGCTTAGCAGCTGCACCACAGCCTTTAGATGGAGCTGCGCTATTCCGCAGTTTTTAAAAAAGAAGCTGGGAAAACCAGCACCTTTTTAAAGGTGCTTCTTCTCCCCTAAAACACACACACAAAAAAGTGTTTTCATGGCACACTTTCCCTTTTTCTCATTTAAAGGCTAGAGTTTCATGCAGCCATGAACACACTTCTTTTTGCCAATCTAGAAAGCCCTTTAATGTCATAGAGGAGTTTTCATGTTCCTTCCTTTACAGTAGGATTTGGAATCATGTGGCCATCCAGATGTTGAACTGGTGTTAAACAGATGTTGAATTTCATAATAATAATAAATAGAATAATTGAACTGAATAATAATAATTGAATAATAATTCCCAGCAGCCCTTCCCAGAATGGCTGGGAATTGCAATCCAGCAGCAACTGGTGAAGAATTCTGAGAGATGTGCTCTAAAAACTATGATGATTTAAAGCCCAGATCTAGACAGTATTGACTTCTGCAGCAATAATTTGGAAATAATTTCTGTTAAATTAGTTTATACAGTATAGTGAGATGAGGAATCCAACCATTTCAGGATGTCCTGGGGTATCTGAATAGCAGCTGGTGGTCACTTCTTTGCCTGTATCAAAAATCTTTTCAATACTGCTTTGCCTCAGATCTCTTCTAGCTCATCTTTCTGGGTCAAATGGAATATTTCTAGCCAAGAACAATGAAACAAAATGCACATACTGATTTTTATTCTTTGGCAAGGTCCCTTCCAACTCTGTGATTCTGTATGGCTCATAGAACTATGTCAGCTAACTTATTCTACATGTGGCAAGGATAGAGATGCTGTAAATCAATACATATAAGCAGGCCATATGGGTTCCTTTCTTTGAATTGGTTTCAGGAAAGCAGTATCCAAAAATCTACCTTTGGTTTTAGAGTATTTTTAAAGGTTTGGAAAGAGGTTTCTCCATAAGCAGACACATTTGCTGAAGTCATATTTTTAGTAGTAATTTCAAGTACTTTTTTAAAAAAATACATTACTGTTACTAACAGATTTTCTTTTCAAGAAGAGTGGAAAATATTATCCCATGTTGTTTGTTGCCACTATAAAAATAAGCTTTTGAAAATAATTTTAAAGTTTCATTTAAACTTACTAATATTTATGTATATCTCACAAGGCTTGTTCACATCAAACCAATGTTTGGTGTTACCTGAAGAAGCATTGTTAGTTGTTGTCTTCTCCAAGAACACTCAATCCATTCTGGGAGGGGGATACCTTTCTGATTTGATGGGCAAGGATTTTCAGATGGAATAAAATCAGTGTGGCCTGAGCTAAGCATAGGTAGACAAGCTAAAGCTGAATTAAGATTTTTGATCCAGCTCTTTTAGGAGAATTCATCGAAGAGGAGCAAAGAGGACCAAAAAAGAAATTCTCCCAACTGGGAATGAACATTATTGATATTTTCAGCAGGGTTTGGCTTACTTTATAAATAGGAAATCTTCCCAATATTGCCCAGATTGACTTTAACAATTTCACTTTGTATCTGAATGAAAGGAAAGTTTGATTGGTATCACTTATAATAAGTGATACCAATCAAAATGCCCCTGCAAAATGCCCCTAAAACAGTATTTGTCTCCACACTAGGGGGGGGGGGGGAATGAAGTTTTCTATTTGTCCCAAACCTGCATGAAAATGTTCAGTAGGTCAGCATAAATATCAAGTCAGTCAAAATCAGTTTATAGATGTGAATCTTACAACAGCAACAATAAAAAAATAAGGAAATCAGTATTTGTTGATAAAGTTCTATTTTGTTTTGCCTTCAAACTGACTCTGCTTTTGAACCTCTCCTCCTGATATTATCTTTGTATGATTTATTCACAGGAGGTTTGCCCTTGCCTTCCTCTAAAGCTGAGAGGGTATGAATTGCCAAAGGTCACCCAATTGGTTTCCATGACTGAGCAGGGATTCAAACCCTAGTCTCCCAGACCCCTAGTCCTACATTCAAACCATTGTACAATCTCTGTTTGCATATATTTCGCCTCTAAAATTACGTTTTACTGCAAATCCAGAATTTTAAAAAAATGTTGCTGCCTTCATTGTGTTTAATTTTACTTTCAGGTACTTTATTAGCAGTGGAAAATTGCAAACCATGAGGTAGCTCCAATTGTTAATCCCAGCTAGAATTAACTCACCAAACTAATGGGACATCAGTTGATTCAGTTGTTCCAGTCTGCTTAGGAACAACAATTGGATTTAGGCTTTTGACTACAAGAGTTTGCTTCTTGCATTATTTATTTATTTATTTATAGAATGTATTTGTTGCCTCTCAACCTACCAAACCCCTGATGATTATGTACAATAGATTAAAGCTTTATTTAAAACAATAATTTAAACAGATTAAACAGATGAAAATATTAATTTGAAACAAACTCTCTCTCTCTAGATAGATAGATAGATAGAGGGTTGGAACAGACCAGAATAAAAAGCCGGCTTCCAACATGGCATGCAGATGACACATGCGCCCAAGATGCCCAGAAAGTAGCTTCAAGCTGGCTTCTGGGTGCTCTGGCATCATGGTGTTTATATGCATGCTGCATGCCGCCACGGCACTGACTTCCCACTGTGGTGGGGAAGAAAAGCAGGCTTTTTGCTGGCACGAAAAAAGAGCAGCTATCCAGCTTTCTCAGGAGCAATTTCTGTTTCACCTGAAAGTACTCCTGTAGATCAGGAAGAGTTGGTGACATTTATTTCTGAAGTTCTTGGTTTGTTTGTTTCTTTAACACTGTTGTTGTGCGCCTTCTGCCTTACAGTGACTTGAAGGTGAGTTGACTCATGCAACAGGAAATTGAACCCTGATCTCCAGACTTGTAGTCTAGTGCTCAAACCTCTACATATCCAAATGATATTTCTGTTGTACCAGATTAGTTTCTGGCACCAGCTGCAACATTTTATTCCCAATCTTGAGTGAGTTTCTTACTCAACTCTACTACAGTGGGACCTTCTTATCCATGGATTTGCCACCTGCAGATTTGAGCATCAGCAGATGGCAAGCCCATATTAGCCCCAATGGTGGCATGGATGCAGCTGCTCCACTGTTAGAGACAAAAGTCCCTCGCCCCCTCCCTCCCTTCTTCTCTCCTCCCTTCCTTCCCCCCCTTTCCCCCTGCCCTCCTTCCTTACCTGGTTCTTTCCTTCCTCTTCACCCTGGCTTGGCTTTGTGGGTACAGTATGGATCCCAGTCAGCCGGGGGCTTGAGTCTTGGAGCCCCTGTCCCCAGGTCCAGCACCTGGGATGGGTCCTCTGTGCCCCAAGACCCAGCCCTAGCTCCAGCTCCCTCAGAGCCCTGTTGGCTGAAAAGCACTAGTGCAGAGCCAAGAATTTGCTAAAAACAACACCCTCAGAATGGAATAAGTGTATGGAAGAGACAACAACTAATAAAACTCAAAGAACTAAACTGCAAGAACTATGATTTATAGTCACCTTTCACTTGATGGTATTGTATCTTTCTTTGGTTAGTGTTCTTTTAGATTTCAAACACTTCCTACTTTACGTAGTTCCTGTCCCAGCTTTTTGTAGACTGAATTTTTAATACTTCAATATAATTTTTAGTATTTGATCCAAAATCCAGTTGCTCTTTGAGTAAATTGAATTTCTGCTTCTTTGGTTGTTCCATCCACTCATCCATGTGTTTTTATAGCCTGTTCCTGAAAGAGTGGATTAAAAAAAAAAAGTTTAATACAGTAATAAAATGAAAGCTTTGTTCCATCCATCCATTCACGTATATTTGTAGTCTGTGCCTGAAAGAGTGGATTTTTTAAAAACAGCCCACTATAGTCCTAAAGTGCATGCTGTGCCTGGATTTATATCTAGGTTTTAAAAGTAAGATGAGTTTCCATTATCTTATATTTGGATTATCAATATGAGTTTACTGATGATTAATTGTCGACAGAATAGAACTAATGGAAAATATACTTGATTATTTAATAGGGGACTCCTGAGCATTAAATATCTATCCTGTATTAACAAAACCATATTTAATGTTCAGGTTCACTGGTTTTTCAGAAAAGCCTAAATTTCTTAACCAATAATGTCATCACATTAAAACACATTAGTACATTTTGCAAGACCAACTAAAACAATCTTTAAGTAGGCATTTGATTATAGAAGATAGTGAATTTCAGTGTACTCAGAAGCTTCCTCAACACTGAATGATTCTCAGTAGGCAACTAAGCACTTCAAGCTTTAGATCATTTGGAATTCAGAAAGGTTGTTGTTATTGTTGTCATTGTGGTTGTGTGTCTTCAAATCAACTCTCATTTATGGTGACCCTATCATAGGGCTTTCTTAGCAAGCTTTATTCAGAGGAAGTTTGGCATTGCCTTCCTTTTAGGCTGAAAGGTCACCCTGTGGGTTTCCATGGCTGAGGAGGGATTGAAGTCCTGGTCTTTCAGAGTCCACCATTTAGACCACTGTACCATACAAGCTCCTAAGGTTACAAATCTATTATAAAAGATATAATATTGACTATACAGCAAATAAATTCAAATCCAGAACTATCTATATAGTAGTTGTGAATGTGAATGGAAGTGCATTTGAACATATTTTGAATTTTGAAAGAAAAAAATTGGCTAGCTCTGTAGATGTACTGATCTAGTCACCTACTGAAAATCTTGATTTATAATTTAATGTCTGGTATTGTGTATAACATTTCTTTGGGGTTTGTAAATGAATAAAGAGAGTGCTTTGAGTCATGACGTTAATGCCTTGATTCCCTTTTACTGGGCCTATCTCTTTTTGTCTGCTGTAGGGAGCAAACATGATCAATTAGTAAGCAAATAAGTAAGGTTGCAGCTTGCTTATAGGGATGTAATTTGGGTTGTCCTCACATGGTAAAACAGAAAACTTCAAAATTGTTCTCCTTGACACTACTCATCATGGGGTAGTAGGCTATTCTTAGTCTCAGCACTATTTGTGAATTTTTGGAAGTGGTTTGTGAATATTTCTGTAGAATATGCACTGTTGGAAAATGTGGTAGCTCTGTGTCTGCATGTGGGGTTGGTGCCACAGTGGGAAAAGATAGTCATTTTCCACAGGCATAAACATGTTCATTATTGATTGTTAATTCATGATTTAATTTCATTTTCCACAGTTCTGTCACAGTTTTCCATTCCAGGCAGAAGAGGCACTGGACTGGATTCACAGCAGTGTTATGTGAAGCTAGGCTTTACTAGGAGATTGCCATAAGGGATTTTAAGGTATCATGTGTAGTTTTGCCCTGGTTGATAGTTGGCATGTCTACCACATGCCCAAGTCACAAGATGGATCTCTGAGATTCCTATTACTCTCCGTCAACATTATCCCAACTCAAAGGCTAGAATCCACGTGAGCTGCTTAATAATTGTATCCCTCCCCTATGCCATACCAAATTCCATGACCTGTAACCAAAATATGTTGTTGACATTTGTTAACAATTTCAGGCTGGGCATAATTATTGCCTAGGACTTGCGGTTTATTGCTGTGACTGTAGGTAAAATCACAATCTCAAATGCAGCAATACTGGTCTGTTACAGATTCATTGGTTTAGATTAAAAATGTCTACAAATATGTGTCTCTCTGTGTGTCTCAAAGCATTGTGAAGTATTTGTTAAGAATTGGACATTTTTGAAATGGCAGTGGTAGAAATCATAGAATCATAGAGTTGGAAGAGACTACAAGGGCCATCCACTGCCAACTCCTGCCATTCAGAAACTCATCCCCAACAGATGGCCATCCAGCCTCTGTTTAAAAACCTCCAAACTGCACCACACTTAAAGGGACTGTGTTCCACCGTCGAAAAGCTCTCAGTCAGGAAGTCCCTTCTAATGTTTAGATGGAATTTATTTTTTCCTGTAGCTTGCATCCATTGTTCCAGGTCCTATTTTCTGTAGCAGCAGAAAACAAGCTTGCTTCCTCCTCATTATGACACCCCATAAAATACTTAAACAGGGCTATAATATAACCTCTTAACCTTCTCTTCTCCAGGCTAAATATACCCACCTCCCTAAGTCTTTCCTCATATGGCATGGTTCCCAGACCTTTCACCATTTTGGTCACACTCCTCTGTACACACACCAACTTGTTAACATCCTTTTTGAATTGTGGTGCCCAGAACTGGACACAGTATTCCAGGTGAGGCCAGACCGAAGCAGAATAAAGTGGCACTATTACTTCCCTTGATGTAGATGTTATACTTCTATTGATGCAGCCTAGAATCACATTGGCTTTTTAGGTGCCACTTCACACTGTTGACTCATATTTTACTTGTGGTCTACTAGGACTCCTACATCCCTTTCACATGTGGTCTCTTTAAGCCAGGTGCCCCTCCTCCATTCTATATCCCAGCATTTCATTTTTTCACCTTAAGTGCAATACCTTACATTTCTCCATGCTGAAGTTCATTTTGTTAGTTTTGGCCCAGATTTCCAATCTATTAAGGTCATTTTGAATTTTGATCTTCTCCTCTGAGGTATTAGATACTTCTTCTAATTTGGTGTCATCTGCAAATTTGATAACACATGCCCCCTATTCTTTTGCCCAAGTTGTTGATAAAGATGTTGAATAGCACTGGGCCCAGGACAAAACCATGTGGCACCCCATTAGTCACTTCTCTCCAAGGTGCTGAGCACCTTGTGGGTTTGACTGGTCAACCAGTTACTAATCCACCTAACAGTTGCATTGTCTAGCCCACATTTTACTAACTTGTTTGCAAGAATATTGTGGGGGATCTTGTCAAAGGCCTTACTGAAATCAAAATATTCCCTTCATCTACCAAGCTGGTAATTTTCTCAGAGAGAGAGAGAGAGAAAGAGAAAGAGAGAGAAAGAGATTAGATTAGTCTGGGTTGACTTGTTTTTGAGAAACCCATGTTGACTTTTTGTGATTATGGCATTCCTTTCTAAATGTTTGCAGACTATCTGTTTAATTATCTACTCTAGAATTTTTACTGGTATTGATGTCAGACTAACTGGATGATAATTGTTGGGATCCTCTTTTTTCCCCCCTATTTAAAGATGGGGATGACATTTGCCCTCCTCCAGTCTGCTGGGACCTCTCCTGTCATCCAGGAGTTCTAAAAGATTATTGCTAATGGCTCTGAGATTACATTTACCAGTTCTTTTAATACCCTTGGATGCAGTTCATCTGGCCCTGGAGACTCATATTTATTTAGATTAACCAGATATTCCCATACTACCTCTTTACTTATTCTGTGTTGCATTTCCCTTATTGTGACCTCTGCTCCATTTTCCTCAGTTTGAACACTGTTTTGTGTGTGTGTGAGAGAGAGAAGACTGAGGCAAAAACGATGTTGAATAGTTCTTCCTTTTCTCTACCCCCTGTTAAGAATTCTCCATCTTCTCCACGCAGTGCCCTTACCATATCCTTCTTCCTTTTGCTACAGACATACCCCAAAAACTCCTTTTTATTGTTCTTAACCTCTCTAGCAAGCCTGAGCTCATACTGCTCTTTGGTTTTTCTGATTTTACCCCTAGATGTGCTAGCTATATGTTTGAAGTCCTCTTTGGTAATTTCCCCCTTTTTCCATTCATTATACATCTCTCATTTAAAACTTAGGTCACTTGAAAGTTCTTTAGCTATGCATTTTTCCTCCTCAGTGGAACAGTCTGAAATTGTGCTTTCCGTATCTCCCTTTTGAGAAACTCACATCCATCCTGAACTCCCTTCTCTTTTAGTATTCTTGACCATTTACTGAAATCAGCTCTCCTAAATTCTTAAATGCATGTCTGACTATGCCTGGCTTCTCCTTTCCACTGTATAACAAACTCCAGGAGAACATGGTCACTCTCATCTAACCACTTGCACCCCATTTACCAGGTCATCCCTCTTGGCTAAGATCAGATCCAAAATAGCTGATCTTCTTGTTGCCTCTTCCACCTTTTGGACAATGAAATTGTCTTTGAGGCAATTGAAAAATTTGCTGGACCTTAAAGTTTTGGCCAAGTTTTATTTCCAGCATATATCTGTACAGTTGAAGTCACCCATCAGTACTACATCCCGCCTTTCTGAATGTATGGCCATCTGTTCTAGAAAGGCATCATCCAATTCCTCAGTCTGATTTGGGGGTCTGTAGTAGACTCCCATAATATCATCCCTGTTGTTTCCCTCCCTTTTAATTTTTATCCAGATGCTTTCTACCTGGCTTCCAGGATTTACGTCCTGGATATCTTCACAGGTGTAAACATCCCTGACATATAATGCTATTCCTCCTCTTTTCCTGTTTGGCCTATTTCTCTTTAAAACATTATACCCCTCTATTACTAGATTCCAGTCACAAGACACATCCCACTCGGTTTCAATGATTATATAATATTATAATATAATTATATAATATTTCCTTTGTTGTGCTAGGAATTCAAGTTCATCTTGCTTATTTCCCATCCTCTGTGCATTAGTGTAGAGACATCAAAGAAAATAGACCCTCTCACTAACTGCTTGTGTAAAGTTTTTTTTCCCTCTTACTGTTGGGTCCTTGCACTATTTGTCTTGTTCCTTCTATAACAATTTGACTGTTATCTCCAGCACTTGATGTACTCCTGTCTTCCAAAATACTGTCTCACATAATTCAGTTTAAAGTCCTATGATCAATTTTTTAAAATTGTTGGCAAAAACGTTCCTACCAATTAACAGAAGGTACAACCCATCCCTTACCAGAAGTCCCCCCTCATGGAACCACAGACTCTGATCCAACAATCCAAATGGTTTTCAACAGCACCATCTGCAGAGCCAGTTGTTCACATTTTCCTCTCCCTTCCTGGACAATGCCCTTCAATTGGGAGAAGCAATGAGGTGATGACCTGTGCATCCAGTTCCTGCCCAAAGCCTTATAATCCCTTCTGATATTCTGAAGGCTGTGCCTTCCAGTATCATTGGCTCCCACCTGGATCAAAAGGAAGGGATAATGGTCAGTTGGCTTGACAAGTGTTGTCAGCCTCACTGTCACATCACAAATTTTTGCTCCAGGGAGACAACACACCTCCCAATACATCTTGTGAGGCCCAAAAACCACTGTACCCTTCAGCAAGGAGTCTCAAAACCACCACGACATGCCTCCTCTAAGGCTTGTCAGCAGTGGCTGTTTCTTGCAGTGGTACTTCCAGGATCCCCTGCACTGTCCCTTTTGCTTTTCCTTGTCATCCCTGATAAGGGAGAGAGCTTCAAATCGATTGTGTAGCTGCAAGCTCCCCAAACAATCCCCAGTATCCCTACTTCTCTATGTGACATTCCTCCATCTGTCTACCTGCTGTGTATGTGAAGTGACCTTCTCCCCAGCAACTTCCTCTGTGTGTTCCCCATCCAGGACCATCCAGGACCATCCAAACCTCTTGCTCCCTAATATGCTGAAGTGTAGATACCTAGGCCTCCAGCTGCTGGACCTTCTCTGCCAAGAGGGCTACCTACTTGCATTTGGTGCAGGTGAAATTCACCACATAGACAAGAATACAAACTTCTCACAACTGTTGCGAGTGACTGCTTCAGTTCGTCAGTGTCCCTATTGAGAAGTCTTCAGTAAGCACTGAAACAGGACTGTGGGCTTCACCAAACTCTGTCAGGGAGCTCAATTAACTAAGGCTATAGCTCTATAGAAAGCTCCTGGCTACTAGCTCATTCTGGAGGCAAGTCTCTGACTCACTTCCTCTGAGCAAAAACCTCCCAGAAGCCCTCAAAATGGCTGCCCAGAAAAAGCTTTCCTTCTCATCCCTGGCAGGGACAGGCAGGTAGGAAACTTCAAAATCTGAAAGTTAGGAATATGTCAAGATCAAGTGATTAATTATTATGAATTAATGCTTTTAGCACTTAGTGTCATGGTAATAGCAGAGCCACATAATTAAAACCCTCTCCTTTTAAATAAATAAATAAAACAGTAATGAGTATCATATTTTTCCCCTCATCAAAATTGGACACAGTGTCTCTCTTCCATATGGAAGTGGAGGCTAGACAATCTCCTATGAATAGGAATAGATGTCTGGAAAAATATTTCTGCATGCTGTGCTAACTTGAATGTATGGTAATTTCTTCCATTTCAAAAAGTTTTCTGTGATTTTTCAAGCATCAAGATTCTTGTATTTGCCAATCATGCATGCTCTGAGAAGCATTTTTTTCTCTTAGTGAACTATTACGATCACAGTCCCATTTAGACCATATTATTACAGCATGGTTACTGCAATTTTTGATTTGAGACACATTCTTCTATAGAGATATAAACTATAGATTTTTTTTGTTACATTTGTGACATGATACATAATGATTTGAAAACATTTTAGTAGTATGATGAAGACATGGTGTATTAAACTAAAAAAATGTTCACTGACTACAAAAATATGTAGTATTACTCTTAACTATTCATATGCAGAATTTAAAGCAAAATTTTAAATCCCAGTGTGAGTACCGAAGCCCACTCACAATGTAACTAATAAAAAACAATGACAAAATACACTGTTATAATATTAAAACACAATGAAATTTCATACTAAGAAACTAATATGATCTTTAAAAAACTTTAATAAAAAAAATCTAATTAAAAAGCAAAATACTCCAATCATGACAAGCCCCTTTCTTGACAAGTGGCAGAAGGAAAACAAGGATTGGTGCAGCCTAGCTTTCCTTGAAGGGAGACCATCCACCAAAAATTTGACAAAGTATATATTAATTCCTTTTTCCCAGTATCTTTAACTTTAAGTTATATTTATAGTTATAGGAATGTTGGCATCACTAAATGATGGAGGAGAAATTTCACATATTTAAAGTGCTTTGTGCTGCTACCTCACACTCTTGTTTGGAAGCTGGGGTGGTCTGAAATGAATGGAAAGAAAGTATGCTTTGTACCACCAGCAGATTGTAGTGTTCAGATGAGAGTATGGCATATTGCCAGAGAAAAGTACCTCACCTTTCCACTTTATTCCTTGCTGTAATTGGCAGTGCCCCACAGACAAATAGAACCCATCTAAAACTGAATCTGAGACCTTAATGCCCCCCCCCCCCCTGCAGATGGAATGTTACCATTACTAACAAGGGCTTTGGAAATTGTTGTAAACTGGACTTTGGTGGGGTGTTTTGCAGGGGCAGGTAATTTATTTATTTTCCAAAATATTCTGGAGGTTGGGACCATTTTTAACTCACTTGATTTTTTTCACCTTTCCTATTTGTTCCCAACCAATCCTGCTACTAAATCTGTCCCATTCCACCCCAACACATAAACTACCCACACCCTGAATTTAAAAGTATCTTGTGTTTCCTTTTTTTATTTGTACTATCTCATTCCCCACCTTTCTTTAAGTGTGTGTGTGTGTGTGTGTGTGATATGAAATGGTGGAATGAAACATACATAGGCAAACACACTTACACATACACATTGTGTGCGTGTGTGTGTGTTTGGGGGGGGGGATTAGAGAATTAACTCAGATGGGGGGGAAAAACACCCATGAAGTTCAGAGGATGCTTTGGCTAAGTGATCTGGTGATATAGTTCACAGAGGTCACTCACATTTCCACTGACTGTATGGAGTTAGTGCTGAAGAATTCCTGTGAGTGTGCCTGTGCCTGCATATCACTAAACTTTGCCATTTATATCACTCCATAGCATGTGTCATCGAAAATACCAGCTAACAATCAATAACATCTTTGCACATGTGCCTACAAAAATACTGACAGGTCTTAAAGTCTCCAGGCAGTGAGGTTAAGAATTTAAGGAAGTCCTGTATGACTTGGTGCTAGATTATTTGAAAAACTGCACTTTCCCTGCAAGAGGGGGAGGGATTGCCTTCCTCCTATTTGCAGTGATGGAAGTCACTCTGTGGGAGGGATTAATCTGAAACCAATGTAATTAAATATGATCCATTCTCCCTCCTCCCTCCAAAAAGCTAATGCAGTTCCAGACTGTTTCAACAGAACTATAGTGCTCAGTATAAGGGAAGTGCAAATTTCATTCTATTCAGCTTTACTCAGACATCACCTGGAATGCTGTACCCATTTTTAGGCTACACACAGTTTAAAAAGGATATCAAGAAAATGAAATACATTTAGAGGAGGGTGGCCAACATGCTGAAAAGGCTAATAAGCAAACTACATGATAAACACTAGGATCAAAACAGATGAGATAGTGATCTGTATTCAGAAAGATTGCTCCTTCAATCAGTGAAATACCCCTATTTGCATAAAGCCTGTTATTCTCCTCAAGTATGCATCATGCATTTTCCAGGCTTTGTTTCATCTGTAAAATCCTGCAATCCAACATCACAATTTCTTATTACAAACAGCACCCCACCTGTCACCTCCACTCCACAACTTAGGATATCCTGGAACTAATTTTTGACAAATACTTTCCTCCTTAAGCACCCTGTTTGCTTCTTTCAGCCAAAGAAAACCATCTCTCCCAAGTTGAAATTGTGGCTCTTGCAAGATCAGTTTAATATTTCCAAGGAATGAGAAAGGATGTATTTTGAGGGATATAGAATGAGAGGAGAGGGTTGTGTGAGTCAGACCTCCTCCACTCCCAGAACTATACTAAACTATTGGGGCTTCATTTCAATCCCCCACCCAATTTGTTGGCTGAAAAAAGGAAACCATGCTATGTACTGTTTTGTTTCACTTTCCTTGGGAATGGGAGTGAGCAGAATAGGGAGGGGAGGATGAAAGAACAGGTACAGGATGCAGACAATTTCCCCTGGATTTCTCCTGAAACAATTATTTCTCCATGCAGACAACATAAATGTAAAAATTATTTCTGTATATCTTCATGACTGTCCTTTGAGCTTTGTCCAATAGGGGGCAGATATTTAGGCCAACTTTGAATCCTTCTCCCCCTCACCTACTTACAAGCCTATAGTATGCAAGAGAGAATGGCTTGATTCTATGGAATCATGATTCCTTGTACCTGTCCAGTTGATTATAAAACTATTGGAACCACACATACCTCCCCTCATCTTCCTGCAATATTTCCTACAGGCCTCTCTATTATAAAGTAAAACACAGGGCAAACTTATCTCCTCCACTACCATACCCCTTGTTGTCTCTGTAACTTCAATTGGAGAAATATACTGTTACTGGTAAAGAAATTACCACTATGGAGGATGCATGTTGAAATGATTTTATTTCTTCCCTTCCCTTAAAGAGAGGACCATGTAGGATATACAAAAGCACACACAGATTTTCAAATTAAAAAAAAGAGATTAATAATGGGGGAAAAGGCCCATAGAGAGCAATAGATAGAGAAATGATGAAGAGGGAAATTATGGTTCAAATATATAACTTGTGGGGCTATGCACACCAGCCATACAGGCTGCCCTGGGGGAGGAGTCAGGGCATGGTGTCCACATGATGCACACCCCAACTCCGCCCCCAGGGTGGCGTGATGCCGTTCGCTGCTCCACACAGTGTGCGCTATCACAGCACTCCTCTGGAGCTGCGTCCATACAACACAGCACCAAAAGAGTGCCTTAAAACCACAGTGCCATGGCTATTGCATGCTTTCTAGGGTGTGCGATAGCCACTTTTTGTGGCTTCTTTTTGTGCCCTGGAAAGGCCAGATTGGGGCCACAGTGTGCGGTTGCCACAGCCCCAATTGGGCACAGCTGGAGGCAGGTGGAGGTCACCCCTTAGGGGCAGTCTTCACAGCCTCTGTGTCTATTTTAACATAACAAGATATAGAAGCTTATCCAATGGCTTAATAAATCGATTTACCTCTACCCAGCTTAAAGCTTAAATCAGGCAGCATCCTATTATTTTCAGGTTTTTGCTGCCTAATTTGCTGCCTGAAGACAGCCCTGGTCCATCCCTGCTTCCAGGAGCACCTTGCACAGCTCTTTTCAGATTCAGGGTTTTTCTGGCTTAAGAAAATGGCCACCGGAGCACTCCTGGAAGTGGGGATAGACCCAGATTGTATTCAGGTGGCAAAAACCTTCTGATAATATCAGGATGCCTGCCCGATTTAAGCTTTGAGCTGGATAGAGGTGAATCGATTTATTAAGCCATGGGATAAGCTCTATAAAGGAATCCAGGAACACCTTGGAAACTGGCCTCAAAAAAGTTTTTTTTTTAGCAAAAGGTTTTGTGGACTATGGTTCATTTCCTCAGATTCAACAGGATTCCTTTGTGCCTTTTTATAAAGAATTATATGGCATTAGAAGAAGAATAAAAGTAAACAGAGGCTTCTATGGCAAGTCTGATTGCCTAAATGTGTATAAGCTTTATCTTTGCTGAAATAAAATTTACTGACAATTTGAAGAGGGCTGAATCCAAATCAATGGCTTCAAATTACAAGAAAATAAATTCTCTTTACTGTTATTAGAAGTAACATCTGCTAATGAGAATCACTGAGTGGTGCCATGGAAGATGATGGACTGTCAGTTGTTAAACAGAAGTTAGATGGCTTTTGTTAGGGTTGCTTAAACTGGATATTCAGATGAACTTTAGAGTCCTTTCCAGCAGTACAATTCTGTTTTTCTATCCTTCATGCATCACTGACAAGCCCGTAAAGTGGAACCCTGCCACATTTTTTTATAGAAGTAGAGCCAGCTTTAAACTTTCTAATCTAAAGTTGTTCAAATTCTACCATGATAGTGATGAGTGAAGCCAGCACTGAAAAAGAGAAGAAGAAAAACAGTATTATTAAATGTTGTGCATGCTACAAAACACTCCTTCTGTATAGCAATAATCCAGTAGAATCTTTTCTGGTATAATGATCAAATTAAACCAGAAAATCTAGATGGGACTGTGCAGCCAAACCATTTATTTTCAAGCTTTTTTTTTATATTATACCATAATTATTGTTTTCAAGCTATCTCCAGTGCATTTTTTCCCATTCAGAACAAACTAATGTCCTGTTTTTTCATTCAGTATGATGTACAATTTGGACTAATTTAAACTGTAGGAAATCTAAACTTCTTCCCAGTAAATCTGATGGGAAGCAAGGCTATTTTATATAAAATAATAAATTAAAAGAGAATTTATTGCTGTGGCTGCTTTTTAAAGAAATCACTAGGAAGAAGAGATTTCTAACTGCATCTCCTTATCTTTTATTATAATTACATTGCTCAGTTTGGGGTTGAATTGTATTTTTGATGCATTTAATGTGGAGTTTGCAAAAGAAAGCTGTATGATATTTTTAGAAGAATATCCATGTTAGTCTGCTGGAGTAAAAATAACAGTTTTGTGGCACCTTAAAGTCAAAATGTTTTTTGACACAAGCCTTAAAACACTGCAGTCCATTTCTTTAGTTTACGGTCTCTGTAAGTAGGTAGATACTGTATGTATACACACACTGTGGAGGGGAGATGTGAAATGTAACAGCAATCCAAAAGGTACCAACCGGGAATGGACTTTACAGTGGTCATTAACCTCATATGTTTAGAGCTGTTTTTCATTTGTTAGTACCCTAGAACAGCTCTTAAGGCCCACCATTAAGATCTGTAGTTTTCATTCTCCTCTGGCTGAAACAACCCTTCATAAAAACTGTTCAGTTCCTTGCTATGTTTGTAAATGTTGCACTTCTATAAATTTCTTCTATAAAATTATAACATTTCATATAATTCCAACTTGCAGTAGCTGGCTAGTCAAAGCTATCCTCCCCAAGTCTACTGCCTGCCCTTTAATATACATGTTAATGTGGTTATTGGTACAATTCACAAATAAATTGGCACATACATAGTTAATCTTGCCTTTTGCTTGAATTGATTTATGGTGGGGTGGGAACCATGTTGCCCTCCAGTTATTGCTGTTACTCCAGTTATTAAATCACCAGAGTAACTAATGCTGAGAAATGTTGGGGGTTGTAGTCCAACATCTGAAGGGCTGCATGATTCTCATCTCAGATCCATGGGAATTATGGCCAAAATAATGTAAAACTGCTCATGCAACACAGTTAACAGATACACCATTCTTGCAATTAGATATCGAGTCTTTCCCACCACTAATGGAAGAGTGGTGGTCGCAAACCATGGCAGACAGGCTCACCCATACACTGCACTTATATATTGCCCCAGGAAAAGAAGCAGCCATCCACTTGACAGGGCTATCTCTTCAATTCATAGCTGAGAGTCCTTGGAAGGTGCAGACAGTTTCTAAAGCCACTTCTCCAATAGAGCCTTGACTCTGGAGATTCTTCTGAGCCAGTCACTAAAGAGACAGGTGCCTCTTCTAGATCTGGTCTCTATTAAGATGTATGCACTGGGCAATCCTCTGTAATAAGGCTGACAATTCTTTACCTTCCACCATAACTGAATAGGATCTTGGCCTATATTAATTAGCTTGTGAATTATACTAACAATATGGGGCCTCAGTCCAATTGCTAATTTCAACTAAATTTGATGCATTGAATTGATAACTGAAAGTGACATTAATGTTTATGTGAGTCAGTATGCAAACAGATCTTGTAGCACCTTTGAGACTAACTGGAAGATAGAAGTTGGTAACATGAGCTTTCATAGACTTGAGCCTACTTTCTCAGATGCCGACAGCTCCCAGCTATCAAGAAACATGATTAGGAAAATGTAACAGCCAGTGGCATTAGGACCTTTTGATTTCTTTTCCAGGTTTGACTCAACTGATTTGGCTCTGTAACTTAGGGACAAAGCAGATGGGTGGCAAGGAGTGCTCTGTGGCTGTGATTGGTCTTGGACTGCGGTGACTGCACGGCCTGCTGTTAAAGGGGGCTGCTGCCTGAGGTCCTAAGCTGTGCTGTCCAGAAGCTGGATTAAAATGGCTCCTTTTTTGTGGTGGCATTTGGCTCCATTTCACACCCTTGGAGTGGCTTGTGGGTGCTTTGTGGGTGTGTGTCATGCATTTGGAGTCTTTTACTTTATGTCTGTGCCTGGAGGTCACATTGGTCCTTCATGTCACTACATATCATTTTGCTATAGCTTTCCCTTACTTAGAATAAAACTTTTCTTTAAGAATACAGCCTGACTTGTACTCCTTTTCACATGCATTAGCATGGCCTGTTTCTTCCCTCTGGTCAGCAAGCCAAGTATAAGTGGAATTCCCCGGCAACATTTCAATGATCTGCTAAGGTGGAATAATTCAATCAATGGATGTAGGCAGTGAAGTCTTTATATAAATGGTGGTCTCAAGGGCTCCCATCCAGCAAAGCAGGATACAGGAGGGGGACCCACACAGAGAACCCTTCACATGGAAGTAAACCCAAGTCAACAAAAGCTCATGATATGAACTTCTCTTTTCTGTAGTCCCAAAGGTGCTACAAGAACCCTCTGCATATTGATTTTCCAGACTAGAATGGCTATGTCTTTTAATTCTACATTTATGTGAAGTCTATTAATTCAGTTAGTCTTTTGGAGATGGCAATAATGCTTGGATTTAATGTCTATTTATATAGAAGGTAATACTAATGGAAGAAAAGGCTGTTCCATGAGGCAGGAGATTGTCCAGGCCACCCACTCCCACACTGCCTTGGCTGCATGAATGCCTCCTTCCAGACAGATGTCCTACTCTTTTTACTTTTCCTTGCTGCCATCTTTTGACAGCCTTGCTTTTTCCTTTCTTTACATCCTGTCCACCCTTGATCAATTAGACTCTTCTGTCAACCAACAAAAACCTTTTATTTGGATGGGCTTTGGGCTGCTAATTGGTAGTGGTGGAAAGGTCTTTTAATGATGAATGCTTTACTTTTGTCTTCTTTGCTATGTTTTAGACTGTTTAAATTTAATGTGTTTAAATTTAATGTGTTTAATAGAATTGCTTATTTAATTTTCTTTAACTTTTTACTTTTAGGTTTTTAGCTTTATTATTAGATTTTTACTTGGTTCTAATCTAGGTTATAAATTGCCTTGGGTCCCATGCCAAGAAAAAGGCAAGGTATAAATAAAATAAACTGTTTTACAGTAGGATGAGAATGGTATGGCCCTTCAGATGTTGTTGAACTGCAGCTTTCATCAGCACTGGCCAGCATAGCCAGTGTTGGGAGTTTCTGGACTTCTAGAGGGCTGTTAATGTGCAATTTTTACAAAAGATTACACCTTGATTTATAATCTTTACAAAAAGACAGCACATGTTCCTGATTGAGTTACATGTATAAGACTGCATGATTGGTGTCTTATTACAAGATGATTTAGTTCACCGTGTTTTTGTGATGCAATTTTTTAAAGTTTCCTACCTTTTGAGAGGGTTGTACATGGAAGCATCAATACATGCTACTGACAAACCAGAATAATCACACAAATCTCTAAAAGGTACATCAAGAATCAAAGGCATAGAAATCTACTTCTGTGGATTGTGATATACATGTCTATGGTCTGACCAGTTTTTTGTTTTTTGTTTTTTTACATAGAGATGGGATAACCTCCCTCATTTAAATGACCTTTGTAATACTTTCAATGGCAACTAAAGTATTTCGTTTCTCAAAGAGTCTTTAGCCAGGGAATAATATTTGGACTAGTCTCTTTCTCCCAGTGTAGTAGGTTCTCTTGTCAGTAGCAAGTGCTAAATCAAATTTATGCTTGTTCAAATCTTGGTCAAAAAGTTATTTCAGTATTATTTGGTTTTCTGTGTCAAATACTTTAGCATGCCAAGATAAGGTAAAACTGTGTTCATCTAGACCTTTGCTTTAGAAACCTATGTGCCATTCTCTTTGGGAGCCTCCTACTTTCTTCACCCATGTTTTTATCACATGCCAAACTGAAATAAATCTTATCTAAATAATTAAGATAAGCACTGAAGGGTTCTGTATGGTCCTATCAACACACCTCTCAAAAATAGAACTGCAATATAATCTCTCTAGATTAAACAGTCTACAATAGTAATCATGTTTGTATTTAAACATTTTATTCTGAAAGGATTACAGTGCAGAACCCATTTTCCCCTCCTTTTACCCAGACAAGAAGGCGACACACTGACTCAAACAAAATGTATTTGTTCTCTAAGAATTTAGCTTGCACAAATTTTATAAACAAACTGTATAGGTGTATGAAGTTTTGGCTGATTTAATCAGTAACTTATGTCTTTGAATTTATATAAGCTTGTTTACTCAAGATGCCTGCATTGGAAATGTTTATACTAAAAATGCCTCTGATTTTATAACATTTTACTTAAAACCTGTATCAGTGTAACATGATTGCACATAGAACATTATAGGCACACAGTACCTACAAAATGCTTCGCTTTTCTTTGTTCATATGCTTAGCTTCATCCAGCAGGCAGAACTCCCTCTTGTGACTCCTCCCAGCTTATGTGAGAAGGCTGTACCCCAACATATGAGCAAGTCATGGATCTGATAATAATAATAATAATAATAATAATAATGTTTTATTTATACCCCGCTCTTCAGCCAAGACTATCAGAGCGGCTTACAATTTGTTAAACAAACAGCTTCATTTACAATTGTAAGCTATTTGCCCCCAACAATCTGGGTACTCATTTTAGCGACCTCGGAAGGATGCAAGCCTGAGTCAAGCTTCAGCCCTTTGCTGGTCTTGAACTCGCCACCTTCTGGTTTTGAGTGAGTGGCTGCAGTACAGGCATTTAACCACTGCGCCACCAGGGCTGATCTTATACTGTGTCATCCCTCATCCCATTTCCAAAACCACAAACCTCCCATCAGTACATACTTTTACTGTGAAAACTGTTTTTAAAACATGTTTCCACTGATCTTTTTTGTTGTATTTATTGCAAGTGGGAAATAATGATTTAAAAACATACATCAGTTTTTTTTAAGATGATGATGATGATGGTCTAAATATATTCATCAGTCCCACATAGAAAAGACCCATTAAAGCAATGGGAACTTGGCAAATCAACTTGGCCAATTGTTTCCTGGATTCAAATTATAAGAAAAAAGATTCAACCAAAATATTAGAAAGACGTTCTTGATGGCAAGACCTGTTTTTTTTTGGGGGGGGGGGGTGGAACTACCTCAGAGAGTGGTAGATGCTTCTTTGGATATCTTCAAGCACTGATTGGATGGTCATCTTTCAGGAAAGCTTTAGTTATATTCTTGCATGGCAAGGGGTTGGATTAGATGGCCCTTATAGATTAGATGGCCCTCCAGCCTCTGGTTCAATGATACAAAGTTCCATCCATGCAACAGATATTCTCTAGGTAGGATTAATAATTGGCTTTTGGCCAAAGGTATACTAAACTATAGTTATTTATATCTTTACTAGCATCCTTTAGAAATTGATCACAAAATCACATGGTCACATGTGAATTCTTAGATATATTTTTATGGATAGCTTGATTTTTTTTTGTTTATTTTTTGAGTAGTTCTGCACATACTACACAGATCCTTGGATTTACATCCTGATTTTGGATTGGAGATTACCCACCCATGTCTCCCAATCATTTTTCACCCTAATTCTGCAAAATGGTATATTATTATTCCACTGTTATGTAGGAGAAATTAACATTGGAGATCACCCACCCATGTCTCCCAATTATTCTTCATCCTAATTCTGCAAAATGGAATATTATATTGGTCAATATGGGTCAAAATGGCACTTAGGCCAAATGACTTCGGATATTGTAAATCTATCATTTACAGCACATCTTGTGGGCTGGAAAGCACAAAAACTTATTTATTTCATTTCATTTCATTTATATGCTGCCTTTCTCCCCTGAATGATCCAAGGTGGCTCACAGACAAAGCATTTAAAATCTCAATAAAATTAAAAACAATTAAAAACATCTACACTCAATATAAAATCACATAAAAATATACAAAAGTTAAAACAAACTAAAAATGCACCTGCTCCATAAAAACCACCCTGCTATGCATTATATACCAAATGCCTGCCTGCATATAAACATTTTTACTTGCTGCTGAAAGGCCAGCAGGGAGGGAACCTTTCTACAGAGTGGGAGTAGCTACTGAGAAGGCTCTCTATCATGTCCTCACCAAGCAAGCCTGTGATCGTGGCAGGACTCAGAGAAAGCCTTCCTGAAGTGCCAAATGCATTGTATTTGTCTTTGAGATTCTACAAGATGCCACCACCATTCACTGTCAAAATCTTAAAACTTTTGTCAATTGGAAAGCTTACTTCTGAATGGGATACTCAAAACCTCAACCAGCAGTATGCCATTTCTTATCATTTTAAAAAATATTTCTATTTTCAAAATATAGAGAAAAGAGAGCATGAAATGTTAGGAAAATTTGGAGACTCATAGTTCAGCTGCCCTATCAACATTGCAAATTGCTTTAGATGTATAACAGGCAGGAAAAACAGCAGTATATGGAAGCTTTTTTCAAATGATATGTTGCAGGATGAGTTAAATGCTCCATATATTACCATCTTTTTAAGAGAGAGTTTAATGATGCAAAATTCAAACTATAGAAGAAGAAGAAAAATGTCTTTTATTATTCACTTTGTTTGTGGCTTAGAAACTTATCAATCTATTTCCGGCCTGCACACATTGGCTCTTTTTCTGTAGACTTCAAGTAAGACCAGATTATCAATGGTGCAAGTGTAGCAAATATAGTAGTGTCTTTAGTGGGTAGGGGGCCAATGTTTTTCTCTGGAACAACAGACATGCAGACATACATACACTTCAGAATTTGACAGACAAAAACTGGTATATGTATGACCAGACAACATAGAAGTATGGTCAAGATGTCAGTACTGAAGAACACACAAGATAAGAGTGGCTGCAGCAGTTTGCTTTTGACTGAGCCTATTGGGAAGTGCACAATTTCACCACCTTCTTCTGCTTTTTTCCACAAGTTAATGAAGTGCAGCAACTGAAGTAAGCTGAAGACAAAAGGGGAAAGTGGGAGGTGGAGAGAGAAACTAGAATATATTAAAAGCAGCTGAAGAAGTGGGATGGAAGAAGATTAATCAGGATAACCCTTGTCAAATTGGAACAGTTGGGGAATATGCACAGAAGCATGTGATATTTTCAAGAGAGAAATGCTCTTGGGAAGAGGAGAGGTATTGATATCTCCACAAGGATTGATAATCCTTTACCACCCACTTCATCCCATTTTCCAGAAACAAAGTGAATGGATTTCTGGTATCACTGCCTTTGAGATCTGGGCCTCTGTTACAGCATGTTCAGAGCCATCTTTCCCTTGGGCTTGAAGTAACCTGAGAGAAAACTCCTCTTGGCCTTTCAATGCGACATAAAGCTGGCATACCAACAGAGGAGTTTGCTCACTTGCACAATGGGGACCCTGGTCTTGGATCTGATCTTTCTCCAATGCAAAGATTACATCAAAGATAAACCTTTCCTAGTTTTAAGATGCAGGGAGAGATTTCTTTTGGTCCCACCACCATCACAGGTACAGTTGGTAAGGACACAGGACAAGGCCTTTTCAGTTGCTCCTCTCAGATGGTGGAATTCCCTCCCATGGGAAGCTAGTTTGACCACTTCTCAGCTCATTTGCCACCAGAAAGCAAAGAACTTTGTTTATCCTGCGGAAGATATTTTAATTTGGGTATCTTGTATTATTATTATTACTGCTTTTAAAATTGTTTTAATATTTTTAATAACTGCCCTCAAGTTGGTCTCAATTCATGGCAACACTGTGGATGAGACAACTCCAAGACTCCCTGTCCTCCATCGGTCTACTTAGTTCCTGTAAACTCATACCCATGATCTCCCTAATAGAGTCCATCCATGTAGCATGTACCCTTCCTCTCTGTCTGCCTCCCTCTACCTTTCCTAGTATTATTGTTTTCTCCAATGAGTTGTGCCTTCTCATGATGTCACCAAAATATGACAGCCTCAGTTTAGTTATGTTGGCTTCCAGGGAGATTTCCAGCTTGATCTGTTCTAGGACCCATTTGTTTGTCTTTTTGGCGGTCCACAGAAGCCCTAGAATTTTAATACAATTTTTTAATGTTTAAAATTAGTATATAATAACCATTATTTTAATTATATGTATTTTAACTCAAATTGTAAACTACCTTGGACCCATATTGGGAAGAAGGCAGGTTATAAATAAAACAAATAAAACTCAATGGAAGGGAGGGTGCAAACTGTCTTTTCATGAACAAAATGTGTCACAGCAACATCAGAAAAGTTCCACATTGAAATATAAAATGATTTTTTTATTGCAAAGCATAACTAAATTTAAGTATGTAGTTATAGAAACATCAACATTGGTTGAAAAACATGAATAGAAAACATTGGTTGAAAAACTCATTAGTAAAGATACACCAGCTTTTAAAATGTTTAGTTACTATTTATTGAGTGTATCAATAAATTCAGGCAGGATTTATCCTCCTGGGATGGACACCAACTCCAGAATGATGTGATCTCTTCTTAAAATTTATCATTCGAACAGATTCTATAGTTTTGTAAACCTTATCCTTCCTTTGGGTCATCAATAATTTATCCGAGTGGGTTTTTTTTTATTTTGTTGCTTTGTTGCTTTTGTTTTGTTTTGTTCTAGATTCTTTATTTGACTGTATTGCACATAATTCAATAATAAATCATACAAAGGGGGGGGGGGGCTACCATAACTCACTGGAAATAGTTTCATCTAATGTTTCAGCTAGTCATATAATATTTCCCCCCTTTTCCTTCCCTAATGACACACCTTTGTGTTAGGAGGAACATTTTGTTTGTTTGTTTGTTTTCGTTTCCTGTATTTAGCATGTTACACTGAATGGTAAGTTGAAGCTGTTCTCCCAAGTGGGTAGATTTTAGTCTGTTTTGGTCTGCTTACATGCAGATCCCCCCCCCCCCCCATCCCTGTTTTATAAGGGGTCTGTGCTATGGCACATTATGCAACTGATTTATGTTACTGTAATTTACCGAAGAACCATTTTGAGCAAAACCAGCAATATTTTCCCCCTTTTCTTCATACTTTTATCTTTATTGCTTGGTGCTTTTGTCAGATTGATCAATCAGAATTTGGAACATTATTTTTAATTAGGAGTAAGTTATTTACACTCTTATCTGCTCCTTCAAAAATAGTGTGCTACAGGTAACCACATTCCACATATTTGATTCTTCTAGTTTTAAGTCAAACCATGTAAATTACTAGCTTTGACAGAGAAAGGAATGGGGATCAATTTCATGTGTTCATTCAAGTCGTTTCCCTTTAGATCACATCTAGACAAGGTTTGGGCTGTTGTGGTTGGGTCCAGAACACCCCCCCTCCCATTTCCACCATTCTTGGCTACCCTCAACTATTTATTTTTAAAAGAGAACTGACCAGAAGTCAGTTTGTTTGTTTGTTTGTTTGTTTTGGAGGGGTGTGATTCCAGGAGGCCCTAAAAGAAGGGCCCCCAAAATAGCATCATATAATGGACAATTACATTCCTGGAGACTTTTAGGTTCATAATGGTCAAATGGTCCATTAATGGAAGAGGCTCAGGAAGCACTTCAGCAAATTGTCAGGCTACCCAGTTCCTACCCCTTCTCTAACTCATCTGTGACTGGATCTCCAGATTGGAATTTGCAAAACTAGAGTATTATTATGGTCATCAGCAGGGATTGGGTAGATGACTGGGAAGGTGCTGTTAGTGGAGAAGATGACAACAATTTAGGTTTAAACTGCATACTTTTGAGTCAATATTAAAGCTCTTCAAATCATCTATGAAGAACTCATCTCACCCATAGAGTCCTAAATGGACTGGTCCTGTTTTGTGTAACAGACAGTATCAAAGTTTGGCCCAGATTGCCCCTCCCCTGTAAATACTTTGTACCATTTAAAATCAGATGGTTTTCAAGGGCTATAATTTAAGTCATTGTTTATCAATGGTAATTTATGTCAGGAATAGGCAACTGTGGCAATCCTGCTGGTCATTTTTCTGCCATGACACCCTCCAGGGATCACAAAGATTACCAGAATTGCAGACAAATGAAAAAAGGAAACACTCCACTTCCTGTTTTGAGAAATGTGATTCTTTTTCATGTTAATGTTAAACAGTGGAGAGCTGCCCCTGCAACCTAATTAAAAGGTGGATTACCACTTCCAGAGAGTTATAGGAGAGAGAATTAATCCCTCCCTTTTTTCCTTCAAAAAGGGTGATCTGGGAAGTCTGGGGGATCAAGGGGCAGATAACTGGGTGCAGCCTCTGAGCTACTGTACATCTTGTTGTCTACTGCTTTACATAGTTTAACCCTTATGTTTTTGTTGCTGATTTTTTTTTTTTTAAAAAAAAGGTTACCTTACTTCCATGATGGAAAAGTGTGTAAGAAAGGAAAGTACAGGAAAGTAAAGCAAAGAAATATTTTTTCATGAGGTATATTATCACCTAGGTTCCGGAAGACTGCGTGGATTGTGGGAAAGAAAAGAGAAATTTTAAAAAGCAAACATTTGAAATAAAACCTGTAGCAAACTGATTGTCTTCGGAAAGCAGTGCATTCACATTCTTTTAATCTAAAATTCTTTCCTCCAGTCTGTGCTGGACCCTGCTTGGGGCAATCAAAATCAACATTTCTTTATTTATGTGTTCTTTTATTATACTGTAACTACAATTATGTTTGGGACCTGTAGGGGGGAAATGTGATGAGTCCCAGACACTGTATTTTATCACTGAATGCTTTACAGCAATGAAAAACAAATGAGCATGAATTATATTGTCTCTAATCTTGAGGTATATACACAGAAACATTTAGCAACAGTGAAGGGTACTAATTTATAGAAGATCAAGTAATCTGATGTCAGGATTCTGTCAGAGATTGCCAGTGGAAATGCTAGCTAGGTTTGCATTGGGCTACGTTTTGCCTTGCAGGTATGTATAGCAAATAGAAAGCACAAGGCAACTCTTATTGAAGAAAAGAAGGAAACAAGGGGCAAGGGGTTGCACTGAAACATAATTACTGCATCTTTATTCCAAAGAAAGCTTAAAGTGGTTCCCAAAAAAGTAGTAAAAACAATTAGTTTAAGACATAAATCACCATTGATAAAGACTTAAATTACATCCCATGAAAACTATTTGATTCTAAATGGTACAAAGTATTTACAGGGGAGGGGCAATGAGTAAAATATGAAAAAAAAATATGAAATAAATATAACCCTGCTAGCAATTCCAAAATCCTGTCTGCAGAGGAAGATTTTTACCTATATTTTGAAATGTCACAGGGTCATACTCTCATGGACCTTCTTAAGGAAGGAATTTTCCAGTGTTTTAGTAGAGAGGTCTCTCTATTGTCTTCTTGCCAATTCAGTTTTCCTGAGGAGATGAAACTCAGGAAAGAGTCCAACCCATCCATTTTTGGTAGGTGACAGGAGCATTATGGGGAGGATTCTATTGAAATTACAAAGGCCGTAGGTCATTTACCAATTTACAGGCACCTATCACCATCCTGCATCATGTTCTGATGCTAGTTGTCATTCTATGCTATTGATCACATGGGCTTATTTTGGCATGCCAAAAAATAAATGACAGTAGTTTGTTAAATTTGCATTTTACAAGGGCAATCTTGACTAAAATGCATTATAGTTTGCCAGGAACTCTTTGTCCTCTAGGAAGGAACATTATCAGCATTTCAGAATGAACTGATGACAAGCATTTCTCCTACCTGTTTCATGGAGAAAAGCCTAGTATGTGAATGCATGACCCTGAGGCTATAAAGCTGTTCCTTATAAGAAAATATGAGATCATCCTCTTCCCCTAGATCACATGAGACTGTAACTGTCATTACTTCCATATTAGATGGATTCAGCCTTGATTTAATACTGTTCAATCTATAACACCTGCATGTACTATTTCAAAATTAAAACTCTCATTTCATGTATCAGAAATGAAAAATAAAATTTGGCAATATGGAAAGCATTATAATCTAAACCTTTCTGCAGATTCACAAAGATGTTAAATAGTACTACAGCAGGATCCTTGTGATCACTACAGGTAATTCCCATGGGGTAGATCAGTCATCTGAAATCATTTTGAGGTCGAAGCAGGACATAAAAATGTTCCAAACCTCCATCAAATCTCACAACTGGCTCTGCAAAATCAGGTGATCAATAATATCTAAGTCATGCTGTGATTCAGGAGAATCAACAAGGTCACACAATCTTGATCATCCTTCTCCCACTAAGTACAGTATGGCCCCACAGGCTCCTGTTTTTTAAAGGGAACATGAGGTTATGAAATTAGTGATGTTAGTGACTCAAGTGGAAAAACCAAGAACCAACATAACTGAATGTGGATAAGAATCTGACTGAGTATTTGCTATGTAGTGGTGATCGCAACAAAGAAATCATGCTTTTTTGATGTCTTTGTAAATCATGCATTTCTGCTGCCAGAGTAAATTAATTGAGCTCTTTCAAATGATGAAAGACCTGTTGTGACACATGAAAAGAAAATGTAGAACACCCAATGTGATATTTGAATGACAATTTGTGGAAAAAATAAGATCCTTTTTGATTTGGGTGTAATGGAAGAAGAAGGAAAAAGTGGGGCCACTGCGTGCAGAAGATGGCAAAATGCTAACAGGGGACAGAGAAAAGGCAGAATTACTCAACACCTTCTTTGCTTCAGTCTTCTCAGAAAAGGCAAAGGGTGCTCAACCTAAGGATAATGGAACAGGAGACAGAATAGAGGAAATTCAGCACAGAATAAGTAAAGAGGTAGTACAGGAATACCTGGTTAACCTAAATGAATATAAATCTCCAGGACCAGATGAACTACATCCTAGAGTATTAAAAGAACTGGCAAATGTAATATCAGAGCCATTGGCAATAATCTTTGAGAACTCCTGGAGAACAGGAGAAGTCCCAGAAGACTGGAGGAGGGCAAACGTTGTCCCCATCTTCAAAAAGGGAAAAAAAGAGGATCCCAACAATTATCGTCCAGTTAGTCTGACATCAATTCCAGGAAAGGTTCTAGAGCAGATCATTAAGCAGAGAGTCTGTGAACACTTAGAGGCCAATGCCATAATCACAAAAAGCCAACATGGGTTTCAGAGAAACAAGTCATGCCAAACGAACCTGATCTCTTTTTTTGATAAAATTACCAGCTTGGTAGATGAAGGGAATGCTGTGGATATAGTATACCTCGATTTCAGTAAGGCCTTTGACAAGGTTCCCCATGACATTCTTGCAAACAAGCTTGCAAAATGTGGGATAGACAAGTTAACAGTTACATGGATTTGTAATTGGTTGACTGGCCGAACTCAAAGGGTGCTCAACAATGGCTCCTTTTCATCCTGGAGAGAAGTGACCAGTGGGGTCCCACAGGGTTCTGTCCTGGGCCCAGTGCTATTCAACATCTTTATTAACGATTTGGATGACAGAATTGGGGGCATACTTATCAAATTTGCAGATGACACTAAACTGGGAGGAGTAGCTAATACCCCAGAGGACAGGATCAAAATTCAAAATGACCTGAATAGACTAGAAAGCTGGGTCAGTGCTAACAAAATGAAATTCAATGCGGAGAAATGTAAGGTTCTGCACTTAGGGCGGAAAAATGAAATGCACAGATATAGGATGGGGGACACCTGGCTGAATGAGACCACATGTGAAAGGGATCTAGGAGTCCAAGTAGACCATAAGCTGAACATGAGTCAACAGTGTGATGCGGCAGCTAAAAAAGCCAATGCAATTTTAGGCTGCATCAATAGAAGTATAGTTTCTAGATCAAGGGAAGTTATAGTGCCACTCTATTCTGCTTTGGTCAGGCCCCACCTGGAATACTGTGTCCAGTTCTGGGCACCACATTTCAAAAAAGATGTGGAGAAACTGGAGCATGTCCAAAGGAGGGCAACTAAGATGGTGAAGGGTCTGGAAACCTTGCCCTATGAAGAACGCCTCAGGGAACTTGGGATGTTTAGCCTGGAGAAGAGAAGGTTAAGAGGTGATATGATCGCCCTGTTCAAATATTTGAAGGGATGTCATATTGAGGAGGGAGCAAACTTGTTTTCTGCTGCTGCAGAGACTAGAACGCGGAACAATGGATGCAAACTGCAGGAAAAGAGATTCCACCTCAACATTAGGAGGAACTTCCTGACAGTAAGGGCTGTTCGACAGTGGAACACACTCCCTCGGAGTGTAGTGGAGTCTCCTTCCTTAGGGGTCTTTAAGCAGAGGCTGGATGGCCATCTGTCAGGGATGCTTTGACTTGGAGTTCCTGCATGGCAGGGGGTTGGACTGGATGGCCCTTGTGGTCTCTTCCAACTCTATCATTCTATGATTCTATGATTCTAATGCCTTTTTGCAGTGAGGTATGATTTGAAAATTATGTGAAAACTGGATAAAGGAACTTGTTGATTTAAGATATGCAGATGATACCATATGTACTAGCAGAAAACCGAAGTATTCAGGAACAAATGAAGAAAGTCAAAGAAGAAAGTGCAAAGGCAGTTTTACAGTTGAATTTTAAAAAAAAATAATAATAATGACCACAGATGACTTATATGACTTTGAAGCAGATGATGAAGACACCAAAACAGTTCAGATTTTCAATTTGTTGCCTTGGTCATTAATCAGAAAAGAGACTGCAGTCAAGAAATTGGAAGAAGAGTAGATCTTGGAAGGCAGCAGTGAAGGAACTAGACAAATTCTGGAAAATCATTCTAGGAAAGATATATAATTGAATATTAAAGTTAGGATTGTCCATGCCATTGTATTTCTCATATCTATGCATGGTTGTGAAAGCTGGACTGTGAAAAAAGCTGATAGGAAGAAGATCAGCGCATTTGAAATGTGCATGAGACAAGTTCTGCATATCATGAGAAGACATGATTGACTGGAAAAGACAATAATGCTTGGTGAGGTAGTAGACAACATTGCCGATAGATAGACTCAGCTCCAAAACACACTGCAGAAAATAGTCCAGTTTGAGACCACTTTATCTGCCCTAGCTCAGTGCTAGGGAACTCTGGGAATCATAGTTTATTGTGTCCCCAGAGCTCTCTGAAAGAGAAGAGCTGAATGTCTCACAAAAATACAGTTCCCATGATTTCCTAGCCATTAAAGAGCAGTTAAAGTGGTCTCAAACTGGATTCGGCAGCGTGTTTTGGACCTCGGTCAAGGAAACCACACCCATGAGACTTCAAGACCTGAACAGAGCGGTCAAAGATGAGGTGACTTAGAGTTCTCTCATTCATAGGATCATCATAAGTCAAGGCAACTTGAGGCAGTTAACAACAATAGTGATTTGATCCTGTCTAAAATAAGTGTTGGTGGTACAGAAAGAAAGAAAGAAAGAAAGAAAGAAAGAAAGAAAGAAAGAAAGAACCCAAGACCTCTCCTAGATGGATAATTTCTGGTCAGTCTCCCATACGTCATTCTTGGGAAATGTATTGGATTACATTGCACATGACATAAATGCTGGGGTTTTTTGGGGGAGGGAAGTGAGACTGATTGGTAGGTAAGATCACTTTCAGTCAGGTTTGAGATACTTAGGGTTGAAGTCTACTTTGGTTAATTTGGTAGATGATCTAATAAAATAATAAAATATTTTTTTAATTTATATTTTCCTTCCTCTCCCAATATCAATACATGATATACAAGCACAAATCACAACAATAAATATAGCAGCAAAGTGCAATAAAATACAAAAATAGTTAACAATTAGAACAATACTATCAAAAGCAAAGGTGTAGAAAGATATTTCAATCTAGGTCAAAGGGGTGGAACAGTGTTTCTTATAGGAGATCAGGTTGATCAGCTTGCCGGAAAAGATCCATCTTAACAGCCTTCTTAAAGCCTCCAAGGAGGTAGTAAGAGGGATCTCTTCTGGGAGACTGTTCCATAGTTTTGGAGCAGCTGCAGTAAAGGCTCTCTGGGAAGTGGAAGTTAGTCTGGTTCTATATGATTCCAACAAATTTTTCCCTGATGTTCTGAAAGTGCAGTGTGGATTATGTAGGGAGAGACGGTCCAGTAATAGGAAAAAAGGAGAATTCTTCTGGTTCTGCTGGAGCTCAGTGACCTTTAGTACCACCAGCAATAGTGTTTTTCAGAGCAGCTTGTCTGAGATGAGAATTGGAGGATCTGTTTTATGGTGGCTCTGGTTCAGAAGGTGATTTAATGGGCCTTCTTTTTGATGTCATGACTGTTAACCTGTAATATCCTTTTAGAGTTCAATCTTGTACTCTATGTTATTTCATTTGTACATGAAACTATCAATATCCACAACAAGTTTTTTTTTTAAAAAAAAACCAAAGATGAATCGGTGCATCCACAAGTGCCTCCATCACAAGAACAACCTCTTTGGGTTGGATTTTTGGAGTTTGGAGATTCAGTTCTACAAATATACTAGTGACACTGAGCTCTATTACTCCTTTTCACCTTGAGAAATCTGCTTCAGATTCAAACTAGAGTCTTCCAAAAGTAATGGGCTGATCTGGGCAAATAATGGGAAGATTAATCTAGGCAAGATAAAGGTGCTTCCAGTCAATCAAAGGGCACATTAAGGAATATGGATTCAGTTTGTGCTTGATGGGATTACACTACTACTGACCTTTACAGGTTTTCAATTGAAGTATACTGCTTTCAACTTTGACCCTGGATTCCCAGGCTTCTGTAATAACCAGAATCACATTTACACCATTAAAGCTAGTGAGCTAGCTCACTCATTCTGAAGAAGTCTAGTTAGGACATGGTGACATAATACAGCTTGCATTACTATAGTACTATCAATGAGGCTTCAGTTGGTCAAAATGCTGTGGCGAGATTTCTGACTTGTACCTTTGTCCCCATTCTGGGAAACAAGTGGGACCCATACAAACATGCATTCATAATTTGACCAGCTAGAATGGATTTTGAATATTGTGCCAATAATCAAAAGCAAAACCTGAAGGGAGAAGTCATACAGGATGGAAACTAAATATTTTACACCAGAAAGGGGGAGGACCATTTCCCTTTCCCTATCCTCACTGGGTTTTTCCCCAGCCATTTATTACAGTATTTTAAAAATGTCCCTATCAAGAGATGATAAAAGTCAGCTATACTGTATAAGCATCAGTGGTAGTCAAAATCTAATATGCACACATTTTCCAATTTTCCTGTCATCCAGTCTGCTGGACACCATTACAATTTGAATTCTACTACTTTCTTCATTTATTAAAAACCAAACTTTGTCTTGTTTTTGAAAGAAAGCACTGTGAAGCTTTTAAAACAATTCTGTCTTGCATCCCATCCTACGTGTGTGTGTGTGTGTGTGTGTGTGTATATCTTTGATACTGTTTAATTATATTAAAGTTCTATCCTTTGTCTCTGTTAATCATAATCATTCCCCCAGCACCCACTTCTGAAGTCAGGAGGAATGAAATTACTATTTGTGTGATACTAAATATATGAAGGTTTTTTTTTCCCCCTTTCATATGGTGTAGTACAGACATTACTTCAGGATGAGAAAAACATACTTATATATCAGTACTAAATTTTAGGCCTCAATGAAGAAAAACCTTAGCCCTTCTCAGGTGTCTTGAAAGTCACCAATCTATGGATTAATCAGTTTAAGTAAAGCCTAAGCAGTGAGAAGTCTTTTGTTTGACAGTGTAATATGTGTACATATATATGTGCTTGACTGTATCAAACTTGCAGTTTTCGATGATGCTTTTAGTGAAATGCTTATGTCTGATCTTCGCCTTTTGCCATATGCTTTGGATCCTGTGTGAGTTTTCTAGGGGCAAAGGGACATGGGTTTCTTGACATTTGGTTCCACCATGTTCTTAGATGCAGCACTTTCCATGGCATTAAGAACTAAAAAAACAACAACTATTGTACTTAGTCTTTGCCAGTGGATTATACCTTGATATGTAGTCCTCAATATGTAATCTTTCACTTTTGTCTGTCTTTTTCATAGCTGTTGTGAACTTGGACAACTCTGTGGTTGACTTAGAGACTCTTCAAGCCCTTTATGAAAATGTGAGTAACAAGGCAAAAACATACATTTACTAGGTATATGCTTAAAAAAATATTTTTGTTGAAAACAGTTGGTTGTCATGAATGCATTGCTGTGACACGGCATTTTCAAAGTGCAAACTATGTATAAAACACCATATGGAAATTTAAAGTATATCCACTGGAGTTGATTCCAGGACTCCCCATGGATACCAAAATCTGTGGATGTTCAAGTCCACACTTAACCAAGTGTGTACTTTACAAAGGAAGGAACTGATTTTATTTATATTTAGTTTATTTATATTTTGAGTGATCTTACTATGTAATATTTTACATTATTTTCAGTCTAAATGATAACAACATTACCACACACTCATTCACTGTAAAACTGGGCAAACAAATATTGGTTCATAACCAGTATTACTATATCACTGGAGTATTTATCCACATTCATGTATCTTCCTGCCTCCTTCATTGGTGGCTTTGGAAGAAACCATGATGTTAATCCATGGTTTGAAGTTGATTTATTATTTTGGTTTAAGCAAGTAACTGTAGTTTTTCAATAGGGAAAGTATGATCTTATGATTAATTAGACATTTTCTGATTCACGCAAAGGTAGGAGTGAAGGCCTGTGCATGCAGATGAAAATGTTTATATCTAAGATTAATCTAAGCTGTTTAAACTGATTTGGTTTTTGTTGAGGCATCCCAGAAGTGATTGTATGAGGGCAGTGACATGGGTTTCTTGTCACTGAGGTAATGATGATTACATGTTATTCCTGTTTCTATTTTGGAATATTTATTTTAAAATTAAGTGTCACACTTCCATAAAACAGTGCAAATGTGAACTAGGAGCATAACAGTGATGAGAATGGCGTATGGTGGTGGAACTGGTTAATATTCCACTATAACTCATGTTGAATCTCTTTTTCAGAGAGTGAGTCTGTGAGAGATATTCTTGGTCATTGTGAACAACTTTAGCTTTGATAAAACTTTCCTCTTGTGTGATATGTCTCAGTCACTTCAGGATGCAAGCAAGGATTGTTTTTATCCTGTCCTTACCAGTGCAAAGACATCTCAAACAAAGAAATACTATAACTATGGGCAACTCATATGTATACTTTACAAAGGTGTACCTAAGCAAATCATCTCAATTTTTTAAAAATGATTGATGCAGGGATTATTATGCAAGAGCAGTCTTGATAGTTCATTTTGAGTAATTTTGTCATATCCCTTTCAAACTCCACTATATTTTTTTCTGGCACCTCCAATAGAAATCAGTCTCCTATTCCCACCAGTGGTTCCCATCAATCTGTCTTCCCATTATGTTTGTAAAATGAAGCATTGCAGAAGAGTGGTGACTAAGTAAGAGGAAGGGTGGGTATGGATGAGCTTACTCCAAGGAAACAGGCATAGCAATACCATCACTGCAGGACACTGAATTATCACTGACCTTTAAAAGAAACTTCAAGAAATAAAAATAAAAATCCAAAGCAGACATGGGTGGGGAAACAGAAGGAGGCTGTGAGGAGTGGAAGCAAAAAACACATCTGGAAACAAGGGCAAGGGGAAGAAAGGATTGGACACCCCACCATAAGAAAGACACCCACAAATGTTTTGAAATAGGCCACTTTTATGGGCCATGTGAGTTGACCAGGACCATAACTGAGATTATAAATTACTTTTCTTAACAAAGAAAAAACTTAGAAAATGATTATGGAGCTGTGGTGGCACAGTGGTTAAGTGCTAGTACTGCAGCCACAGCATTGTGAGTTCACTCTTGAGGCACTCCAAGGTCAACTTCCATCCTTTTGTAGATCGGTAAAATGAGTACCCAGCTTGTTGGAACAATTGGCTTACATGTAAACCACTTAGAGACTGCTTAGTTCAGTATGAAGTGGCATAGAAATGTGAATGGTATTGCTAAAATGTTAATGGTTAGCAAAATATTGTTTGGCTCTTGGGGGAGAAAGTGTTAAGTATAGCACAGAAACCCATCATTAGAGTGACCATTTGGTTTGTCTAAATGACAAGGTTTTAAAGGGGGGATTTGTTTCTTCTCCATGATTTGAGGTAGAGTTTCATTAAAAGAACATAGGCCACAGAAGTACCTTAAGGAAGAAACAATTCAATTTCAAAATGGTAAATCCCTTCAGAATGTGGATTGTATTATAGAAAAGGACTGGGGAAAATTGTGATATTTTGATATGGGTTGAAAATATTTTTAAAAAAACAATACTGAAATTTAAAAGAAACTCTGACAAATTCTTCCTAACCTTTTTGCTCCTGAAAGAAAGATTTGAAAAAGAATATTGAACACAGGAACAGTTGTGTGATATATATGTTCATTATTCCTTCCATATAGCAGTATGATTGGTTAGCTCAGGTTGAAAGCATTCATGTGATTAGAAACTAAAGGTATCAAACATGAGGTGAAGTTCCTTTTCCTCTCTTCTCCATTTATGTCTCTGGCATTTTCTCCATTTATGTCTCTGCATTGACCCAATTCAGTAACAAATATAGAATTGAGCTGAGCCTACTGCATAACTATAACTGATACCACTTTTGAAAAGTGAAACCAATGAAAAATGTGATCTATATTTGTCTGCCACCACTACCACCTCTATATTCATATTCATTGTGCTATGAATATGATGGCTCACATAATAATCATCTTAATTCAGCACTCCCATGAGCAGTGTTAAAATGATAATAATAATAATAATAAATTTTATTTCTATACCGCCCTTCCAAAAAGATCAGGGCGGTGTACAAGATAAAAAGACGTTAAAACATCAAGCATAGTTTAAAATCTAAATAACACAATAAAAACAAGTAAAACAATACAACGATAAAACAATAAAAACAATACCTCCCAGCGTAAAACTATGATGGAAAAACAATGATGAGGTGGAAACATCCCTGTTTCCCTTTTGTAATTAACCACCACCTACTTCCCTGGTTGTCTCCAGGACAAGAGAAAATCTTTTATCTTTTAGGTGTAGCCTGAATAGAATCACAATATTTTTGTACTTTGCATTTTAACATTCCTTATCAACTGACATGGCCATTTCCTGTTACTTTTCACACACTGCATTAATTGTCAGATCTGAAAATTCTTTTTATTACTCAGTTGAAACATTGCGGTGCTAGTTCTCAGACTTTCTATTTGATCTCTGAAACATATGGGAGCATTTGTTTTATGATCTTTCTTCAAAATGTAATCACTTTTTGCTGATTACATATGTTTGGCATGGTACTTTCCCTTCAAGATGGGAAAGACGTTTGGGCAGTCTCCAAGTCTAAACACACCCTAATTTCAAAAGCCAAAATCCTGAGGGCTCAATTCCTGTTTACTGAAGAATTAAAGTCTTGTTAAACTGTGTAGTTACTAAATACATCTTAGTCCATTTTTGTTTTGTTTTCCCGTAAAAAAACAACAAAAAAACCCAAACCATATAATTTATTTAAGCATATCGACCTGTATTATTTTAGGATGGTGAGAAATGTTATTGCATAAGAAGACAATTAGTATTTCTTTCTTTTATCCCTTGGTCCATGTCTATTTTCTATATTGTTACTGGAGATATAATTTTAGTAACTTAAAAAAAAACACTATAATGATCATTGCTTAACTTACAGTCTTTTGTATTATGTATTCAAAGAGTTTTCCATCTAGACTTTTTTCCTGTTGCCTTGTTCTCGCTGCCACCATGTTGAGTGCCACATGCTTTCTGGTTCTGTACTTCAAAGGGACCCCTATGGGCCTGCCCAGGTTATCTGGGATGGGTTAAGTCAAGATATCCTTAGAACAGTAGGAAGCAGGAAACGTGTCTCCGAAACAATCAAAGGTGCTATTATTGGCATTGATCTTGGTACAACCAACTCCTGGGTGGCAGCTATGGAAGGAAAGCAAGCAAATATGCTGGAAAACTCAGAAGATGCCAGAACAAACCCTACTGTTGTAGCATGTTCAAATGATGATGAGTTGTTGGCATGCCAGCTAAATGGCAGGCTGTAACTAAGCCACACAATTCCTTCCTATGCTATCAAACAGTTAATTGGGCAGCGATATAATGATGAAGAGGTGCAGAAAGATATTGAGAATGTTCCTTTTAAAATTATCTGTGTCAGGAATAGTGATGCCTGGGTATAATCTTATGGAAAGTTGTACTCTCCAAGTCCGATTGGTGACTTCATATTAATGAAAATGAAAGAAACTGCAGAAAACTACTCTGGACATCCAGCAAAAAATGCTGTCATCAGAGTCCCAGTTCATTTCAATGATTCACAAAGCAGGCTACAAAAAATGCTGGGCAGATTGCTGGACTGAATGTTCTGTGAATGATAAATGAGCCCACAGCTGCAGCTCTGGCAATGGGTTAGACAAGGCTGAAGACAAAGTTATTGTAGTCTATGACTTGGGTGGTGGCACGTTTTGATATTTCTAGCTTGGAAATTCAGAAAGGAGTCTTTGAGTCACCAAATCTACCAGTGGTGACACTTTCTTGGGTGTTGAAGATTTCAGTCAGGCATTGCTGCAACATATTGTAGATAGTTCAAAAGAGAGAGAGGTGTTGAATAACTAAAGATAGTATTGCTCTGCAAAGAGTGAGGAAAGCCTCAGAAAAAGCAAAATGTGAACTTTCTTCTTCAGTCCAGACAGACAACAATTTAACATATCTTACAATGGATGCTTCATGACCAATGCATTTGAATATGAAGCAGTCTCTTAAATACTCTAATACATAAATGAATAAATAATTTGCCAGAATGAACTTATGTTCATTTTTGCAAGTGATACAATGACCATTAGAATTTTCTGACACATTAAAACACATTTATTATGGCATAGTCTTTCATGTTTAAAAAAATTAAATATTTTAAAGTTTTCATTTATTCCCAAGGAGCCGATATCATTCTTTTCAAAAAAGAAAAAAGAAAAAGGAAAACTTGTGTTATTGCCATTCAAAAGGAAGATGTCTGTGAAGGCACAAATGTAAGCTTTCTTTGTAACTTATAAATACTTAAGTACATAAATGAATAAATAAAAAGTCCTTGCTACCCTTAGATCTTGGAGTCTTCTCTTGTTTAAAAGCAATGGCCTTCTTATACCTGACTTTTTAAAAGATAGAATCATAGAGTTGGAAGGAATCACAAGAACCATCTAGTTTAACTCCAAAGCACACAGCTAAAGCACTCCTAACTCTGTTCAAACATCTCCAATGAAGGAGAGTCCACTATCATCCAAGGCAGCCTGTTCTATTATTGAACAGCTCTTATATCAGGAAGCTCTGCATAATGTTTGAGTGGAATAAATTTCTTGTAACATGAATCCATGTTGGGTTATGCTATCATATGTCAAACTGCAGTTTATTCTGGAACTTATTCTGGAACTTGGGGGGGGGATCAACTCATTTTATCTGTAAAGACCTGTTGAAACTGTTGTTAATGACAGATTCTGGATAGCCTGTGTCCTACTGCTGGCAGCTGAGTAACCTTAATTAATCTAAAAAAGTCTTCCTCCCTTGTACAGTTTCTTTTAACTCTCAAGAATTGACTATACGGTACACCATTGTTCAAAAATTTAGGGTGTGAACTGACATACCTTAGATAATTGATAGGCTGCATCAATAGAAGGATTGTGTCTAAGGGAAGTAATAGTGCCACTCTATTCTGCTTTGGTCAGGCTTCACATAGAATACTGTGTCCAGTTCTGGGCACCACAATTCAAAAAGGATGTTGACAAGTTGGAACGTGTCCAAAGGAGGGCGACTAAGATGGTGAAGGGCCTGGAAGCCATGCCCTATGAGGAGCGACTTAGGGAGCTGGGGATGTTTAGCCTGGAGAAGAGAAGGTTAAGAGGTTATATGATAGCCCTGTTTAAATATTTGAAGGGATGTCATATTGAGGAGGGAGCAAGCTTGTTTTCTGCAGCTCCGGAGACTAGAACACGGAACAATGGATGCAAACTGCAGGAAAAGAGATTCCACCTCAACACTAGGAGGAACTTCCTGACAGTAAGGGCTGTTCGACAGTGGAACACACTCCCTCGGAGTGTGGTGGAGTCTCCTTCCTTGGAGGTTTTTAAGCAGAGGCTGGATGGCCATCTGTCGGGGATGCTTTGATTGGGAGTTACTGCATGGCAGGGTGTTGGACTGGATGGCCCTTGTGGTCTCTTCCAACTCTATGATTCTGTGATTCTAAGTGATTTGTTCTGTCAAAAATTATTCTGCATATATTCACACAAAATGATACAATTAATGTGTTCTAAACAAATAAATGGGTCCTAGAGCAAATCAGTACAGAACTTTCCCTAGAAGCTACTTTGGTCATATAACGAAAAGACAGAATTCGCTAGAATAGACAATAATGATTGGTAATGTGGAGGACAGCAGGAAAAGAGGAAGGCTACTCCACAGATGGATAAATTCAATCAGAGGGGCATAACCCTGGGTTTGTGGGACCTGAGCAGGGCTATTGAGGATAGGGTGACTTGGAAGTCTCTCATTCACAAGGTCACCATGACTTGAAGCCAGTTCAAAGGCAGTTAACAACAACAACAACAACATTTTTAAGGCCTTCCTATATTCCACTGCAAATTTCCATGTGAATTTAAATCAGAACCAAAAGGAACTTTTGCAGCTTTGAAATGATTGCTTCACTCTTGACAAAATTCCTGTGCTTCTCAGTTTGTATGGAGACTTTTAAAACATGAGTCTCAAAAGAGTTTGAAGTCTTGGTCCTTGACATCACCAAATCAGTGACCTAAAATCTATTAAAGTAATCAGCATGCAGCATAAATCCATGTAAACAAACACTATGATTTTTAGATATTTTATTTTCTATTTTATTTTTTATTATGTAAAATTTAAAATTTTAGAAATTTTATTTGTTTTTTATTTTATATTATTTATTTTCTATCCCACCTTGTATCCCTTAGGGGAGAAAGTCGGGACAGAAAATAAATGAATAAATAAAACAGATACCTTTTATTTGTTTTATTCCATATGACTTATGTATTGCTTTTTGCTGGGACTCTGAGCAATTCAGAACAGGATAAAACAGGTATCATAAAAAAGAGGTAAAATGAGGTAAAGAAGCCCAAACCACAATTGAACAAGTTATGGTTTACTGTTGGTTTTTTTTTTTTTAATTCCAACTGTTTAATTTCTTCCCGTTTCTCATTTAGTAATAATAATAATAATAATAATAATAATACATTTTATTTATACCCCGCTCTTCAGCCAAAGCTATCAGAGCGGCTTACAATTTGTTAATTAGACAATTAAGTCCCCTCAAGATGGTGGTTGAAGGGAGGGCTCTTCTTGCTTCCAGCAGGAGGTGGCCTGCCTTTCTCTCCCCTCAAGATGGTGGTTGAAGGGAGGGCTCTTCTTGCTTCCAGCAGGAGGTGGCCTGCCTTTCTCTCCCCTCAAGATGGTGGTTGAAGGGAGGGCTCTTCTTGCTTCCAGCAGGAGGTGGCCTGCCTTTCTCTCCCCTCAAGATGGTGGTTGAAGGGAGGGCTCTTCTTGCTTCCAGCAGGAGGTGGCCTGCATCTCTCTCCCCTCAAGATGGTGGTTGAAGGGAGGGCTCTTCTTGTTTCCAGCAGGAGGTGGCCTGCCTTTCTCTCCCCTCAAGATGGTGGTTGAAGGGAGGGCTCTTCTTGCTTGCAGCAGGAGGTGGCCTGCATCTCTCTCCCCTCAAGATGGTGGTTGAAGGGAGGGCTCTTCTTGTTTCCAGCAGGAGGTGGCCTGCCTTTCTCTCCCCTCAAGATGGTGGTTGAAGGGAGGGCTCTTCTTGCTTCCAGCAGGAGGTGGCCTGCATCTCTCTCCCCTCAAGATGGTGGTTGAAGGGAGGGCTCTTCTTGTTTCCAGCAGGAGGTGGCCTGCCTTTCTCTCCCCTCAAGATGGTGGTTGAAGGGAGGGCTCTTCTTGCTTCCAGCAGGAGGTGGCCTGCCTTTCTCTCCCCTCAAGATGGTGGTTGAAGGGAGGGCTCTTCTTGCTTCCAGCAGGAGGTGGCCTGCATCTCTCTCCCCTCAAGATGGTGGTTGAAGGGAGGGCTCTTCTTGTTTCCAGCAGGAGGTGGCCTGCCTTTCTCTCCCCTCAAGATGGTGGTTGAAGGGAGGGCTCTTCTTGCTTGCAGCAGGAGGTGGCCTGCATCTCTCTCCCCTCAAGATGGTGGTTGAAGGGAGGGCTCTTCTTGTTTCCAGCAGGAGGTGGCCTGCCTTTCTCTCCCCTCAAGATGGTGGTTGAAGGGAGGGCTCTTCTTGTTTCCAGCAGGAGGTGGCCTGCCTTTCTCTCCCCTCAAGATGGTGGTTGAAGGGAGGGCTCTTCTTGTTTCCAGCAGGAGGTGGCCTGCCTTTCTCTCCCCTCAAGATGGTGGTTGAAGGGAGGGCTCTTCTTGTTTCCAGCAGGAGGTGGCCTGCCTTTCTCTCCCCTCAAGATGGTGGTTGAAGGGAGGGCTCTTCTTGCTTGCAGCAGGAGGTGGCCTGCATCTCTCTCCCCTCAAGATGGTGGTTGAAGGGAGGGCTCTTCTTGCTTGCAGCAGGAGGTGGCCTGCATCTCTCTCCCCTCAAGATGGTGGTTGAAGGGAGGGCTCTTCTTGTTTCCAGCAGGAGGTGGCCTGCCTTTCTCTCCCCTCAAGATGGTGGTTGAAGGGAGGGCTCTTCTTGCTTGCAGCAGGAGGTGGCCTGCCTTTCTCTCCCCTCAAGATGGTGGTTGAAGGGAGGGCTCTTCTTGCTTGCAGCAGGAGGTGGCCTGCCTTTCTCTCCCCTCAAGATGGTGGTTGAAGGGAGGGCTCTTCTTGCTTGCAGCAGGAGGTGGCCTGCCTTTCTCTCCCCTCAAGATGGTGGTTGAAGGGAGGGCTCTTCTTGCTTGCAGCAGGAGGTGGCCTGCCTTTCTCTCCCCTCAAGATGGTGGTTGAAGGGAGGGATCTGGCAATGCGTCTGGTGTGTGTTATATACTAACCTGTACATAAATGACAACTGACTTTTAGACAACGGTCCCTTTTCTTGGATTCTAATATCAGTTCTATTATACTTTCTATTGTATTTTATTGAATATGACTCCTTTGTGGAAAATTAATTTGATGAAGTGTTTTCTGTCCTATATGGCCTTGTTCTAGCACAAGGACTTTTTTTTTAACACAATTGATTGTATTTTTAGACTGCAGAAGAAATCAAATGCCTCATCTTTATTGTGATACTTCAGTGTTTTGTTTTCTGTGCTCTGTTCAGCTGTATACTCTTGATAAAAGGCTGTAGGCCATGTAATTGTTAATCCATTACTGAATAATGTAAGTTTATTACCAACCCCTGATACTGCATGTATCACTTCAAATCTGGACCTGTTCAAGCCAATTACAGATCAGATGGTTCCTTCCAGGAAAAAGAATTATGCTGGAATGTTTTGTTTTATTTTACATAGCTTTATAGGATGAGTTTGTTTCCATAGTAACTTAGTGATAAATGTACAAGGAATATATGTTTGTTTCAGCTTCACGTTCTTGGACAGAATGTCCAGACACATCAAAATACCACAAAATATTAAAGGAGTCGTCTTTCTGCTGTTATGACACTCTGACCTGTAAAATAATGCACATTCTTTCCTCTGAACTGAACTGAACATGGTTGAAAAAATGACATCTCGAAACATAAAGCCATCACATAGTAAAAGAAAATAGGTTTTCAACTTTGATGGTTTTAACTTAAATGAAACATATATTTTGAGGATGAAAATGCAAATGCTTGGCATTTTATTGTATAAGATTCACCTCCTATGGTCCGAGAAATAATTCAGTGGTGAATTGTTATGCTCTGGCCCATCCCCAGAAAAGTACAAATCTTGTTTTATATTGTTGAAACCTTTGATTTAGGTTGTCATGCTTGTATCCTTAAGTGTGTTTGGTTGGGAATCACTTTTCATTCAGGTGAAATAACTGTCTGTTGGAAAAGAATTAGTGCTTCAGAAGGTCATTTGATCCTGGAAAATATACAAGCCAGAAAAGTTAAAAGGGTTGTAGAGCTTGTGAAGTTATAAAGACCAGTACCCTGTTTCCCGAAAATAAGACATCCCCTGAAAATAAGACCTAGTAGAAGTTTTGCTGAATTGCTAAATATAAGGCCTCCCCTGAAAGTAAGACTTAGCGAAGTTTTTATATATAAATATATATACAGTATATAATAAATGTTCAATTTGTTTATTCAACAATAAATGTTAATTCTTCATGGAAAAAATAAGACATCCCTTGAAAATAAGACCTAGCACATATTTGGGAGCAAAAATTAATTATTATTTCTTATTTTCAGGGAAATACTGTATATGTTACAATAGATAGAGCTCTTGAAATTATGCATAGTGATAATGTTATATAGGATGGCATTTTGTTCTGCATTTTTTTTTTTACTTGTACAGTCATCTCTCCATATTAATGAATTCTTTATACATGGATTCAATTATCCATGGCTTGAAAATATCTTTTAAAAATTCCAAAAAAGCAAACTTGATTGTGCCATTTTATATAAGTGACACTATATTTACTATGTCCTTGTATTTATGAGATTTGAATGTCCACATATTTTGTATCCACATGGGGTTCTGGAACCAAACCCCAGCAGATACCAAGGACCCACTGTAACATTATTCTATGGAATAAGTTTACCACAATCAAGTATTCAGATCTTTGTGTGGTGTGTGTGAGAGAGACAAGTTTGCTTCACATTCTACATGTAAAATGTTACATATAATAATAAAATGTTCAATTCACAAAATATTGCTTAATGCCATCCTATTTAACATTATAATTGTGTATAATTTCAGGATATCTTGAAAACAACAGAGTGAGAAGTTGTTAGAATGAGGGAATCATCACTGAATTTTAATTGAATAACTTTTCCATAAGTATTTAATTACTTATTTATTGATTAATAATATGTGTATGCTATACTATAATAACTTCTTTATGTTTCTTTATGCTTGTTTTTTAAAGAGAGCACAATCGGATGAATTGGAAAAGATAGAAAAACATGGCAAGTCAAGTAAAGAAAAAGAGAATGCCAAGTCTTTGGATAAACCTGAACAGTAAGGATGTTATGTATAGAGCATGTTGGTTGCAGGAGACAAAAACAATACATTACTTGACTCAGGTTATAGTTCATGTTCAGCTGTAACTTAATTTGGTCTGGAGCAAGCTAATAAATTTTCAGTAACTGGTTCAGTGTCCATGTCTACCAACCAGTTTACTTCCAGTTTTAATGCAAGGAAAATTATAATAATGGTTGTAGTCAAGCTGTGGTGTCCTCCCAGATACTCCCTTTCCTTCCGTTAGGTACACTATGATAGGTAACACTGTTTGTCACATTTTCCCTCAATACCCTCCTGAAACTGGAGCAGGAAAGCAGAGAATAACAAGTTACAAAATAAATAAATAAATAAATAAATAAATGGAAAATTAGAGACATTGATCAATTAGAATCAATGAACAGGGATGAATAGTACAATTTCTATTCATGGGCTCTAATTGACCAACATCTCCAATTTTCCTGTTTTTCTGCAATTTGTTCTCTGTTTTCCTGCTTACAGATTAATTCCTACCTCAGATATGCTTCTACTTTGTTTTATATTTACCCATGTATTCTCACTGTATAGAACATGATGTAAAGATTGTTGGATAGAAATGAAATGTGCCCTTGTCTTCTTTGTTTTTGTTTTGTTTTTTGTTTTTGTTTTTTGCTTTGTTTTGTTGTTTCACCTCACATACATGACATGGTATTCCTTTCCTCTCTGGCTTTAATATTTTTATTTATTTATTTATTTATTTATTACCTCTCTCCTTGGTTTGAGGTGGGAAACAACACCAATTAACAAACAAACAACATAAGTTGAAACAAATCAGTTAAAATATACATCAATTTAAAGGGACAAATAAGATATATGCATATTAAAACAATGCATAAAAGTCATTATTTAAAATTCACAATTTAAAACCCATCTGGATAAGTCTGCCAGAAGAGAATGGTCTTTAATGCCATTTTAAATTCAGAAAGCAGATTGGGGGGGGGGGTGTGGCTTATTAAATCCTTATTACAAATCCCAGTCTGGCTGTTCGGGTTGCCATCATTGCTTGCTGGAGAGCCTAAACTCTCCAGAGACCCAACCAGTCCACTGTTCTATCTGTTTTTCCTGTCCTTCCCTCGAGGCACTGGTACACTAGAAACAGAAAAACCTGGTCTTATTGCCAAGTGCTCCTCCTGCACTCAACATTTGTACCAATCACAATACCTCAAGTGTTATTCCAAATACCTCAAGTTAATACCAAATACCTCAAGTTAATACCTCAAGTTATTCCAAAGCACCACTCCATCAAGACCTTTAAATACATTTTAAAAAGCTAAAATGATGGATTCAGCCGTGCTACAACAAAGTCCAGTAAGACTGGTTTTAGACAGAGAGAAAGACAGGCACACATACACACAAAAACACACACATACATACATTTAACGGAAGTCAATCCAATCTTGCCAGTAGCTTCATCTTCTTTGGCTAAGGAGGCAGCTTTGCTGATCCCACTGGCATAAAGTTGTCTTCTCTCCTGCTACAGAGAGAAAAAAATCTGCTGCATGGAGGAGATGGAACTTCAAAGCTGCTAAGGTTTTGCCTAATATGTTGTGGACCTTGTGTGAACCAATAACTTGTATTTCCCTCCAGTTCTTCCACAACATAGATTTTTTGATAATTATTTGGGGGGAAATTAAATTAAAGCTTATTCACAGTCTTGGTTTTGGTTCAGTTTAATTCACTGGTTGACTGGGTATTGTAACATGCTATATTACTCAGATCTGCTTTGTTGTGGAACATTTATGTCAGTAGGAGTCTCAATAATAGATCCAAACGATATATTTTTTCATTGAATTCTGCAGGTTTCTTTATGAATTATCCCTCATTCCCAACTTCTCAGAACGAGTCTTTTGTATCCTGTTCCAATCAACATTTTCTGAAAGCATTTCCTCCATCCACAGCAAACTTGAATTGTTGCAGAAACTGTGTGAGGTACGTTCTGGACCATCTGATGTGAGAGCTAGATTTGCTGATATTTAATCTTTCTTGTTCAACGATACTCATATTTCAAAAGTTTTATTTACTTTAAACACTCATTAAATGTGAAGAATAGCAGTCCTGCTGAATGGAACATTTTATGATTGTGCTTCAAGATCAAAGCAAGTCTTACAATTTGGCTTTCAGTGCTGAAATACAACATCACAAGTCTGTAGCCAATGCACATCAACCTTTCAAGAATAATGTACCTTCTTCCTGTGCCAAAGCAAAATCTTCTTTCTTTGTAGTAGACATTGCCTACCATTTAGTAATTTCCAAACAAAGGTTATTTACCTTTTTCTGTTATGGGTTCCTTAATTTAGGCCAGTAAATTTATTTTGGCATAATTGGTAATAATCAGTAATCCTGTGATATTGAAATAAGTTAAGTAACAATGGCAAAACATGCCTTAAAGTAATCATTTCTTAAATATTCTTTAACTTTTGGTTTGGCAAATAACAGTCATATATGGGGGGAAAATTGAAAAGATTATTGTAAAGTCTGTGTGGTCATTTTAAAAGGAGAACTGCATCACACATCCAAAACTGTTCTCTTGAAGTGAGGCCTTCACAGCTCTGCTTCAGTGGTGAGGAAACTCTAGGTTCCATTGATAGTTTGTCCCTAGACATCCTGAAAGGCTTGCTTTTGAGAGGATTTAAGTAATCCCCATTGCACAACCCTGTGCATTTGTTCTGTTTTGGCATTTTCGTTCACATACTTGATTCAGTCTGAATATATTGAAATAGCACTGAATTCCTTGCATGATCCTTTTTCTGAATTGTGGAAGAAGAGGAGCATTTTACATAAAAGCTTTTCCCTGCAAAAAGCCCCCACCCGACCCCACAATATTTTACTGGGTTTTCTCTGTTGTGTGAAGATATAACTTTTTTCCTGAGACAAATGGGTCTTTCCAGTGCAGGGTGACAAGACAAGAGATAGTAGTGTGTCCACATTTCCTATCTGTCTATCTATTATCTGTCTATCTCCTATTTATCTATCATTTTATTAAGATATTTATGCCCTACCCTATATTACGCAATTTCAGGGAAGCATACAAGTAAAATTGATTTAACCAGTTTAAACCCAACTTAAAACAATAAAAATAATGGAAACAGACTAAAAATATATTGCAACATTTAACGTGTTCAAACAGATTTAAAAAGTTAAACAGTTTAGAACTATGTGCATGGATATTTTGGAATAAATCAATTAGCCTTTGGTTGTGAACCAGAAACCGAAATGCCATGCTTTTACATTTTGCTGAAGTAAAGCCGGCATCAGTGCCATTTGAACCACCAAGGGGAGGGCATACCACACCTACAGTTGTAAAGGCCCTGTCCCACATTCCACCGAATGTATTGATCCCACTAGTGGAAATCAAAGGAAGGTCCTTCCAGCAGACCTCAATCCTTGGGCCAATGCTCCTTCAAGTATCAAGGGCCCAAGCTATTCACACCGTCATAAGCACCTTGAACTCAGAATGGAAGCATACAGGCAGTTGTGCAGTTCTTTTAAGACCTGTGTTTTATGGAATCCATATGGTATTCTGGTCAGCAGTCTAGCTGCTGTTTTACCCAAACTGCAGCCTCTCCTTCATCTGGAGAGTCCCATGCAGAGTGCTTGTAACAATCTATTCAGGACATTGCTAGTGTTCAGACTATTGTAGCTAAGTTATTCCTGTTCACAAAATCTGTTAGACCAGTTGAAGCTAACCCCAACCATTCTGTGCCACACAATCCACCTGGGTCTCCAGTGACAAAGATTAATCCAGGGATTTTCCCCAACTATGCACTTGTTCCACTCCTACAAGGAGAATGCAGTCCCATGAAGAGCAGGGTATTTATCCAGTTCCTGGACAGAGAACCCACGAGGCCATAAATCCTCTGCATTACTAGGATTCAGTTTCAATTTACTGGCCCTCATCTAGCCCATTACAGCATCGAGACACTATTTCAGCTCAACTCCACTAATGAAGACTAATAAATCTGAGTGTCATTAGCTTATGAAGGGTACCCCAATGCAAAACATCTAATGACTTCACCCAGCAACATCATATAGCATGAAATATAAGATAGAAGCCTGCAGCACTCCATAACGTAATAGCCATGGAAGTGGAATCCATGAGTGCCACTCTCTGGAAGTGGTCCTGTTGATAGGAGAAGAACTACTGTTACCTCCTATTAATCCCATCTCACAAAGCAGGATAATAGATACCATGTTCAGTGGTATCAAAAGGTGCTGGCTGATCCCGGAGGTTCACCAGGGCAGCACTCTTCTGTTTTGACTCTAGAATAAGTCATCAGAGTAACTAAAGCCATTTTGATACCATAACCTAAAACCATATCAAAATGTGTTCATCGTGCTGTTGAAAGCAGAAGTAGTCTTGATTCAATCCTAAGAAAATCAGTGATTTAATGGAAAACAACACAGATCTTTTTTCCCTACTTACAAATTAGAGAGGTATAGAGTAAAATGATGTGTCCTCTTTAATTCCCTCTAATTGTCTCAAGAATTTAGCAAGCAATACTCATGGTATGCAAGGCATGTGCAATTGTTTAGGATTTTAACAGTAGTTTACTTCTTCTCTTCAATGCATCAAGAAATTTATGCCTGAGAGACAGGATGAGATCTGTGGCTTGTTTCATTTAGAGTAAAGTATTCATTCTAATTTTGACTGCAAAGGACATATAGCTGTCAAAGTATCATTTCTGTAGTTTCATTGTGTCAGATGCCTCTCTGCATTAGGAATGGCTAAGGTTGACTGTAGGGCTCAGCCTAACATACAGAAGCCTGTATCCCTGGGTCCCCCTTTACATCTACATACAGAAATCACATACCCACACACTTGACATAGTATGAATAAAAAGATGTTGTTTATTTAGCGTGCATATTTTCATTCACACAGTCATGTATATTCATATTTTAAAATTTAAATGAGAAAATAACATCAATCAAATTAGAACAATTTTATTTATGTAAATTTAATATTTAATTCAACAAATTTTCAACATGTAAATTTTACACAAAAATATTTTTTGGAAAAATGAGAGGGAGGAGAGGGGATTAAAGCCTCCAAGTCTCATATCCTCCTTGAACAACTCTCATGACCCCCCCCCCGGGGTCCCTCCCCATCATTTGAGAACACTGTGCTAGAGAGCATTCTCTCACAGTTGCTGGACCACTTGCAATGTTTGTTTATATACTTATTGCTAATCATTGTCATTTATTTATTTGAAGTATATATACCCTACTCTTCAGCCACAAAGGCTCTCAGAGCAGCTTACAAATGTTCAGACAGTTCCCTGCCATCAGGCTTACAATCTAAAAAGACATGACACAAAAGGAGAAGGGAATGGCGGTAGGGAAGGGGATCAAGTCAAGCAGTTCTTCTCTCCCTCTGAGCTTGCCCCTTCTTCTTACTCTGGCTAGGCCTGATTGATTTGGCCTGCCTCTCTCCCCCTCTGAGACCAGATGAGGGCAAGTAGATAGGAAAGAAGAGGCTACTTTGTTAGAAAACCCCTTCCAATGCTTCTTGCAGCTCTTCGGTGGTGTCTCATTATGAATGAAGAGTCTACATAAGGCATTAGTGATCTACCCTTTTCCCCCTAAAATAAGACATACCCAGAAAATAAGACCTAGTAGAGGTTTTACTGAATTGCTAAATATAAGGCCTCCCCCAAAAGTAAGACCTAGCAAAGTTTTTGTTTGAAAGCATGCCCATTTTTATTGTTGTTGTTCAACAATAAATGTGAATTCTTCTTCAAAGAAAAATACATCCCTTGAAAATAAGACCTAGTGCATCTTTGGGAGCAAAAATTAATATAAGGCAGTGTCTTATTTTCAGGGAAACACGGTAGCAACTGAAGAAATCCTGTAGATTTCTGAAAGAACTGAACATAATGTGGCAAACTTTGACAACAGAACTGTTTTTGCCATGCAATCAAGAGATATTTTGTCAATGCTTCCAAAGTCCCAAAGCTCACAGTACTGATATTCCTATTTTTATCCACAGATGGTCTTCATTAGCATTGAAGTTGGGTTGTTTTATTTTGCTGTGGGATAATCCTAGAATGAACCGTAGAGGCTCTACTGTTAGGCAAAGTGTGATGGTCACCACAGATACCAGGAACAGAAAATTGTACTATTCCACCACCAGAGTGGCCCTCACCATTACTATCTTGACTCCCTCCATCCCTCAGCTTTCTACCACTCTGGTACTACTGCTCCGGTACCCTGGCTCCCTTGTTCTCCTGATCACACAGCTAGTTATGTGCTTCCTATACTTCTTTGCCACTGTTGCCTGCTTGCCCCTCCCTCTCTATGTGAAGAGGTGGCAGACACTCAAAGCATCCATTACATCTTTAATTAAACCATCAGGATCAGGCTGTGACATTTTCACACACCAGAGAAGTTATGAGACATGATGGAAGCAGTGAACTGGTGGAGAGATCATACATGAAGATGATTGTGGCAGTTCTACCTCAGATGGAAGGAGAACATGGGTCACCACTTTGAACATGACATACAGAGAGAGAAAAAAGTAGCATCAAATTGTTCTGATAATTGCTCACCGTATGTTAATTTTTTAAAAAAAGAAAGAAAGAAATTAACTGTTTTGAAATGTTGAATATGATGTTAGTCTGCATCTTTTTTTCTCAGACACTGAGAAGTGGTTCAGGAGTTATGCGAGTTTTAGGCTTGGTCCTTGCCTTTGGAAATTACATGAATGGAGGAAACAGGACAAGAGGACAGGCAGATGGGTTTGGGTTAGACATACTGCCCAAACTGAAAGATGTCAAGAGCAGTGTAAGTTTAGCTTGCTTTCTTTTTCTTCAGTTACTGCAAAATTTTACATTGTATTCCATAGCTTACCCCATGCTTATCTTATTAATTAAATGAAAGTTTGAACACATCTGTTACAGATATATTACGTAGAGCATGTTTTCATACTCAGAGATAACCAACTGCTGTTTCAGAGGCTCCAGACTCAGGAGTTTAGAATCAGCAATATGTTTTTGTACAGACAAAGAGTTCTGTAATTTGATGTTTAATTTTTTATTGTTTTGTTTTGCTTCTTTGCTTGTATTGCATTTAGATACTTTTTCCTCTTCCTTTACAAATGGAAATGACCCCATCAATTTACATTTTAAAATATTAAAAAAAACTGGGAAACTCAGGTGCTCTTTTCCACAGAGCAAAGAAAAAAAAATCATACACATATATGAACAAGACCAGAAGTCATTCTCTTTAAACAACAAATAATAATGGTAGTATACAAAGCTGGACTTCAGGTAGTGAACCAGTGGATCTCAGTAACATTGAAGGGAGGTAACTCTCCTTTCTGCTGCATCTCCATATGGAGATTTGAAAGGATGGGAAATCTCTGTGCTAGTTCTCAAATGAGATGGTGGGTTGTTAGCATGGGAGAAGAGAAATAACATTTTAGATGTTTCCACCTTTATGGATCCATTCTGAAACAGATCTAGATCAGGCTATTATGAGGCTTCTGGTCCTATACTCACTGCTTACAAGACCCTGAATGCCAATACCTTGTTGCAACTTTTAGGCCAAAAATAGAGCTTCTTGTGCTGAGAGAGCAGGAATTTTCTATTTTGTGTTGGGTCCCTGCTCAAAAGTCATGTCCAACATACATTTGTTAGACAGAGCCAAGAATGGGAAGGGCCAATGCAGTTTCCACTTTCCACCAAATGTAGGCTTTACACACTGAAGAGGAATTATGGCATCATCTGGTATGATGACTACTATATGTAGGCCAAAATCCTACTGGGATGCAGGACTATGCTAACATTCCATCATACTATCCTTTTTCTGCACTTGTGTGGTGTAAAAAAGACCTAATGAAATTAAAAACCTACTAGAATTTCTTGTCCAATCTCTGTTATTACATCTTTGTATGTGTGGCATTCATTCAACTGCACACATGCAGGCAAAGCTGTTGCCCATTTCCTCAGTCCTTCTTTAGTATGCATCTTTAGCTATTATTCTCTTATTCTCTCTGCAAAGCAGAGTTATACTGCCCTCTTTCTCTTTTAAATATTGTTTACTTTCAAGCTTAATGATTCATTGAATGAATAAAACTAAAAGCAGGAACAACTCTGGCTCATATCTTATATATGGATGTATATAAACATCATACTTTAATTTTGTTTCTACACAGGACAACAGCAGAAGTCTTCTGTCATACATTGTCTCCTATTATTTGCGAAATTTTGATGAGGTAAGAATATAAAGTCCACTATTTTAATTAGTTTTATTAATTGGAATGGTTTCTTTCTGCCATTTAAAATAATTCCCTCATCTGGATTAAGTCCAGTATTCTGCTAGCAGATGTGCGCTAGACCAGTGGGACTTTCCGCATTCTCCTTTCTCCAAATCTCCCTCTGTGGTATCTGAAAATTTACTCCAGAGGATTTCCCAAGCCACCAGAGCAGATTTTGAAGGTACACAAGCAACCATGAACGAGGAGAGGGAATCACATTAGCAGAATAACACCATGAGATTCAGCTGATTTAAGCAATAGCTTAGTTTGACCAAAATCTTCTAATGTGTTAAATGTGCTTTTGAAATGAAATAAATAAATAAATAAATAATACTATTTAGCGAAAACCTTCTTGAAGGCTAAATTTAGGCTTCTCCTCAACAGCACCAGTAATCAAGAGCTGTCAAAACAAGCCTTTCAGGTGCAATTGAAGTGCCATTTATTTGTGCATTCAATTTGATTGATTGATATGTGACATTCATATGCTGCTCCATAACCAGTTCTCTGTGTGACTTGTATTAAACATATCAATATATCATCCAACCGTGACTGTACAAACATAGTATAAAATTCAGCAAATGAGAAGATGTTAACAAAATTAAAAAAAAATCATAAGCAGAAGATCATTAAGGTTTTTAAAAGCTCATAAAGAATTTTTTATAAGCCTGAGGTTTTTTTAAAGTGTTTGCTGAAAGGAATATAGAAGGGTGCTAGGCAAAAGTTTCTGAGGGGACGTTGTGCTAGAAAGGCCTCCCCTGATAGCAACCCATTAGGCGTCACTTGACAAAGGACATGACAAAGGCCTACCAAAGATTCCCTCAATATCTGGATGGGAATAAATGACCCTTCATGTCACCTGGCATCAAGCTGTTGGATACGTTAAGGGTAGAAACCAGAATTTGTATCTGAAAATTGACTCAAATCCAATCAAGATACAGAAGTCAGATACAAATGAATCATCCAGTCACATCTGACAATCTTGCCAACCTGTTTGTGTCTAATCAAAATTCCCAGAGTATTTTCAGAAACAATTCCTTATGTAAAACATAAAAAAGAAGACTACCAAAAGAATATCTGTAGCAAGGTTATCTGTGTCCTCATTGAATTGCAATTGGCTTATTAGCCTCAGCTGGTAAAAAATACTAGAAACTACATAAATGTTTTGCAGCAATGTTGGATGAATGGGTACACCACAATTCTGATTTTAAACTTTTATGGGGAAATCCACCTTTTTTGAGAGCAGGCTGAATGTCATTCAACTGTAAAAATTATCCATCCAGTCGCAGTATCTGTATCTTGGCTGGACTGAATCTCATTGTATTTGGCTTCATACAGTCCTGGCTTGGTTCTCTTGGATTTGATAAAAGCAAGAGCAGAAGTTGAGTGTCATCAGTATGTTGGTGACACCTCACCCCATAGGAATGACTGCACTTGGCAGTTTCATGAAGCTGATAAATAATCCAGTTATAGAATGTAAGTCTGTATGACCATAAAACACGACTTCCAAAGAATTGAGTGGTTCTCACACTCACTTATTGGAAATGGCCACCCAATTAGAAAGTGAACCATTGCCCAGCAGGACCCCCAGTGCCAAACAATGCTTGAAAGGTCTAAGACAGTCAGAAACATCATGCTTTCCCTTTTTTTCAGAGGTTAACAAATATGACAACCAAAACTATCTTAGTTGTGAAACAGAGGAATCCCTAACTGAAATATATCTGGAAGTCTATTAACCACAACTAGTAGCATCCTCAGACACAACTCTGCTGTGAACCTGATACATTAAAACATGAACAATGTCTATCTATCTATCATCTATCTATCTATCTATCTATCTATCTATCATCTATCTATCTTATTCTCCTGGGAGGCCTATATGTTTGATAATTAGAACAAACATTCCATGTCATATTTGTACATCAGTCAGTTGCATTGTGGCCCTCCAGATGTTGTTAGACTGCAACTTCTAGCATTCCTCATCATTTTCCATGATTGGAGTGATTGGAGTTGCAGTGCAACAGTGTTTGGAGGGTCACCCCTTGTTCTCCCCTGTTATACACAACTGTACAGATATAAACCTCAGTCATGATCTCCTGTGCTGCAGTTGGAAGCATACATGTATCTCCCTCATCTGAAGATTTCATCACATAACTTTTTTTTTTTTTTTTTGGCCATTTTGAATGTAATTCAAAGGTTGGCTCTTCTTTTCCATCAACATGTAAGCCACTGGTGATTTCTTGACTAATCTGCCTATATTATACCCCTGTGCATAGTAAAATGTTGTTGTAGAGTAGCAATAGCAGTAGCAATTACATTTCTGTACCACTTATCAGTGTGCACTTAAGCATTCCTTAAATAGTTTACAATGTGCAAGCTAATTGCCCCAACTAACTGTATCATTATACTGCTTTAATATTGCATTTGACGTAATGACTCATGGAGTAGGCTGTGTACCAGTAGTTTTTATCTCAGTTTCTTTTAATATATTGAGCATATTTATTTTATGCTTTGTCAGGATGCTGGAAAAGAACAATGCATCTTTCCTCTTCCAGAACCACAAGACCTTTTTCAAGCTACTCAGTTAAAATTTGAAGAGTTTCAAAAGGATCTCCGGAAACTTAAAAAAGACTTGCGAGGTATGTAGCTTTTCGATATTCATTGTAACCTTCATTTGAGATGCACCCAGAGAAATGTTTCCTGGCTGGTTCAGTATTTACTAGCAATTCTAAATATGTGATGTCCCAGTAAGTGGAGTGTTATGTCATAGACATAATTAGGAAATAATGAGCTACACAGGACATCCAAAACTGGTGAGATTATCACATGGGGAAAAGGAGGGGAGTGAAGTGGATCGAACGATTGTGCAAAGATTATCCTACAACATCTCACTTATTGGGGCTTTCTAGATTGGCAAAAAGAAGTGTGTTCATGGCTGCATGAAACTCTAGCCTTTAGATGAGAAAAAGGGAAAGTGTGCCATGAAAACGCTTTTTTTGCGTTTTAGGGGAGAAGAAGCGCCTTTAAAAAGGTGCTGGTTTTCCCAGCTTCTTTTTTAAAAACTGCGGAACAGTGCAGCTCCATTTATTTATTTATTTATTTAATATACCGCCTTTCCAAAAAAGATCAAAGCGGTTTACAAAAGTGGATAAACAAGGGTTCTCTTTCCTCAGGCAAGCCCTGGTGGAGCTCGGCTTGCCTCTTCTCTCCCTCCCTAGGCAGAGGATGGCAGTTGGTATGGAGGGAGAGTCCTCTTGCCTCAGGCAAGCCCTGATGGAGCTGGGCCTGCCTCTTCTCTCCCTCCCTAGGCAGAGGATGGCATCTAAAGGCTGCGGTGCAGCTGCTAAGCATTAAGGAAAAGGCAACTTCATGTCACACTTTCCTACCAATCTAGAAAGCCCCATTGTGTCATTATCCTATTCTTATGCCATCCTTATCACATGATCACACAAAGATTATCAGACATTGTCATGCTTATCCTACCCGTCTCCCATTAGTGAAGTAGAATGGCCCTGTCACTTTGTATTAATGGAAACTCCTGTTAATACAAGGTGACAGGGCCATTCCACTTCACTGATGGGAGAAGGATGGGATAAGCACAACATGATAAGGACAGGAGTGCTCTGCTTCACTTCCTCTTTCCTCCCATGTGATAATTTCCTAGGTGATTATAGAACAACTTTGCAAAGAGGAGACAGTTGTACTTTACACTGTAAACTGCATAAAAATCTCATATTTTAGGCTTCTAAAATATAGTATACAGGCTTAGTCTTGAGAACAGAGTGGGATGAGAGCAGAAAATTCTTAGGAATTTGATATGTGCCATGTTGTAGGGATATAATTCTTCTCTAAGGGATAACATGATAATAGAATCTTAGAGTTGGAAGGAAGCGCAAGTGCCATCTAGCCTGACTCTGTGTCCACCTCTGTGTTCTGAAGCATCCTGAGAAATATACATCCAATCTCTGTTTAAAGACCTCCAAATATGCGTAGGTTGTTGGGTAGGTTCAAATCCAAGATAGCTGATCCCTTTGTTGCTTCTTCTGCCTTTTGTACAATGAAATAAATTATACAGAAGGTAAGTAAGAAATTTGGACCTTGCAGTTTGGACCTTAAAGTCTTGACAGAGAGTGAAGTCTCCCATTACTACTATATTCTTCCTTTTTTAAAAATATTTAGCCATTTCTTAGGAAACACATCATCCAAAGCTTCAGTCTGGCTGAGAGGCTATAGTAAATGCCCACAGTGAGATCACTATTATTTCTCTCCCCTTTAATTTTTACTGAAAGGCTGTCAACCTCTTTCCCATGGTGTACATCATGGATTTCCTCACAGATGTACACATCCATGATATGTAATGTTATTCCTCTTCCATGCCTTTTTGTCTGTTTCTTTGGAATAGATTATCCCCTTTCATAACTACATTTCAGTTATGAGAGTCATCTCACCAGGCTTCAGTGGTGCCTATTAAATCATATTTTCCTTGTTGTGTCAAGAGTTCAAGTTCATCTTGGTTATTTCCCATGATCTGTGCCTTAATGTAGAGACCTCTAAGACCCTGGGTCATTGTTCCAATCCAATTCCCCTTTTTCTGCTTTCCATTGGGCTCTTGTAGTATTGATTCAGTTCTCCCTGTATCATTAAGACTATTATCCCCAGTACTTGTTGTCTCCTTGCTCTCTGAAATACCATGTCCCTCCCTCATGTTTAAAGCCCTCCTGATCAGCTTTGTTCTTTATCAAAATTCTTTACAACTGCTGTGAAGTGCAGCCTGTGTCCTGTCAGTGGTCCTTCTTCAAGAATGCATAGACCTTGGTGCAAAAAGCCAAATATTTCTCAATGGCACCATCCATGGAGCCAACTTCTTGCACTTTCCTCACTCCACCTGGGCTACATCCTTCAACAGAAAGGATTGATAACATGGAACAAAAGTGGAATCGTCAGTGGATTGATGAGTCTTTTCAGTCCCTCTATTACGTCATGTATCTTTACACCTGTGAGGCACTATACCACTCGAGATATCTTATCAGGTGCGCACATCCCTGCTTCTGTTCCTATCAGCAGGGAATAATCTAATACCACCACACCTCTCTTCCTCCTCTGGAAGCAGACAGTAATTCTTTCATCTATAGAACCCTCCAAGGTTACCTTTATGTTATATGGATCTAATTCCTTGAAAAAGGCAACAAATAATTTTAGCAGTTTCTTTCACACTGGCAGAAAGTCTTTGAAAGCTTCACAAACAAATTTTGAATAGAAATCCCAAGCTATGGACAGTTTCTGAAGACTAACCACAACTTGGGATTTCTGTTCAAAATTTGTTTTTGTGCAGAAGACAGAAGTTTCTGCACAAATGTCTCATGAGAATTGTAATAAATAGTACTATTTTTAATGGATAATACTGCTCACAAGAAAATTCTCTAAAGCTTACAATTTTAGTATAGCATCATCAGTAGAACAATAATTGTATTTTCTCAGCAGAAAATGATGTTTCTTGAAGCAAAAAGTTTACAAAGAATAAGTCCCAGACTAATTCAACATTTTTTTCCATTTATAGTCACATTTTCCATTTATAGTCACATAGAAAATCTGTTTATATTAAAAAATTTTTATCATGGATAGCATAATATTTGAGAATGCAAAGCTACATGCAAATTTCGATCAGGTATCTTATGGAGAATGTCAAAGCATTCTGTGAATGAACTTGAAAGGTCATTGGACTGCAGTTATATTAGTCCTTTGAACTTGGGGGAAGTGACCTGTGAGTAGGTTTGCTAATACAGTAGACGATCCCAATTCATGGGAAATCTGTTCCAGACCTCCACACAGACAAAAATTGTGATTTGCAAATTTTCGAATCCCACTGAAAATAATGGTATATTAGCCACCATTTTGTCCCTCCCCATTTGTCCCTGCTGCAAAGAGTGAGACCGCAGACTCAAAGTCCACAAAAGGGAGAAGCGACTTTATGTCATTTGAGATCAGACTGAAAACAGATTTAAAAGTTTCAGAAGATATTTAAGAATGTATTTTAAAACAGGATTCAAGCTTAATGAGCTTATATAATTCTTGAAAGCAGCAGAACAGTTTTAAACCATGTGTGAATAGGATTCAGCAGAAATTTGTGGATTTCTGAAAAACTATTATAGAACTTTGGTTAAGAATCAGTGATCCTTTATACAAATCTGTCAGAAGTACATAAGGTAGTTTTGGGTAGGCCATTAGGGCATTGCCTTATATTGAGGAAGATCATTGGTCCCTCTAGCTCAATGTTGGTGACCCGTATCTGGGAGCATCTCTCCAGTTCTAGCCCTACTTGAGAACTTCCTGATTGTCTTCTAGCCATGTGCTGACTGGGCCCAATGCTTCCTAGCTTCTGAAGTCAGATGAATTTGGGAATGTTTAGGGTGGCATAGTAGCCATTATTATTGTGTCTTCCCTACCCCCCTAGATAATAATCCTGCTCTGCTTTAATGGGGGCTGATACAGATGTGTAAGATCATTATATATGGAAAATGAGAATACAACAGTGCTACATGATTACTAAGTATTACTTCTATGGCTCATCATTTTGTAGTGAGAAAGTAAGTTTAGTTTGGCTGAATATTTAAATCTTTGATACTGATCCTTCACTAATATACCAGTTCTGCCCTTTTCTTAGCCTTCTAAATATCGGAACATTGCAGTAATCTTTTCCCCTCCATCCCCCTGAAGGTGGTATATGTCAGTTCTCTTTACTTCAACCATGCTGGGTGTATCTAATGATCATCATGGCATTCTAAAACATGCCTGCCTTTTCTTTATGTCATTTGGGATCAGACTGAAAACACATTTAATTTTTTTCAGAAGATAATTAAGAATATATTTTTGAAAGACACCCGCCCCCCCAACAGATTTAAAGTATGTGGAGGGAAGAAGTGGGAGACACATTGTACAAGTAAAAATCCTCTAATTAGATGTTAGATGTCACTTACTGAGGCTATAGGTATTAAAGAACAGATTCTGATATATTTTCTGATATACTGCCCAATCTTATTCATTTTTTGTGTAAAAAGTTGAATTGTGACACTTAGAAAAAGAAACTACATTGCACTGGCATTGGGAGAAAAAAAAGATAGTATCTTATATTAATTTTTGCTCCCAAAGATGTGGTAGGTCTTATTTTCAGAGGATGTCTTATTTTTCCATGAAGAAGAATTCACATTTATTGTTGAACAACAACAAAAAAGAACATCTATTGTATATTGTATATATATTTATATACAAAAACTTTACTAGGTCTTACTTTTGGGGGAGGCCTTAGATTTAGCAATTCAGCAAAACCTGTACTAGGTCTTATTTTGGGGGGGATGTCTTATTTTGGGGGAAACAGAAAGCCAACTTGAAGCCAGTCCAGGGTCCTTCCCATGGTTTTAATTATAGTATAACAATCATAATAAAATAATTACAATATAATGCATCTTCAAACCAGTAAAGATAATTTTGCAGCCCCCTTCCCGACAATGTATTGAATGCAATAGCAGTGCTTGTGATAGTCCTGTGACATTGTGACAATTATGCAGTATTGTTCTGCAATGTCATGGTTCAACTTGAAAGGGAAAGCAACTGGAAAAAGAAAAAGAAAAAATAGTCTCTTCTTACATAAAAACACCAACAACTAAGGTCCAAAACACACTGCAGAAATAATCAAGTTTAAGACCACTTTAAGTAATATCTCCCACCTCTCCCTTCGGATCGAGGCGGGCTTACAGCATGATAAAATACAATACAATAAAATCACAATTAAAAGAGTATCACAATAAAACATGTTACCTCATAAAACATTATACCTTTAACCAAAAAAGGCATTCAAGGCTCTCAGTAAGCTTTGCTTAGATTCTCAATGCAAATTTACTGTATATGATTATAGGTCTCCAATTCTGTTTCTGCAGTCACCACACTAATATACAAAACAGAGAGAGCACAATTATTGGGGAAGATTGTGCACACATATTGGTTTCAAGTGTAGTATTCCTACATAACATATAAAAGATTGTATTAGGATTTAGAGACACTTAGGGAACATTCTTTGAGACTTAATCCAAATCCACCCTGTCATAAATTTCTAAATGAAATTTTCTGTCAAATAAAACTAAGATTGCAGAAGCATTTGTTACTTTCAGGAGAATTTTCTACCTATAATTTATTATTAATTAATTTAATTATTAAAATATTTATATCTTACCCTATATCACAAGATCTCAGGGTGGTGTGCAAGTTCAGTAAGGCCTTTGACAAAGTTCCCAATCACATTCTTGCAAACAAGCTTGTAGAATGTGGGCTAGACAAGGCAACTGTCAAATGGATTTGTAATTGGTTGACCGCCTGAACCCAAAGGGTGCTCAGCAATGGTTCATTTTCATCCTGGAGAGAAGTGACAAGTGGGGTCCCACAGGGCTCTGTCCTTGACCCAGTGTTATTCAACATCTTTATCAATGACTTGGATAACAGAATTGGGAGCATACTTATCAAATTTGCGGATGACACTAAACTAAACTAGGAGGAGTAGCTAATACCCCAGAGGACAGGATCAAAATTCAAAATGACCTGAATAGACTAGAAAGCTGGGCCAAAGCTAACAAAATGAAATTCAACACAGAGAAATATAAGGTCCTGCACTTAGGGTGGAAAAATGAAATGCACAGATATAGGATGGGGGACACCTGACTGAATGAAACTACGTGTGAAAGAGATCTAGGAGTCCAAGTAGACCATAAGTTGAACATGGGTCAACAGTGCGATGCGGCATCTAAAAAGGCCAATGCAATTTTAGGCTGCATCAATAGAACTTTAGTGTCTAGGTCCAGGGAAGTAATAGTGCCACTCTACTCTGCCTTGGTCAGGCCCCAGCTGGAATACTGTGTCCAGTTCTGGGAGCCACAATTCAAAAAAGATGTGGAGAAACTGGAGCATGTCCAAAGGAGGGCAACTAAGATGGTGAGTGGTCTGGAAGCCATGCCCTATGAGGGGCAGCTTAGGGAGGTGGGGATGTTTAGCCTCGAGAAGAGAAGGTTAAGAGGTGATATGATAGCCCTGTTTAAATATTTGAAGGGATGTCATATTGAGGAGGGTGCAAGCTTGTTTTTTGCTGCTCCAGAGACTAGAACACGGAACAATGGATGCAAACTGCAGGAAAAGATATTCCACCTCAACATTAGGAGGAACTTTCTGACAGTAAGGGCTGTTCGACAGTGGAACACACTCCCTCGGAGTGTAGTGGAGTTTCCTTTCCTTGGAGGTCTTTAAGCAGAGGCTGGATGGCCATCTGTCGGGGATGCTTTGATGGAGAGTTCCTGCATGGCAGAATGGGATTGGACTGGATGGCCCTTGTGGTCTCTCTTCCAACTCTATGATTCTTTGATTCTAAGTGAAGCGATATAAACAGTTAAAAGAATTCAAAAATATTAGACTAATTTAAATAAACTTAAAAAATATTAAACATTGTAACAGGTAATAAGACCTTAAAACAATTTTAAACCATGAGCAAGCTTTTTGAAACAAATCATTTTGGCCCTGAGATTTCAATAACTGGAAGCCTGAGAAAGCCACCTCCAAAATCCAAAATCAGGAGCCCCCTGATTTTAGCAACTGCTAATAAAAGTTGCTACACCTGACTGCCTAAGGCTATATTGGGTGTCTGTGGGAAACCATGCAAACCTAAAAGTATTTTTTATAATGTAAAATGTTTTCTTTATGGTGCGTAATCTGGATGCTAAGCTTGGGTGCACATGTGCTTAAAAGGAAATTCATTGTTGGTGTTCCTTAAACTGAAGACTTGTTTACATGTGTGTACACAGGCACACACATGCACAGAGAGAGAGAGAGAGAGAAAACCCACTGCCCATGTTCCTCCTCTTATTTATTTATCATTTTTTCTGTATTTGGTGCATATTGCGCTCTAGAATTTGCTAATGTCAGGGGGTGAGAAAAGTGTCACAGACATTGAAATGTAAAAAACAAATTAAAAAAACCCCAATGAACCAGCAATTAAAGCAAGCAACACTATAACATTTCCCTGTTCATTCTGCTCAGCTGCCACCAATTTCTCTTTCCCTTGTTTTAAAGCATTATGTGGCTGACCATTAATCTGTTATGTACCAGACATTCTAATAAACAGAGAACCCAAGACAGCTAGGGATTTTATGAATATATCTACTGGTTTGGCTCCATCAGTTGCCCCTTGATTTCACAGCTCTCCAGGATTCAGTTTAGCCTTTCTCATTTCAGTGACATATAGTTTGTTAAGCAACCTGATCCGCTTTTGATCTCTCCTGGCTGTCAGCAGACCTCCTTGATGCAGTCACGTCAAGTTCTAACTTTCAGTAACTCTGTCATTCCATACTCCAAATGTTAGCACTTGCTGCAAGCCTTTAAAGCAATTTGCCCTCTTAAAAAGCATCCGTCAGATAGATTCATGGAAACAGTACAGGAAGATTTAAGTTTAAATACTTTCTGTCATTCTGCACTATTTTGACACACATACACTTGTGTGTTAATACATGCACACATTACATCATCTTGAAATCATCTTGAAATGTATTCATTTTCAACAGCAATTTCAATTTATTTTAGGATCTTAAAATTGCTAACATAAGAGTTTAATGAGAAGTTCATGTAAGGTAGCAGCTTTAGTCCAGCTACTTTCAGGGGTTCTTAAATGTTAGTCCTAATGTAGTGCTGGAGAATGTGCCAAAGAGGCAAACAAATGGGTCCTAGAACAGGCCAAGCCTGAACTCTCACTGGAAGCCAAGTTGATTAACTCAGGCTGTCATATTTTGGCCACGTCATAAGAAGGCATGACTCATTGGAGTTTATCCCATGGGAGGAATTTCTCTCAATTTCGAAAGAAATGGAAGTGAGGCCAGTTCGGAATTGAGTAAATTCACTAGTTCAGCAAATTTACTTGATTGCGTATTGACACTGCATTGCATTCCCGAAATTGCCTCCCAGTGCCCAAAATTGTGTGTGATAGTTTCTCACACAATCACGCGAAACCCCATGTTTGCGTTCGGAAGGACTTCCCTTTGCCCGAAAATGTGTGTGATCAGCTTTCACGCAATCAGGCGAAACCCCATGATTGCATTCAGATTGCCATTGGATTATACTTCCAATTCCCTTCGTGAGATAAACTCCATTAGAAATGACATTAATGCTAGGAAAGATGGAGGATGGAGAGAGAGAGGAAGACCATATGCTAGATAGATACACTGAATTACTGCTTTATCACACTAGGGGACAAACAGGATTTAAACAAGAGTTAAACAAGAGTTAAACAGGAGATGTCCTATGTTTATCACAGGGCATTTCCTGTTTAACTCTCATTTAACTCTCATTTAAATACTGTTTGCCCCCTAGTGTGATAAAGCAGTTAGAGAGGTAATGTGCATGGATTTGTAGGAACTAAGCAGAGCAGTGGAGGATACAGGGTCTTAGAGATGTCTTATCCCCAGGGTTGTCATGAGTCTGGGCCAACTTGGGGGCAGTTAGCAACAAACAAACTTTGACATTCTACCCTAGGTGCTTTAGAAGAGCCTAAATAGGTTATTTTGCACCCCAGTTACTGCCCCTGTTTCTTTCAATGTGTTCATACAGGATACAGGCAGGGATTATTGTACAATAAATCGCTCTTGAACTGCTGGCCGCCATCAGTCTGGGTCCTAGCCACACTCCGCCAGCACTTTTTAGAAGTTGGAAAGCTTTCCGGCTTCTAAAAAGTGGTGGCAAAGCATGACTGAGACCCGGCTGGGACCCAGGTTGATGGCAACTGGAAGTTTGGTGGTGATTTAGTGTGAAATAATCCTTGCCTTAATCCCTACCCCAGCTCCAGCCTGGGAGGCTGGAGCAATTTTAAAATGCTGAGCAATAAGCTCCTTAGTAGATAGTAGAAAAAAAGGATGACCCCATTCCAGATGGATAGACTCAGGAAGCTACAGCCCTGAGTCTGCAAGACCTGAGCAGGGCTGTTGATGATAGGATGACTTGAAGACATCCCATTCATAAGGCTGCCATAGGTCAAAGCCAACTTGACAGCAGTTAACAATAGCAAGAAATATAGTTTACATATGTATAAGGCTAAATTATGCAACTAGAAGAAAACATCCGTTTATAAGAGCCAGTATGTTATAGTGGTTTGAGAATTGGAATAGGAGATCAGGGTTCAAATTCCATCTGGTCATGTTAAGCCACTGGGTAACTCTGGGCAAGTCACACTTTCTCAGCCTCAAAGGAAGGCAAAGGCAAATCACTTCTGAACAAATCTTGCCAAGAAACCCTATGAGTGTTTAGCCTTAGAGTCGCCATAAGTCAGAAATGCTTTGAACTAGACGTAACAACAGAAAAAATAGTTTACAGTCTTGCTTGGATAAAAAGCTATGCATTTCAATCATTGGAGATTATCACACTGAGGGTAAGGATGGGATCAAAGTGTATTGCTATCATCCCATCCCATTCACACAATCGGGGCAAAGATTATTAATTGGGGAAGAAGGCAAAGTGGCTTAAAAGGCACTGAACATAGTTGTCCCAGAATTAAACACTTACACATGTTGATTTTACTCCTGTTTGACCACTTTTACCAATTGCTTTAAAGGACCTCTGTGTGTGTGTTTGGGGGGGGAGGGGTGAATGGAATTATTATAGTGGATTGGTGTGGTATCAGATGAAATGCACACTGAAGAAACCATAAAGCTGTCTTACTGGATGTGTCCAGCTGCATTTTGACTGGCTCAGAACTAAACCAGGTCAGCATCACCTACAAGAGATGATGGAGGACTGTTGTCAGGATCCTTCCTGCTACTTTTTGTGTCCTGATGACTCCATGTCACTTTGACATAAGCTGCAGAATTGACTTGTAACAGTATTCTAAGGCTAGGATCACGGAGGATAACAATCTGCATTTTATGTATACTGCTCATTTTTAATCCAGTTAAAGTATGATTCCAATTAATGTAACAGGTACTGAACCCATCATGACTGCCAGTTGGCAGCGTCTTAGCATTGCCACCTAGACCACTGCTACTTGGTCAACAGTGTAGCACCCATATACTTCAGTAGCCTCTGCATATGTTGCTGAAAGGGTTAAATGACTGAAACATTGCAGCATGCAGACTCCTAAACCTAAACCATATGGAAAATAAAGCCAGGATTTCAGTCAATCTGTGAGTCATGTTTTACTATCCTTAAAATTCCAAACAAGGAGCTGTCTGTGGAAGCTTTTGAAGCCCCAACAGCAAAGGCCTAACAATACCAAATAAATAAATACAAGAAAATTGAGAAGTCTTTCTCTTCTGATGGAAAAGTGTGCCATTCAGATAAATTTGGCTTTGTTTCTTTGCATTAAATTCTATGCTCCCTTTAAAGTCACCTACATCAAGTATTTCTATATGATTTTGTGGTAATCTGATCAGATGGAAGTTACCTTTTTCAATAAATATTTAGAAAATCGCATTCCTAATAGATTTCTGAAAATCAATTGGGAGATGGTCTTACAAAGTACTAAATGTGAGCAGGATTCAGTTTTCCTCTTTGTTTAATAATATGGCAGATTCCTAAAATTTAAAGGAACAAATTTTGATGTAGATAGAATTTGTGAGAGATCTTAATAGCAGTAAATTTTTTTATAATTTTTATTCAGTTTTTTATACATACAAACACTTCTTTGAATCATTTGATTTCTTCATTTCATACAACACATATATACATTTGTATTATTTCCATACCAGTAATTTTGAAATATGATCTCCCCTGTACACACACACACACACACACACACACACAGGCACATATATATATTCCAGATAAAAAGCCCAAAGATTAGGCCCAATATTTGGAGATAAGAGGTATATACATTTCATGTGTCCAAGGATTGGGGCCTATCCTCCTCCCCTACTCCCAGAAACAGCTCAAGCAACCATTTCTGATTTTTAGCCAGAAATGAGCTCAAACATCTCACCCAGAAGTAACAGAAGGCCTAATTCTGATCATGGATTCAGGATAGTTTGGGGATGATTTTAGGGTGGAGGTTGGGTTCAAGCAAGCTAATAATTCTGGAAGGGTCTGTGGTGGCAATAAGAGGCTGTTGTTTTTTTCTTTCCCTTCTTGGCTGTTTGGATGGTGATTTTTTGCCTGAAAAAGTGCAGATTGTGGAGATTTTGGATTGGGTTAGAGCCTCTGTGAGGTTGCAAAAAGGGGGTTGGAATTACATGAAGCCCACAAACCAAATTGTCCCCACCCTTGAAGAGGGATCTTGTAGCACCTTTGAGACTAAGTGAAATAAAGAATTGACATACTCACATACTAAAGGCATATATATGTCTGTCCCTGGGTTCCACTCCACTGTATGATCTGAGGAAGCAGACTGGAGTCTATGAAAGCTCATGGTGCCAACCTCTTATTTCACTTAGTCTCAAAGGTGCTACAAGATCTCTCCCCATAATGATTTTACAAACTAACATGGCTATATCTTTGAATGCAGCTCTGTGTGCAGGTTTCCCACCTGTTTTTTTTCACTGGTGCTCAGAAAGTACATCAGTTTTGCTAGTAGAGACAACAGAAGTTAGAGACCACATAGGCTATCAAAACAAGTTTGTGATGCACTGCAGCTCCTGCATTTGCTGTGAAATTGACTTAACGTGGCGTTTGTTTAGGCACTGAGCCTATAAACACTTAGATGTATTTTTAACTTTGTAACCATGAATGGTCTCATTGATGTCAAGAACATTCACATGGTACTGTAGTTAAGCATGTTTACAAGTGTGTGTGATCTAAGCCTCAGCAAATTACTCTAGCTGAGTAGCCCATGCCACAAAGTTTAGAAACATCATTTGTGCTCTTTGATTTGCATAAATTGTGTGTGTTTTAAAAGCCTGTCCTTCTGAGACAGATGGTGTATTCGTATGTTAGTTTCTTACAAGTTAATCGTTATTCCAGTTAACTTTCCACAAAATGTTCAGCTATTAAACAGCCAATGTGGTGTAATGGTTTGAATGTTGGACTACCACTGTGGAGACCAGGGATCAAATCCAAACTCAGCCATGAAAACCCACTGGGTAACCGTCTCTGAACAAATCTTGTCAAGAACAACCTGTGATAGGCTCACTTTAGTGTCACCATAAGGCAGAGATTACTTGGAGGCACACAACAACAACAACAACAACAACAACAACAGCAGCAGCAGCAAGGTCCTGCCCATCAGTTTGACCCCACTGCTGCCAGTGGAATGCAACCTATTTTGTTTTAACTAAGAATTCTGAGTAGTCTGTTTCATGTTAATTCCTTTAGACACATTTATGAAATACTATATTTTCAAAATTATGTCCTTGTTAATTTTATGATTTTAGAGAATTAAAGCATATAAATAGCTAGTACAAATTCTTTTGAAGAGATTTGTTTTTAAAAACAACCCCAGTTTTTGCAAAATAATAATAATAATTGTTATGAAGTCTGATAAAGTCCAATCATGACAAGACATTGATTTTGCTGCCTTGACATTTTATTGTAATCTACCTTCTAACAAACAGTTAAGAGGAACGTCTTAATAATGATGATTGGTTGCATTTGAACAATGAGTTTAAACCAGGAGTGAAATTTTGAACAATAAGTTTAAAACCAGATGTGAAATAAGATTAACAGCTGTTAAAACTCAATATCTAAAGTTGCTTTTCAAAGATTTTTCATTTAATTATTATTATTTACCGGTAATTTTTTATGGGAAGTTCAAATTTTAACATAAGAACCAAATTCTATAAATTGTTGACTTGATCAATTCTGTAAATTGCTGCCAGTTTCCAAGATGAACAACACTGTCTGAACCATTTTTCCTGGGTACAACTTTAAATATAATGACCTAAATTCAGTTGCTGGCCCCAGCTACAGTAACCCACTGAATGCTTTGCTAAACGGGTGAGCCAATGGTTCAATAGTGTTACTGTAGCTGAGATTAGCAATTGGCTAACAAAATCAGCAACTTGGAGAGCTTTTTCACCTTTTCTTTCATTCTTCTGCTGTCCTCTATGGCCAGTTTAGATTGCAAGGCCTAGAAAAGATACATGTTCCTGACTGATAAGAATATAGTGCCTTGTCAAGAGTGTTACCTGAAAGGAAGATGTGCTTGTACTTTTCCTACAAGTAGCTCTTTTGAGAAGAAAAGAGTATATGTGTGTAAAACAAAGTTTCATAATGAGCTTAGACCATTACATTGAGATGTCGCCTTATGTGTCAGTTTAGGACTCTCCCACATTTAAATTTTGTTAAAATTCTTCTCAAAACCAAAATGAAACACAATGTTCAGCCACTTCTGCATTAAAGTCATGCTCTCAGACTAAGTGTTTTCCTGTTGTTTCGGACTGGGTACTCGAGTCTAAATGTGCATGCAGCTGCAACAGTGCACAAAGAAGCTTGTATCAAAATGACATATTTTATGAAGGAAGATAATAATAATAAATGTTTATTTATATTCCGTACCTCTGGGTGAGCAATCGGGGCGGAGTACAACATTTAAAAATACATACAATTAAAAAACACATCAGTCTACCCTCCCGCCCCTTAAAAATAGTTTAAACTAAGAGTAGAATTTAAAACAGTAAAACATTAAAAGATGGATATTAAACATTGATAGCTCTAAAATTAGAAAGTGGGTGGCCTCAAGAGTATTACATGTCTCAATAAGTGAGAACTGAAGGGACTATAGTTGGTGGAGAGTTTACTCGTTCTCAGGGAAGGCCTGCCGGAAGAGATGCGTCTTGGTGGCTTTCTTTAAACCATCCAAGGTTGTAATAAGGCACATCTCATCCGGCAGGCCATTCCATAGCCTGGGAGCAACAGCGGAAAAGGCCCTCTGGGAGGTCTGCACCAGCCTAGTTTTCTTAGGTTGTAGTAAGTTCCTCCCAGAGGACCGAAGAGTGTGAGGGGGCTCATATGGGGAGAGGCGGTCCCTAAGATGTGATAGACCTGAGCCATGAAGCCGGGTACATTTATCAAGTGGCATGCAAGTGAATTAGCCTGACCTCATTCTTCTACCCCAACCTATACATTTTGTCCCATTCTGCTCTTGATAGTGTTTAGTGAAGCTAAAGTGACACTGACTGTGCAGTCCAAGACAGACATGATAGCAATGCATCTTATGTGGTTTTGCATGGACAAAATAGTCATTACAGGTCATTCTTGGTTTGCTGGAGCCAGCAGGTCATAAGATCAGACTGTAAGTGAAAATAAAGGTGGGGGGGGAGAGAAGTTGTTTGTAATTAATAGCATTGTAATCCAAAGTTGTTACTTCAATTTGCAGCATGTGAGACAGAAGCAGGCAAAGTTTGCCAATTTTCTTTGGAAGAGCACATTCAACCCTTTAAAGACAACATGGAGAAATTCATTAGTCAAGGTAAATAATGACATGTCTTTTAACCTTTCCAAGTTTTATCAAAAGAAGGTTATAGAAACAATGTTTAGACATGGTGAGTAAAGAGTCTATTTATTTTGGAACCGTAGAAATGTGCAGATTAGCTTCATCAGATAGTCTTTCATTTCAAAACAGCTTTACCTGTGTGGTGTTCCATTTCTGAATGATAATAGATGCAGTTGTGAGCTTTTAACTACAGCTTTCTGATGAGTTCTTATTCTGTATAGAAAATAACTCCCCAGCATTTGGTTCTTGACAGTTTCATAAAACTGTGAGCTGGAGCTTTGCTTTGACTTGTCTCCAAAGACATGGCTGCAGTTTTTAAAGTACCAAAAATATGGTATGCTGAGAACTTCTGGTTTATTTCATTTGCAAATTGCCTTTGAAATGCCACATGTTTTGGAAACAAAGTCTAAAGAATTCTGTAAAATGCTTGGGTCACATTCACAGAAAGTACCACGAATGTGGACTTACAGCCCATGGATCACTTCTTACTTCCATTTCAGTATTTTTTATTTTTTTGCTTGGAATCTGGCCAGAAAAACTGAAAGTCAGGCTGACATGTACTGCAGCAGTGACTATGCCCTTTATTGTGCTTTTCTCTTCCTGATGCATGGATAGCAACAGAATATTACTGTTATTATGATTGTTGTTATTATAGGTTGAGCCTTCTGCTTTGAAACTGAGATAGAAATACTGTGGTTCTCTTCAGTGATAACTTGTCATTGAACATGAAACAGAGGTGCCAGCATTTTTTCTCTATCCAGGCTTACCTATAAGCATTGGAACTAGGGATGTAATTCTTGATAATTTCATTTTTGAAAGAAGCAATGAGAAATCTAAGTATTTTTCTCCTGATGAAACACTGTATGTATTCTGCAGAAATTCACACATTTTTCCTTGCAGAGAACAGCATTGCCAGCACAGAAAACATTTCTACACATAAATATGATTTTCTGTGAAGAAATTATGTCTTGTGCAGTAAATACTGTAGTTAGTTACTTAAAGATAAAGGTAAAGGTAGTCCCTTGAATGAATGTCTAGTCGTAACTATAGTGAACAAACCGATCTATCAGCCAATCACAGAGCAACATGAGACCAGCCAATGAGAAGCTGGCTGGGCAGGGCTATAAAAGGGCCTTGCAGAGAGTGAAAAGGGGGTTTAAGTTTTGGTTTTTTTTTTTTAGGGAAATAGTCACATCGAAGGGAGGGTGTGCTCTTAGGGTTCCTGAGAGAACATTTTGATGGTGTTTGGAAACTACAGAGGGGTCTTAAGAGTCCAGAGAGGGACTGGATAGGCTTGAGGGAGTCTAGTAGAGAGAGGCTTAGAACAAGCCAGTGGTTTAAAGAAAGATTTTGGTCTTGGTACTGGATATAAGGTTGCCTGAGTGGCTGTATTGATATTAATACTTTAAAAGAACCTTCTGTAACTAAGCAACAAGACAATTAACAAATTTAAGTCTACTTTATAGGGGTTTTTTTGTATTTTATAATAAACTTTTATTATTGTTTGAAATATAACTTGGCCTCTGTGTGAACCAAACCACATTACCTAATCTAAGAGACACTGAGGTGTTGTTTCATCTTAGAAAGACTTAGTGGTGAAAGATAAGGGGATCACCACATAATAACTTGGTGGCAGCCAAGGGATTAAAACTCCCATAGGGCTGCCGCAGTTGAAAATAGGTTGTGGGTGGACTGAGAGACTGAGAGTTCACCACAGTAACCAACTGTAGGGGCTCATCTCTGTTCCTAAGCCCAAGAGCCATCATTGTCCGAGTACTGCTCTGGTGGTCATGTGGCCAGCATGACTGCCCCAAACACTGTTACCATCCCACCATAGTAGTACCTATTTATCTACTTTCATGTGCATGCTTTTGAACTGCTACTGTTAGTTACTTACTCTGCACAAATAGTACTATTTTTACGTAAAAAACAAATTTGAACATAAGATATACTGTTCAAAAAAAAAGTGAACATTTTGGGCAAAATGAGACTTGGAGTGCAAAGATTCTCATCAGTCCAAACACTTGAGAAACAGATTTTTGAGAAACAGATTCCTGATATTTCAAATATTGCTCCTATCCCTATTTGGAGCATCAGTATCAGTACTGCATCAGTAAATAATAAATATTAAATAAAATAAAGGAAATGAGAAGTGAGCTTCCAAAGTTTTTGAATTATTATCTGTCTTTTTTCAAAAATCTAGGGTTGTAAAGATCTGTAAAATTTGTATCTTAAAGCTCATTCTGACACATGGCAGTATCAGAATGCAATGCCTGCTTATTTCTGGAAAAAAATGCATGCTTGTGTACAATTTTTATTATGTATGCGTTCAGTGCATTTCTCAAATATATTTTTTGTTCATACCAGTTTATTTATGCACTTTCTGTTGATTTATTACATACATTTTGAATGTATATTTGCTGTGTGAACTGCATGATAAACACAGTAGTGTACAGATTACAAATTACATTCAGATTCGAGAGGTGAGAATTTAGTAAATTCTGGTCATAAAGCAAATCTCCTATGCTTGTCTGAGTCTAAACTGAAGGGAAATCCTTGGTTTTTTTTCTCTAAAAGTATCACTGTAGGCCCTTAACTGTTCCAAATGTACTTTCCATTACCAACCCACTTACCCCTTCTCCTGACTTAGACCTAGTACAGACCAGTGCTTTGCGGTCTGTAGGGTTTGTAGGTTTGGGCCTCCAGATGCGCCCAGCCCTACAATTGCCACACGGACACCATGGTTGCACGTGCCCATCCATATGGGATGTGCAGTGATGACGTCCACATAGGACAGTGCCCAAACAGCACAGCACCGCACTGCATGGATGTCATCAATGGTTCCATGCATGCGTTAGAAAACGGGTTATTTTTAAGCCTTGTGGAGGCTGCAGCATTTGTCTGCTGTGGCCTCCATCTGGGGGAGATCTGTACAGTCCCTTACTATTTCCTCTCTGTTGCCATAGCATGCTGATTTTCTTTCTTTACTGTGACAGAGTGGATGGTTGCAGAATTCTGCATGGAGAAACAGAGGAGAAGAATCATGGACAAAGTAATTCTTCCTAAATCTACCACAGTAGCAGTAGCCCTTGAGCATCTGGTTCTCCAATAGTTCCTTATGCTTTTCCCCCTTGCCATCTAACATGTCAGACAATCATAGAAATATAAAAAATGCCTCCATCTTCTCATCTGTCTAGTCATTCCTGCCAATATTACCACTGCTTCAGAAGTTTCTTGGCATGTGGTCAGCTGAATTTTTCTGAGGCTGCAAATTACTCTAGAAAAACTGAGTTCTTCCAGTTTGTGGTGGCAGGGGAAGTTACATCATTTCTGATTATCTTAAGAGAGCTTACCCATCTGTAATCAGGAGAAGTAAACAAACTAGGAAATTGGTGTTGGGATGAACTGTAAAATGATATAGTATATGCATTTGAGCATAGATAAAGAAACGGTTAACTTAAATAAATATTTTAAACACTGAATTACGTACTATATATACTTGACTATAAGTCAAGAAATATATGCCCCAAAATTGACCCTAAAATCCTGTGTCAACTTATATATGGATCAGTTAAATGGGGAAGAACATCCCCATTTAACTCCACTTGCTTCTCTCCCCAATCTGATCTGCAAGGCTTCTCTTCCCAGGGAAGAAAATCCCCATTTAACATCACTTGTTTCTATTCCCAGTCCGATCTGCAAGGTTTCTCTTCCCAGGGAAGAAAATCCCAGTTTAAATCCATTTGCTTCTCTCTCCAATCTGATTTGAATGGCTTTTCTTCCCTGGGAAAAAACTCCCCACTTGTTTTGCTTCTCAATCCCATATTAAAACCTCTCCTCCAGCACCTGGAAATCATTGTTAGGTGGTCGGGAGAGGTCTAGAGAAGGAGAAGGAAGAATGGAATTGGTATTTCTCCCTTTCTATCCTGCATTATATCCTCCAAAGTTTTACCCTCAACTTATCCACAGGTCATATCAAAACTCATGATTTTGATCCTGAAACCTTCCCTCAACTTATACATGAGGTTGACTTGTACACAGTATATACTGTACCTCCAAGCAATATGCCCTTGAAGTGGAAAAATTGTGATGAAGGAATATTCCCAACTTCTTTTTGTCAATATAATGTGAATATGTGTACATGAACCCTCACAGCAGGAATAGGAGTAATGCAATCCTCCAAAAACTGGACTGCAGCTCCCATAAATCCTAATTAGCATAGCTTATGATGAAAAATTTTGGGAGTTTCAGTTCAACAGTACTTGGAGAAGTGATCCCCACTCCACCCTTTCATAGGTAAGTGAGCTTAACAGTGCTTTCATTCTATGATTCTCCTCTACAAATAACTACTTGGCTGATTTTCCCAGGTGGGATTACTTCAGAGCTTGGTTGTGAAAGGGGAAAAAATCAAGTTACCATGCAGCAGTCGGATTTGAACAATGAATTAGTAGTGGGAAGGATTATACACTTTCATCTCCACTGATTCTCCTACAACATTTTCTCTTTTTCTACATTTGTCTTACAAGAAAACTAGGGAGTTGAACATACATGTTTTTCTTTTCAACTGTAAGACAAAATTTAGCACAGATGAAATGGATGTGGGGAGGGGGGGGCTGGAACTTGTTGGTTCTGTTCTGAAATTAACATTATATACTTTGCAATATGAAATCTTTTTCTTTTTATTTAGCTGAAATGAATTCACACTTGAAAGAGTTTATGCTTTATTGCTCTTTCCTGCTTAGTTTTTGACAGCCTTTTGATCTCAGTATTTTTTTCTAAAAGCTTTTGTTGTTTATGTAGCCATAATCAATGAGTTGTTTCAGCTAGATGGCACACACAAAGATAATTTAGGAGGAAAAGAAGGGTAATTTTTGGCACCTCTGAGGATTTGTATGTTTATATAGGGTGTGTTCTGGGGAAAATAAGATGGAATCCAAACATTTTCTGAACTTCAGTTCCTTGTAATTAACATTGTCTGAGTAAACTGTGTTTCAGTATGCAATACGTAGTTCATGGATTAAATATTTCTTTCATTTTCCTAGTCATGCTGTTTATTTGCATATCTGAACTTTTCTTTGAAAGTGAATTCTCTGCATCACTCTAGACATTCCCGTAGAATCTCTCCCTATTTATACAGCTAGAAGTAAATGTGTAAAAATAATCTTGACATTAAAGATTTTCCAATACATTAGTACCTAAGTAATGAGCAATAGCACTCAATGTACCTTTCAAAAATTATGATTTCTAAATGACCTTTCTATCATTTCAAGTCCTATGTATCTGGAGAGCCACAATATGTATGATTCAGATCAAAGATATAGTTATATTGCTTGCCTACTACTCGTAAGAGTAATGAGTCAAACTTCATCCGATATTTGTCCCAGCAACTTTGTTACCAGTTACTTATGTCCTTTGACACTTCCCAGTACAAGTGTGATCCCAGAACTATATCAATTTGTATCACAGCTATTCCCTAAGCTGACTTGTTTACTGCCTTTGGAAGCTTTGGAACACTATTTCAGAGTGTTTTCCTCCTCTTCTTGGCTAGGAAAAGAGGACATGTGCTCTAGATGCACATTGACTTTGGGAATTTTCTTCATTGCCTTATAAGATTGAACGTTAACATGGTCAGATATATGTGACTGATAAATATATGTTCTGTCAAGATTAGATATTGTAAAAATGCAATAAAGAAGCATAAGTAATATGGAGATGATTTTTAAACACCTACCTACTGACATACACATTGGTTCATATATCAGTAATATTTTGGCAATTCTGTTTGGAAATCAACATCCATTTCTGTACAGAAGAATGTGTAAGGAATGAATAGAAGTAGAAAATCTACAATATGCATTGTTATCTATCAAAGCATTAAATAGTTTCATTATAATAGTAACTATTTAGATTTGACAAGTATTTGTTATGGTAATTTAAAATACATATTTTATTAGGTGTTTGAATTACAATATGAGATGTATGGTATATGACTAGATTTTACCCAATGAGCGATCATGCTTGCTAAAAGATCAGAAGATATCAAAAACAGTCCCATACAAATGTAAGAGTTGTGTGAGTTATTGATGAATCAACTCCTGTTATTAGAATCAAAACAAATGCATAAACAGTTGGGGCCAGGCTTCAAACTGAATAACTCAGGAGTATATTCCAGATAGTGATTTATTTATTTATTTATTTATTTGGAAGTAGGAAGAAGAGCTTATATGAATAAACATGGCAAAATGTGCTTTTGGAAATGATGTGGTTTTATTTATTTTAATGAATGTATGTACAGTTTCTTGTATTTGAAGCACTATCTTGAAGTGATACACAAAAAATTATATTTAAAAATATAAACACCAAAATACTAAATAAATAAATAATTATCAATTAAACTGAAGCACAAGCCTGAGGCTCAAAACATAATTCTGAACTAAAAGATAAAGGTAAAGGTAATCTCTTGACATGAATGTCTAGTCGTAACTGACTATAGGGGGCTGTGTTCACCTCCGTTACTAGCATTGTCTGAGGACTATTCTGGTGGTCATGTGGCCAGCAAGACTGCACTGAATCCTGTTACTTTCCCACTGAAGTGGTATTCTGAATTGAGCAATTCAATCTGGACATGCCTTAGTGAGGATTTCAGTAATCTTCTAAAATAGATCATAGTTGATTCATATTCCAAAGAAGAGGGCATTTGTAATGATGGGGGACATTGTGGAGTAGGTTCAGCTCGAGTTTGCTACCATGTGCTTCACGTGGTGTTTCAAGAGTACAGTTTTAGGGGGAAGTCATTTTGACAACCTACACACAAATTGTGGTAGTTTTATCTGCCTTCAACTCACATTCAAAATAAAAAGCGATTCCAGTCACTGCCTCATAAACTGGTGAATTAAGAATATAAAAAACAATACTTTGGTGGTCTTGGACCTTCCCTATTAGATCATAACTACCTAAACAATCTAAGGATTCTGACATCACACCTCATTGGCATTACCCCAATAACAACAATAACAAAGATCCAATTGTTCTTGTATAATAATAATAATAATAATAGTTTATTTATATCCCGTCCCTTTGAGAGCAATCGGGGCGGCTAACAATAATAAAAGTGCAATACATAGTACATTAAAATTGCTTCTCTCCCCCCCTTAAAAAATTATTAAATTAAGTTATAAAATTTCTTAACAAGAGAGTATATTTTGTCTTGGTCAATTGTGCACATTCCTTTAGTGTGTTTGTATGTGTGTGTGTGTGTGTGCACGCATATTTCTAAGTATGCAGAAAAATCTGCTTTTAATTAACTAATTCATATTAAAGAACAACCAAAATGTTTCTTTCAGGGCCATTAAGAAAGGTAAAAAAATATATCCAAATGGTTTCATCTAGCAGTGCCATTTCTCCACAACGCAAGTGTAATGAGAGATTCTGATTACATTCATCTGGATTGTGCATCTGACATGAATAATTGCCTGCATTTCCTTCTAAGGGTAAATGATGCTGGCAGAATGGAAATAGGAAATATATGACTCACCTCAAAGGCTCCAGTCTTGAACCCTGCAGTAAGCACTAGGATACCCTTGATAATCAGCATTACATATCATTGCTGTTGAGATCCCACTCTCATCCTGAATTGTTCGTGGTGCTTACCCTCCCTCTGAAATTTGCAAAGAGTCATGTCAAAGGCACTCATTTTGACAAATGAGGAAAAATGGCAACACTTGGAAGTGATTCATAAGTGGCATCTTAGGAAATAGGGGAAATATCTCCATTAGAATCTAAATAAAAATGTAGAATGAAAATACCTACATTTTGCAGTATTAAAAAGGCATTGTGGGCAAACAAAACAAGCTTCAGAATGTAGATAAGCAGATGAAAAAATTCTTGCCATCTTCTATCTTAGATTTCTCAAATGTGATCTATATTCAGTTATACTGAGAAGTCATTATATTTCCTTAAGAGAGAATAGGGATTTTTATTTAAGGGATTTTTTGTTGTTGCCTCTTACAGTATTTTGGCTGTGATTCAGTTGAAATGGCTTGAATTACTGAGAACACTTCAGGATAGACAGTGGCCTGAAACAGTAATAACAAGCAGCTATCACTAAAAGAGAAATTTGAGGACACAGTTTCAAACAGCTTTTGATTCCCTGCAGCATTTTTTTTTCTCCCTGTAGCCCTGGAGACTCCCAATTCACGGCAAATAAGTAACCTGCTTCGAGGACCTATCTGAAGCACGTTCTTGCACTCAGGCACCAAGATCTCAAATGTTTCATAGGTCCCAAACATATCTCCCACTGTCACTTTCCTCCACTAATCTTAAACTTTCATAAACTTAGAAGCTACCATTTCTCTCTTTTGGGCCATTAGACAGACAATGCAAACACTATCCAGCAGAGACATGATTGGGAGGATGAAGCATGTTTCATCTTGATTTCTTAAGCAACATCAGCAGCGTAAAGGCAGGAGTAAATCAAGGTTTATCAATTCTTCAGATATCTTTTGATATCAGAGCAGTTGCTGGGCAATGGCCCTTTGCTCTCCTTACTAATCCAATGTGAGGAATCTTTAGTTCTCCAGACATTTTGGGCTGTTTTTACAGTCTACAGTTTACAGAGGGCCAAATATTCCTCATCCTTGATAAAGAGCTGACATAGAAGTGCATCAAGAACTTAACTACTACCAGCTAGCTCAGTGTTGAGTTTTCCCTTGATAAGTGCCTCTGTTTTAAGTTCCAGTTCTGTTGGCTATAATCTCGGGTTTTTTTGCCTGTGATCCATGCTAGTAAGGCTCAATTTATTTCCACTGCAAATACTTTATCTGACCATATCTGACCAGTTTTTATTGAAATGGAAGTGTGAAAAAAGATCTGCAGACATGCAGCACTGCATCTTCTCTTGTTAGGAAATGAGTCATCTGTTCACCATAAGTGTAATACCGTGTTTCCCCCCAAATAAGACAGTGTCTCATAATTTTTGCTCCCAAAGATGCTCTAGGTCTTATTTTCAAAGGATGTCTTATTTTTTCATGAAGAAGAATTCATATTTATTGTTGAACAAAAAAAAATGGACATTTATAATATACTGTATATATATTTATATACAAAAACTTTGCTAGCTCTTACTTTCGGGGGAGGCCTTATATTTAGCAATTCAGAAAAACCTTTACCAGGTCTTATTTTTGGGGGATATCTTATTTTGGGGGAAACAGGGGAGCTGCATGGTGGGGGACCTGTGGATCCACCAGAATTTGTTGGACACGAATCACCATTAGCCTCAGTTAGTATGGCCAGTGTTTAAGGATTATGGGTGTCACAGCCCAACAGCACCTGGCAGGCCATGGGTTTCCCACCCTCATTTTGTATCTAGCTATCTGGTAGCTAAGTAGCTAGCTTTGATTTTTTGTAGATGTGTTTGCAGTAACAGTGGGAATTTCTATTATTTAATTTTACTTAACTTTTCCATGCTTAAGCAAAGCAATAAAGAATCTGTTAATAATTTCTGAACATTTTACAAGTTCTCAGCCTCTTTTTGCCTATTGAACCATTAACAAACAGTTCTTCAGTAATGCTGTTATGCTAATTAAAAACATTAATGAAATAGTTGGTTTCATCATAATCAGAGGCTAGAGTACTTTATATTCTATTCATGGCTTTTGGCTTCCATAGTCTTGGCTTCTGCATGTTTTAGGAAAGGAAGTCACCTTGTTTACCCTCCTTCTCATTAAGTTTGATTTCTCAGCTTTTCCATTGTTAATATGGTATCCTTCCCCCACTCTCACCACTTTCCAGTACCAAGCTTTTTTAGGTTGGTTAAGGAGAGGTCCTTTTCATCCTATAGGAACTTCAATTTTTGATGTTGTAACTCAAAATGCAATCAGTTCCTTGTCTAGAATGTGTGTGGATTCATTTTATAATCTAAATTTACCTTGGTACTGATACTGTGGCTGTCCCATCCACCCCCACTTCCCCCTTTTTTACATGCTAGTAACATTTTCCCCCTGAAATTTTCTATTTTTATATAAGTCCTTCAGTTGTATATTGTTCCACCTTATGCTTTCCAACATTATTATTTTACTTGAAAATAAATTATTTTGACCTTGAAAATGAAATGAATTTATCAACTGTCCCCTGTGGCTTTTAAGAAGTCATTCATTGATCAGTAATTTGAATTGTTCACAAGAGGTTTTTTTCCCCACCAATCTGGCTCCCCAATTTTATTTATTTATTTATTTTGAATTTGGGTCATTTCTAGGTCTAAACTATATATATATATATATATATATATCCCTGAGAATATATTGGACCCAAAGTTTGCTTCTGTGTTCTCTTGAATGTACTCTGACTTATGTGGAACAGGGAAGAGAAGGATTTTTTTTTACCTGCCCCTCTTCCCTTGCAACCTCCAGCATCACTTCCCGAGCTATTCGGAAGGATTTTCAGTGCATATTTCAAAGAGACATGGGAATGAGGCAGGGACGTTATAAACTTCCTCTGTTCATCTTCCACCACTGAAAATGCTCTAGGGAAAATTTTACCTCTGTGAATTTGATGGCATTTTTAAAAGCTGTCTTTAGCCTGTGAGAAACACTACATCAAGTATCAATAGCAATAGCAAGTACATTTCTATACCACTTATCAGTGCACTTAAGCACTCCCTAAACAATTTACAATGTATTAGCTAATTGCCCCCAACAAAATGGATACTCATTATAACAACCTATGGAAGGATGCAAGGCTGAGTGGACCTTGGAGTCTCTGTGATCAAACTCACAACCTTCTGGCTGTGAATGGCTGTAGTACCAGTGTTTAATCACTGCACCACTAGGGCTTACTTTGTCACACACGTTTCAAAATTCTCTCAGTATCTCGCTATTTTATCACATATGATGTGAACAGCTTCATTATGATGATACAACCAGACTTCTTAGTATTTATTTATTAAAATATTTATAGTCCAACCTGTATCCAATGATCTCAGGGCAACAGACTTTTAAAGAATATATTTTAAAAATATTTACCAACAAATGACCATGTTGCTACTTAGATTTTTCTGTTATTGTCTTTTTACAGAACATGCCTCAAATTCCAGGTGTAGTTGCTATTTTTAGTCATCTTCAGCTCTTTTAGTTTTTTTAACCTTATCAATAAGTCTTTTTTTAAAAAAAACATTAACAATGTGATGTTGAAGATTAAAAAATTAAATCTGGGGCCTATGTTCTGGGATGAAAAAGCCGTTGGAATTGTGAACATGAGAGGACAAGGGGAAGAGAAAACTTACTCTAATACTCCACTATCTTGGCTGCCTTATGACAGTGCTTTGTATGTATTCAGTCATTTGTTTCTATGTGTTTGTGAGTAATCATTCACCATTAGTTTGGAATTCTGGGTCAACTGATATTGTCATTGGCATGATTTTCCATATCCATGGACTTTTCTTTCATATTTCCTCTTTTTTAGCCTCCCACTTATCTCCTGACTTCTCCAGGAGGTCACTAAAGGGTGGATCTCTCTTTCAATAAAAGAACATTTTAATGGTTTGGTCTGTTCTGCCTGGATGACAGTTTTGTGATATAACATTTTAGTAGTTTCAGAAAATAATTTAGACAACATCTGTCCCATTTTTAATGGTTACACACTGGAAGTGTAAGATTCTATAAACCACTTAAGCGGGCATAATGGTAAAGGTTTGCAGCCTGTTCAAATGACCCAATTGGAACAAGGTGATCCTGGCAGAGAATTTGTGGATGGGTTTGTTTTGTACAGTATTTTCTAACTCTCCATTCTGTACCAGTAAATGACTAAGCAATCACAGACCTTTAGCAATGTACATAAGCTGTTTGGAGATAGCTGCATATTATTTATAAGAGTATAATTGAACCTTTTTGTTTGAGAGATATTTAATCTAAGATAAAGAAATTGCAGCTACACTTCAGAGAAGAGTTGTCAGATGACTTCCCTTTGTTGTGTTTTACTCGACTCCAATCACAATTGGTTTTAATTCTACATTTCAGTGTGTTTTTTTTAAAAAAATGGCTGTGAAGTTCATTCTTTGTTTCACCTGTTCTCATATCCAATTCTCAGATTTGTCTTCACTGACTTTAACATATGCCATCACTAAAATGCAGGTGACATGAAAGCATTGGAATCAGTGTCATCACATGTTGTGCCTGCATTGGCAAAAATAGTTGCACTAGTTAAGGAGAAAAATGTCCCCCACTTCATTAATTCTTGGTGTGAAGGAACTGTGTAGAAGCAAGCATTCATACGGACCCAAAAATACCTCTGATTTCTGTGCATTGCACAAGCTGGTATGATTTGTTGTTGTATGATTTCTTATGAGTTGTATTGAGCACAAAATTTAATTTGATTCCTTCTCTCTTCCTTGCTTCACAATCTCCATTCCAGATATTAGGCATACCTATGGTTAACAGTAATGAGTCTTTACCCAAAATGTTTTCCAATGGTGACATTCTGAGACTGATTACTTTTACACTACACAGTGAGAATAAATCAGACCACAGAAACATGTTAGGCAGAAGGAGAGTGGCTCCAAAAACTTGCAGGAAGTTTTCTTGGGGCAATGTGTAGATCTTTTCAAGAAAATAATGTTTATAAAAGATTCAGTACTAGATCACTATATTTAATAAAACGTTTGTTTTATATAAAGTACTGATAGCAGGCACAAGCCTAGTAACTTCAGATCCTTTGAAGAAACCTCCCATTGCCTGGGTTTCCTCTGGAAGTTGGGGGTTTCTTTTGGCATTAGATGGGTCTGTTGTTATGTACTCACGTGCTGTTGTAAATGTTTGGCTGGTTGGCTAGCTAGCCAGCTAGAACAACCTGGAAATGCTACAATTATGTCAAAACAGAGAGTTTTTATGGTGCATGCAATAGAAAGATCACATTTGTACTGATCACAAATGAGTTTATGGAATATTAGGTCTTTTGCACAATCTCAGAGGTGCAACAGGACCCTTTTGCATATTGCTCTAAATGAGTTCAGTTTAGGAAAGCAGGTATCAGAAGAATAAGGAATACCCATTTATACAATGCAAAATAATGATAAAATATCTTTTTTTTCTTCATGAGAAGGAAGCCAGTGAATTCACTGAAAACACAACAAATTGCATAACTGCCACATTTTCAAAACACCACCATCCAATAAAAATACCACTTTTGGTGAATTCTCTGGTAGTTGTGGTATTCTAGTGATCTCCCCCCCCCCCCCAACTTCTACTGCATTTATTGCAACAAATAAGAATTCATATAACAATAAATAATAATAATGTTTATTTATATCCTGCTCCTCTGTCACCAATCAAAGCGGGTTACAGTGATTAAAAAACATCAAGATAAAACAATTCCAATAACCCACAGCCCCACCTCCCACCCCTTAAAATTAAATTAAACCAAAATCAGATTAAAATCCAAGAACAATTACATACATAGAACATAAAAAGCAGCTAGTCAATTCTATAGACACTGTAGATGTAAACTTCATAGATGAAGTGCTGGGAGCTGGTAGAAGAATGCGACCCAATGTCGAGAACCAGTGTCAAGGCAAGGAGTTAAGGTGTTTCTGGGAAGGCCTGCCGGAAGAGATGTGTCTTTAAGGCTTTTTTAAAGCTATCAAGGGATGTAATAAGACACATCTCATCCGGCAGGTCATTCCATAGCCTGGGAGCGGCAGCAGAGAAAGTCTCCCAGGAGGTCCGTGACAGCCTCGTTTTCATAGGCTGTAGTAGATTTCTCCCGGAGGACCGGAGTTTGCTGGGGGGATTGTATGGGGAGAGGCGGTCCCTAAGATAAGATGGACCCAAGCCCTGTAGGGCTTTAAAGGTTAAAACCAACACCTTGTACTGCGCCCAGAAACTAATGGGTAGCCAGTGGAGGGACTTAAGCACTGGTGTTATGTGCTTGGATCTCGATGTACCAGTAATAAGCCTGGCCGCCATGTTTTGAACTAGTTAAAGTTTCCGGGTTAGGCACAAGGGTAGCCCCAAGTAGCGTGCATTGCAGAAATCTAATCGTGAGGTTACCAAAGCATGTACCACAGATTCCAGGTCCTTCTGATCCAGGAAAGGGCGCAGCTGGCGTATCAGCCGAAGCTGATAGCAAGCACTCCTGACTGTCACGTTCACCTGACTGGTCATGTGAAGCAACGAGTCTAGGAGTACCCCCAGACTGCGAACAGGGTCAGTCGAGGAGAGTGTGACTACATCTAGGACCAGAAGATATATTCCCATCTTTATGGTGGGTGTAATCTAAACACTCTCATTCCGTTCATCCAGTCATATGTCTATGAAATATCACACACATCCACCTTGTGGTCTCTTCCAACTCTATGATTCTATGATTCTTGAAATTCTATATATTGATATTGATATAGATGAGAGGGATGCAAGTGTGGAAGGCTTTGTGCGTTGCTTTAGTCACCCAGTAGACGTGGAGGGCCACATGCTTCCACTTGCAGCTGCTCCTACCAAAAAGACAATAATTTTATTTATTTATTTATTTATTGGAAAAAAAATCAGTTTTGCCCTCAAATGACCTTGGGCATTTTCACAATGTTTTGGGGTAATCTTGAAAGTTTTTTTTTATTTTAACAACACAAAATCAATAAAAGTCATTTTCTCTTCACATCCTGTTTCAAAAAAAGCCTTCACCTCAGCCTAATTGACTGAAAAAAATGTTTTAAATCAATGGAAGCTTTGGGTACCTGTATTGTGGTGGAAATGCTCTGCACACACTCCTAAAGTGCATTTGGGGGAAAACATTTGATTTTTTTTAACCCCTGGGGGCCATATGCAGCCCACAGACTGCACTTTGCACATGGACAGATGTATACATAGTAGAAACAGATAACCTATTCTGACCAGCATGTTTTTGTATGAGTATGAGAGCAGTCTCCATCATCCCTTCACTGTTCTCATGGCATAGAGTCATAGAATCATAGTGCTGGAAGAGACTTCAAGGGCCAATCAATTCCAGTCCCCTGCCATGCAGGAACACACAGCCAGAGCACTCCTGACAGATTGCCATCCAGCCTCTGTTTAAAAACCTCCAAAGAAGGAGAGACCACCACTCTCCAAGGCTGCATGTTCCACTGTCAAACAGTTCTTTGTCAGGAAGTTATTCCTAATGTTTAGGTGAAATCCCCCCTATTAGCAAGAATCTTGGAAAATCAGGGATTGTGCTCTAATGGGGAATGGGTGGGGGCTAGGTGCTTCCCTGTTCCCGTGTTGACCAAATGTGTTGAGTAACATTTAAAGAGACACGAGAAGAATGAGGCATAATGTCATGGGCAAGAAAGTTCCCAAAGTGATTGATAAAATGTATTTGCTTTGAAAATGTTCTTCACATCCGATTCAGAGATTTGCCCAACTTGCTGTTTTGATGAAAGTGCTCACCTCCTGTGGATTCATTTATTTTTTCATGCTAAGGACTTTTAATCTGTATTAAACCTCTTTTTGAAGTTACCTTTGGTGTGTGTCATAATTTTCAGATTAAGCCTAAGTGCACAATTTTGGTGTTCTTTTAAAAATCAGCATACAGTCCTTATCCAGAAATAGTTATAATGAGAACATTACTTCTGAAAGTAGTAAAAGACATATGCATTCTTGTGCCTAACTGTATTTTCTGTTTTATTGTTCAGCTAAAATTGATCATGAAACGGAAGAGAAATCCCTAGCAGAGACACATAAAAGGTGAGTTGAAAATGTGTAGTGTGAATTTTGTCCATCAATATTATCAAAGCTTATTTTGTGAAACAAGTGGGATCTTAAAGAACAAATAATGTTTTTTATCACAGTTTATTGAAGATTTCTGAATACCCTATGCTCATAAATAGTGGGCTCATAGACCTAGAAAAGTTCAAGCTTGTCCTGAAATTAACACAATACCACCATAACAAGTATAATAAATCATCCAGGATTTTGCATAACATTGTGAGTCTTCTTCCTCAGAGTAAAAACAGATGCACATAATTCTTGTTCTGTATTTTTTTTTAGCTTCCCACTATATATAAAAGAAAGAGGGAAAAAATTGTTAATGTATTAATAATGTGCATAATTAAACATTTCTTTAATGTGTTAAATTAACTTTGCCATGAAGCCATTGCACTCTGTGTAATTCAGTACTGATGTAAGCATTAATAAGGTCTGAGTATTTGAAGACTTTTCATTTGTTCTTGCACAATTTTCAGTTTCATGTTTCCTTCTTTTTTTCCCCCAATTTCCTTAACATTGTGGTTCACTTGAAGGACTGGTTATAACAGCAATGGAAAATATTTTTTTCTTAAAATTCACATTTTCCATATCTAATAGAAATGACACATATGTTTGCCAGTTTTAACTGCACTTTTGTAGAATTGCTTGTAATATTCTAGGAAGCACAATAGAACATGCTTTTATAAATAACTCTTAATGCTAGTCTTTCTCTTACGAATGTGTACGATAGATTTCAAATGCCTGATTAATGGTTTTGAACTGAATCTGGTTTAGTTGTTATATTCCATAAAGTGTTAGGTATTTATTGCCAGTGTAGCCCAATCTGAACAAAGAATGAAGAGAAAAGAATATGTTTTTTTCTATGCTCTCCTACAAATTGTTAGAGAGAGGTATAAAGAATGTTATTTGTAAGCCCAGGAAACTATGCACTATTGGAAGATGCTGGCCATTTCAAAACATAGATAACTCCTATCCATCAGAAAGAGATCATAAGGAGCAGGAAGAGAAGACATACCGGTAGTCCTTACAATCACTTTTTCTAACAGTACTATTTTTTTTCTATCTGTGGTGATTTCATTCATATGTTTTGTCAGCCCTTTTGTAATTGATCCCTGAGTGGGTATCACTGCTAGAATTACAGTTGTTTTCTTTTTCCAGAGGTGCTGAATCGCAGTTTGCAGGTCTTATTATTTCCTCCCCTACCCCTTCTTTTTGTCATTGATTCTGCTGTCCCACATTATCTGAGATAAACTCACCCAAGTCCTAGACTCTTGAATAGAATTCAAATGATATATAGCCCAAAACTCTGATTGGTAACACTTTGTACCCTATGAAATGAATTAATAATTATGTAATAATAGCAAAAGCAACAACAACCAAATTTTTATTTATAACTGCTTCTCCCCCCCCCCCAAAAAAAAAAAACCCCTGGAATTTAATGTGACTTACAAAAAATATATATAGACAAAATTTCATGAAAAGAAATAAAACATAAAAGGTTATTTTTTTAAAAAAAATGTCTTCAAGCTATCTACAGAATTCAAAGATTTAAAACAAAGTCTTAAAAAACCAAAAGAACATACTTTAAAAAACAAAACAAACAACTTCCTAAAAGCCTGTTGGAATGGAAGTTTTCATCAGCCAACATAAAGACAACAAAACTTGGGAGTAGCCGTCAAGATGTTCTTCCTCTGTGTTTCCACCAAATGTTTCTGTGAAGGTAGTAGGACTGAGAGAGTGGACTTCCCTTAAAAATTTAGTGTTTGAAGTAGTTGTAAGATGCAGCCTGTACTAGCCTGTACAGGATTTTATATGCCATATCCAGCACTTCAGATTGTACCCAGAGACAGACCAGTAGCTAATGTAGCTGTTGTAATGAGTGAGCTGTGTGATCCCAGTAACCAGCTGCAGTCAACATTGTCACAGTAATGCTTTAGGGCAGTTGCAGTTTTTGAGCACTTTTCAAAGGCAGCCCTACACAGAGCATATTACAGTAATCCAAATGGGATGTGAATAGTGCATGTGTCAGATATCTCCAGGTGTAGCTGAAGCACTAATTTTGTCTCTTGTTAAACTTTAGTCAAATGGACTCCTGACTACTACAGAAGGCTGGACATACAGGTTCAGAGCTCTGTTCCAGTGCATACCTGCTTCTCCAGGTGGACTGCAACTCCATCCAACACGGGATGGATTCTTGTACCCAGGTCTTGGCTAGTCCCTTTCAGCTGACTTTTGCCTCTCCCATCTAGAAAGGAACTAAGCCAAAGTAAAATATTGCCTCCAGTCCCATCTTAGTGAGGCAGACCAGGATCATTCAATGGCTGATTCTACTGAAAGCACTGAGAGGTCCACGAGAAGTAATATAGGCGCTGTTCAGACCAACCATTAAGGCCAACCTTGGGACAGAGTTGAGGTGTCATATCCAGATGACGCACAGCCCACCACTCCACACAGTGCACAGCATCATGCAGCCAAAGGAGTGCCATATAGCCCCAGTGCCAAGGCTATGGCACCCTTTCCAGGGGGATCAGATCTGGACTGCAGTATGCAGTTGCTGTGACCCTGATCTGGATGAAGAAGGGGCAGCTGGAGGCCGCCCCTTCAGGGATGTTTGTACAGCCCCATAGTCATCTCTTTTGTGTAGGTCTTGATAGAAATGATGCACCAAGGTCATCAGTTCTATCTTTGTCCCTTAATGAGGCCTAGAACCACAGTGAAATTATTCAAAATAATAATCTCATCCCAAAACCCTAATCTGATCCAAAAGTTGCAGCATAACAACAACAACAACAACAACAACAACAAAAAGACCACAAGGAAGTGGGTTTTGCCATAATAGAAAACTAGTTATCATGGGGCCAGAAGAGATGAACAGAAAAAAGTGGTTCGATCCTGATTTATCTCAGAGCAGGTCAAAACCCCACTGCTCACATGGCCCACTCCAAAAACGAGCTGAGTATGCATGGCCTGGCAGCATGGTGTGGGGCCAAGTTGCACCACTGGGTAATATTCTTTTGTTGTCTCTCCACCATACATGCATGCCGTAGCATAAACAACCTCCTGAGACCTCCAACTACTCCCACATCCATCCATATGCCATCTCATTGCATTACTGCCCCAGTCACATGTCCAATACTCCACCAGTACACAGCACCAGTGCATTGGTATGCAAGTGGTACATGGCCATAGCCCAATCATGGAGGCTCCCTATACTACATGCCCCCTTGATCCCTCCCCTTCACCCCATGCCATACTGCCTGGTTTGTGTATGTTGTAATTACATCCATTGGAGTTGAATGACTTTCATTTCTTTGCTTTGCTGGAGTCCAGCACTTGCATCGGAACATTTATATGCAGCAGCTAAAGTGTTAATTTTCTACCTGAGTCACCACCTGGTGTCTTTTTGCTCTGGTGTTTACCCCTGTAGTGCAGTTTCAATCCGGTTTCCAGCTGCTTTTGAGACACGCATCATCTAAACACTCCACCTTCAAAGCTACTGGAAACTGCTTTATTTTGTCCATCTGTTTCAACCCATAGAAATTAAACTTTGATGTAGACGTATGGGATAAAGGTAGGTGTGGCTGTGTGTGTGGCTGTAACTTAAAAAGTAGTGTGTATAATGAAAAGTTATTTTAGGAATCTGCTGAAGATAATACGAACACAAGTTTTTGTCAGTTATCATTCTTGTAAAAATGGTATATTTCTGTAGAGGTACTGTGGATTATGCTTAGCTATTTTTAGGGGTTGTTTCCCTGTTCGGTCTCTAGCCATCTCCTTTGTATTTTTAAAGAAAACATAGTACTGATCATTATTCCAGATATTAAAAATAGTAAAGAATGTGATCCCTATTTAAAGAGGAAAAAAGTGACATAAGCTTTTATAGATAAGAATCTATGATGGATAGAATCCTCTTCAAGTGGTATAAACATTATGGAACACACTTGCTTAAAGATTATTTAAGTCATTTGCTTGCCTTGTATGGATAAACCTTCTGAAATTTTTAATGTTAATATTAGAGACATGGTCCTACAAGTCAGTAGGAGTACACACTTTGCATCTTTTACACTTGCTTAAAGATTATTTAAGTCATTTGCTTGCCTTGTATGGATAAACCTTCTGAAATTTTTAATGTTAATATTAGAGACATGGTCCTACAAGTCAGTAGGAGTACACACTTTGCATCTTTTACTTCACAGATCACTGAAAATGCTGAATGTAAAACGTTGAAAATATAGTGTGATAAAGCATTTGCTAATATTGCAACAGAAAACTGAATTGCTTTTTCCTCTAAAAGGTTATATAGTATGAAAGTTTTGAAGTCATCTGCTAAAAGGTGTCAAACACACTCTTTCTAGGCATAGGGTGAGAACAGTTCTTCAGTAATCTAAATAAATGAGAGATTAGTTACATTCTGCTAGTCATGGGTGAAATAGCAGTGCATTGGGTAAGTAGACAAGTGAATGACTGCTAGCTGCAGTGATGGATTAGCTGGAGCACAATTAATGTGATTAATGTGGTTGGATTTTTCTTTTTGAAGTGACTATGTGCTACAAAGTGTCTGTCTCATGATTATCTATCTTGGAGTTTCATTGAATGCTGATTTGCTGTTTGGTATGGGAAATAGTGCAATACACAATCACCCTGTGACATTTTACAACTAGGAAAAATGATTTTGAAAATTAATTTTTGAAGGCATCTGAAAATGTACTATATTTTGAAAATAATGCAAGTTGTTTAGCAGAAATGCTAAAATGGAAAATTAATCTTTCACACATAATGAAGACAAAGGAAGTGGTTTGTCTGACCTAGAGATTCCATAAAGTGTCTGGCTGTTCATTTGTCAGAAGTGAGATGTTTAATAGTTTCTGAAAGGTTGTATACTCTTTTATTTATTTATCATATTTAGTGACTTTAAGAGTGTCAATGTGTGAAGTGTTTATTCAAGAAATGGATTTCTGGCACATAAGCAAAAAGAAAAGTGAAATGTTTAGCTCATAAGAAGAGCATATCCTAAGATCTCTCGGTAGGTATACTAAGATGAGAAGAAAGCACACAGGTCTGTGTTTATCTAGCTTACACAGGCAGACAAGGAAGGCTCCAGCCTGGTATTAAAGCTTGAAGTGATACGGAATGTCTTCAGTAAACCCCAAACAATTACATCACTCACTGAACAATATTGATAAAGTGTAATAGAAAAAAGGTCTGGCACTTTCCAGTTTGAGGCCTCATTCCTACCTACTTGAGAACCTTTGAAATAGTAGGCATGTGTGTGTGTGTGGCTCTTCCTTCAAGTTACCTGTCAATGTATGGCAATCCCATGAACTTTATAGGACATGCTTAGGCAAGGAATACTCAGTTCTTCCAGTTCCTTCCTCTTTAATAGAGACTACAGCACCCAGTATTCATTGGTGCTCTCCCATTGTAAAGCTGAAAAAACACATTTTGTTTAGTGGGGGAGATAAAGGAATGTTGGGAATTACAGATAATAATTTGCATTTTAGTCAAGCAGTGATTAGACCAAACATCATCCCAGCAACACCATTTGAGATACACCCCCTACCCCCAAAAGCAGGAGACAATGAATCCAGGTTCTTCTGCATATAAATAGAATATGTTAGTCCTCACCAACATTTTATGTTTCTGGAGATAGGCCAGATTTCATATTTAGGAAGAGAGAAATGATTTTTTAAAAAAGGCATTTCCCTTGAAATCATCTCAAGGTTTTGATCTTCAACATTCTGAATCAAACCACTTGGTACAAGAAAGCTCCTTTCTATTTAAGGGGACTGAAAAAGTTAACTAAGTTTTCAGAAACCTAACAAGCTACTCAAACACCTCACAGATTTTCCCTGGAGTACTTGTCAGAATCAATTGGTATCCACAACTGAGGCAATCTCTTGAATAAAACAACTGTGAAAATTAATGTCCATTCAATTCACTTAACTAATCTTCTGATAATAACTGATATTCTGTTCAATGTCATTCCTTAATTGAATCTCATTTTTAAGAAAAATTGGAAATTGATAACTGGGCCCAAGCTGAAAGCATTTATAAGAGACGTTACTGTTTGATTTGCAGGGATGCCGTCAGGAAAGAGGGAAACAATTGTATGAAGATACTGGTATGCACATTTATCACATAATGATACATTTTAAATATGAAAAGAGGGGATGAGAGCAGGAAAAATGAAGAGTGTAACCTCTCCCTTGAACAGGGAAAGTGTGTCTTTTACTCCATGTGAAAGCGTTTGTTATGAATTAATCAACCAATTTTATTTATTTCTATTTTATTACATGTAATACTCCAAGGAGCTAGTAAAAATAAAATGCAAATTTTTAATTGGAACATAAATACAGATCACTTAAAAAACCATGTGAAAAAGAAGCTGGCATTCACCAGTTAAAGCTGCTTCAACAATCGAGTCATCTTAAGAGTCAAAGCCAACTCTGAGTAGAAATATTTTGTCCATGGATGGAATGATATCAAAGATGGTAGTAGTTTGGCTTTCCTTGGCAGCAGCTTCCTGAGCCTAGGAACAAACACTGAGGAGCTCTAATCTTGCTTTTTTATTAAATATACCATTTCTATTAAATGTGGTGGGATGGAGGGACCCCTAGCCAGTATTCTGGTTGCAACTGAAATTTCTGATCACAAAGAAAGTTATGTTAAAATATTTAGAAAACTATATATTGAAGGAATGATTCAACAGGGCCACACATCTAGAGGAAGGGACACAGTTGGCACACTGTCTTAAAAAAACAACCATAAGCTTTTAAGACACATGAATTTTAAAGACAGCATCCAAGATAGGTTGAATCCACACATCCTAGTCTGACTTTCTTTCTTTCTTTCTTTCTTTCTTTCTTTATTTAAAGTATTTATACCCCGCTCTTCAGCCTTAATGGCTATCAGAGCGGCTTACAATTATTAATTTTTATTCTTCTCTCCCTCCCTAGGCAGAGGATGGCAGTTGGTATGGAGGGAGAGTCCTCTTTCCTCAGGCAAGCCCTGATGGAGCTGGGCCTGCCTCTTCTCTCCCTCCCTAGGCAGAGGATGGCAGTTGGTATGGAGGGAGAGTCCTCTTGCCTCAGACAAGCCCAACTGGCCAGGAGCACCTCTACATTGTTTGACATTTGTCTAGATCTTATTTCCCCTCCCTCCCACTTCCAGACTTTTACTGACATCAAATATTAATTTAGAATTGACTAGCTTCCTACACAGTGGCTCAGTAGTTAAGACATTGACTCAGATGATTGCAAGATTTGAGGCTCAAGTGCCACATGACGGAGTAAGCTCCCATCACTAGTTCCAGCTTCTGCTGACCTAGCAGTTCAAAAGCATGTAAAAGTGCAGGTAGATAAATAGGTACTACTGCAGTGGGAAAGTAACAGTGCTCTGTTCAGTCTTGCTGGCCACATGATCACAGCATCATCTTTGACAATGCTGGCTCTTTGGCTTAGTAACAGAGATGAGCACCACCCCCCTACAGTCAGACACAACAATCTTGTCAAAAGGAAAATTTTATCTTTACTAGCCTCCTTGATTCATTTGAAAGATAGGGCTAGATGAGAGTTCTGTGTATACCCTGGACTGTCAAAAAGAAATAAATTGGTCCTAGAGCAAATCAAGCCTGAACTCTCCCTATCAGCCAAAATGACTAATCTGAAACTGTCATTCTTTGGATATATCATGAGAAGACACAGCTTACTAGAAAAGATGCTTGACAAGGTAGCAGCCAGTAGGAAAAGGAGAAGACTGCACTATAGATGGGTAGACTCAACCAGGGTAACTGTGAGTGTGAGCCTGCAGGATCTGAACAGAGCACTGGAGGAAAGGGTGCCTTGGAGAGGTCTCATCCACTGGGTTTGCCATGAGTTTTTGGTCAACTTGAAGGCAGTTAACAATAACAACTGGAGAAAATGAGCTTTCTTTTTTTAGAAACTTCTATACTTATTGTATTGCACTTTATTTTAAGTAGGAAGTGCTTTTTAGTAGAAATTGCTTAAGTATCATCCACTCAATTGGGAAAATAATTAGTCTCTTCTGTTCCAATACAAATAGGCCAGTACTTGTGAATAGGCTTCATAACATTTATCTGGTATGTTCTTGAACTGCGTAAAACATCATGGGGAGGGGGAAGAATTCTTGATTTAAGATATTTCAGCAAACTGACATCTTGGAGAAATTATTTACCAAAGCTTATTTATTTGAACTCTTTAATCAATGCTTATTTATTTGCTTTTTGCCATCCTGGACACAAGCAGAATATTCCAGGATTCTGTCCTCATCGTGGCATTATTCAACATCTTGACTCAGATGAAACAATAGGGGGGTGCTTGTCAATATTGCTGATGATACCAGACTGGGAGAAGTAGCTAATATCTCAAAGACAAAATCAGAATTCAAGCTTACCTTACAGAAAACTTAAGCAAAACATAATGAATTTTAGCAAGAATAAATGTAATTTTCCCTACATTTAGCTTGGAAGAACCAGATGCACAAATACAGAATGGGTGACATCTGACTTGGCTGTAATATACATGGAGGTCTTAGTAGACCAGAAGGTACAAGTCACTGATGAGATGTAGTGCTTAAAAAAACCTGAATGCAATTTCATGAACAGAAGTACTGTAGTCCAGAAATGGAGAGTGCAGTGAGAACTACAACATGTAGATTAACTCTGTATTTTAAATAGTTGCATGCCTAGGATTTTTGGATGTCCTTTTTACACTGTAAAAAGTGATGTGCAAAAATGTCAGATACACAACATCAGAAGTTTGTTGGTTTTATTTGCTCTATTTATTTTTTATTTTTCCTCCAAGGCTTTCCTTTGCTTTAGGAATAACAAGGCTTGCTCCCACCCCAGTTTTATCCTAATGAGAACTCTATGAGGTAGTGAGCTTCCAACTAGTTTGGTATTTGAACCAGGGTATTCCCAATCCCATTCCATCATTCTAGCCACTTGCACCACATGGATCTATCTCCCCAACATTCAAAGAGTAGACAGTTATAGAAGATGGCTCTTTTTCTTTGGTGACAGCCTAATGGAAACATCTGGAATTTCCCCAGAGGCATTCATTTGGCATTACCACTTATTGCTTTTCTTTTTGGCACCTAGTTCAGTCTAGTATGTTTACATGAGCTGTTAGTGTTGGGACCTTGTTTCATATTTTCTCCCTGCCCTTTCCACCTACTGTTTGATTCAGCTGTTGACTAATCTGTGGCTTTGGCTTGTTTGGGGTTTGGGGTGGACTTTTTGTTTCTTATTTTTCCTTGTTTTAATGATGTTTTCTTTTAATTTGTTTTATTGTTTTGAAATCTAGTATTAGCCTTCTTGAAGGTGGTCCTGTTAAAAGGCAGGGAAGAAATGTTTTAAATAAATAAATATAAATAAATAAGAAAATTAGTGACGCATTTAGAGACAGGGATTGCATCACTGACTCTGGACTTGCAGCCATATAAAGCTAAAACCAAGGATAAGGAACTATCTTCACTCATTTATTTACGTAAGGATATTTAAATCTTTAATATGTAGAATCTGAACTGTTCTGAAATCATTGTAGCAGATATGACACCTTGCCCTCCATAAACAAAATAGTGGTGTGAACAACCAATGACTTGTTTTTAAGTAGGATTTGAAAAGTCCTGCTAGCTGGAGCAAAGCTGCTGACCTTTGCTGCCTCTGTTAATCCCCTACAGCAACCATCCCCCACCTTCTGCACTATTGATGGAAGCATAGGTACAACAGTACTCTTTGCTCAGGCACCCTTGAGATAAGCATCTCCAAGAGCTATACAAACAATACCTTAACCTTACAAAAACCGGCTCTTCATTGGTAAGTGTTCCCAATTTACTGATAAGGAAGCTGAAGTGCAGACACATTGTGACCTCACCAAAGTGATGTTGTGTTTAACAAATACAGGGCCAGAAGGATGTGTAGCTTGGGCTGGAAGTTTTGACACTTCCATTGAGCACATAGCCATGACAGAGCACTCCCAACAGTTCCAGTTTTCTAATCCCTAAACCAATAGCCCTATCTCATTCTTCGCTTGGCCTTTTGGGGAAGTACTTTAGCATCTTATGATTTGTAATTTTACCTTTTTTTTCTCCTCCTCCTCATTTTTTCCTGCCACAGCATGGCTAAATTTTCTGTAGATGTAGCCACTTACTGCATTATATCCAAACATAAGGGTTTTCTGCCAATAAATTCTTCCCCCTAACCTCTTTTGCCATTTATTATATTTCAAATAATTAACAGTATCAATTAGTTTCTTTTATTATATGACCAAAGTATTCTAGTTTTCTCAATTTTATAATTTTTTGATATTCATATTGTTTCTACAGTAGTTCTTTGTTGGAGAGGCAGCATGGTGTAGTGGTCTGAGTGTTGACTTCTCACTCAGCCATGAAACCAACCGGTTGATGTTGGGCACATACTCTCAGCCCCAGGGGAAGGCAGAGGCAATACTCCTCTGGACAAACCATGCCAATAAAATACCAGGATAGTTTCATCTTAGGGTTGCCATAAGTCAGAAATGACTTGAAGGCATACAGTAGCAGCAGCAGCAGCAGCAACAACAGTTCTTTGTTGGTTACTCTCATGTAAGATTACTATATTGAGGCCAAAAGCTGTCATGACACAGGAGACTAGCCTTGGTGATGTTACAAGGCAACCCCTGATGAAGGATACCTTAAGCATCAACCACAGTTGCACAAGGTGTGCCAGTCAAATAAAATACACCAAAGCTAACCAGGGAGAAAAATATATATCTTCACAGACTTCTGAAGAAAGTGCTCTCTCCCAGAGTTTTCTACCCCTGCCCCATAGGCTGCAGAAGAAGCTCCAGGCCCTGAGATTGGTGTTTATACACTGCTTTTAGGAAATCAGAACAGTTCTGAATAAAATACAATAAATAATGTTACAATTAGAACCCACAAAACTACATTTAAAAAACAGTTAGAAAACAGAGTGGGATAGAACCACTAAAAAGCAGTCAATAAGCAGGATGTGAAAAGGAACTTTAGTCCAAAGCAAGAGTTGGACAAATTTTCACAATCATGTCTTTGCAGCTTGTCTGCAGCCCAAGCAGCAGCTGAAATTTCCAAATGTTTAAGGCTGTTCTCTTATAGACCATTTCTGGAAAGGCATTACAGTTCTTGGGCAAGTCCATTAAGCAGTAGTAGGTGGAGGCTTCCATGTCAGCAAACAGTAAATCTAACTTAATTTAGTCCAAATTTTAAGGAGCCATCATGTGTGCTAGTCTTAGTTTGAATATAGAATTTAACACTTTGATAACTCCTTTAATGTTCACACTAAAACCTGCAGTGGATTTATTGCCCCAATGGCATGCTTCTTTGTCATCTCTTGATTTGGATTATTGCTTAGGGTCAATCTCTTTTATGAACTTTCTGCAAGATCCTTCCTCATCCTATGTGACCATTAAATATAGCTGTATGCAATGGCCCTAGTATCCTACCATGGAGAAAGTTCTACAGGTTTTTTGTTTTATTTTTTCTAGTTAGCAGGATGCTAAGGAAAATCTTTCTCCTTTTTCAGGAAAGAATTTGCTAAGAAATATTGGGTCATATCTTCTTGTTACTCTTAGGGGTTGAGCAGCATCCCATATATCTCATATTCAACATTTGCAAAGAGATGATTATAGCTACATCTCATCTTCATTGTACCCAGCTTGTTGAAAGCAATTAACTAACACATTGTAAACCGCTTAGGGAGTCCTGAAGTGCACTGAAAAGCAATATACAAATGTACTTGCTATTGCTATTGCTGTTCATTAATGAATTAGATAGTTCCTTGTTAAAGTTCAACCTAAAACTGAGTGAATTAGCCACCCCACTCTATGGAATTCTCAATAAATTGCAGTTTTGTTTTTAAAAATGAGGACTATTTCTTTATCTGTAAAATTTGTAATTTAAGATGCTGCTGAATTTAAAATTGTACAAGAAGAAATTGTTCATGATTTTAGCCTCCAAATACACAGTTCTGATCTGTGACCTCTATATGTAGATAAATATGACTGTAAAGGCATGGTATTTTTTTAAAGAAAAGCAAAACTCTGCACTTGCTCATCTGTTTCCTTTTTAAAAAATAAATGGACACTGTAGAGATGGTTTAACTACCATATATGGAAAACTTTCTCAGAACAAATGGAGGTGATTATTTTAAAGGCAACTTGCCTGTGCTTACTTGATAAACAAGTTAATTCTTCAGAAACATTGCTTTTAAACCAACTTGTACTGCAGCCTGTATTCTCCATATTTGTATGTAAGACATATTTGTATATTATCATTGACAGTGTACCAATGCCTGATAATTTTGTACTTTGCAGACAACTCTGCTGCTGTGAAAGTGACCTGGCTGAGGACTTCACTATAATTTTTAGCTGTTTAGATAAAGAAATCCCGCTAGCAGTTAAATGCCTATGTGTGTCTCAACTGGCTTTCTTTTGGTTCCCAGCAAGATTAGCTGTGGTCTGTGCAAAGGCCTGCCTTGAACCCCCCACCCACCCCTTTGATCCTATAGGATTCTGAAACAAAAAAGCCTTCATGTCTCTGATAAATGTTGCCACTATTTATCAAACTCCTTGAGCATTTATTTGTGGGAATTTCAATCAAGTCTGGCTTCCTAATTGTTGAAAATACGTTGGATTAGATAATTCCAGTTTATTGTTACTTAACATAGTGCCTGGAGGGGCTGCTTTTAAGGTGATGCTTTTTCATTCTCTTCTCTCCTTTGAGAAACAGTGTTGTTCTGTAGATCTAACATCCCATTCCAAGGGTAGCTCCAGGCTTTACCTGTCAAACAGGATTGTTGCATATATCATGACATGCAGTAAACATGTCAGGTTTGGACAACACAAACCCATTTCAGGCATTTGTAGCTCTCACACTTTTGGGAGAGGCTGGAGCCATGCTTGCTAGCTCTGCTCCCCCTCCTTAGTCCCTCTTTGTCCACCACACATGGGTCAGGAAGATCTGAAGACCTCAATATTTCTGGCTTTTTAATTATTTGTTGTCAGCTACCCTTGATGCAGAAACCCAGTGTGGTGTAATGGTTTGAGTGCTAGATTATGACTCTGGAAGACCAGGGTTCCAATCTCCATGCCCATGGGAACCCACTAGTGAACTTGGGTAAATCACAGTCTCTCAGCTTCAAAGGAAGGCAAAAACAAACCCCTATGAACAAATCTTACCAAGAAAACCCCATGATAGGGTGGTCTTAGAGTCACCATAAACTGGAAATTACTTGAAGGAACACAATAAAATCCCATATCTAATGTAATATTGATTTTCTGTCTCTTCCACCATGGTCATTGGTAACTATTTCTGAAGTGTTTGATCTCATGATTCCACTCTTTGAAGGATTTTTTTCATTTTTAAAATGACTAGTTTCATACATGGGCCATGAGCATCCAACAGTCTGAGTCCACAAGGAGGAAAAGTCTTCCAAAGATATTGACAGCTGAATATTTTAATTTATGTATTTATTTATTTTTAGATAATTTTATACCACTTTTAATTTTTATTACTTAAAAAAACTCAAAGCAATTTAGAGTTAAAAAAAGAGTTATAATAAGACAAATGGATAAAGGTAACAAAATAATGATAAACTAAACAGCTAATAACATAATAACATATCTGATGTATATGTGTGTTCATATTTGAGGGGCTGGAAATGCCTGGGAAAGTGATTAGTTTTCATGCTCAGGTGACACTTTTCTAAGCCATATTGCTTACAGATAAAACATTGAAAACATGGGACCCAGGAGACTTCCCTGCATTTTATGGAGCTAAAGAGAACTATATGATTCTCTTCTCAAAGGGATGTAAACAAGGAATTTCTTTATGGAGCATATCTCATCTGCTTACTTTAAAGATGTACATTGATTCAGGTTTTGAGGTTGTTTTTGCTCACCTCCAAGTAGAATGTCCAAAAATAATAACTTTGTTTAGTTACTTGTTTGTCTGTAGGATTAAAATAAACAGAGGAGAGGGAAGCTCTCCTTTTCAAACTGCCCTTTTCCACAAGAGAAGATGACAATAGAGAAGTGAGGGCCTAGCACCATCCCTTCCTCATATGTTTATTTTAACCCTATGGGACACTTTAGAAAAACAGAATGTTTTATCCCAGCCCCTGCTTGCCTGCATGTATTGTCCATCTGTCCTATAACAGAAAGAGCAAAGAAATCTACTGGTCCATAATATAACAGTTTCCAAACATGATTGCTGTTTCACTGTTGTTGGGTTTAATTTTAGGATTTCCTGTCTATCACAGTACTCAGCTGGCATGCAGCATTTAATCTTTATTGCATGAAAGGAATCTGATAGTGTTTATTTTTTTTTCTCTCAGCAACAATAGCCAGTACGGTCTGTTTTGCAAAATGATTGAGGTGTAGTAAAAACATTGCATGTAAATGGTTATGGTGGTTTTGTTTTATTGAATTTAAAAAATTAATTCAGGATTCTACCCTCACAATGATATGTATGTGATAAATGCAAAACCTACTTTTCCTAAGTAAACAGAATATAGATTCTGAAAACAAAAGAATTAAGATTATATCTCTTTGACAGGAAACTAATCAACATCGTTAATAGACATCATGTGTGATGGATCGAGTAAGAATGTTGTTCACTGATGCTAAAAACAGGTTCTATCTTTGATTTCTTCTACAGCTTTTTGGAGACTGCTGCATATTTCTGTATGAAAGCCAAAATGGGTGAGAAGGAGGTGTCCCTAAATGCTTTCTTTAGTATTTGGCATGAATTCAGTTCTGACTTCAAAGAGTTTTGGAAAAAGGAAAATAAGCTTATTTTGCAAGAAAGGTGAGTATCGTCACTTTGGATGGCTTTAAAATTCTTTCAAATGTCGGGATAAATATGTACAGAAATCATAATGCTTTCTGTTTCTCATATATGTTTGCCTTGGTTTAGGTTATTTTCTTTGTTCAAACACCATGTTAACAATGGGTTGTACATTCGCAAGTCCCCTTACCTAGGTGGTCAGTTACAAAGTCCTTTCAGATGCCCCAGTTTTCAAAATAAGACTTCAGTACTTCCTTTTCTACTCTGAACAAGGAGTAAAGATATTTTTTCAGCCCAGAGGCTGAATTCCAGTTTCATTGCAGCAATGAGGAAGGGGTGAAGGGCACAGAGTTGGACCAAAAGTAAAACAAGGAGAGCCTAGAATTTTGGACATTTCCCCCTGCAAAACATAGCATTCCTGTTCAGTGGTAAGTTTCAGTGTACCAGCTTCCAGACCTGCAAAATGTGGCTCATTTCCATGCACTCAGGAGAAATCCCTTTCATGGAAGCTTGTTAGGCTGTGAACCACAATTCTATTGCACAATATAGAAGCCAAGCTCATAAATATTAGTGATTAGTAATCAGAAATAAGAACCTAAAGAGTTCATAGGCTAAGTGGGAAACACTGCAGCTAGCATTGGAGTTCTCCATACTTACTCTAAAGAGCCTGCTATTCTGTGTGCGTGTTGTGTGCCCTCAAGTCATTTGTAACTTATGACAACTCTAAGACAAACTTATCCTTGCATTTTCTTGGCAAGATTTATTCAAAGAGAATTCACCATTGGCTTTCTCTGAGACTGAGTGAATGTGTTTTGCCTAAGGTTCCCAGAGCTAAGTGGGGATTTGAATGATGGTCACCCAAAGTCCTAGTCCAAGATTCAAGCTACAACACCATGCTTCTCTAATCTGCTGTTGCTTGCCACATTTTGAAGCTACGTGATCCTCCACCAAATTTTTATTATTGTTGTTTTAATAATGGCAACTGGAAGTGTTTGCAAAATGCAGTATCCCATCTTTGGCATGATAAGGAAGCCACAACATAGTCAGCTCATCTTACAGCAAATATGCCTGAGGTTACCTTCTACATCAGTGCTACTCAAAGTGGTGGTTTGTGGACCACTGCTGCTCCATGAGGTATTGATTAGATGTTGGTCCACTGTGAATTTCAAGGAAAGAAAGAGCTGTAGTCAGTGGACAAAAATATGGTGCTAGTCCCTGAGGTGGCGGGGGGGGGGGCTGCCAATCTCCCATATCAGATAGCTTAAGAAGCACCATTCTAGATTGCATTCATAGAACAGCAAGAGAGTCATAGTGTTGAGCAGTCTGGAACTTGGTCAGTTGAAACAGTTGAAAGAACTGGTTATTCTTAACCTGGAAAAGAGAATATTCTGAGTGGATTCTCCACATTCTGAAATTTCTTTCCTAAATTAACTCGACTGGGTTTCTGCATAGTATCCTTCAAGTGTTGTTGAAGACTTCTGTTTTGATAGAGCTTTGGTGACTGATTTCTTAAGGGGACAATCATTTTAGTGTGCTCTATTATCCATATTTCTTATATTTATTCCTTTTTTGTGGATATACAGGTGCATCTTGAATTGCAGATTACACAAAGTAATCTCCAAGCTCCCTTCAACTCTAAGACTCTAGGTGAGGAATAGGAATTGCTCAGCCCTCCAGATATTGCTGGACTGCAGTTCTCATAAGCCTTAATTTGCATAGCTAATGATGAGGTTTGCTAGGAAATGTAGTTCAACAATATCTAGATGGCTACATTTTGCCCATTCCTGTTCTACAGTAGGACTGGGATTTTTAAGGGAGGATTGTCTCCCTTTAGAAACATTAACAACATTGGTAGGAGCGTCAATGCCTGACATCCATTCTTAAGAGAATAAGGTATAGTAGGTCACTTTCTGCAGTAACCTCGATGCTGTTAAATTTCACGTATAATTTAAGTATCTTGTCTTTTAGGCATCAGCGAGGTTGAAACAGTATGTTGTTATGGTTGAGACCTTATTATTGTTACTCATTATTATATGTATATAGCTATATTGTTATATTTTTACTGTCACAAATGATATTCCTCTTAACTCAACAAGGCAGGATATGAATCTTTAAATCAGAACAATTAAGGATGGCTGATAGACTTTCCCTCTGACTTTCTCACCTTTGAAGATAAATAACTGATGTTATGTCCTGTAACACCTTAAAGGCAAACATCTGTATCGTGCCATAAAATTAGAGCTGGCTTTATCAGATGTTGAAGATTGTTCTAGTCCAGCATAGCTGATGCCACAATAAATATCTTAGTCTTTTAGGTGTTACAAAAATTATAGATATTTTTGTTGAAACAGGCTATTATGACTTGGGAAGTTTTTACCCTGTAGATAAGAATACAAGGAACTACTCTGTAGGGGAACATGCTGCCTTTCAATCTGTGGCTTGACTCAGTCTATGTGGTTTCTTAGCTAATGTATTACCATGGCTTTATTGTCTTCAGTAGCATAAGTTGACAACATAGATTCAACCTTTACTTCATCTCAGGTGTTTAGGTTGAATGGCCTATACTCTCTGCAGAGTTCCTTTCTTGTGCTATCCAAGACTAGAGTTTTCGTCCTCTGTCATCAAATCTGAAATACTGGATAAATCTATTTGATCCAAGCATTTGTCTAGTAGGACTACTTGAATAAAGGCTTGAGTGAATTTATCAGTTCCTTGAAGTAATGCAAAACAGTGTAAACAATAGTGCAAATGTTACACTAAAGTACCACAAGTTATGGCAATCTATGCATTCATTCTTAAGACTAGGTATTCTGAAATGTTATTTAAATAATCAAGAACAACAGCAGAGGTGATAGATAGCAAGCTTATTATATTTAAGTGTGCATCCATGGATTTATCCTTCAACTCTAACTTTGGTCTTAAAGAAATATAGTGAGAGGGAATGGGTTCTCTTCTTATCTCCACTTATTGCTGTTCAATAATGTTTGCTTGCTTATTACTGCTTAATAATGTTTGCTCCTTTATTGTTATTTTCTGGATAATTTGAAGGGCTGATCAGGCATGGAAGTAAATTAAGCTCAACCTCTGTTACTGAACATATCAGCACCAACCAGTCACGGACAGCAGTCTTGGTGGCTTGCAGCTGCTGTCTTCAGGACTCACCTCTGTTTATATCTTTAGCCAAATATATGATTGAAAATGAATCAGGTGAATAGGAAGTGGTGTGACCCCGAGTTGCATAAAGAAATCTCATTGGCACAGGTCATACTCACCAAGACATTACATTAAACCAGTGTGGAAAAATAGTTGACATATTTACTGAAGACACCTACTTGAACTTTCCTGTGAAATTTCCCGTTAAAGAAAAAGATACAAGCTAAAACAATTTAAGGTGGCAAAAAATAAATCCCAATTCTGACAATTTTAAAAAACAAACAAAACAAACAGCTTCATTTATATACCATTTCATACCGCCTAAGCAGTGTCTAAGCAGTTTACAACTGTAAGCTACTTGCCCCCAACAATCTGGGTACTCATTTTAGCGACCTCAGAAGGATGCAAGCCTGAATCGAGCTTGAGCCCTTTTGCTGGTATTGAACTTGCCACCTTATGGTTTTGAGTGAGTGGCTGCAGTACAGGCATTTAACCACTGCACCACCAGGGTTTGACAGTTTTAAAAAGTTAGTTAAGGAGTTTTTGAAGCAGTTTGCCATGACTGATTGAAATAACAAGGAGACAATTCATTGCAGCAGCAGTAGGAGCAGATGATGATAGTGATGGTGATTATATTGAGAACAGTAAGAGCTGTTTGATAGTGGAACACACTTCCTTGAAGTATGATGGAGTCTCCTTTGCAGGTTTTTAAACAGAGACAGATCAAAGCCATCTGTCAAGGGTGCTTTGATTGTGAAATCCCACATGGCAGGGGGCTGGACTGAATGGCTCTTGAGGCCTCTTCTAGCTCTATGATTTGATGATGATGATGATGATGATGATGATTATTATTATTATTATTATTCCTTCCAACAAGATTTATTTATAACTAATTCATCATGTCAATGGTTCTTTAAAACATAGTTATCATTAACTGTACAAGTGCAACATCTTCCAATTTCATCTTAGCAATGCTATGTAAACAGCAAATGACATTAGTTGTTATTTCATTGATAATTCACTTTATTGGAAATTGGGTTTAATTCATTGCATTTATCTGGATATCCTTCCTTGTTCAAGGACAATTTCAAGCAAAGGTTTAGGAGAAATGGAGCACTTCTCCATTCATATCAACATATCTTAATGTCACACTTGTTTATTTTTAAACTTTGCTCTGAAACCTTTAACCTTTTACTCTTTCCAGAATTTTGTTTTGAATGCTGACTTACTAAAACAAAACAAAACAAAATCCAATATGGTATGTGCTAGAATCTTTGAGTAACCAGATATTGCTTCCATGAACAATGGGTTACATTCCAGTCATTCATAATACATGAGTATATCCAAGGATTTACCCAGCTCAACATTGACAGCTATGGAGTGTGACTGCACTGTGTTCTTTTAGTACCCATCATTAGTCTTCACTGCCGAGATTTCTGGCTAAGAAAGGGCAATGTGTCTTTCCAGACAAATGGCAGGAATCTTAATTGCTCATTCCAGGGTTTTCTAAGCCACTCATCCCCTACCATTTCGCCATTGTTTTAGGCGGGGTGTGAATTGAAAGGGACAAAAAGTTTTCTCCCTGAAAGAAACAACTTATTTTAAGTTCCCACAAAAGGTGCATTGGCAAAAACGCACTTGCGTAGCCTTTCTTTTCCTTCCTTTGTAGGGGGATAGACAGATTCCTCCCAACCCCCACCCCAAAATTATTGTTGCCCTGTAACTGAGTCTTCAGCAGGCTGGGACAGATAAAATGCCAAAGATCCATGGGGTACCCAAGGGAAGAACTTGAGCAAGAAGGCAAGCCTTTGCTTTGCAACCTAATCATAACCCTTTAGGAAAATTATTGCAAAGGGGTTGTATTCTGTGTCACTGTGACTGTAGTTGACAGCTGCCCTCTGAAGCAATCTGGCTGAGATTTCTAAGAATACTTTTCTTTTACTGATTAGAACTGAGAACTAAGCAAATAATGTAGACTAAGGAGGTTCTGGAGGTGAAGATGAACAGTGCATTATTCTTAACTGTGAGAGAGAACGGAAAAAGCAGTTGAAATGAGAGGGATGGATGAGATATCTTTGATGAATTTGATATTCTTCTTCCTGGTACACATGCTATAAATGCTCCCAGCTGGGAGAACAACCATACTCCTAAGCTCACTTGAGTTTCCATGAGCAGGAAAATTCTTCCTTTGATTGGCATTCATTCTTTATTTGAGCCAGTTCTATACTGCTGTGAGTGGGAATAATACCAGAATGTTGGGTTTTTGTGGGTTTTTTTGTGATGTTTACTGCATGGCTCAAGGTTTCTTCTCATCTGTTAACCTCCACCCACCCTGGGTGAAGGCTGGACATCTACAGCTGGAGCCTCAATTATCTGCTGAAGCAAGAACAGATTCACCATAATATCTCTAATTTGTTACATTAAAGGTGGCTTATATCCACACAGCCATTTTTTAATTTGGTGGCAATTTAAAACAAATGCAACTAATAGAATTACACTGTACAAAAGTTTGGCATGAATATGCGCTGAAGTAAAATCATCTGTGTTCTTGTTGTAGAGTTTCTCAGGTTAAACTTGATTATTTCATTCTGGCAGCTACTGTCACACTTTCAAATTACACAGTGCATTTCAGTCTTACTTAGCTATAAAAGTTGCCCATTCTTGCAAGAATAGCAGTTAAGCTGGCACCTGGTGTGTCGTGTTGTACATCTAGATGAAAGGAGAGATTCCTGGCCAACATGTCTCCGCAGTTCATTGATCTCCCTCTGAAGAAAGACTGGTATGTCTCCCTACAGATTACTTGGCAGGATGATTTAAAGCTTGCTGTTGAACGATTTAAAGTCTGGCATTGTGTAGCTATGCATAGCATAGGAAGGAGCATGCTGGTAAACTGTCACTGCTTCTTCCCAAGAAGGGCATTAAATCTTATAGCACAAGGCATGTGCTCCTGAAATAATTTAAGGGATTTTTTGTTAGCCCATGGAATAGAAAACAGCAAATCTGACTTCAGAACAATATACCTGGAGATGTGGGAATTACCATTATTTGTTTTTCAGATGGAAAGGCTGCAAGATTGGAAAGCTGACACACTTTTGTTTGTTTGTTTGTTTTCAATTTTGCCACTTTAAGGGTGGCTGATGTCCCTCAGCCTATAAACTGCTTATAGAAAATCTTCCTATGATCCAAGTTTCACTCTTCATAACTGCTACTGTACTTTCCATCTCTTTCTTATATGTACATGTCTGCTTTATTGAGGACACCTCTGAAGCTGGTCAAACTACATGATCACGCTCATTTTCTAGCCAATTACAAATTTTCTTCAGTCTTGGCCCAAAGTCTTGATTTATGGTTCCACAAAGATCTTTCTGCTGCCATCTCCCTTCCCACCCAAGCCAGTATGCTGTATTAGCCCCCTCTCCCAGTTTAGAGTGATTTCTCTCTCTCAGTTCTCTCTTCACAAACTGCTGCTTTGACGTGAAAAGCAAAGTATGCCTCTCCTACATAATATATAGTTTGGTCCTTAATATTTTGTGTTCTAATATGTAGTTGTGACAATTGGGAATACATGGGAGAGAAGTCAGTCTTGAAATAACTTGTGGGTGATTCCAAAAGCTCAAGGATTGCATAGTTTAAGGACTACACACAAATCAGTTTGCCTTGTCCCATAGAGGAAGCTGAGGTGTTTAGCCTGAGACAACGCACTGCTTCCTACGATACCAGCATGCTTATATTTAGCTTGTGGTTGATTGATCCTCAGGCTAAGCTACAGTGTCCAATTTGTTGCAACAGGGGATCAGTGAAGGGAATATTTCCCATGAATGACAGTTGCCATGGTCTATTAGCAAAGCACTTAAAAGGGGAAGAATTACAGTAGCCTCCCCTAAGTTTATGTCATCCAGATCTGTTAGATCAAGGTATGAGTTCTAGTTCAAAACATCTCAAGGGCATCCAGATGGGGAAGGCTGGTTACTGCATATCATGCACTCCTTGAAGTTGCTACAATGCCAAATATTAGATTGTAATAGTTCAGCCCTTAGGAAATGAAAAGGAATCAAACTAGAGGAGCATGGGCATTAAAAGAAAATCTTCAGTATCCGTCTGAAATTGTGAGCTTCCCTGTTACTATGAATTGTGAAGGTGGATGGGTACGAATGCAAAATATTTTAAATCCACATTTTAGAAAGCAAAAAGAAACCATGCTGTGTTTTAAAATTGGAATGGATTAGATTCCATTTTTCCCTTCAACATAGTATTGAATTAATAAGCAGATAAAATAGAAGTGAGGCTCTTGTTTAAAAGCTACTCCATAGTATTGTTGGAAGGCTTGTTGTGACCACTTCAACTACCAAATGCATGAACATTCCAGCCTTGTCAGTCTGTTTAAATTAGTCATGTCCTACTAGACTCAGGCAAAGTGTAAAGGTATCTGCACCAAGCCTACTTGGAGCCAGTAGGAAATGAATCTGTCTACCAGAGACACTCCTTTAGACAAAATTATTAATGCTTAGTAGCAGGGAAGTGGCTTCCTTTCTCACTGGGTTGAAGGATGGAAGAAATTCTCTCATGATAAGCCCACGATCAGGCTGGTGTTTGGTACAGAAGGTAGATAAAATGATTCTGCAGCGACGTCTGGTTTCTTTCCCTGTATCTATCTTATTCATCTTGCAAACTATTTCAGGCTTAATCATGGTGAACATTTTGTATACATTTGCCTGACAATAAATAAGAAGGATAGAGCGGTAAAAGTGCTGGGAGGAAAAACAATTTAATTATGATGGAAACAAGGACCAATCCCCTTTGTTTAAATTAACCCTCTGGTATCTAGCTGCATTTTATTCAGGGTTGGAATTTGAAAACGTTTTGAATAGCCATTGAACAGCTAAAACCTTTAAAAATAATTTATAAGTGATAGGCATCGTGTATGTTAGGGAGGTATCTTATTGTTCTATGGTTATACTATTTGAATTTTAGGAGATGACTGTGGAGATCACCAAGGTGCCCTGAGGGCAAGACCAGCCTGTGAAACCCCAGCTTACATCTTCACTTTCTTTCATTTTCACCTGAGTAGTGATGTAAAGATTGCTTACAGTTTTTCGCACATGCAGTTAGAAAGGGTATCTTGAAACACTGAGACACCTTGTTGAGAAAATGATGGCACTGTGAGATATATTTGAGAGAAAAAGAGAGAGAGAGAGAGAGAGAGAGAGCATGTTGAAGCATTTTTGCAATATATAGATGAGTTTCTATTCATTTTTTTGTGAAGGCAACACTGCCTTTTGCAAACAAACAGACAAACAAAAAACCCCACAACCAAATGTTTTCTGTACATAAATGTTAGTTTTTTGTGCAAACACACATACATAACAATAGCAAGTACATTTCTGTACTGCTTACTGATGTACGAATTGGTTTTCAGAGTGTAAGCTAATTATCTCCAACAAATACTTACTAGAAGTAAGGAATGCAAGACTGATGTCTACAACAAATAGAGCTTTCTCAATCATAGCTCCAAAACTATGGAACGAATTGCCGGAGGAGATCCGTCTTATCACTACCCTAGATGCTTTTTAAAAAGCACTTAAGACGGATCTCTTCCGGTGAGCCCATCCCCCTGATCTTCTCTGACCACCGAGCTGAACAGCTTAGATAAGGAACTGAATGTTATCTTAATTGTTTTGTATTGCATGGCTAGTATTTTAAATGTATTGTATTTTTATATTGTTGGAATTCCGCCTTGATCCATAGGAAGAGGTGGGAAATACAAATAAATAAATTATTATTATTATTATTATTATTATTATTAAAAAAATAGTGTAATCATTTTAGCGACCTACAGAAGGATGCCAGGCTGAGTCAACCCTGGCTGGTATTGAACTCACAACCTTGTAGTTTGTGAGTGAGTGGCTGCAGTACAGGCATTTAACCACTGTGCTACCACGGTTCCATGATTACTGTTTTTTTAGATTTAGATTTTTATGTTATTTTATTTTAGATTTTGGAATACCTGTTTTTGCATATATGTACATAAAAGATATCTTGAAGATAGGACCCAAGTCTAAACAAAAATTTATTTATGTTTCATATACACCTTATACACATAGCCTGAAGGTAATTTTATACATTTTTTAATAATTTTGAGCTTGAAACAAATTTGTGTACACTGTATCATCAGAAAGCAAGGGTGTCGCTATTTCAGCAACCCATGGAAAAATTTATGGTTTTTGGAATATTTTAGATTTTGGAATTCCTGATTATTGAGGCTCACTGAACCTGTGTGTGTCTGTATGTGTGTGGTTGCACACACACACACACAAAGACCAGTGAGTATTTGGGTAATTTGTTTTCGCTTTGATTGTTTTTATGTTTTATTTTTTCGAAAAGGCACTGTTGTCTTCACAAAATCCTGAGCGAAAACTCATAATCTAATTTGGTGAGAAGCTTTGAAATTATTTGTTTTTGCAAGCAAGAAATAAGTGGAAATTTAAATTCTTCTGCTGAGAGGAATGTTAAGAATCTTGGGTTAATTTCCAACCTGCAGGAGGCAGGTACCAACCAATTCCCCAGTCATGACTGAGGAAGTCTAGCTATCCTTTTTGCAGCCTCCTTTGTCAAGGTCAGTGGCATATCTGTGCTTTTGTCATACAGAGAATTTTTTAAAGGCATACAGTCAAACCTTAGATTTCAAATTCTTTAAAGTGTTGGATTGGATTAAATCAGAAGCCATAGGGAAAAAGAAAATGGGCAGCACAAGTAACAGAGTTTACTCCCAAAATAGCCTACAGTAGGCAATCTTCAAGCATAATCTTGAAGTCTCTTACAAGGAATAAATATGAGCTGCTTTGTTCAGAAGTATTCAGGCTCAGACCCACAAGTCAGAGAAAATCCTTGCATTTACAACAGGCATTTCTCAAGCTACAATGTTCAACCATAGATGTGAAGAAACAAATCAACAAGGCAAGATTATTACCCAGGAACAATCTACTACACACATGACAGACCAAAACCACAAAATGACAGAACACCCATAGTTGTCACCTACAGTCCCCAGCTGAGACCACTCTCATACATCATCAATGAACTACAACCAATTCTGGAGATTAATACAGTAGGCCCTTATTATCTGCTGGGGTTTGGTTCCAGGGCCCTCCGTGGATAACAAAATATGTGTATGCTCAAGTCCCATTAAATACAATGGCACAAGAAAATGGTGTCCCATATATAAAATGGAAAATCAAGGTTTGCTATGTGGAATTTTTTCTTTTTGGGAATACTTTCAAGCCGTGTATGCTCAAATCCATGGATTAAAAAATCCGTGGATAAGGAGGGCCAACTGTACAGCACTCTCACAGCTTCCAAATCTTTAACAACTCATTTACTTTTTTAAAAAAATTAATTTTTAATTTTATTTTATTATTAAAACAGACAAACCAACACACAATCACGTCAACCAATATACACAATCAAAAGGGCAAAAACAAAATACAAACAGAAACCATATTAGCAAAAACAAGAATAGCATATCTTCTTTGTAATTGCCTTCTATGATTTAAATTACCACCTACACTCACCATACTGCTCTTTCTAATTTCTTCTTTTGAAATTCTTCACTATTCTTTCATATAGCACTCGACTTCAACTTCTTACATTTGGCTCAGTCAACCTTTCATTTCTTCTTTCCCTTACCTCACTCGATCAACTCATACAAACGACTTCCTTCCTACCAATAATAGTCTGAAGGTGGATGAGTGACTTTCATTAACATCTCTGTAATACTCTGTAGATCCAGTCTCTTATAGGGATTTAGATGGATTTTTAATATCCTTTTTACCTCAGTTTATTTGCTAGAAAATTTACTACCTTGCTCCAATCATTTGCAAATTTACCATCCATTTCATTTCTTACTGCTTGAGTTAATTTATCCATTACCATCCCATCGTATAGTTTCAACAACCAATCATCTCTAGAGGGAATATCCTTGCATTTCCATTTTTGAGAATAGCAGATATGTGCAAGAGAGACCATATAAAATGATCTTTCCCTGTTCACTTCTTATATCATCCCCAAAGATACCTAATAAGAAGAATTCTGGTTTTAAATGCAGTGTGATATTCAACATTTCACTCATAAGATCTCTTATCATTGCCCAGTAGGTTTTAGCATGTTTGCATGTCCACCAACAATGGTAGAACGTACCTATTTCCTTTTTGCACTTCCAACAGATATTATTTTTTGTTTTATAGATCTTAGCAATTTTTTCTGGAGATAGGTACCATTGGTAGAACATTTTATAGAAATTCTCTCTCAGGTCTTGGGAAGCTGTATACTTATATACATTTTTCCATATCGTCTCACATTGGGTCATTAATATAGGGTGACTGACACTTTTAGCCCACTTTATCATTTGGACTTTAACAGTTTCTTCCTCAGTGTCATATTTCAATAAGATATCGTAGAATTTCTTAATTAAGTTGTTTTCTTCATTTATTAGAATTTTCCCTAATTCGGATTCCTCTCCTTTTTCAGCAAATCCGTAAGTTTTTTGGTTCATTTTAAATCTCTCAAGCAGCTGTCTGTGTGCAAACCAGGTAATATTCCAGCCTTCATCCATTAGACACTCTTTTGTTTTCAAAACCCAGTTACCTCTTTTCCTTTCTAACAAATCTTTATATGTATACCAGTTTGAGTCTTTGATCATTTCCTTTCTATACATAGCCTCATGGGGAGAAACCCACCCTTCCATTTTTGGTAATATTCTTCTTTTATACCTGCACCAAATTCTAATTAACGATTTTCTAATAGGGTGATTATGGAAAATTTTGTTTTGTTTATCCTTCTCATACACCAAATAGGCATGCCATCTGAAGTTTGACCCTTCTCCTTCCAAATCTAACAACTTATCATTAGACAGAGTCACCCATTCTTTCAGCCACAGTAATGCACATGCCTCAAAATACAATTTTAAATTGGGGAAATTAAGACCACCTCTTTCCTGGGCATCTTGCAAGATATTTAATTTCACTCTTGGTTTTCTTCCTCTCCAAATAAACTGGGCAATATCCTTATGCCAGTCTTTGAATACTTTATCGGAGGTCACAATTGGTATCATTTGAAAAAGAAATAAAATTAGTGGTAAAATATTCATTTTGATTACAGACACTCTTCCCAATAATGATAGATTCAATCTGTTCCAATTGATTAAGTCTTTTTTTATTTTAGCCCATAGGGTTCTATAATTATTTTCAAAAAGTTCAGTGGACTTTTTTGTGATCTGAATTCCCAAGTATTTGACTTTTTTACCCACCTTGATTTTAAATTTTTCCTCTAATTCTTTTTCTTCTCCAATTTTCATATTTTTAGTCATAATTAAAGATTTTTCTTTGTTGATTTTACAGCCCGTGATTGACCCAAATCTCTCTAATATATTTATGACCGTCTCTAAATTTTCCCTAAGATCTTCTATTATTATAATTATATCATCAGCAAATGCTCTTATTTTAAAATCATGTTTCTCAATCTTTGCTCCTTTGATATTTGGATTTAACTTTATCTCCTTTATGAGAAGTTCTATGATCAGCGAGAATAATAATGGAGAAAGGGGGCAGCCTTGTCACGTTCCCCTATGTATTTCTATAAATTCTGTTCTTTCCCCATTGATCCTGATCTGTGCTTTTTGGCTACTATATATCTTCTCTAGCCAATTAACAAACTTATCCCCAACTCTAATTTTCTTCAAAAGTTCAAGCAATGTATTCCAGTTCACTGAGTCGAAGGCTTTTTCCAGATCTAAAAAGAAAAGCCCTAATTTTTTGTCACTATGTCATTCGTAATGCTCAAGTATATTTATTGCTATTCTTACGTTCTCTCTCATGTGGCGATTTCACAAGAAACCTCTCTGATCTTCATCAATCAATTCCTGTAAACATTTCCTTAATCTTTTGGATAATATTGTTGCAAAAAATTTATAATCGATATTAAGGAGAGATATCGGTCTATAATTAGATGGGTCTTGAACATCTTTTCCTTCCTTTTTTATTAATGTAATTACAGCTTCTTTCCAAGAGTCTGGTAGTTTCCCTTTCAATGCCTCATTCATTACCTTTTTGCAGAGGTTCGCTTAGCTCATTTGCAAACGTTTTGTAATATCAGGCAGTTAAACCATCATTTCCAGGAGCTTTCCCCACCTTACATTGGTTTAAAGCATCCAAGACTTCTTTTTTGGATATCAATTGGTTTAAGCCTTTTTGTTGTTCTTCTGATAAGGTCTGGATTTTACTATCAGTTACAAATGTATTAATTTTGGCTTTCAAAGTTTCTTGCTTTGCATACAAATTTGTGTAAAATACTGTGAACACTTTTTCAATATCTTTTTGATGGGTAAATATTAGATCTCCTTGCTTAATTTTATTAACAATTAACAACTCATTTACAAAAGGATGCATAACATGGAGGGTAACGTTACAGGGGCCAGTAATATCATCCAAAACAGCAACGTTACATTTATTCGTTCTTTCCCCCATGTGATATACAGTTGGCCCTCTCTTATCACAGATTCAAGCATCACACTTTAATTTTTTTTAACATATAAATTCCAAATAGCAAACCTTGATTTTTGCCATTTTATATAAGGGTCACGGATTTATTATGACATTGTATTTAATGGGACTTGAGCATTCATGGGTTTTGTTATTCATGGGAGGTCCTGTAACCAATCCCCAGTAGATAACAAGGACCCACTCTATGCCCTCATATGCCAGGAATGCCTCTCTGCACTCTGCATTGGACAAAGAGGACAGTCTCTATTCTAGAGGATAAATGAGCAAAACTCTGACATTAGAAATGTCAGTATCCAAAAAACAGCTTCTGAATATTCTAACCATCCTGGACATACAATATGGAATGTAAAGGTTGCAATTCTTAAACACGGAGATTGCAAAGGAAGACTGAAAAGAGAAATGGCTGGAATGAATTATATTTACAAATTCCAATCCACTAATAGAGGTATGTACAATGACTACATGGCACATAACCTATATTAATACACAACTTCTCACTACTGTGAAGATCTGAAAGACCTTATCACCGTATGCAAACCTTCAAAAAATGGAGGAGTGGTCTTGATTTGTGTCCTATTATATGCCATCCCACTTCCACAACCATGTAAATATGCTTTATAACCTGAGGCGTTTATATCACTTTGTACAGTGGACTACTCAAGTCCCATTGTCTTAAATGGTGGTGCGGCCATGAGGGGTAAAAGGAGAAATTATGAAGAAAGGGGGGAGAGGAGGAGGAGGAGGAAAGAAGGGGAAAAGCGGCTTCCTCCTCCTCTTCCTCACCACTTCCTCCTGCTCCTCGTCCACCTTTCCTCTCATCCCCTACTACCACCACCTCTGCGTTCCTCCTTTTCCTCTTTTCTTTCCTCCCCCTTCTTCTGCATCCACTCTTCCTCTTCCTTCCTCATCTTTTTCCTCCTCCTCTCACTCACCCCACTGCCACTATGCTTCCTCCTCTTCTTCTTCTACTTCCTTCCTCCTCCTTCTCTTCCTCCTCCTCCGCCTCCTCTTAACCCACTTCTGCCACCACTTTTCTTCCTTCCTTCCTTCCTTCTCCTCTTCTCCCCACCACCACCACTGCTGCAGCCACTTTTCCCTTCTTTCCCCCTCCTCCTCCTCTTCCCTGCTTCCTCCTCCTTTCTTCTCTTACCCCTCCATCACTGCCACTACCCCTCTTCTCTCCTCCCTCCTCCCTCTTCTCTCCTCCCTCCTCTGCCACCCCCAGGTTTGCCATCCACAGATGCTTGAATCCGTGGATGGCAAGTCCAAGTATAAGGAGGGCCCACTGTACATCATCTGAAGAAGTGGGTTTATATCCATGGAAAGTCATACTAAAATATTTAAAAAACAGTTAATCTTAAAGATGATGCTAATTTCCATTTTTATCTCCCTCCCACTCCCTTCCTCCTTTTTTGTTCAGTAGGACTGCTCAAACACAGGCTAGAGCTCTTATGAGGGCCTACTCTGCATTAGCCCATTCTTTCATCAGATGCTCAGCTGCTGGTATTATGAAAGAGGAAGAACATCCACTTTTATCATAGCATAATTTCACACACTTCTGTCATGTTGCTACTTACTACTTCTTTTTTTTTAACTAAAAAGCTCCAAACACTGTAATATTTCTGTATAGGAAAGTTGCTCCTTTGATTATTTTGGATCCTCTTTTCTGTACCTTTTTTAGTTTTAGGGCTGAGTTGAACTGAACTGTATGCAGTATTCCATGTGAGTAAGGTTTAAAATTTAAATAAGTAAGCTTTGTATAAGGTTATTACAATACTGGCAGTTGTGGTTTTTTAAAAAAAACTCTTCCTAATGCACTCCATGGGGGTGGAGGATCCCAGAGAAAGTGGGAAAAGCATGAATAAGTTATCCTCCTCTCACATATGAATGACAGAGTCCTTTTCCACTAAGAGCACCACATGTGAACCTTGCAACACATCACCTTCTTCACATTTCCAAAGTCCTTCTCTCCTCCCCAACCCATAGGAGAAAAAACTGGAAAGTGGGGATAGTCTGGCTGTGAGGAAGGCTGAAGAGAAGGAGGAAAAGAGAAGGTGGTTCTTCTGCAGTGGGGCTGCTAACATCACATTGAAAGTGGAAGGACTTTGGAAATTATGTTGTTGTTAACCACCTTCAGGTCCCTTATGACTCATGGCAACCGTGTGGAAAGAGACATCTTCAAGACTCCCTATCCTTCACTGCCCTGCTCTTGACCTCCTTAATAGAATCCCTCAATCTAGCATGCAGTCTTCTTGTATTTCTGCATCCCTCTACTTTTCTTAGCATTATTTTCTTTTCCAATGAGTTGTGCCTGCTCATGACATGAGTTGTGCCTGCTCATGACAACTTCAACTTTATCATCTTGGCTTCCAGAAAGATTTCAGGCTTGATTTGCTCAATGACCCATTTGCTTGACTTTTTTGGCTGTCCATTGTATCCTCGGCACTCTTCTCCAGCACCATGTTTCAAATGAATTGATTTTCACTGTCCAGCTCTAGCATCTGTACATGGTAATAGGGAATACAATGGCTTGTACAATTCTAGCTGCCTTCCCCATTCCCAATTTTATTCTGATCTCTTGATAGCAGTCTCCATTCTGATCAATGTTTGATCCAAGGCATGGGAACTCTTTTACTAATTCCACTTCCTCATTGCCTAGGGTGAATTTGTGTAGATCTTCCATGTTCATTATATTACCTCTTCAGGAATTACAGTACAGTCCCTGTATCTGTGGGGGAATACATTCCTAGGCTTACCATGGAAATGCAAAATCGTGGATAATAGCTAACTCTATTGAAATAAATTACTTCTGGGGAAGAAAAAAAACTGTCCATAGAATTGGCTGGAGAACTAGAGAGCATTTTTTTTCAGATTTGTGAAAGTGAAACCATGGGTACCAGTCCCACGGATATGAGGGTCATACTGTATCAGTCAGAAGTGTACTACATGATGGAGCATTCAGAAACATTGCAAAAAAACTGCAAGGAGGCAAAATTAATAATAACCTGTCTGCCAATGTTTAGCTCCCCCACTTTAAAATTAGTTCTGGAACCCCTGCCTTTTTGTCTTTCACTCTGCTTTTTAGCTGTGGTAGCATCCTTTCTCTGCTTTTAATATCCCTCTCTCATTACTGAGCTTTTACTCCTTATCAGGGCAGGGGGTTGGACTGGATGGCCCTTGTGGTCTCTTCCAACTCTAAATTTCTATGATTCTATGATCACATTATCACTGAAGTGCATCATCAACTCTCTTTTGTGCTCATAGAGTTGAACTCCCCCTTAAACCTTCCTCACATCTATAGCCATGGCCAACTTCTCCCCATTGCTGCTGCAGCCAAGTATATGAAAAAAATCCTCACTTAAAAAAAAAAGTGTGGCTCAACTATCAGGCTGTTGTAGACTCCAGGGGAAGCCAACACAATCAAAATAATAGCACAAGCCTACTTCAATTCATTTTGCATTTATTCTATAGACATCTTGCATTAATGGAGTTATGGTTAATTTTCTAAACCTTGGAAAAATTACTTTTTTGATTACAACTCCCAGAATCCCTCAGCCACCATGCCACTGTTGCATGGAGGATTCTAGGAACTAAACAGTAACTTTTCCAAGCTTTAGTATTTTATGAATTCAGTATTTGTGGTTTTATATGCTTTCAGTCTTTCAGTTTGGGGTGGGAAACCTTGTAACATGAACAGCTTATTGAGATGGCCCATTTTACCATCACCATCTGCCCTTTAGGGAAATCAGAGAAATAACATCTTTTGCTGCACATTTTGGTATTTTCTTTGTGTATGTGTTGGACTGGGCTGTAGATTTTTCCATCTAATCTAGTCTCAGACAGCTTCCAGGAGTGCTAGCATCCAGCCATCCTGTCTCCTGAAATGCTCTGTTTTTTTCCCTACAGCTGTTAACAAATTGCTTACATATCTAAAGAAATGACCTTGTAAGTCAAAACAATCATGTGGGAAGAATGGTAAAACTCCCAAAGCAAAGGAGTCCTCTTTTACATGAGAGCATTAAACATCTAGAAGCAGACAAGGGTTGTTGGGATATTTGGGAGAGAATGTCATGATAAATCCTCTCACTTGGAATGGGCAGCATGTTTCCCATGGATGGAATAATGCCTCCCATAGACCACATTTAAAAAACTGTAACATTCTTGGTTTATTTTTAAACACACTTTTTTACTTCTCACAGCTGTAGAAAAGGTAAGTTGAGAAAAATAACAGCAAACAAAGAGAGTTTGGAAACATTCGGAGAAGTGTAATATAGCTTGCATACTTATTCATTTCAGCTCATTTGTCTAGATCAGAGCTTGTTAGTATCAGATTACTAATAACAATATTGCCTGTGTGGTAAATGGATATTACCTGGATATTTTTGTGAAATGTGTAAGAAAATTATATCACCAGGAGCTCTGGTGGTATAATGGTTAAATGCCAGTACTGCAGCCACAACATTGTGAGTTTGATCCCCAGGTTGCCTCAGCTCCCATCCTTTCATAGATTGGTAAAATGGGTACTCAGCTTTTTTTGGAGGGGGGGGCAATTGGTTAACACATTGTAAATTGCTTAGAGAGTTCTGAATTAACTATGAAGCAGTATAGAAATGTAAATGCTATTGCTATTGTTATCCTAAAGGAATTTTCTTCCAGGTCCTGGGACTCCAATAATGTTGGTATGCCCAAGGCTCCCCAGTTGTGACACTGACCTTTGTGTGAGGGTTATGTTGTTGCTTGTGATAAGAAATAATGGTATGATCAACTTCATGAATTGGAATTTTGATTTTCATTAGATTGTAAATATTTTTCACATTAGGCATTCATGTGGGCTAACAGATTAAGCAACTTGTGATTTATGATTAATAGTTTGCAAGAATGTCACTGGACAACTGTAATTATTAGTGAAATAGAATTCAAAGACATAGCCATGTTACTATGGAATATCAGTTTTTAAAGAGCTCGTGTAGCACCTTTGAACCTAACTGAAGAAAAGAAGGTGGTAGCATGAGCTTTCATAGACTTGAGCCTGTTTCCTCAGATGCAAGTGGTGCTCTGAGGAAATAGGCTTTCAGGTCTATGAATGCTCATGCTACCAGCTTCTTTTCCCCCCAGTTAGTCTCAAAGGTGCTACAAGATTCCTTTGCATACTAGTAGGGAAATAATTATTGTAGAAATGAAGTGTCATATAACTGCCTTCAAATCCCAAAGAAAGTGGATCTTATCTTTAAATAAATTGCAAAGAATGACAGAATCAGGAAGCAATGCAAACCTTTGGATACCTAGTGCTATCATTTTATTAAATTCTTAACTGTGCGTATATTGAATACACTAAAAAATGCCAGCACTGTAAGTATTACAGCTTCCATGGCTTCTTCTTGACAACAATCACTTCTTAATTCATTTTCTGCAATATATCAAGACAATTGTTTGTTGAAAAGTAAAGCTGAAAAGTATTGTCATTGAATAGTGTTTCAGATCTTTTGTCTTTGCAAGTGGTTTTGATTTGGTGAATCAATTAAATGTGTTGCAGACTTAAAGAAGCCGAAGAAGTATGTAGACAGAAAAAGGGAAAATCACTTTATAATATAAAACAAAAGCATGATTCTGGAATTGTAAGTATAACTCATTTATGGTATTGCTTCTATACTTCATGAGTGGTAGCCTAAGCTGGAAATGAACTGGTGCTCAGTATTTCAATTCCTTTCCTCCCCTTATACAAAGAGATACTTTGTCTCATACGAAATTATCTTCTATTAGTAAAACTAACAATTATTGATGGGCATTCAGTACTGCAGTTGCATATTCATAGCCTAAAGTTTGTAAGATTTTATAGTTTACTGTAAATGTAAGACTGCCATAAGTGCTCCTGCAAGCCCACTTTAACATCTACCAGCTGCATTGGGGGAAGGAGGCCTTTTTCGCTGCCAGTCAAGATGCATGGAGGAGGATGTTTTCAGCCCTTTTCCACCAGTGAACAAAGCAGGAACAATCAGAAGCAAGCCCCTTGTTTCAATTCCTTGTCAAAGCCTCACTCAATAGTGGGGGTGGACTTGAACTGTCATCCCTCTTACAACCCAATTGGTAGCTCAACATCCTTACCCAGTGCAGCTGTGGCCATTGGGCTTGGTCAGTCAGGCCAAGAGATGGTACTGGGGCCCTAAACAGACCAGTGACAGACACCAGCCAGCATCCTGTTACTGGCACAGGTGCCCATGTGCTTATGCATATGTATGTCTCTTTTGGATGGGGCACTGGAGGCTAATCTCTAGCCCTTTAAGTCCCATCCCAAACTAACTTCCCTGCCAACTGTCAAGACCCAAGTGTTTGCCAGTAGGGAGGGGCAGGAGTGGGTAAGCATTTGAAATGAAGAAGATGCAGCTGGTCTGAGGGAAAGAGAAAGGAGGGTACATTCCCTCTATGACAACCCTATTCCCCCCCCTCCACGAGTAGTGACAGCTCCTCTTGCGGGTTCATAGCTTTTGGGGAGAGGGAGGGTGTGGAACTACATGACTGCAACATTGCTGTCTGCTTGATGCATGATCTTTGCCAGTGGGCATAGCATTTACTAGTATTGCCTTTTGAATACTCCCATGTATGAACAGAATATGCATGGAATACTTTCACCCTGCCACAGGACTACAAGAAACCCAAAAATTATGGTTTTCAGGATTGCTGGTTAAGCCTGTGATGCTGTATGTTGTTTCCCACAGACTTTGGTACAACTTAGTTCATAGGTGATGCCCAGAATTTTGCAAAATCTGCTCAACCGGCGGGAGGCTTAATTTGGTATTTCAGGAAAGAACAATTCCTTCCTGGAAATCTTTTAAAATAGTTTTTTCCACAAAATCCTATTTTGCATTCCTTTGAATTATCTGGTACTTTTCTGATGCGGGGTAGTCTCCCTAAATATCACAATTTTTCATAATTTGATAGTGTGATTGCTCCTGGATAAGCTTGAAAAAATGTTGCCTCATTTTATTAACAACAAACAGTAGTTCACCATTCTTTCTCTATTTTGGGGATTTTTACTCATGACTGCATATGAACTGATATGTTGTGAAATTCTGAAATTGATCTTGTTTATTCTTTTTTACTCTTTTTTTTCAGAAAGCAAAGATAAGTATGAAAATATGAGAGAAGAAAGGCACATGTCATTGCCCACCTGTTCAATAAACTCTTATCTGTCTGTGGGGAGAAACTGCATCACTCAGCCCATTTCTTTTCTTGCCTTATTACATTTATTTTCTCTTTTTACTGATAAGTATCTGCCAAGCAATCACTGAAAAATGAATCTGCTCTATGGACTGCCCAATAATGGATTTCATGAGTATGAGACATGCCTGTTGCGTGCACCCCATGCTCCCAATCCAAATTTTATTTTGTAATATGTGGAGGAATATTAATAATAAACTAAAAAAAAATCTGGTGTAAGAGTATCTATCTTAACTGAAAACTGGATCAACATCTAACATCGTACATTTCCATTTCTGCTGGCAATACATTTTCAAGCAAATACAAAACAGCACTGCATTTAGATTAGGTGGAAAAATGTTACTTCTTGATAATTGTGTCCATTTCATATTGACATCTGTAGTTTGTATGTTGAATTGGTAAAGTGCTCCTTCCACATGATATGCCATGTTCTCCAAATTTACTCTCTAAACTTGTTTTCATTGCTCATATGGTATTGGCCTACATTTCCAAAACAAGCTATTCCACCCAGCTATCTTTATAGTTCATAAGGTGGAGCATTTTCTTTTTCTCTTCCACCAAATATAACTGGTGGAAACAAAACAGAAAGAAGGAAAGGAAAGGAAAGCTGCCTTAGTGCAGTAAAAAGACAGGGTTTGTTTGGAGATTATTCATTTGATTTGGATGCTTCAGTATGCTATGTATATTTTAAAGTGATCTGTTTACACAGCTATGAAAAAGTTGCAGTAGATTTTTACCAGTCAGTTGAACCATGATTTTGGATGAGTAAAGACTTTTCCTTTTTCTTTCTTTCTTTTTTCCCCCTTTCCCCCACTCGTCTAGCTAATCAAGGATGATTTTCAGTTTTCTGGTGACAAAGCAAAGGTCACTGATTATTTGAGGCTGCCATTAAGTTTTATCAAGGATCCATACTCTAAACTACATAACAGTTACAGTTGTTTGCAACTCCTCAGTCTCAGACACCAAAAACAGCCTAAGTATTGGTCAGATCTAGTTTATGAAATCTCCTCCATACACTTAGCTGTGACTTTTAAAATTCTGCAAACAGGCAAAGAAGGAAGATGTATATATCCCAAAGCCCTTTAGCATGGAAGGTGCTTGGGTGGTTTTGAGTTTGAAATTGCAGAATTTTTTTCCTTCCATGTAGTCCAGTACATGATACCTGGTTGTCCAGAGGTTAATACATGGTTCCAGGAATCATAAGGGCTGCGTAATTATGACCTCAGGAATTGACTTTTTAAATGCCAAGCACTAAAAAAAAGATATATTTTTCATTCATTGAGAAAATCGTTTCCTGTTATGTGATCAGCCTGAAATTCTGTTGTGTTTCAGGATAGTTCCTGATAGTCCCTTTATACGTTTTCCCAGAACTGCATTATAAAATCCTGTAGTGTCAGGAATAAAGTTATTTCTTGGGAAAGGGAAAAGAGAAGATTGTTACAAGAGACCTATCACAAGCAAATAAAGAAGTAAAAGATATTTTAATAACATTGATAAAATCTCATGTTTGTATTTATGTAAACTCTAGTCTTTGCTGTTTAACACCTGCATTTTCTTTCTTTTAAGTGCATTTAAAAACATGGTAGCATGTTTCTGTTTTGTAGATGTCCTATTCCCTTCAGTATCAACAGTATGTATATTGCCATACTAAATTAAATAACAAAGATCGCTATGTGCAATATTGTATTTAGTGTTTCTATTCCAATTTTTTTTAGGATGTTAATTTATATGAAAAATAAAATAAATAATGAGATCAAAGTTGTTTTTCTGTATATAATATTGGTTGGGAGACTGAATTCCAAGTAATCTGTTTTGCCACTAAGCCAGTTGTCAGTAGTGGACTAGATGAGGGTAGGCAAGACAGACATATTCCTGCTCAGTTGGAAGGCAGATTAGGAAATAAGGGTTTATCCTGTGTGGTATGAGGTTACACTATCCTTGAAATCTATGGCTTGATGCGTGAATGAACTCTTAAACTGATGCCCAGGTTTCAACAGGTTTATACATAAAATTAGTGTGTGAGTTGTGCCTATTCCTAGTGATGTCAGACACATGTCTTTATTACTAACCATTTAAATGATTCCACTTGGATCCGTGTTTGCAAACAGTTTAGAAATTTCAGTAGCTCCAAAAAATGATGGCCAGAGTGCTGACCAGGGCCAGGTTCGTGGAATATATAACTCCCTTGCTGAAACAGCTTCACTTGTTACTGGTTCATTTCCAGGCATGATTGAAAATGGTGGGTATGACCTATGAAGCTCTTTACGGTTGACGTCGTATCTCCATGGTCCTGGTCATCTTAAGATCCTAGGTGAAGTCTTTCTCAGAGATAGAGGATGCACAAACACACTTTGCTCTTTCACTTTTTCTTCAGTTTATAATCTTTTGTCTTTTGGGAGGAGATTCCTTCCCAGTCTTTTTAACTTCTGCTGGACTGTTCATTTTCACCTTAAAAAATGTGTAGATCTGAAGAAGTGGGATTCAGCAGTTGTAAAGTAAGAAGAGGTATGGAGTACATCCTCATTTACCTTATAATTTAAGGTACTTCATACCTTTTCTTACTTTACAAGACCAAGATCATTCTGCTATTATGTCAGGTGTTACTACTTGGAGTTTTTGTCCATCAGTTATTTATATTCTGTCCAAGAATCTAGGAATCAGTGATGTATGATCAAATAATGTATCATGTTGCAAATAGTGCCAGTTTTTGTAATTGTGCAATTGTGAAACTATGATAGTTTCATTCAGATGTTTTGTCTGTACATTTGAAATTGCTCCCAGAGCACCTATCACTGTCACTATTGGAATCACAGTTGTTTCTTTTCACAGAAGTGCTGAACTTGAACTTGTACATCTCAGTATTTCATAAACATCTTCATCCAACAATGGCCACAACCTTTGTGGTTGTGGTCTCTGGGCAAACAAGCCTCCAAAAGAATTTGATAAATTGCACACAATGCACAATGTCACACTATGCAGGTTTTAAAACTTTTTTTTCATGAAATATTCAGAGAAGGATCTAACTAGGATTTATATCCTTCATTATGTTGTTCTCAATAGGATAGCTTTAAACAAGCCCTAAAACATTCCACTCACTGATCTCTCTCTCTCTCTCTCTCTCTCTCTCTATATATATATATATATATATATATATGAGACAATAAGATTACTCTTTTTTTAAAAAAAAAGTGGTGTCACTAATCACTCCCATCCCCCTTCCCTTTGAAGGAATGCTAGTCATATATTGGGTTTTGGTGGTCTCTTTCAAAAGAAACTTGGTGTTCCTGTTCTCGACTCATCTTGCTCCCCCCCATCTGACCACAACAATTTGTGGAGACAGGAAGAAAAGCCCACAGTAATCAAAAAGAGTAGCATAATTAGAGGTGGTCTCATTGTTGGTAGTTTCATGTCTGCAATTTATGCTCCTGAATTTTGTTTGTAACTGGCAATAGCTATTCAATCAGTACAGCAAAAACTGTTATCAAGAACTGATGTATTCAAAAGAATGTTCCATATCATGTATTTTTAGGGGGGGCCTGGCAGCCCAAGGGAAAAGAGTTGAAATTGTTTTCCTGATCTACTCTCTGTGTTGGACCAATTTTGGAAAAATATGACAACCTGCAGGTGACTGATTAATATATTTACCACAAGATGGCAGGCTGATGTATGAAAAGCACAACATTTTTATGATTTGGAAAGACATTTATTCTCATACAAATTAGATAGACATTTATTTGTATAAAATAGTCAATGTAGACTACTGATCTGCTGATTCTAGATCCCACAGATATGCCCTTACAATATTCTGCTGCAAACAGTCCTGTGAACTCAAATGAGTAAGAAGGCACCAGATTTCTAGCATTAGGATGAATAGTTTGAATATGGGGAAAAGGTACACCTATAGGGAGGAAAGTTTGAGTTGCATCCAAATGTGAGATCATATCTAAGAGAAGACCTACAGAAATAAAGGTCTGATGATTTCAGTGTATCTATTCTAGTTCTGTTCTAATTAAATATGGATGCAACCCATTGTTCAAAAGATGGTTCCTGGCAGGAGACCTTTGGCATAAGAATTCGTTTTCTACAATACCTAATTAATCGTAATTGCTTTGCTGGATCAGACCAATGTTGTTTACTTAGCCCACCATTTTGTGTCCAAGAGCAGCCAGCCAGATAACCCCAGGCCATCTTAACTAGGATGAGAAGATGGCAGTCTTCCCATATTTTGTCTGCACCATCTGACATTCAAAGGCAGGCCTTATTTTATTATTTAATTAATTAATTAGTTTCTACTCTACCTATCCAACATATTGCTCAGAGAAGCTTGGATGACAAAACAAGATTGATATGTAATACTCCAAGCAATACATTATTCTCATGTGTGCGTGTGTGTCCGTGCATGTGCGTATGTCCCAGTACATGGGGAATATGTGGTCATTATACTGTGAAGAGAAATAGACATTGCATTGTTAACTGGTGAAGACATTGAGAAATACACATGGATGTGCTTAAGGGCAAACCTAACATCAGCATGCTATTATGCTTTTTATTTTTAAATAATTTCTGCTGAAGAGAATGAGACTAAAGTGGTGCACAGATTGGCACTCTGTGCCAGCCTGTGGGCGGAGCCACAGCGCAGTATCCACACGCTAGACACCGTGACTCCTCCTTTCTAGATGGTGTGTGGCATCATGGCATGACCCCAGCGCTTCATCTAGACAATGCAGCATCAAAAGGGCATCATAAAGCCGCACCACCACAGCTATGACACCCTGTAAAGGGCATAAGAAGGAACCACTTTTTGCTGCTCCTTTTTGCTCTCTCCAGAGCCCCAATCAGTGCCATGGCATGTGGCTGCTGTGGCACTGATCCAGCAGTAAAGGGGTGGTTCCATGCTGCTCATATGTACAGCCCCTTACTTTCAGGTAATGTGTACAGAATAACAGCCTCACAGTGCATCCTATACATGTTTACTCAGACATAGGTCCCACTCAGTTCACTGATTTCACCCTTCTTCACATGGGGAAATGTGGAATGTTTCAGAATAACATATGTTTTAGGAACATTTGATTCATCGTGTGTTTGTGTATGCCACACAAATGCAGTGTGAGAAAAATAGCATAGTTGGGTAGATGGAGAGAAGGGAGAAAACCTGAACTATTTGCAGGGGCTTGACATTCCCATCTTTTTTTCTTATGTGGTTTGTCTTTCCTCCTTTGTTACCTAGTTACCTCCTTTGTTACCTACCTTTGTTACCAATTGGCAATAGGACCAATTATCAAGAGTGGATATCTTCAAAAAGAGGCTGGATGCTCTAGCTGTAATTGCTGTACTGATGGAGGCAGTTTGGATTTGATGGACTGAGGCCTCTTCCAGTTCCATTATTCTATCTTTCTACCCATAGAATGATGGAACCTTTTAAACCAAATTATCATTTAAGCTTTACAAAATAAAAAGAAAGTGATGATATATGAATTCCATATATTCCTAGAGTATCTTTATTTGTTCTATAATTTAAAAATAATACACCTGTAAAATAATTACATTATAGTTATAATATTTCTTCCATTTTGTTTTCATTTATAAAACAAAAATTAAATATTATCAACCATTACAAGGTCAACTCAACTCTTAGTTAATAAACAAAAACAAACTCAAGGAGACACCCCCCTACACACACACACACACACACACTGCAGCATATATGTTTGTCACAAATTGGTAAGGAGTTGGGTGTGTAACTGGATTTCTCTTTCATCTCACATTATTCCTAACATAGTTGCTGAATAAATTTTCATCTAAGTTATAACCACCAGAAGCTGATGTTAGGTTCTTGTCCTTCAAGAATCAGCAGTCCTGGACCCTAAGCCTGTACATGATGACTTGGGCACCCGAATGGTTCTCATCCATCCATCTTGTCCAAATATGAGTTTTGATAAGCTCATGAATTGTTGTGATGTATAGCAACTGCAGCATACACCATCAGTCTCAGCATTCTGTGTTGTACTTTCCTGAGTGCAGATTTGCCATTGTGTAACAGCAAGGTAGAAAAATATAAGGATAACTTAACTGCCCAATCCCTCCTCCCCGTGCCAATCCCCATAAACCGATTCATGAGCACTAGCAGAGATCAGTCCCCCAAAGCTTCTTAAAACAGCCAGTCTCACATAATAGAGAACTGTGCCACTGAACCCTTGAGTTGGCACCAAACCCACAGCTTGAAGGAAACAATTTCTTTAACCCTTAAAAAAAATCCTCATAATACTAGATTTCTTCAGCTACAGGCACGGCAAATGCAAAGTTCCATGTCATGTGATGGACCACTGTCATAGTTACCAAACCAATTTTCGAGGCTGCATGTGGAATATCCTAAATGTCTGCATGTGGAATATCTAAAACCTAACATGCAACATGGTATGAATTAGGATGATCAAGTTACATTATACATACTACACATTTCCCCCCTACATAGATACAGTTTTCAAAAAGGAAGCAGAGATTGATTCAGCTTTGTTATAAAATGCAGTATTTTGTCTGTTTTTGCCACTGTGTTTTAATAAATTAAACACAATATTGTTTACTTCTACAAAAAGTACTGTACTGATTCAGCATAAGAATGGGATAAATATGCAACAGTGACTTGATGGAAGGAAGGCTTAAGTTAATGCAAAAATTGGGTGAGAAAATTAACAGTACTAAAAAAATCCTGTCATTTTCAATGGACAACCTGATCCAATAGTTGAAGATGCTTTTTCTTAGCCCTTCAGGTACTTAAGTCATCTCACAAAATATGCATGCTTACGTCTATATTAACAAGACTAATAACACTTTGCTATTGCTGCAGTACAAGTGAAACATTGCAGTCGAAATGTGTGCTTGAGGCAATCTAGCTGACAAGGTATAATTCCATCCTTGGTCGCTCAAGTGGGAAGTGGCAGGTTGATTATCTCCATGGAAGATAAGGCTCATGTGCCATTTCAACTGCCTTTATCAGCCAGGTTTCATAGGGACTGTTCCCGAATATATCCATGACAGCAGTACAGCCCAAGAAAGAAATCAGTAGGCTGTCAATAGTGAAATGAAATATTTCAAAACTGAGAAAGAGAAAAGTATGAAGACTTCACTAGGCCATCTATTCATCCAAAGGCAGGGATGGCATTCCACATAGTGGAAGTGTTAAGTGTTGGGTATGAACCAATAGCCACCAAAGTGTTCTTAACCTCATGACTGATGCTGCCTTTGCCTTTAGTAATACAGACCCAATGGTCAAACAGTTGCTTTGGTAATAGTGAATAAAGCCTCAGAACAGCCATTATTCCCAGTAGACAAATGGTGCTGCTCCAGGAACATCTCACCCAAGAGAAATAAACACAATCGGCCAGTTTGTCTCTGAAAAAAGAAGAGGTGATGATAACTCTGGCTAGGTCAATGGCTGGCCCTTACTTTCTCTGTTTGCCTGTATTGCTCAGGTTCACAGACATGCAGCGACACTGCTTGACTCTCTGGATTTTCTTAAGTCGGAAAGGTGGATCCAGTTCAGGACACTCTAGTTCCACAGTGAAGGAGGTGACTTTTTGAGGCTTGCAGAAGGCACAGGACTGGAATGACTCTTCTTCCTTCTTCACATGCCGTGGGATATAGAAAGAGTTGCACTGGCCATAGCAGAAACGGTTGATGATAGTACGACTGATGCAGCCCTCCTCACTGACAGTCTGCCGCAAGGGTTGTGTTTTGCACCAGTCACTTTTCAGGTACTTCCTTTCTGTGACCACCAAGGCCTCCTGACTAGAGGCCAGCACCTCTTTGTTTAGATGTTGTCGCCTTTCTGAGTTGTTGCTCCTGCTGTCTTTGTAAGGGGAGGGGATGGCTCCTGCTGGACGATTTTTTCTGGTTTCTGATACTTGGACCAGAGTGGTCACAAGAACAAAGGAGAAAACAAGCTTCCAGATCATCCTGCAGGGAGAAAATAAATTCAGGACTGAATTGATAAGTGTTGAAAATAATCAAATGTCCTTAAGCGTATCATTCTAAGTTGCTATGTTATGGCGGGGGGAGGGAGAGAAAAACTTTGGTTTGGTTTACACAAATATCTAAAAATGTGATTGCAGATTCTCTAGGCACATTTGACTGCTCTTATATGAGTATCATAAATATCCCCCTTGCTTTGTGAACAATCCTGGCTATTTTGTCTTTTTCAACAGGACTTTTTCATGTTGACATCTGAAGGGTTACTCATGAAGGAAAACAGGCCAAAGTGATGTTGAACTACCTAGTCAGTAACAATGTCACTGGCCAAAGCAGCAATGCTCAACAAATAGGGATGTAATTCATCACTAAATTTCATCTTGAAGGTAGCAATGAGTAATTTCAAGCAATTTTCCTGCCACTGCCAGAAAGTCTTTGAAAATCAGAGTTTTCAAAGGCTAGTCACCATTTGGGATTTATTCTGTGGGGGGGAAATCCCATGCAGTTGTTTTACACAGAAATCAGTAATATTGTACAGGAAATAGCCTTTTTTACATGGAAGATAATATTTCAACAACAAAATTAGAAGGTTAAGAGCTGATATGATAGCCATGTTTAAACATCTGAAGGGGTCTCATATTGAGGAAGGCTTCTTGAACCAGTCATTTGCTCACATTTTCCTTTCCAAATGTTCTAGAGTATAGCTACTTTATTATTCTATGAAATATTATTATACTATCAAACAGAAAATGCTGTTTTCTGAGCAGGGAATGTTGTACTGTAATTGGGGATTACTTATTCTGCATAAAATTCACACATAATTTTCATAGAAAACAACTTTTTCTGCACATAAAACAGTCTTTTATGCACATGAAGTAATATTCCTCCACTGAAATATTATTTTCTACAAAGAAAAGGCTGTTTCCTGTGGAGAATGTGCTGGTTTGTATGCAAAACAACCATGTGTAAATTTTGCACAGAATAAGTGCCAAACTGCAAAGATTATCATCAGTCCAGTATTCTTAGCATCATAGTTTCTCAACACATCAAAAAAATATGTTTTCAACCATTTAAAAATACTGTTTAATATTATTTATGTCCCTCCATAAAAGAAACAGTCTGAAGGATCTTTATCTTAAAGGCTGTGCACACCAGCCATAAAATCCATCCTGGGGGGTCGAGTAGGGGCATGGTGTCCATATAAAACATGCCCCGACTCTGCCCCCAGGATGGCATGACACAATGCACCACTCTGGTGCTGCACACAGTGCATGATGTCACGATGCTCCTATGGTGCTGCATCCACCCAATGCAGATCCAAAAGAGTGTCTTAAAGCCATGGTGCCATAGCTATCAAGCCCTTTCCAGGTTGCAAAAAGGAGCTGCTTTTTGTAGCTCCTTTTTTGCACGCTGGAAAGGTCAGATTGGGGCTGTGGTGTGCAGTTGCTACAGCCTCAATCTGGTGCATTTGAAGCGGCTGCACACTGCCCCTTAGGAGTGGTCTGCACAGTCCCTTAATCAATATCTCAGGGCAAAAAGGGAAGCTAATTAACAGTTAGTGGTTCTTCTAATAAGTATTTGTTTTCACCAGGTGAAAAACCCTATGAAGGACATTAAGGTTGCAGTCTTTATTTAAAGAGACAGCACCAAGGAACTCACTCAAAACTAAATGAACAAGTTACAGGAATGGGACAAACCAGAGGCAGGTATCAATAAAGATGAAAGCATGGTCACTTACAGTAAAATTAGGAAACAAGGATTAAGTTATCAGGAGACTCCCCACCACCAATGTATCTGTGTGTGTGCATGTGGTGCCTTGGCTTTGTCAGCTAGAAGAAAAAGAACAGCAAAGACAAATCCAGAATGGCTAGACCTGTATCTGCAAGGATTATCTCAGAAGAATAAAGCCTTGGGGAATTTGCCTCATTTCAGTTTGGACAGAAGCAGGCTTATGTGTCTGTACCTCTCACTAGACCAGGAGGCATACAGGCAGTGGCCATTCCATTTCTGATCCAATCTGCCATTCCATTTACCAGTATTGTATTCTCAGACCCCACGTAGAAATCTGTAATTTAAGCTGAGAGGAAAAGAAAGGTTTCATCTACCTTGCTTACTGGACAGCTGATTCTTACTGGAGAGCTGCCTTTGTCACTGGGGGTCCCAAACACAACTCTGTTCTGTGGTGACACATCAGGAAAGATCCCTATAAATACAGTGTCCTACATATTTTCCATTTAGTGCCAAATCATGGGCAAAATCTATTGAGCATTTTATGTATTCAACAGATACCTCCTCTTAAAACAAGGCATGGCAAAGTGTAGCCCATCAGTAGCTATGGCTACAAAGCAATTTGGCCAATAAAATGCTCCAGAATGGATATAAGCTTTCACACATTCCATTCATACATTGAAGGATAATTTCAAAATTTTTCTTCATGTACAAGAGATTATGAGACCATTTGCCAATATTGATGATATTTCATACTTTGGGACTTGTTGCAAAAAAAAAAAAAAAAAAAAGATTGAATCAAACATTTCTTTTGTTCAAAATAGTATTTTTACACAGAAAACATTTATTTTGTACAAAATATACCTTCTGCTAAAAATGTTGAGGACTATGCAAAAATCCCAAAACTTGGATAGATTTGTGTGCAAATGACATTTTAACATAAGAGTCTCAAACTCTTGCAGTGTTCAACCATTTTGTCAATTGGGTGTCTCAATGGAGTTTATCATATGACGGAATTTGGGGGTATAATGTAATGGCAATCCAAAAACAATCATGGGGTTTTACGTTATTGCGAATGAGTGTATCTCACACAATTTCGGGCAATGGGAAGTCTTTCCAAACGCAATCATGGGGTTTCACGTAATTGTGTATTAGAGTATCTCATGCAATTTCAGGCAATGGGGGGATGCATTCCGAACGCAATCAGATTTCATGTAAATTCGCTCAACTAGCAAATGCATGTAATTGCGAATTGGCTCCATTTGCAATTGAGAGAAATTCCTCCCATGTGATAAACTCCAATGTGTTGAGCCACTCTTTTTCACAGAATCACAGAATTTTAGGACTATCTAGTGCAACCCCCAACATGCAGGAATATGTAGCTAAAACACTCCTGCAAGATGGCCATCTAATTTCTGTTTAAAGATCTCTCATGAAAGAGAAGAATATTTACAAGCCTTCTTAACATCCCTACTTTCAGGATCCCTTCCTCCAATGCTGTGTCACTCCCCTAAAATGCTTATGAAAAACTGATGTTTTCTGCTATTAGAAACTGATGTTCTTATCTGAAAGGACACAAGGTTCCCTGATCCCCCAAGCTGGGATAAAAATGAAAATGAAGTTATTTCCCCCCCCCCCCACCAGCACCACCACACACACACATTTCAAATTCTAATGTGGCGGTGGTCAGTTGTGAATACCAAAGTCAAGATTGGCTATGCCACTTTACTTCCAATTTATATGTATAGTTGTAATATCTGGACAATGAAGAAAACTAGGAAGAGAATCAACTCATTTTAAATGTGGTGCTGCTGTGGATTAGACTGCCAAAAGAGAAATTATTGGATCCTAAAGCAAATCAAGCCTGAACTCTCCCTAAAAGCCAGCATGACTAAACTGAGGCCATAATACTCTGGCCATACCATGAAAAGACATGACTCACTAGAAAAGACTATAATGTTTGGTAAGGTATAAGGCAGTAGGAAAAGAGGAAGATTGCATTAAAGATAGATAGACTCAATCAAGAAAGCCACATCCCTGAGTCTGTAAGACCTGAGCAGGACTATTGAGGATAGGGTAACTTGGAGTTCCTTCATTTGTAGGGTCACCATAAATCATAGATGACTTAATGGCTTTTAACAACTGTCCTGGGAATAAAAAATATATTCCTTGGATGGTCAGATGTTGTCCATTCTATCACTTGTTCAATACTTTAAAATATAAGTTGTGTTATGAAAGTTTGTAAGGGTGAGTTTATCCTTGCTTTGGGATGACTATCAACTCTTTTGCCCTCATATATAAATAATGATTTTCAGAATTTTTCCCTGAGGGAGGAAAAAAAACTGTACCGTGATATTGTTTCCTGTGCAGAAAATGCATTTTCTTTGCAAGGAATAACACTTTGACAAAGAAACATAATTGACTATGCAGAAAATGCTGTTATCTGTGCATAACAATCAACTTGCTTGAAATAAGTCCTGAGACATACTTACAGTGGGAAAAATTGTTAAAATTACCTGTTGCTTCTTCCAAGAAAGTTAGTAGAACATTGCATTTCTAGGAAAGGGCAATCCCAGATATGCAATAGTGAGTCAGAACCTAGAAAAATCACCTAAGATTCATTTTTATTCTGTACTACAAGTCTAGCTCAGCCTTCTGCTGCTTGGTGTGCTCTGGATGGTTTGAACTAAGATTCTCAGGATTCCAGAACCATTACCTATGCTACTTGCAGTACATAGGAGGCGGACGTTCAAAGTATCCACAGAACACAGAGTCGGGGTAGGCTGCTCTAGATACAAGGTAAGAAAATATGTCTTACCTTTCTAGGTTAGCACTAGCTTAATAAGGAGGCTTAGGACTGGTTGAGGTGGCCTCATAGAAGTATTTTAGGAGCAAGTAGACATGTTGCTGAGCTTGAGAAATTGTGTGAATCATCTTGTCAGTCACTGTGATTGGATTGTAATGGTAGTACAATTGAACAAGTATAATAAATACTTTAAAGTAGGGGTGGAGTATTTTTAGGCTCATTGAGCCTACTTAGAAAATGTTTATGGGGCCATGTTCCACTATTGGGGCAGGCCTGAGAGTTCATCAAGGACAAGAACTGAGTGGGTAAGGCAGGACATAATTCTTACCTGGTCATTTTTCTTGCAGAAGTACAAAGCATTGCTTAATTCTAGGGATGTTTATTCAGGAATAAACCCCGGTGCAACAATCTTCCTTTTTGCAAAGCACAGCTGAGTTCCAAGCTACAGCTTTCCTAGCTGAAAAGCTCAGTTTGGTTCTAAACTTTAAATACACAGCAGAAGAAGCTTGTTGCTGGGAATCCCCATGATCTTTCTAGAGGTTCCCTATACCTGCTTTAAATACTCCCAAAGACTTACAAAAGGATTATTTTGCTGGATGCATAAACACAATGGCTAGTGGGTGCATAAAAGTCTGAGTTAAGATTAATATATAAAAATTATGTAGCTACTTACCTCAGTAGAGAATTGATGCCAATGTCTTGAGCCATTCAGTCTGACTTTCAGAAAGTTCTGAATACTGCCTTAACAAGAAACAAAACAAAACAATACAATTATTACCATATTTTATGTTCTAAAGTTGATGAACATTATCACTTCATTATCAAACACATAGCTAAAACTCTGCATAAATTTATGCATAATATTTCAGAATGAACACTATTGAATGGTACTTGTGCATTGGTCCTGTTCCTTAAGAAAGTTATTTCCTAACATAAAATACTTAACAAAGTACCTAACATAGAATAACATAAAATAATTTTCAAAGCTGAAAATCATAGAAATTGATGGCAAATCAACAGTATTCATCTATAAATAAGTGTGTTCAGGATCACAGCCAGAATGTAAAACTATTATGTTCATCAAAAGATTCCAACCAGTCTTCAGAGGAATCAAAGCTTTTTATTTGACCAAACAGTGGGTCACCATGGCCAAAACCATTGGAAGTCAACTGAATGTTCAGGCCAAATTCCTTTCCAATCAGCTAATTACAGCCTTCTCTGGAGATGCAACTGAATCTAGTATGATTCCTTTCCTTTCTTTGTTGGCAGCTTCAGGAACATACAAACAATGAGTCAGAACTTCATCTGAATCAACGCTCATTTCTTTATTGTAAAACCAAGTTAGTGCAAAATAAATGTGTCCCATTGCTGTGGCTTCTGATCTTCTTGTGCCTCCTGCTTATGATACGTAAAAGCAAGAGGATGAATTCACCCACTACTTGCCTTGTGTTTGCATTTTATTGTTTCCTGCTCAGTTATATGAATCCAAGCCTGCAGCACTCTGTGCAGATTCCTTCAGATAACTTAATCAGAATTTCCTTCCTTCCTTCTCTCCCAGTTCTACTGTACAAGTATGGTTCTGTAAACATCACTTCCCAAAAGAATGCTGGAGAATCTAGCAAACATCTTGTATTCTTATTATGAATTATCTGGGCAGGGAGAATTAGTTTATTGCTTGATTGTGTTTCTGAATTGTCCATTTACTCAATGAATGCTTGCGGTGATTTGTAATCAACCATAAGAACAATAAAATGCAACAATTCCAAACTAAACTAAAACCAGTTTTCTTCCTGTCTCTGCAATAATCCCAGTACAATTATGCTTGCTGTTAGGTCACATTTTATCTTTAAGCAATACCCTCAGAGTTAAAATTCTGTTTTTAAAACTTCCTAGATTGTTGTTCAATTGCCCATTTGTTGTAGGAGGGTAAGCTGACCAGATGCAAAACAGAAAAAGGCATCCTTTAATACATTTGTAGAAGACAGTATTTCAGCAGGTATAGTTTGCATAAATTGCCTGAATATTGTGAAAGTACCAGATCCTGTTTGATTTCAGTTGAGTGGGTTCAGACCTGATTAGCAGTTGCATGGAGATTCCCAATGAATATCTGCTTCTGCTCATTATATTTAGAGGAAATGCAAAGTATTCTTTGCCTAAGAAAATCCTGTGATTTATGGGAGTCACCATGAGTTAAGAGGCAACTTGAAGGCAATTTGTCCAAAACGTACACCTGCTGATTTTCCTTTCTACAAAACTGTTAAAGGTGCAGGAGCTCTGTCCTCTGTTGTATCTCTCTACCCAAGGAGAGAGGCTGAGGGCATCCAGTAAAATGTGCTGTCATTCAAAGAACCACTGTAAAACACACACATACACACACACACACACACGACAAACACATGGAGGGAGGCTATTGGTACAAGATGCTAAGCCATATGGCCATCCATAAAAAAAGTCATAATGTAAACCTGGTGCAAAAGAAAATAATAAGTAGACATGGTCAATGGTGATAGCTGATGGATGCTATACCCTGACATCTGGGTAATCAGTGCTTCTTCATTTCTGCCCTAGAGCTTTGGTTTTTGAGTAGTGGTCATTTTTTTACTAGTGTTTTTGATTTAAAAACTTGTGATTCTATTTTAACTGCTATGACAACATCCTATGGGATCCCAAGCTTTTCCGTTTAGGAGGAGGGGCATTTAGAATTTTCAGGCAGATTGCTCTAGTGCCTCACCAACTATAAACCCCATGAGTCCATAGGATGCAGTCATGACAGTTAAAGTGGAATCAAAGTGGTAGAACTGAGCAGTGTGAAACAGATGCAAGGAAAAAATGTGCTCTGCTTCTGAACCTCAATAGTTTTTCTTGACCCAATGAGCAAGTCACTAGGAAATGATAGTTAAGGCAAAGTAACAGTTGAGGAAAAGGTACACTGATGTGAATTGGTTACACAATATTTGTAAGCAGCTGAAACCCTTTGTTGATCAGTCAAAAGAGCAGACCTGATCTTGAAGTGTTATGACATTGGACTCTTTCAGACGTGGGAAATTGGAAGTATAATCCAAGGGCAATCCAAACGCAATCCTGGGGTTTCACGTTATTGTGAATTAATTCTTCTCACGCAAATTCGGGCAAAAGGGAAGTCATTCTAAATGCAATCATGGGTTTAACGTTATTGCGAATTTAAGCTTCTCACGCGATTTCGGGCAAGGGGGGCTTATTTTCGGGTAATGGGAAGTCATTCCGAATGCCTTCCGAACGGAGCAGGGGTTCAGGTAAATTCGCTAAACAAGCAAATTTACATGAATCCACATTGGCTCCATTCGGAATTGGGAGAAATTCCTCCCGTTTGAAAGAGTCCTGTGTTACGTGAACTGCTCTTACCTACTGAGACCTAAATGCAGAGTGCACTGTTCTACTGAAGTGAAAGCTTCATTATCTCTTCTCTTACTATTACTGATGGGAGATGTAGTTCAACAATATCTGGAAGGCCACATGCTGCCCACCATGGCCAATAATAATAATAATAATAATAATTTTAATCTGTTGCCTTTTGACAGAGCTCTCTGACATCCTCAAGGCTCTAGCATCAGACAGTTCTGATACGCATGTTGTTGTTGTTGTTGTTGTTGTTGTTGTTGTTTTATTCATGTATTTCTTGTTTCTTTCCCCATAATAGTACAGGTGGCTAACAACAATACAGGCATAAAAACTATAAAATAGATTTGATAAAAATATAAATATAAATGTTATTTTAAAAGCAATTAAACCATCTATAAAGTTAAAACATTAAAAATATTAAAATATATTAAATGATTATACAAACCATAAAACTTCACAGCACATCATTAAAAGCCCACCCCATCCAACTTCTAAAAGTCTGGTGGCATGATAATATTTGTTAGTTGTTGACACATGATCAAGAAGGAAACCAAACTTGCCTCCCTAGAGAGAGAGTTCCAATGACTGGGAGAAGCCACTGAAAAGACCCTTTCCCTTCTTTCACCAAATGAGCCTGAGAAAGTAGTGGGACAGAAAGAAGGGCTCTTCTAGATGATGTTAGAGCTCCAATGGGGTCATAAATGGAGATAAATGGCCCCACTTTACAGAATGAGAACTAGTGTTGCCAGAGTGAAAACTGGATCAGACTCCTGTATCTTTAATGGTTGTGCAGAAGATTAAATTTCAGCAGGTGTTGCTTACTACCTGGTTGCGTCGTAAGTTATATTTTTGATATTCCCTTTCTGGTTATTAAAGGTATAGGAATCCTTTCCAGTTTTCAGTCTTTCATCCCTAGATATTGTCCTGTGCCACATCAAATCCACTGCAGAAGTAACACTTTCTTCCAAGTATCTATCAGCCAGAGTGAGTCCTAGTCTAGCTCAGTCTGGGGCTACAGCTTTCTGTCTTCCAGACAAATCAGGATACTTTTCTGATTCTTTAATATCTGAAGGGCAGGGCAAAGTCTGGCAGACAGCAGCTGCAGCTTTGGCTGTTGCAGCAATACAATTACTAGATAAGCCATATCTGGCAAACTTCCCCTTGCCAGGATAGCACTTCGATAATACCTCAGTCCTCTTTTCAAGGCTGGGCTTTTGTAGCCTGGGCTGCAGGTCAGCTCTTCCAATACTTCTTGCTCTAAAGTGCCAGACCTTGAAACAGTCATATCACACACAATGTTCAGCCAACACAAAAACATTTTAAAGATTGTTATTTGACAATTAACAGGGATCCTTTCTTTTATAAAATGCATCTCTGGTTCCACAGAGTGCTACAATCCTACAATGCCCTTGCATTCAGTTTCATCCATGGTCATAATATGATTAGGGATCCTCCCAGTCATTAAAAGACTGCAGAAGAATGTTGCCTCATCATTTACAATGTCTTTCTCAAGTATCAGGAAATATATTGAAAAGTGCCAGAGCTTTGTTCTGTGGAGTATCATTTGACCTAGAAGCACTCTGGTGCAATCTCCACCCTTAAATGCCACACTATCCTGATATTTGCTGGAAGTCAAATTCAGCCAAATCCTCAAGGTCTAGCAAATTCCTCACTTGCCTGGAAGACAATTTCATTGTCCAAAAGGTGGAAGAAGCAACAAGGGGATCAGCCATCTTAGATCTTATCTTAACCAACAGGGAAGACCTAGTTGATGGGGTGCAAGTGGTCGGATCCTTAGGTGGAAGTGACCATGTCCTCCTGGAGTTTGCTATACAGTGGAAAGATGAAGCTAGGCATAGTCAGACACGAATTCTAGACTTTAGGAGAGCTGATTTCAATAAACTTAGAGAAATACTGGGGGTGATCCCATGGTCAAGAATACTAAAAGAGAAGGGAGTTCAAGATGGATGGGAGTTCCTCAAAAGGGAGATACTGAAAGCACAATCTCAGACAGTTCCAATGAGGAAGAAAAATGGGAGATGTCTCAAGAAACCGGTATGGATGACTAAGGAACTTATAACTGAGCTAAGTTTTAAACGGAACATGTATAAAAAATGGAAAAATGGGGAAATCACCAAAGAGGAATTCAAACAAATAGCCAGCACATGTAGGGATAAAGTCAGAAAAGCTAAAGCGCAAAATGAACTCAGGCTTGCTAGAGAGGTTAAGAACAATAAAAAGGGCTTTTTTGGATATGTCCGCAGCAAAAGGAAGAAGAAGGAAATGGGAGGACCACTGCGTGCAGAAGATGGCAAAATACTAACAGGGAACAAAGAAAAGGCAGAATTACTCAACACCTTCTTTGCTTCAGTCTTCTCAGAAAAGGCAAAAGGTGCTCAACCTGAGGACAGTGAAGAAGGGGACAGAGTGGGGGAATTTCAGCACAGAATAAGTAAAGAGACAGTACAGGAATACCTGGTTAACCTAAATGAATACAAATCTCCAGGACCAGATGAACTACATCCAAGGGTATTAAAAGAACTGGCAAAGGTAATATCGGAGCCATTGGCAATAATCTTTGAGAACTCCTGGAGAACAGGAGAAGTCCCAGCAGACTGGAGGAGGGCAAACGTTGTCCCCATCTTCAAAAAGGGAAAAAAAGAGGATCCCAGCAATTATCGTCCAGTTAGTCTGACATCAATACCAGGAAAGATTCTAGAGCAGATCATTAAGCAGAGAGTCTGCGAACATTTAGAAGCCAATGCCATAATCACAAAAAGCCAACACGGGTTTCAGAGAAAGAAGTCATGCCAAACGAACCTGATCTCTTTTTTTGATAAAATTACCAGCTTGGTAGATGAAGGGAATGCTGTGGATATAGTTTACCTCGATTTCAGTAAGGCCTTTGACAAGGTTCCCCATGACATTCTTGCAAACAAGCTTGAAAAATGTGGGATAGACAAGTTAACTGTTACATGGATTTGTAATTGGTTGAGTGGCCGAACTCAAAGGGTGCTCAACAATGGCTCCTTTTCATCCTGGAGAGAAGTGACCAGTGGGGTCCCACAGGGCTCTGTCCTGGGCCCAGTGCTGTTCAACATCTTTATTAATGATTTGGATGACAGAATTGGGGGCATACTTATCAAATTTGCAGATGACACTAAACTAGGAGGAGTAGCTAATACCCCAGAGGACAGGATCAAAATTCAAAATGACCTGAATAGACTAGAAAGCTGGGCCAATGCTAACAAGATGAAATTCAACACAGAGAAATGTAAGGTTCTGCACTTAGGGAGGAAAAATGAAATGCACAGATATAAAATGGGGGACACCTGGCTGAAAGAGACCACATGTGAAAGGGATCTAGGAGTCCAAGTAGACCATAAACTGAACATGAGTCAACAATGCGATGCAGCAGCTAAAAAGGCCAATGCAATTTTAGGCTGCATCAATAGAAGTATAGTGTCTAGGTCAAGGGAAGTAATGGTGCCACTCTATTCTGCTTTGGTCAGGCCCCACCTGGAATACTGTGTCCAGTTCTGGGCACCACAATTCAAAAAGGATGTGGAGAAACTGGAGCGGGTCCAAAGGAGGGCAACTAAGATGGTGAAGGGTCTGGAAACCATGCCCTATGAAGAACGCCTTAGGGAACTGGGGATGTTTAGCCTGGAGAAGAGAAGGTTAAGAGGTGATATGATAGCCCTGTTTAAATATTTGAAGGGATGTCATATTGAGGAGGGAGCAAGCTTGTTTTCTGCTGCTGCAGAGATTAGAACGCGGAACAATGGATATAAATTGCAGGAAAAGAGATTCCACCTCAACATTAGGAAGAACTTCCTGACAGTAAGGGCTGTTCGACAGTGGAACACACTCCCTCGGAGCGTAGTGGAGTCTCCTTCCTTGGAGGTCTTTAAGCAGAGGCTGGATGGCCATCTGTCGGGGATGCTTTGATTTGGAGGTCCTGCATGGCAGGGGGTTGGACTGGATGGCCCTTGTGGTCTCTTCCAACTCAATGATTCTATGATTCTATGATTCTATGACTACACAGGAATCCACAAAATGGGAATATGTTCCTAAACACACAGTACATAAGGAATACAGTTTTGCAAACTGCAAAAAGGATTTTGATTGGCATTTAGAATTGTAATTATAGTTCTGTATCTGTTCTGTATTCACTAAAATCATGTAGTCTTACTGTAAAATTACACAACGGCTACTTCAACCCACCAGTGTTCCCTGCCAGCAGCCCATTTGGGACTGTGGCAGTGGGCAGCCTTGGGATCAGAGCATCTGGTCACCGCAGTCCCATGCTGAATGGGGAGTGACTGGGGCTGGAGTGGCCAGAGGCCTCTCCAAGCTGCCGCTAGTAGCTGATGTCCCCTAAATAGCTGATGTAGAAAATTGGTGATAATTCCTAATTCAGCATTTGCACCACAAATCCTTCTCCATGTATATTTGGAGTATCAACCTGTGGAAGATAATTTTAGTTGACCCTTAAGAATACAAAGAATGGCTATAAATATCTTAATACAGAAAACTGGAATGGAGGGGAGGGTCTTTCCTTTTATTCAGCTGGGATATGAGTTTGCCTTTCATGTTCAGGGATGGGTCATGGCCTTCAGATCTTTGGGGCATACATCTCCCTTTATCCCTTGCAGCACATAGCCAGTGGTGAAGAATTAAGGGAAATGCAAGCCAGAAGCATAGGTTACCCATTCCTGTTCTAAATTTTTAAAAGCTGCAGCCATGTGAAGAGAAGTGATCAATCTCCAAGATAAAGAAAAACAAGAATGGGAAATGTTGGTTTAGAAATGCCTGTTTGTGGTGATTTTGCTTGTGATGTAGAAGGTGTTTAGTTAATATGGCACATTATTCCCCTTATGTCACCACCACACACAGGTTAACACAAATTCTCAGAAAGATATCAAATTGAGCTGAGAGGAATAATATTTGACAGATATCCTAAAGCTGAAATGAATACTCCAGAAGATAGGATTGAAATTCAGAATGACCTGAATAGACTAGAAAGCTGAGCCAACTCTAACAAAATGAAATTCAACTTGGAAAAATGTAAGGTACTGCACTTAGGGCAGAAAAATGAAATGCACACATATAGGGTGGGGCGACACTTGGCTGAATGAAACTATGTGTGAAAGGGATCTAGGAGTCCAAGTAGACCATAAGTTGAACATGAGTCAACAGTGTGATGCGGCAGCTAAAAAGGCCAATGCTATTTTAGGCTGCATCAATAGAAGTGTAGCGTCTAGATCAAGGGAAGTAATAGTGCCGCTCTATTCTGCTTTGGTCAGGCCCCACCTGGAATACTGTGTCCAGTTCTGGCACCACAATTCAAAAAGGATGTGGAGAAACTGGAGCGGGTCCAAAGGAGGGCAACTAAGATGGTGAAGGGTCTGGAAACCATGCCCTATGAGGAACGACTTAGAGAGCTGGGGATGTTTAGCCTGGAGAAGAGAAGGTTAAGAGGTGATATGATAGCCCTGTTCAAATATTTGAAGGGATGTCATATTGAAGAGGGAGCAAGCTTGTTTTCTGCTGCTGCAGAGACTAGAACGCGAAACAATGGATGCAAGCTGCATGAAAAGAGATTCCACCTCAACATTAGGAGGAACATCCTGACAGTAAGGGCTGTTCGACGGTGGAACACACTCCCTCAAAGTGTAGTGGAGTCTCCATCCTTGGAGGTCTTTAAGCAGAGGCTGGATGGCCATCTGTCGGGGATGCTTTGATTTGGAGTTCCTGCATGGCAGGAGGTTGGACTGGATGGCCCTTGTGGTCTCTTCCAACTCTATGATTCTAGGATTCTATGAATTTACAGAGCAAACTGGAAATGGAAGCAAGTATGAAACCAGAAATATTAACACCCAGAAATCTGATTTTTTTTCCTGCAGAATGCCATTCTTAAATATAAATTTCAGGTCTTGATGGAAAACGTTGATGGGTAAAGTCCAGGTTTCCCTTCCAAAACTCCCTGTGAAGGCTTTCCCTTATGGTACAAGAGTTCAGCTTCTAATCTTACCCATTAGCTCCATCCTGTTCCTACATTTGCTCCCTGGTTCCAAGATGGTCCCACTCCACCTAGTGATGAAGCTTCATCAGACAGATCAACCTGTATGGGCTTATGCTCCTGGAATTTGCATTGGCACCTTCCTGACAGTGAGTCTTAATGCTTTGGTTCATCCGATCAAGCAAAGTTCAGACAAAGGTGGAATGCTTGCAGCTACTCATTATACCATCACAGCCCAGGCTAGGGATTGCATTACTGTTGAGCTTTTGCTCTCCACTGGCTTCCTGCCAGAAAAGCTTATTAATTTAAATATTTTATTACCAATCTAGAGGCCTAAGCTGCCCTGGTTTTGGAACCCTCTTAGCACTTAAATCTATGGGCTTTATTTTGTTTGTGTGCACGCATGTACTATAGTTAAAACACCTGAGTGTTTTCTTGAGTTATAGAATTGGAAGGGATCACAAGAACTACCTTGTCCTAATCCCTGCCATGCAGGAATACAGAGTTATAGGCCTCATTCCCACTACCTTTTAAACTGGATCACAATTCAGTTTGAACCAGTTCAAATGACCCTCATTCCCAGTTAATCCAAATTGCTGAAGTGATTTTGAAAGGGGAGGCCATGCTCCAGACCCATTTAACCTGTGTCTTTTTGGCGCTGATTTTTTTCCACTTCTTTTTCAATAAATCAGTTCTACTCAAGTGGGAACCACAAACAGATAGAAATCGATTCAAATTTCCCCTTCGGCTGGCTAGAACCAAATCATTTTGAATTGATACATTGGTGAATGGGAACCACAAGTGGGTTACTTTGATGGCAGAAAATGACAGAAAATGCAATTGGGGCAAGTGTAGTGTAAACCATGCTCTGATGTTGAATCAATCCATCAATTTGGATCACACTTTATCTGTAAGTGGGAATGAGGCTACAGAATAGAATTGGAAGGAACCACAAGGACCATCCTACCATGCAGGAATGCACTACTAAAGCACTCAAAAAAGGTGGCCACCCAACTTTTGTTAACAGTTGCAGAGAAGGAAAGTCCATCACTCTCTGAGGCAATCTATTGAGTTTCATACATTTAAAAAAAAGAAAGAAAATGGAGGGAGATGTTAGTGGTTGAAAAATTGGTGTTAGCTATGCCAAAACCTGTATGTGACATCTCAGAACTCTAGATGCAGTAGGATCATCAGAAAAAATACCATGAAAAAGGAAGACATAGGGAAATGAACAGCATGGCTATGTTGGACTTCAGAGAGGCCATTCACTGGATAGGTGTGGCACTCCTCTTATTTTGCACTTTTCAAATTACAGAGCTTTATGCAACAAGTCTCTGTTTGCCATGTATTCAGACATTGCATAGGGCCTTCATCAGTTTCCATGGAATCATGCTTTCTCCTGGGAAAAGAGATGCAAACCAAGAACAAAAGCAAAAATACACAAGATAAACAATATGTAGTGATACAGGGTGCTGTAAAGTTTTTATTGGTACTTATTTGGAAAGACCAGCCAAGTGAGCAGCAATAAAATTTTATATCATAATGAACAATTTTCTCCAGTTTTGCAAAAGGAAAAAGAGAAAGAAAGGAAAATCTAAGAAAGAAAAATCAGGCTATTACTGACTACGCTTGTTCATCATGTTAGAGTCTATGGTTCAGAGCAACCTTTCCTTAACTAGTTCCCTTCAGATGTGTGGGAAAGTCTACTTTGCAAAATGTTTTCACAAATAGCCTTCCTTGAGTTAAATCAGGAAGACCCTGAGTAGAGCTACCTTTCAATACTCCTTTGCTTCATTGTCTTTGAAGTCAGGAAGCTTCTCCTGCTATCTGTTGTGCAGTTCAACCTGAAGAGAGATTTGGAGGTGGGAGTGGAAGTTCAGCTTTACTACGAGCAGTTAAAAAACAAACAAACAAGAAGCAAACAATATGGAAAGAAATCTTCACACAACTAAATTACATTAGGTTTTTTTCCAGACTACAGAACTAATCCTGCATTACTCTAAAGTGTTAGAACTAGCATATCTGTTTTGATCAGTATGCTGCCTACCTGTGTTGCTATTATATGTGTACTGCCATGGAGCCCTGTTACTCTTCCTATTCCTAGGGAGAAGCATCATATATGGAGTAATGAAAACCAGCATCACTGGGGGGGGGGTACAGTGGATGCGGGGCTGTGGACTGTACCAGGTGACACCCAGGGTTGGAATACTGCTGCTGAAAACCAATGGAGAAAAGAGAAAAATGTGAATTATATTTTCATATGCCTCAAGTGATTCGGTCTTTTGACAATACAAATTACAGATAGGTTCCGTTAATTAGATGAGGAATCCACTCTTTTCATCAGTTCTTTCTGCCTATAAAGCTCACTTGAGACCACTTGCAGGCATACAAATGTATGTAGTCTGAAGGATTGCCTACAGATATCCTGCTTGAATTAATGGAACCTATCTGTGTAATTTGTAAGCATGGAAATAGCAGAATGTCATCATTTCTTCCTATGGAGGCTTGCTTTGGACTCTGCATGCATAGTGAGCTGAGAGAGAAAAAAAGACTCCAAGCTCACCTTCTCCCCCACCCCTCTGACTGCACCATCTTTGCTCTTTCAATCAGCATTCAGTCTGTGATGCCTCTGAGGCTGTGGGCAGAACATCTCCCTACAGTTTTGTGTGTAAAAGCCAACATGGGTTTCAGAGAAACAAGTCTTGCCACACAAATCTGAACTCTTTTTTTGATAAAATTACCAGCTTGGTAGATGAGGGGAATGCTGTGGATATAGTATATCTTGATTTCAGCAAGGCCTTTGACAAGGTTCCCCATGACATTCTTGCAAACAAGCTTGTAAAATGTGGGCTAGACAAGGTAACTGTTACATGGATTTGTAACTGGTTGACTGGCCGAACTCAAAGGGTGCTCAACAATGGCTCCTTTTCAACCTGGAAAGAAGTGACAAGTGGGGTGCCACAGGGCTCTGTCCTGGGCCCAGTCCTATTCAACATCTTTATTAATGACTTGGATGACACAATTGAGGGCATACTTATCAAATTTGCAGATGACACTAAACTAGGAGGAGTAGCCAATACTCCAGAAGAGAGTCAAAATTCAAAATGACCTGAATAGACTAGAAAGCTGGGCCAGTGCTAACAAAATGAAATTCAATGTGGAGAAATGTAAGGTACTGCACTTAGGGTGTAAAAATGAAATGCTCAGATATAGGATGGGGGACATCTGGCTAAATGAAACTACGTGTGAAAGGGATCTAGGAGTCCAAGTAGACCATAAGTTGAACATGAGTCAACAGTGCGATGCAGCAGCTAAAAAAGCCAATGCTATTTTAGGCTGCATCAATAGAAGTATAGGTTCTAGATCAAGGGAAGTTATAGTGCCGCTCTATTCTGCCTTGGTCAGGCCCCACCTGGAATACTGTGTCCAGTTCTGGGCACCACAATTCAAAAAAGATGTGGAGAAACTGGAGCGGGTCCAAAGGAAGGCAACTAAAATGGTGAAGGGTCTAGAAACCATGCCCTATGAGGAATGACTTAGGGAGCTGGGGATGTTTAGCCTGGAGAAGAGAAGGCTAAGAGGTGATATGATAGCCCTGTTCAAATATTTGAAGGGATGTCACATTGAGGAGGGAGCAAGCTTGTTTTCTGCTGCTGCAGAGACTAGAATGCGGAACAATGGATGGAAACTGCAGGAAAAAAGATTCCACCTCAACATTAGGAGGAACTTCCTGACAGTAAGGGCTGTTCGACAGTGGAACACACTCCCTCGGAGGGTGGTGGAGTCGCCTTCCTTGGAGGTCTTTAAGCAGAGGCTGGATGGCCATCTGTCGGGGATGCTTTGATTTGGAGTTCCTGCATGGCAGGAGGTTGGACTGGATGGCCCTTGTGGTCTCTTCCAACTCTATGATTCTATGATTCTATGATTCTATGATTCTATGAGAAGAGGTCAACAGGCCAGAAAAGATCATAATGAGAAGAGGAGAGTTCAGGTCTATTGTGAAAACTCACCCCCAGAGTGTGGAGCACATTTCTTGGAGGGAAACAACAAATGCATTAGGCAATGAGCTCGAGGCAGAAGGATTCTTCTAAATCTTTTGAAAAGATTTAGAAGGCTCCTCTGAGATGCCGCTGAGCAGACGTCAACCACATTGCCTAATGCATTTGCTGTTCCTGTCTGAGAAACATGCCCTGCCTCCTTTTTTTCTATTACACTTGAGACTCCTCTTCAGACTTGACTTGAAAGTATCTTGCAAGGATGTGAAACTCTACTTAAGACTTGAAGGTTGAGACTTGAGACTTGACTTGTGCCTTGGATGAAATGAATTAAATACATAACTGCGTGGATATATACAAGGATTGAAGAATGCAGCCTGTGTGAGATGACACATTAGTACAATTTCCCATCTTCCTACTGAACTGCTAGCTTCCTGCTCCCCATTATGAGTATTCACCAGCCATCAGCATATTCCTTTTAACAGGGTGGTATCTATTATCAATAAATGTTTAGTTTTAACATGTTCGAAACTCTCTAGATATTATAATTAGTTCACAATGCAAACATACATTTCTGTCCCAAAGTAAGGTTACTTTATCTGTATTCGATAAATATAGCATTATACTCTCTTTTGCCTCCATCCCTCTTCTGTTTGTTTAAAACTGCTCTCCAAGCTGAAGGAGCTGGGTTCCTATTTAAGAGGGAGTGGGGCAAGGGGAGGGTTACATTCCTGATTAAATATTAGGAAAAGAAATTACATTAACTCAGCCACCAGACAGTCTGTTGGCTGGAGCTCTTAAGAGCAACCAAATTGTTTTGCTAGAAGAGAACTGGTTTGCCCAGCTCAAACTTTATTAAATAAAGGAGCTCTCACATGTCAGAAAGATTTGTTTATTAACAAGGAACAGAATGAAGCACTTTTCTTATATTTGCTAAGATCAAGTCCCAGATATTTTTAGGGATTATAATGATCTAATATGTTTTACAAATACTTCTTGAAGTTTGAGAGAGAAAAATGACTTCACCTTCTTAAACAAAGAGTGGACTGATGAGACAATATGATTTTTCCTGATAGACATGGACTTTTATTTAACAAATTTGTGGGAATAAACTAAAAGGAATCTGGAAGATGCTGGAATGTCTCTGCAGGATCAGACATCCCTCTGCCCACAACTCATGAAAGGTGATCAAAACTGAAGCAGCCATATGGATTTGTCTGCTGAGGACAGCAGTTGCCCATGAGATCCCTTCTTATACAGTCAAATGAGATGGTTGACTGCATTTGTCAATGCTGGGTGGCTGCCTGAATCAATGCTTGAAGGGGCATTCTGATCCTTTAAGAGGCATTCCAGCATCTATGTTTAATGGGCAACATCTTAATGATTGTGGCTTCTGCAAATGAATCTGGGAGTTGTTTTCCAGAATTATTACAGAATTCCATAACTATTATTATTAAATAGATATTTACTGAGAAACTATAGCAATTAAGTTGAGATGCATTTTTAGATCACAAAAACTGCTGCATCTCATATGTCTTCAATTCAATGGAAAGCATGGATGGGCTGAGAACGGCCCTGACCTTGCATGCAGTCCTGAGGCTATTTCTGTGGTCCTAGACATTCCCTAGGCCACTTTTGTTGGGCAAAAAAATATTTTAACTACCTATTCTGAAAGCACCCACCCACCAACCCACTGTTTGATGTGAAAACAGCCCGCCTATTCTCAGATCAAGAAGTAGACTTCCATCCACTTCTGGCAGGTTTTAAATGTTGTATCTTTCATTTTTCTTTCTTTCCTTCACCCCCATGTTTGTATTTTTAGCAAACATGCAAGAATTGGTCTTTGTATTTACCATAGTTGTATGGTATAAAGCCTGGATTAATTTGCCAATTATGGGGCTTTCTAGATGGGCAGGAAAGTGTGACATGAAGTTGCCTTTTCCTTAATGCTTAGCAGCTGCACCACAGCCTTTAGATGGAGGTGCGCTGTTCCACAGTTTTTAAAAAAGAAGCTGGGAAAACCAGCACCTTTTTAAAGGCGCTTCTTCTCCCCTAAAATGCAAAAAAAAAAAAAAGCGTTTTCATGGCACACTTTCCCTTTTTCTCATCTAAAGGCTAGAGTTTCATGCAGCCACAAACACACTTCTTTTTGCCAATCTAGAAAGCCCCAATAAGTATTTGTTTGGTCCTTATTTGTCTCACTGCTGCTTATCATTGCTGCCTTGGAGAATATCTATTTTCTCGTGTGTGGTGATATTGCCCCACTACTGCACAACTTAAGTTTTAGGAGAAGAAATTACACTTAATATCCTCAAAAGAAGCTTTTTAGGGATAAAGTAGATGATAAAATGTGGCTAGTCTTTTATAGATTGTTAAATCCAGAATAGTGGGTTATGCATTTATAATATCTCCAAAATTATACTGCGGTCTCTGGCTGGAGTCTCGTATCAGCTTATACTTAATTATGTAAAATCTCCCAGGCAACCTGATCAATGGAAGAATGGCCCAACTTCTCCCCATGCAGCTGATTTTCAGTAAAATAGGTGGCATGTTACTAACATGGCAACAGTGTCAAAATCATGAATACAAAACAGTTATGGTTAGGAAACTGTTTTGTATTCACAATCACTACTTAGTCACAATCTTGACATTATTGCCACAATGATAACTCACCCCCAACCAACTTTACTGGGCATCAGCTGCATGAGAAGAAGGAAAACAATTTCACCAATTATCAGAGGACAGTTATAATTCAAGGGCCAACTAAGTACTGAACTATGGCCCTGTGCTGACCCCCAGTTTGGGCCGGGTTGGGGGCGGAGTTGGGATGTAGTGGCAGCACTGTCTGCATAACCCTAAGAAGCTTCTCCTAGCCCAACCCCCTTAAACCTGATGGAAACATAATTCATTAGTTTTAAGGTATTGGGCTGGGAGAAGTTACCTACTAAAATAAATGAATAATTCTCTCCTAAATTGCACTGGAAGGGCAGAGCTATTTCAATCTAGGAACACACAACCCCAATTTGTGTTTCTGTATCTTGGACTATTTAATTCAGATATGAATGGTCCTTGTATTTATGTATGCCACTCCTTCCAGTCTCCATTCTCCTCAGTACAATCTACTCGGAAAATTTTAAATGTACCATAATTTTGGATTACTTCCAAATCAGAAAATTACTGTGTCCAGCTTCATAACAAGTCAGAATTATGGGAGCGATGTTCAAATCATGGTTTATGATCTTAGCTTATCCCAAGCATGGTAACCACATTTTCCCAGGTTTGGACCTGATGAAAAAGTATGGTCCTGGCTTATTGCATTGCAGTGAGAACAGAGGGAAGAGGCAGTGTGGGGACATGTTGTATCAGCAAAATGCTAATGAATCAGTCAACACTCTTGCTCAAAACATGCATATCTTTTGGAGAGAGTCCATTTTTACTGACTTCAAGCAAAAATGAGAAGCTTGTCAGAATACACTAAAGTTACAATCAATTAAGCTTTCATGTCAAGTTTGCCACCCCAGTCTCAAGAAACAAAAATGAATGCATAGATCACTGCTTTGCCCTTGCTTTGCAATGTGATTCCCACCCCCTCCTTACAAGAAAAGTGCCGTACCAGGCAAATTATTTAAGCAACAGAGAGCTGACCCTAATCTTCCTTTGGTGCAATGCAAACCCCTGTACAAATGAAGAATTCAGTGACTGTACCATAGGCAGTAATTACAGCTAATCTATCAGGAGTACGTTTTGGTTAAAAGGGACGTGTGTGTTACAGTTGTTAGAAAAATAGACCCTGAATATAATAACTGACTTGCAGTGCAATCCTATGTATGTTTACTCTGAGATTGTCTGGACAAAATGGTACCTAGTCGAAGTATGGATGAACACTTTTGCAGCTATTGTTTGTGGACAGTTCAAGAGCAACTGGAAAATCCTGCCAACAGTTCTGAAATGCATCTGAGAATGGTTTGGCTTCTGTTAGTCATTTGCTACCAGCATACTTAGTTTGAGAATGAAAAAGGATGGCTGCTGACAGTGCCTTTCAATGTAGGTGCATTTTTCTGTGGCCCTGGAAATTTTGTCACTGAGTGAAAATGCCTCAGCTGTAACAAAGCATATTTTGAATATAACTCAAGCAGTTCAGGATGAAAGACTAGAAAACCACTGGTCCTTCTACTTCATCAAAGGATGGACTGGACTGTTTCGAACATAATGTTAATAGCTGTGATTTTCCTCTCTATGCAAATTATTGAAGCAATATATTTAAGCAATAAGCATAATTATTCTGGCCTGTCAGAAGCTCTCTATGCTGCCTGAAAATCAGTTCAACTAGGAAACCCAGTTTCCTAGACCTCTGGATAAGCTTTGGGGGCAGCAAAAAAGAATTACCCCTTCTTCTGAATCCTGCCAACTTCCCTCCAGGAAGGCTTTGGGGACTTCTTTCTACTCTGTTCTGTTCCCTCTCTCTTCTGTAGTCTTCATCTGATATTCCAGCCACCACAACACACTTGTGGTACATATATACATCATATAAAATAATGTTTTAGCTTGACTTCACCTTGACCTCATTCAATAAGATACACAGAAATCCAGTTTACAAACCTGGCTGCAGTTGGATAGGAGAATGACAGAACTCTTCAGGAAAAAGAATGGAATGGTAAATTTACATTACTACAAGCTTTATACTAGTTTAAATATGATAGGCCATCCTGTGGACTCCTAAGATTTGTACTTTCATGCAGTATTTAGAATTCTGTTCCAGAGAACTCTACTGCTTTATCTTACTACAAATCCCAGAATACTGTATACTGTATTATAAGCACAAATATTGTACAATAATAGTGTCAGAGGGCTCTGAATACTATAAAGGCATGAGATCTTGTTGGACCTTAGAAGCTAAGTAGTGTCAGGCCTGGTTAGGACTTGATGAGAGACCCACCAATGAATACCAGGTGCTGTAGGCTATATTTCAGAGGAAGGAACTCACAAATCCACCTTGGAGTATTTCTTCCTTGAGAAAACCATACAAAATACATGGGATCACCATAACCCAATAGACAACCTGAAGGCACATATACACATAGAATCATAGAATCATAGAGTTGGAAGAGACCACAAGGGCCATCCAGTCCAACCTCCTGCCATGCAGGAACTCCAAATCAAAGCATCCCCGACAGATGGCCATCTAGCCTCTGCTTAAAGACCTCCAAGGAAGGAGACTCCACCACACTCTGAGGGAGTGTGTTCCACTGTCGAACAGCCCTTACTGTCAGGAAGTTCCTCCTAATGTTGAGGTGGAATCTTTTTTCCTGCAGTTTCCATCCATTGTTCCGCGTTCTAGTCTCTGCAGCAGCAGAAAACAAGCTTGCTCCCTCCTCAATGTGACATCCCTTCAAATATTTGAACAGGGCTATCATATCACCTTTTAGCCTTCTCTTCTCCAGGCTAAACATCCCCAGCTCCCTAAGTCGTTCCTCATAGGGCATGGTTTCTAGACCCTTCACCATCTTAGTTGCCCTCCTTTGGACCCGCTCCAGTTTCTCCACATCTTTTTTGAATTGTGGTGCCCAGAACTGGACACAGTATTCCAGGTGGGGCCTGACCAAGGTAGAATAGAGCGGCACTTTAACTTCCCTTGATCTAGAACCTATACTTCTATTGATGCAGCCTAAAATAGCATTGGCTTTTTTAGCTGCTGCATCGCACTGTTGACTCATGTTCAACTTATGGTCTACTTGGACTCCTAGATCCCTTTCACACGTAGTTTCATTTAGCCAGATGTCCCCCATCCTATATCTGAACATTTCATTTTAACGCCCTAAGTGCAGTACCTTACATTTCTCCGCATTGAATTTCATTTTGTTAGCACTGGCCCAGCTTTCTAGTCTATTCAGGTCATTTTGAATTTTGACCCTGTCTTCTGGAGTACTGGCTACTCCTCCTAGTTTAGTGTCATCTACAAATTTGATAAGTATTCCCTCAATTGTGTCATCCAAGTCATTAATAAAGATGTTGAATAGGACTGGGCCCAGGACAGAGCCCTGTGGCACCCCACTTGTCACTTCTTTCCAGGTTGAAAAGGAGCCATTGTTGAGCACCCTTTGAGTTCGGCCAGTCAACCAGTTACAAATCCATGTAACAGTTACCTTGTCTAGCCCACATTTTACAAGCTTGTTTGCAAGAATGTCATGGGGAACCTTGTCAAAGGCCTTACTGAAATCAAGATATACTATATCCACAGCATTCCCCTCATCTACCAAACTGGTAATTTTATCAAAAAAAGAGATCAGATTTGTCTGGCAAGACTTGTTTCTCTGAAACCCATGTTGGCTTTTACACACAAAACTGTAGGGAGATGTTCTGCCCACAGCCTCAGAGGCATCACAGACTGAATGCTGATTGAAAGAGCAAAGATGGTGCAGTCAGAGGGGTGGGGGAGAAGGTGAGCTTGGAGTCTTTTTTTCTCTCTCAGCTCACTATGCATGCAGAGTCCAAAGCAAGCCTCCATAGGAAGAAATGATGACATTCTGCTATTTCCATGCTTACAAATTACACAGATAGGTTCCATTAATTCAAGCAGGATATCTGTAGGCAATCCTTCAGACTACATACATTTGTATGCCTGCAAGTGGTCTCAAGTGAGCTTTATAGGCAGAAAGAACTGATGAAAAGAGTGGATTCCTCATCTAATTAACGGAACCTATCTGTAATTTGTATTGTCAAAAGACCGAATCACTTGAGGCATATGAAAATATAATTCACATTTTTCTCTTTTCTCCATTGGTTTTCAGAAGCAGTATTCCAACCCTGGGTGTCACCTGGTACAGTCCACAGCCCCGCACCCACTGTACCCCCCCCCCAGTGATGCTGGTTTTCATTACTCCATATATGATGCTTCTCCCTAGGAATAGGAAGAGTAACAGGGCTCCATGGCAGTACACATTTTCTGTGTCCTTCAACAACGTACAGGTTCATTCTTTGATATACTTGTATTGGCGTAAAAACTGTCTGATTGCGAGGCGGGGGGACCTTTCCAGACTGGAAAGACTTTCCAAAGAAACCCTGGAAAATTACTCTGAATAAGAATTAATGTGTGGTGCTGTATCCAATTCTGAATTATAAACATATGAACTATATTTAGTCTCGAGAGGGCGACATGAAGTTGCATTTTCCCAAATGCTTAGCAGCTACACTGCAGGTCCCAAGGGTGTATTTAAAAGGTATAGGGCAGCTACACTGAGGGGTGTGGGGACGCCTTATCTGAAGTCTTGTCTCTTGCTCAGCCACTACACTGGAAGCTCTCAGGACGCTAGAAACACAGGCGGAGGTAGAATGAACTAGGCAATGAACAGGGCTTTGGGCCGCACTGAACGTTTAATTTTTTTTTTTTGTTACCGACTGCGAACTGTGCAGTTGCACCGGTACACCATACAGACAATTGTATTGTGTACTGTGCAATTATGAAGATCTGTTAAATTACCGTAGTATTTTCGCTTCCCTTTTTAACTGCGCAGTTGCACCGGTGCACTATGAATGAATCCCTTTATTTTATGAATAAACTTCTTTATCTTATGAGTGAATTGACATTTTATGCACAGTTGCATAACAGTTAAAGCATCCCAAAGTCCCTACTGTGCATGTCTAGGGTTCGGATTAGGGATGGGGCTAGGGTTTGGGAGCTTTAAAAAACTGCACAGTTGCACTGTCACATTTAGATGCAGCTGCACAGTTACACCCTTTTGAAAAAGAAGTGGGGAAAAGCAGCTCCTTTTTAAAGCTGCTTTTTCCCCACTAAAACACCAAAGAAGTGCATTCATGCCAAACTTTCACTGCAGGTCATCTAAAAGCCACACTTTCATGCAGGCATAAACACACCCCTTTTTGCCAGTCTAGATCAGGCCAATGGGTTGTGTATATGCAGCATAGCTTGGAAAATGTACTTCTTGGACTATATTTCCTAGAATTTCCCCAGTGAACATAACTACTGGCCATGGTATTTGGGAACCTATGAAACAGGTGTTGACAAAAAGTAACTTTTCCTAGCTATGATATGCATCCACCAGGGCTTTGTCCACATGTGTAACTGTAGCAATTTGATACCATTTTAACTACCACCATTCTCTTCTTGAATTTTGAGATTTGTAGTCTGGTGATGGACCTAGGTTTCTTGAATGTGCTCCCCTGAACTACAGCATTCAGTTTGGAAGAAAGTAAGAAATACCTCACTGACCTACAAAATTCAGAATTTCATAACACAAAGCAATAGGAGTTAAAGTGGTATTAAACTGTGATAACTGTGTGGTGTGGATAACATCCTAGAATTATAATTGCTGCCTTTGTAACTACTGCAAAGATACTTGCTTTCATGTTGTGTGACATTACGTGGTACTGCAAATCTGCTAGGGATGGGTGAGCAATTACTCTGGCAGGATTTTCTCAAGATTTTCTATGAGTTGGATGTAACGTGCAATCCAGAATCACCACATTTATAAACAGGTACAGATGTATCTCGGGGAGGGAGTGTACATTTGAAAAGCATGCACAGAAAGCATACACACACACACACACATTTAAAGAGTATGCAAAATGCTATGTAAACATGCTTTAGTCAATGGGGAAAGGCATGGAAGCAATGCAAACAATTTAAGAAATGCATAAACAACAACAAAAAGAAGCAGCATATGGAACCAGGCACAAGTTGGACCTGAAGTTGGTAGATGTACACTGACTTAACTGAGAATTTATATATATGAACATCCAACATCCTGTCCCCACACCCCCAGTTTGTGATGTCATCACTTAAAGTGGGAGAATACATACCCTCCCTCCCAACTCCCTATATGGCTTAGGTCGAGACCATGATGGGAATTCACTTAGGGCCATCCAGTCCTGCCATGCAGGGACACACATTCAAAACAGCCCCAAAAGATGGCCATCCAGCCTCTGTTTAAAAACCTCCAAAGAAGGAAACTCCACCACACTCTGAGGGAGTGTGTTCCACTGTGGAGCAGCTCTTACTGTCAGGAAGTTCTTTCTCGTGCTGAATCTCTTTTCCTGTAGTTTGCGTCCATTGCTCCAGGTCTTATCTCTGGACCCGTCAAAAACAGGTCTGTTCCCTCTTCTATATGACATTCCTTCAGATATTTATACAGGGCTAACGTATCACCTTTTAAGTTTCTCTTTTCCAGTCTAAACATATCCAGCTCTCTAAATCTTTCCTCATAGGGCATTGTTTCCAGATGCTTCACCATTTTGCTTGCCCTCCTCTTGACACACTCCAGCTTGTCAATGTCCTTTTTGAATTGTGGTGCCCAGAACTGAACACAGCATTCCAGGTGAGGCCTGACCAAACTAGAATGGAATGGTACTATTACATCCCTTGATCTGGACACTATACTTCTATTGATATTTATGCTACACTAAGGGGATGTTGCATTGAAGCCCATATCACCCCACTGAAGCCTGCCTTAGTTTTAGGATCCTTGTGGAAGAGATTTCTCTCACACCTGCTACCATACCAGTTATGTCTGGTGAGTAGCAGGAAAGAGCCTTTTCAGTGGCTGCAACCCAAATTATGGTACTTTCTTTAGAGACTTGATTGCTCCCATCTGCTCTCTTTTTGCCAGTAAGCAAAGACAACAGGCCTTCAGCTTTTATCTGGTTCAGGTAGTGCATTGGTTGAGCTTGTTAGTAATGTGTAACAGGTTTTAATGAGTTTTAACTGTTGTAAATTAATTGTTTTAAGTGGATTGCTGTTTAATGCTTTTAAAAGTTTTGAATTACATATTGTTTTAGCTGTTTTATTTTGACATACACTATAAGCCTTTTTGTAAATTACTACATGCAGCTTTTAAACTGCAAATAGACTGGGAAGGAAGCAGCTTTGGTAAAACTCATCATATGACACAGCCTCCTACCCATATCTACCCTGTCCCCCACCCATCTTTTCATTCATGGAGGAAACTAGTGAATGACCTGGCAATTGTGCAGGTCTGCAAGAGTAAATGTTGCTCCTGGGGCAGTTGCAAGATTGCAAGCCATGTGGTGCCAATGTCCCCTTCTTTCCCCATCCCCCCACTATTCCAAAGCACCTGAAGTACCTTGCAAAATTTTCTCTAATTCTGTTCTTTCTTTGATTCCCCCAGAGGTCAGGATCAAAACTCAAAATGAATTTAGTAGATTAGAAAGCAGGGCCAAAGGTAACAAAATGAACTTCAACGAGGAGAAAAGTAAGAGAATGCATAGATATAGGATGGGGGACATCTGGCTTAAGAAGGCTATGTGTGAAAGGGATCTAGGAGTCCTAGTAAACCACAAGTTGAAGATGTGGCAGCTTAAAAGGCCAATGCAATGTTAGGCTGCATCAATAAAAGTATAGTGTGTAGATCAAGGGGAGTAATAATGCCACTCTATTCTGCTTTGGTCAGGCCTCTCCTGGAATACTGTGTCCAGTTCTGGGCACCACAATTAAAAAGGGTGTTGAGATGAGAAACTGGACTAATTAGTCACCATAGCGGGGTGACTAAAATGGTGAAGGGTCTGGAAACTATGCTGTACAAGAAGAGACTTAGGGAGCTGGGTATGTTTAGCCTGAAAAAGAGACAGTTAAGAGGATAGCCCTGTTTAAACATTTGAAGGAGTGTAATGTTGAGGGTGGAGCAAGCTTGTTTTCTGCTGTTCCAGAGAACACGACCCAGAGCAAAAGATTCAAACTACAGGAAAAGAGATGGTAGAGTCTTTCCTTCTTCAGAGGTCTTTAAACAGAGGCTGGAGGCCATCTGTTAGGGATGCTAGATTGTGAGTTCCTGCATGGCAGGGGGTTGGACTGGATAGGTCTTGTGGTCTCTTCCAACTCTGTGATTCTATGATACTATGATTCTTAACTTTAAAATATTTAGTTTGGGGCTGCAGAAATCCTCAATTGTGCAGAACAAGACATGCTGGCTTGAGCATGGAAAAAAGTGGGATATAAATTAAATACAATAAACAAATAAAATCATTTTCCCCACAGAACCTCCTCAAGTTGACTGAATCTTGGTGTGACTTGTGGACTTCAGGGCAGGAAGCTAAAAAGTCGCTTCATTTCTTGACTGTGTACAGGGCAAGCCAGGAGGAGACAAAATCAGGAAAGAGTGGACTGAAACCATATGTGGTGAAAAACCTCAGTGCCCAGAAACAGTGCCAATGAGACTTATTTCTCTGAGCCATTTCTTAGCATGTGTTTACTGTTCTACAAAAGCTACTGCTCCTGACATCAAGGAGCACAGGGAGAGATGAGGATCTTGTGAAGTGCCTGTTCAAAGCATTGCTTTCAGGAAATCAAAGCTGGTTGAACAGAACAAGGTATAAGTGATGTGATACGAGGGAGTGGATTTAAGACAATCACAAGATACCTTTTCAAACACCTATTTACTTCAGTTTTAAACAAAGTAGGTTCTTTGATGATATCACCCTTTAATGGATTTACTGGTATAGCATTAGCTGTGGGCTGGTAAATGATGCATTTTTAATGGCCTCATATAACTTGGCTTTCACAGCCCTTATCATGAATCTTGGAAAGACAGCTAAACACAGGTCAAATCAGGGAACTGCTGGCAATTTGTATACAGGAAGTTTTGAGAGTCAGGGCAAGCCTGCACTGACCAAGATCACCCAGAACGCATATCATCACAGTCTATTTTGGTTTTGATTTTCAGCAATTCTGACAGTGACTGTGCTGTGCTGTTTTCACTAGACATTCCCTCCACCTGTTACATCCCATTCTATAGTAACTTTGACAAGGCTGGGAAGCAATGCAGATATATGTTCACATATTATAGAACTGTTCAATGAAAGAGGCTGTGGTTGTTGTGTTTTTCTAATATTCCCTTTAACTTATGAAGAAGCAGGAAAATAATAGAACTGAATGTTAGATATAGCCATTGAAAGCAAATATGTATAAAGGAACAACAAAGTGCCATCCAGAAAATGCAGAGATATACTATTAATTTTTCTAAATACTCTTTTCTAATTTTGGTGACGCTGGAATTACTAATTTGGAGTCAATATATTAATTTTCTAAAATCCACCCCTTTTTTTCTGAAGTAAATCCATTGTAATTCCTTCACAATTCCTTCTATGTATTTACCATTGCTGACACAATGGTGCCACACTATCCTGACAGTAAGGACTGTTCGATGGTGGAACACACTCCCTCGGAGTGTAGTGGAGTCTCCATCCTTGGAGGTCTTTAAGCAGAGGCTGGATGGCCATCTGTCGGGGATGCTTTGACTGGGAGTTCCTGCATGGCAGGGGGTTGGACTGGATGGCCCTTGTGGTCTCTTCCAACTCTATGATTCTATGATTCTATCCAATAGCACTTGGATAATTAAGGGGCAAGCTTTGCATAACCCCTACATCTGAGTAGTCAAGGAGAGGGCATGGCTTTAGATAAAATAATCTTTTCATTCCAAACTAATAATTTTAACCTCACCATACCCACTTTCCCTTTCTTTTTGATCTTTTGCTCTCCCCCACTCCTTCCATTCTGCTTCTCACTCTCATCTTCAGTTCAGTACTTACTGTGAGTGATTTGGTATGGTCAGATTTGGAGCCAAACGACAATGAAAGCTAAATTCATGCACCCCAAACCCTCCCCATATCTTTTTTTTTAAAATCCATTCAAAGGTAAGTCCCACTGAGTTACATGAGCAATATATGCTCTACCACGGATCTTTGTAGCTCAGTTTCTTGACTGAGAGTGGGGAGGCAGAAAGCATGCCGTTGCAGAAATGCCTGTAGAGGCACTGAAAATATATCTGATTAAGAATTCTTCACCCTTGTTTCATTGATTGACTCTTGCGCCCAGCCACATATTGCTGCACTTGCAGTGGATCAGTGTTCTCCAGCTGAAATGTATACATCATTAATAAACTATAAAAAATTGCTGCACAAATGAGGATGCTCAGATTACAGTTTCCAGTAGTCCCAGCAAGCATAGCCAATGGGGAAAAATTAAGAAAATTATAGTGCACCAACATTTGGAGGGCTGCACAATTTTCATCCCTGCTTTAATATTTCTTAGGCAATTGGAAGGGCTAGTGGGCAGTGTACATGTCAGTGAGAAAGGAAGAGTGTGTGGTGGGGGGGGGGGGGGAGGTTACAGATCAGTGACAAAAGTGAACTGAACATGTTGTAGGATGAGATCCCCTACTTAAGGATAGCTTTTTCCAACCTGGCAGTTTTCTGATGTGTTGACATTCCACCATCACCCGGTAACAGTTGCATAATGGACTTTATAGGTTGGAGGAATGTGCCAAAAACAAAATGTAGCCCTAGTATCAGCAGTGACATCCTGCATGCCATTCTGCACAAATCCCTTAGTCTGTCCCAAAAACAAATGACTTAAATGATGAATTAATTAACAATAATATAACTAATTAAACAAATTTAATTATTAGTGTTGGTGGTAATGGATGAATCTCTCAGTTTCTAGTATTTAATATTGTCAAATTAATTTTCAAACCTAATGCTCTAAGCTCTGGACTAGCCTTTCACAACTGAATGCTTCACAGGATTGGAAATATGGAAGAACTGAAGGGAAAGCTACCTCATTATTTCCATATTTAAATTATTCATAATTACTTGTAAAACCATTGATCAAAGCAGCAAATTAAAACTAATACATAATAATTCAAACCCTACAAAAATGTTTCAAATGCAAAATACAGCAACATTAAAACCAGCAGAAAACAAAATCAGTGGTCTCTCATGGCAATCCTAATGCTTGGGAAGATGCGTACTAGTGAAGGCAAAATGTTTAAGATACATTGCTTCATTACAAGTTAGTACCAGTACTTTAACATAACTTCAAGAAATAATTGGTGCTGGCTGCTACAGTGTGTTCTAATATCATTTGTTCTTTTACCATTCTCTCAAACATATTTTGCACCAAGTGTGCAAATCTGAGTTTCAGGCTTGTCTCTAAAGGTAGACCTACGAGGGGGTATCATAAAGTTTTAATGATTACTTTTAAAAAAATTGACAGAAAGTTTGTTTTGATTTGTAGTTGTTAACTTATCTTTATGTAGTCACTATCTAGATTTATACATTTTTCCCAGCGTATCTTGACCCTCCAAACACTTGATATTGTAGAAGTCTGCAGACTGCGCCTTACGAGGGATTATCGTAAAGTAATAATTATCACCCGGAAATTATTATGGCATATTGATGAAATTTGTCAGTGTCATCATTGGTCCCTAAGTGCATGTTGCTGAGAAAATCAGCTCGTTGCATCCTTTATTTTTGTGACTGGTTGTGCCAGAAGTGACTAAAGTGTAAAATCCTCATCAGACGCAATCTGCAGGCTTCTACAATATCAGGTATTTGGAGGGTCAAGATACACTGGGAAAAATGTATAACTCTAGATAGTGACTACATAGAGATAAATTAACAGCTACAAATCAAAACAAACTTTCTATAAAAAATTTTTAAAGGTGATCATTATAACTTTTGGATACCCCCTCGTATGCGGACAGCATTTCAATAGTTCATTATGGATGAAACTTGTATGAGTTTCATACAAGTTTCTGAAATTGGATCAGTCTTCTCCAGGCAAAGCTGTAGTTGGTGAATCACCCAAACCTACCAGTGTCAACTGAACATCCATGAGTACCACAGATCACAGCATTTTATCATATAGCGTATTGGTTCTAAAGCTTTGATCTTCCAGCTGGTTTGGATTTCAATTTCCAGCCAGCATAGCCCATGGTAAGGGATCGTGGAAAGTGAAGTCCAAAACATCTGGAGAACTAACCCCTGCTTTAGGGGAAATGTTGACATGCCTAGTTCATATTACACACTGCTCCGCTAAAGCCAGCAGAGCTCCCATTATGCATCAAAAAACCTACCGTACATTACTGCCCCACCTCTCTAGCTAGTGAATTATGAACTTATTCCATCATAAAAAAAAAACCTACAGGAAGCTATAAGGAATGTCCTACATGTGCCTCATTAAAACATTCACATTTCTTTGATTAAGTTATCTGCGTAGGAGGTATTAGTAAGGTAAGTAAATATACATGAAGTCTTGGTTCAGCTAACAGACACTTTTTTAAGTAAAACAAATAAACTGATAGGGAAAGGTGACCTAGACTGAGAAAGAAGGTTTTAGAGATTGTTAGGACTCTAGGTGTTTTCCTTAGGGCCATGGAGAAGCAGTCATTTGACCAGAAAAGTGAGAAAGTTATTAATTTGAAGTTAAACATTATTGTGATAGACAGCATTTTTTAAATTTTTATTTTATGTATTTTACATTTTATTTATTTTAGTTGGAATATTTTAAATATCCCAGAAATAAAAAAGCACATTTATAAGCAGCATTCCTCACACATGTAAAGCACATGGTATATGTAGTAAATTCCATCATTTGTTATGTTGCAATGCATACAATGAATCTATATAATTATATAGGCCTGATACAGACCGGCCTGAAGAGGCACCTGGGTGGTGCCATTAGGGTTCATGAGCGTGCAGCGTCCGCATGCTCACCAACCCTAACGTGTAATGGCAGAGCTGCCATTACAGAATGCCGTTTAGACAGCATTCGTAATGGCGGCACCGCAACTGCACAGCTGCTAGTTGCAGCTGCGCAGTTGCGGCGAACTAAAGGCACCGTTTCCTAATCGCGCTGCAACTGTGGCACAAAAAAGGAGCAGGGTTTGCCCGTTCCTTTTTTGCTGCACAGTTTCATCACAGCATCTAGCTGCTGCAGTGAACCTGCACAACAAAAAAAGGTGGCAACAGACCACCCTTTTTGGGCGGTCTGTATCGCCCCATAGTTTGCTTTCAGTTGAGTGGCTTAAAAAATGCAGACACTTTTCGACTTAGTTCATTATTGTAGTACATTCACACAAATTGCTTTAGTTCAGCATTGATATATTCGCTGGCTGGCATTCTGTTCATGAATTATAATGTTTTATGTCTGACCCTGATCATCGTATTCACTTGTTCAGTTTTTTGCACAGGTCAGAATTCTCTTCTGACCATGCTGAGCAAATGTCAGTTCCAAATCTATTCTTTAACATGTGCATCCCCCCAACCTAGCTATGTTGCTGGTGAATGAAGAGATAAGCAGGGCTGCATACAGCTCTTTTTCTGTAGCAGAACATGCTGTAATAGTCATCTATGTGCCTGTAACAGTATGAACAACTCAAGGAAAAGTGCTGACTTTGCCCCATGCCTCTTCCCTCCCTATGTTAATAGAATAATATAGAATCATAGAGTTGGAATCAAAGAGCATGGAATTCTCATGTTCTCCAGCAACAAGAAAATTCCTGGGGTAAAGGCAGGCCCTGATACAGGACCTCAGCCACTATTTCAGAATTTTTTTTTTTATTCTGTCTGTTCAGAGAATATTTCTAATTCTACCTGTGAGCTGGCATTGCAGTCAGAGTACAGTGGTCCCCCGGGTTACAAATCCCCCGGGGAACGAAAATCCCGGGATACGAAAGAGCCGGGGCCGGAAAAATGGCCCCGGCATACGAATGTATCCCCAGGTTACGAAGGCCTCTGCCGGCTGAGAGGAAGGGACGGCCCGATCCGCCGGATCGGACCGTCCCTTCCTCTCCGAGGAGGCCTCCGCCGGCTGAGAGGAAGGGACGGCCCGATCTGGCGGATCGGGCCTTCCCTTTCTCTCTGAGGCCTCCGGAGGTCTCTTTTTTTTTCTTTCTTTCCCCCGGGTTACGAAAATTTTCGGGTTACGAAAGGTAACCCGGAATGGATTACTTTCGTAACCCGGGGGACCACTGTATTGTAAATTCAAAATGTTCCCACACAGATTGAACAGATTGCAGAAGATAGCTTCTTTTCACCCAGTTTTACTGGGTGACTGTTTTACTGACGTCTGACAGCTTTTGTAGACATTTGTTTATCTGATTGTTACCTAGTGGCAGATCAGAAAGGATCACTCCTTAAAAGAGATTAATTTGGGAAGTCCAAATTATCTAGTATGTCATGTATGTCATTACTTATGTTTACAAAACCAAGACTGATGTTTATCTACCCAAATGCCGTCCTTCCAATATGGCTACTCTTGTAGAAGTTGGCTCTGCTTCACTTTCTCTTCATCTCTTGCCCAGAGAATAAAACTGAAAGGCTCATATTCATGGCAATAGCTTCTTTTCCACACATTCCTTAGGAAAATAGTTTTTTATCCTGCCCCCTATACAGATTAGTAACTGTATGAACTGTATATGCCTTTAATTTTTAACATGCATGGCATGAAATTAGTAGTAGAAAATCATAACACATTTTCAATTATACATTTATGACACTTTGTTGTTGTTAACTCCCTTTGACTCCACTTTGACTCATGGTGACTCTGCAAATGAGACATCACCAAGACTCCCTGTCCTCTACCACTCTGCTTAGGTATTGCAGGATAGAGGGGACATATAGTCCTCATGAGCCGTAGTTTGTGATAGCCCTATGTTGCATGGATTTGACTAGTGAGAAAAATCTCAGATGTTCATATGTGTAGATCATGCCCCCAGGGAAAACAATTAGAATAAAATGCCTCAACCCAACATTTGATATAGCAATCTCATAAGGAATTGCTTTGTAAGTACAAAGCTTCTAATATACACAGTGGCAAAGGAACATAAAATACAAATAAAAGATATGACAAGTATTGTGGAACATTGCAGGAGCTATTACATAACAATACGATGGCTAATGTGAACTGCCTATATTATGTATTCCCTGCCTTTTATTGATGTAGACATAATAGTCCTCTTTTATTATTGTATATCAAGTTTGGCAGGGGGTTGTTTGAGCAAGCAAGAGTATCTCCCTCTTTTGCCCTGCATATCTTCTTATTGCAACACTTATTGTTACATAATGTGATTATTACATACACACACTTCTATATCCACTTAATCTTTTGTTTCTACTGTTGTGGGAATCAACCACATGAATGGCCAACCATTACCAACCACGAAGAAGCAAAAGGGTATGAGACTTTAGTTCACATGCTGGCCCTCAACAGTTCTTAGAATGATGCTAAACGTAGCCACTATTGTTTTCCCCAGTTTCCTGCTGATACTGAAGGATGATGGGTTGTTCTGTTTAGCAAGCACATAGCTGAACAGAGATTGGACCAGGACCATTAGTTTAAGCCCTTAATTTCTATGCTACCCATAGCACCATTAAATGGAGCAGAAAGAGACAGAGCAGATATCTCCATAGTTTATTTGAATAGGTCAAAATATGGATCCAACCCATAGTTTTTTTTAAATCAACCTGCCATTTTTTTAAATTTTATTTTCCACAGCCACCCTCCATACCACAGAACCAGCATCTCCTACACTGCATTTGTACACTCAGCCAGTGTGTTCTGTGGGCTGTAATTATACATTCCTTCTTTTCAGTTCAATTTGTTCAAATGAATCTGTTAATTGATACAAGTGAAAAAAGTCCGTCCAGGTTTCCATAAGAACAAGTAACAGCCTATAGTCTGAACTGATCAAGAATCTGAGAGTTGTACTCTTGCATTTAAAACCTTGTCCATGCCATCAAAACATTGGTAAAAACAATCAGTTCTTGTTTGATATGCTCAATTGATAGTAATCTTTCTCCCCCTTTTCTAGTGCGTATTCACATGTTAAACCATGTGTTCTTCCAAACTGTACATTTCACATGGACAGTTGTCAAAAATCCATAGCAGTTAGTTGCCACACAACATTGACACTGCCCTACTCTACTAAATTAGACACTCTGTAGGTGAAGAGTCTCCTTCACTCAGTTATCAAGTACGATGTTCACCTTGGGATGCAAACAGCACTCCATCTCATACAAGGTACCTAGGTAACAGCACATCTCTTTTTTGTTTTCTTAAAAGAACTCTATTGCACAACTAAACAATCAGTAATAAGCACAAGTTCCCATAATATTTTCTTCCCATTAGAAGAATCTTCCAATTCCAGAAATGCATCCAAAGTATATTGTTCTCTGTGACTCCTCCAGATCAACATTTCCAAGGGGCTACACCCTAGCTATTTTCACAGAGTGTTCAAGAGTCACTGTTTACAGCTATGTCTCTTTAAACCTTGACCTTAGTCGGCAGTGCCAGAAATTAAATCACATCTTTGGAGAGCAATGAGATCCATACGATAGAGCACTCTGTCTTTTGGGAATCACAAAATGAGATGCTACAAATACATTCATGTATTCCAACCAATGAGTGAAATACACCCACATATTCCCACTTTTGTGAGATCTGGCCCATATATGTTTGTAGGATACAGCTAAATAAAAGAAAGGAAATTTCCCAATGTTGTTGGGCAGTGTCCCCGCAATTACAACGTATGTTTATCAGCTTCTTACTAAGCTTAGTTTGACTTTCTGATTTCCTTAAGCATATCATAGTAAACATACTGCAGAATTCTGGCAAACATTCCTCTAGCAATAATAGATTTTTGCTTGTTAAAAAAAGAAATGTTCAGCGCAGATTTTGTCTAGCTTTGGAAAAGTACAATACAGTGTTTTCCAATGAAACTTCAAAGCTGGAAATGCTTGTTTTTATGAGTCAGTTTTGATTACATTTGATAAATTCTTTGGCCGCAGTCCTCAGAGCCAGAATGAAGCAATGTCAGTGCTACTACTCTGAAGTAAGCATTTCTGTGTCAGTATCACAGCCTATTCCAGATAGGAATAGATTGCTGGTACGTGGAAGCTCTCATAATATTGTAGATCTTATTTTCTGGACCACAGTTTCCAGAATCCCCAACCAGTGGCCAGCTGTGTGAGGGAATTCTGGGAATTAAAAAGTTTAGAAAGTCACTTTTCCAAGCCAATAATAATACATGTGCTAATTCCGTATGTTTGCAGTGCTGCTTGAAAGTACATGGAACTATTTCTTCCCTGGGAAAGTAGAAAGCTGTAGGTCAGTTGTGGGGGAGATTAAAACTCTAAAACATCTTGGTTGGAGAACGTACCCTTCTAAAAAGTAAGGACTGAGAGTTTAACAAAGGATATTTATTTCTATGTGGTTTCTGCTCTGGAACAGCCACTTAGGCTGTTATAGTAGTCAAGCTTCTAATTAAATCAGTGTGAATTCCCTACCTCCTTTTTTTACTACAAAGCAAGAAAAAGAACGCTCAGCACCTCATATTTAAAACACTGAGCCCTTCTCAAAATCTTAGATTTAATCTCTCACAGAGACTAAGTCAAACTTCAAGGGGTGGTTTCACCCCCTCCCATGAAATTTTAGAAAATTCAGCCACATCCTTTCAGAATGAGAAGAGATGTGATAGTACTGGTTTCTTAGTCCTTTGGCTTAGGGCATGCATTTGCTATCCCTGTTCAAGTCAGAGTTAACTTGACCACATCAAAAGGGGAAAGAGGCTAGCCCTTCTTCCTTCCTTCCACTGCTATTCTTTTTCACGTGGAGAACAACTGTCTGAAAAAGTAAGACCCAGTTGTGTATGGAAGCTATCTATACTATTTGCAACCTGAAAAAGCAGGCTGATTGCTTGAAGAGCCTCCATCACAGGTGCTTGGAGAAACTGCACTCATGATGGAGGCTCTCCTTTTCAGAATGTAACTTTTTATAAAAAGGGATCATCGATGGAGGGGACAAGGCTAGCCTGTTATCTCTCTTCACATGTTCAAATTAATCCTATCCTAAATTTCATAACAGTGCTATTATCTTGCCCAATACCATCCCTACTCCCCACAGAAATCTATAAATTAGGGAAGCTGAAGTGACTGATCAGAGAGTAATGTAGAGCTTCTGCACCAGTTGCCAGTCTTTGGGCCTTTTGAAAGCACAATTCCATCAAAATCTTGGTACATTTACTCAGAAATAATTCCCTTTATGTCACCTAGATTTGTCGCTAAGTGAGTGCTCAGCTTTGAGTACTTTGATCAAGATGCCATTCATCATATAAAATTATACTAGCTCAGTTAGGTTGGAGTTAAGTTAGACTATATCTCCAATTAGGCTACTGCTTTCATGCAATATACTAAAAAGTACAACCAATATACCTTCAGGACATTTGTTCTACAGAGGACTTACTTTCAGGAAATGTTATGTAAAACTGTCCCTGTTTAACTTGCATTTATTGTATTGGATTTCTTCTGACAAATAAATAAAACATATAATGGGAGATCAAAGACAAAATAATTGACCTTCAAATAGGGTGAATCCCAACAGTGGAGCATTATACTAGAAAAACGAGTATTTAAAAAAGACCTCCTTAATACTAAGATAATTAGATGAAAATCTTGGCTTTTATTAATGGGTTGCCCAGAATGTGCTGTGAGAATGAGCAATAGCTGGACTGAAATTATATAACTAATATTTGATATATTAATTAATCCATGTCACACCAGAAAGCACTTATAGTGTTTCCCTGAAAATAAGACAGTGTCTTATATTAATTTTTGCTCCCAAAGATGTGCTAGGTCTTATTTTCAGGGGATATCTTATTTTTCCATGAAGAAGAATTCACATTTATTGTTGAACAAAAAAAAAAAGAACATTTATTATATACTGTATATATATTTATATACAAAAACTTACTTTCGGGGGAGGCCTTATATTTAGCAATTCAGCAAAACCTCTACTAGGTCTTATTTTATGAGTATGTCTTATTTTCAGGGAAGCAGGGTAATACTGCTGTACAACACTGTGCATGAGACTAAGGCCCTGTACATAGTGCCAGGAAGCAGCATCCTGGAGGCCATTCTAAGGTTAGGAACTGTGCAGCAACCGCACGGTCTCTAACCCTAGCATGTCACGGCGACAGTGTAATGGTGGTTTCTCGTCCACACAGGGGCTGTCATGATATAAGTGATGCATAGCATACAGACATCACTGCATGTCACTTACATCACTGGTGTGCCACAATGGCACACTCGTGACGTTCATGTGGCATCCAAGAAGAACCTGTTTTTTCTGGGTTCTTTTTGGGGCAGAGGGACACCATGTAGTTTGGCTGCTACAGTGTCCCTCCAGAGGAAAAACAGGTGCCTCCAGCCCACCCTTTTGGGATGTTTTGTTTTGCCCCTATGCTTCTGTATTTTCTGACACCACTAAGAAATAAATAGTGACGGGAGGCATTCATTTTTCATTTTTAAGAGATTTCTATTACAGCTGCTAAACAGTATGTGATCAAATATGCTATGATAAGTATGTGTATTTGTTTGTTTGCTTGCTAAGGCATTTCCTAATTTGCACCACCTATTATCAAAACCCACTGCTCTTAACTGATCACACTAAGGGGTACAAGAAAGACTTTTGTACCTGTCTAAGTGTTACAGGTGAACAACCATGACAGCACCATGAAGAAATCTGACCTCACCTGATTTGAGAAGACATGAAGGATCAGTACTGGCTATTGATCAGATGGGAGACCATGAGGAAACATCATTAATCTATGGCCTAAAGAAGAATCCTGCCTGAAGTTGTGAGGGTAAATGGGCCAAAAGCTTGGCACCATATAAAACTATGTTATGTTCCTAAGCAAGTTTTTCAATCATCCTAGGGGTATACTGATGAGGAAGTGAATGAAGATACTGCCCCTCCAAATTCTGCCTGCTGTGAAGCTGTCCTTCAGACAACATATTTCTAGCAACGTAGTTGAGCATTTAGAAACACAATTTAGGGACTCAAACAAAGGGATATGGTAGAATCCTGAAAAACCCTGACACCAGAAATTTCCTAAAACATCTCCATGTATGCATGTACTCTTTGTATGCTTTCTTAACATACCTTTCCTACAGCCTCAACTGTGTGCAAAAAAAAAAAAAAGTTCTCCTTTTTGAGTCTGGTACATGTCTGGTCACATACTCAATGAAAGCAAATCTAAAAGTTTTATCTGTAAAAGTCCCAAAGTTTCAAGGAATTCCAAGTGGGCAATTTCTCTGCAGATTTGCAAAGAAATCATCACTTCATTAACACTTCAAATCATTATAGAAGGATGACTTTCACAGTATCTGTTCACTTCCTAGACACTGTGTTTTAGTTTACACTACTATTTTGCATGTGAAAAAATATTGTATTTTAAATTTATTTTAAACATTGTATTTAAATTGTAAATTTAATTAGGGTTTTTTGGAAGCTGAAAAACATATTTTCTAATTAAAATGCATTAACTGGCATTTATTTTGATCATTAACTATGCAAATCACAGAATCCTCTTCTACAGTGACTGTCAAACTCCCCCCCCCCCTTTTTTTTTGTCTCTGTCCACTGCCAGTGAAAATTGTCTCATTACATCCCTTCATCCATCACTTTGCTGGAAAGGAAAAACTGACAATGGAAGATCTTCCACTTCAGTGAACTCTTACATGTACAGAAGCTGTGTTAATTCTGTTAGGAGCAATCATATTCACTGTGCTGTCTTCCATTTCACTTAAAACATAGAGGTTTATGTCTTTGTCTATAATCTTGTATACACATACTGGGGAGAAGAACCTGGAAAGTTACTTTTTGAAGTAATGAGTAACAGCTTTAGTTACAATCAGGGATGGTATAATGGTTTGAGCATTGGACTAGGATACTTGGAGACCAGGGTTCAAATCCTGCCGCAGCCATGGAAACTCACTGGGTGACCTTAGGCAAATCACACTCTCTCAGCCTTAGAGAATGGAAGTGGCAAACCACCTCTTAAAAAACTCACCAAGAAAACCTTATGATACCCTTATTGTTGCTGAAGTCTGAAACTACTTGGAGGCACACAATAACAAAATCATTCCAATGTCATCACAAGTATTTAATTCCTCCTAGTTACATTTTGAAACTAACTGTGTCCTTTCCTGCTTCCCAAAAATAATTAAAATAACTGTTTTTAGTTACTTGGCGATGATAAAATTATTCATACATTCTACTCCTGTCCATTGGGTCATCACCTCAAGACTCACAACTGAAGCACAATACATTCAAGTGCTTGAACCATATGACACTCTTCTTCCACCATTTAGGGAGATCACGCATGCCTATGAAAGTAACTTTAAAGTTTATGGTTATATTTCAAAAAGAGCAAAGTTATCTGATCAAATTGCACTACAATTGTAACATAATTTTAACTGTACTTCTGCTATTGGGAAAAGGTGTAAACAACAAATAACTATTTACCATACTTCTTTATAACAAGCTACTTCAAACCTCTGTCCAGAGCACTGCTATCTAATAGGGCATGCTTCTCAGGAAACATACATAGGATGAGACTGGGCTGTTGAAGTTCCATGCACAATTTCTTAGGAATTGCTATGTGTTCTTAAGTCATCACCAACTTGTGGTGATCCACACTGCAGAAAAAAAAAACTAGTTTGATATGGCTTTAACTGTCATGGTCCAATGCTATAGAAGAGATGGAGCAGTTGGGAAAGAAACTTCACAGTAGATTATCATCCCTAGGCAGCCAATAAATTGTGGGATTGGTATATAGCCGGAAAATGTCAGGAAAAAAAGTTCTTTGAAAGAAGCAACATCAAAAATGTGACATTGGTAGGTAACAATATTCAGTGAAATATTAAATGCCATTTTCTCTGTCAGTCACATTGTTTCTAACATTAAATTTACGTAAATTACATAAATTAGCATAAGTACACCTTCACATGCTAACTCGTTTTCCCCATCCAACATAAAAATTAATGGACTAAATAAACAGATTTTTGAATTCAGTAACAGTTAATGAAAAGTTTTTAAAATAGCTACTATTTAGTTAATTAATCAATCAATCAATCTATACCCCACCTTTCTTCTTACACAGGACCCAAGGCAGATTCTGCAGTATGTTCTGATCTCATGGGGAGGGAAGCGATGTATAAAATTATACAGGAGGTACAAAAGGTAGGCAGAACTTTTTTCTTGATATGAGTTGATAGAGCAAGGGAGTGACCCAGTGAAGCAGGTAGATTATAAGGATAGGAAGACAAAAGGAAGCATGGTGCTTCTTCACACAATATACAATTACGTTGTGCAATTGCCTGCCAGGATGAGATGATGACTGCTACTTTAGACAGGCATTGGGAATTTGGAACAATTCATGGAGGAATTTGGCATTGTTGGCCCTACCATTAGCCACCATTGTCTCAAGCTGCAGTTATACATGAGCAATAGTGGCAGCCTGTCAAGCCATTCCTCCTGAATGTCTTGGCTGTTCCTCAAAGTTAAAGGACAGCAGAAATCTCCACTTTCAGATGTAAATACTGTTTTCAGGGGAGCAGCAGCAAGAGAAAACTATTGCTGTAATGCAAGTTCCCCTAGATATAGTTAGTTGGTCACTGTGTAAAAAGGTTACCTTAGATGTAGCATGCATGCACATTATGTTGTTTTGTTGTTGTTGTTGTGTGCCTTCAAGTCACACAACAGGCAAACCTATGATGAGTTTTTTTTTAAAGGACACACACACAAAACCATAGAAAACTGCATTTTCCTATCAGTAATGCATTTCTTTCCAAATGAGGTCAATGTTACACACCATTTTTATTTTACAAAAGGGGAGCTAAACCTGAGCATAAGTTGAAGTTTCTAAAGTGCTGTGGATGAATTATTCTGCAGACAAAAGCATGAGAATTTTTGCTGCTGTTGTTGCTTTTGTGTGCCTTCAAGCAGCTTCCGACTCATGGCAACTTATAAGGCGAACCTTATCATGGCATTTTCTTGGCAGAATTTGTTCAGAAAGGGTTTGCTTTTGCCTTCCTCTGAAGCAGTGAGTTTCTGACTTGCCTAAGGTTACCCAATAGGTTTCCATGACCAAACAGAGACTCGGACCCTGGTCACCAGGGTTGTAGTTCAGCACTCAAACCATTATACCACATCACATAAAGGCTGTTTTCTGCACACACACAAATGAGTTTTCTATGCAGGAAACCTGTTTTCTACAGAGAAAACGGGATCTTATGCAAAACCAAAAATTAATAACTCATTTTTTTCCACAGAACAATTCAGGAAATAGGAATACTGAGAGAATACTGAGGAAGAATATTAATCTTCTCCTTTGCTGGGGAGAAATACCACAATTGTTCATCCTCCCATGTGAGGGAAAAAAATGGTTGAGGATTTGCACAGGTAGCTCACATCATGAATTATGGGGTCAGGCGATTCCAGGGTCTGTAGCTGCTAATGTAAGAATGTAAGAAGTTTTGACTCCTTACAGTTAGGCACGTCTGTGCTGAGGCAAATGACAGGCAAAGTGCATGCCAGCATCCTGAATGATTGAACTCACAAGGCAGACAGATTCACAGGATTTGTCTTGAGTTTCCTGCAGATCTGCTAACTAAAGCAAAGAGGAGTCACTGAGAATCTCCCTGGAGTATTTAAGTATTTTTTTTGCTGTGTTTTTTTCCTAAGCTACAAAAGAAAAAAGCAGGGAGAACTCAGGGCTATGCGTTGTTTTGGTTTTTTTTTAAGAGCCTCACATCTTTTGTTACCATGAACTGTCTAGGTAGCTGACACTTCCACTTTATAATTGTTCTTCCTCAACTGAGAACTAACTAGGCTGATATCCCCTCTGTACCATCAGTCTCCTAAATAGCAAAGTGTGTGTGTGTGTGTTGTATACCTTCAAGTTGTTTCCCACTTATGGTGACCCTAAGGCAAACGTATCATGGGGTTTTCTTGGTAAGATTTGTTCAGAGGACATTTGCCACTACTTTCCCCTGAAGCTGTGAGAGTGTGACTTAACCAAGGCAACCCAGTGGGTTTCATGCCCAAGCTGGTACAACAGAACAATTAAACCAGTATTAAGGATGATACTAGGCAGAGCAAGTCATAATGACTGAGGACCTGGAGGTATGTCCTAAGGATGATAGGCACAGAAATGGGCCTCTAATGTGTGCTGCCTTCTCTCAAGAGTAATGTTTCAGTAGGTGCCCATATTACACTACAAACTGTCATGGTTCCATTCTATGGAATCCTGGGGACTGTAGTCTGCTGAAGCCCTTGAGATCTCTGGCTTCTAATGCCCCTCCATAAACTGCCAATCCCAGGATCAGACAGAACCATGGCTGTTAAAGGGAAATAACAACACTATAGAGTCAGCCCTCCATATCCACAAAATTCTTTATCCACTGATGCAACCATTTGAAAATATTTTAAAAAATCCAAAAACCATATCTTGATTTTGCCATTTTATATAAGGGACACCATTTCACTACACCATTTATTTAATGGGACTTGAGCATCCTCAGAGGTACTGAGCATCCAGGAGGTACTGCAACCAAACTGCAGTGGATGCCTGAGCTCTGGTGCCACAATGGTCCATTGTAATTCTGTAGTGTGAATGGACCCATGTTATATTTAGGCCCTATCCACACATTCATTGTCAACAGGGGGAAAGGGGGAAATGTGTTTGATAAGTAGGGGTAAATAAGCTCTACTTGGGTGGGTCCTGTATCATACATATTGTCTACATGAAATGGAGTAGGCATGAGTCACAGACTTATACCTACTCATCACGGAATGTAGACTATATACAGAGGACTGTGTGTGAATCAGTCATGAGTTGGCCAGTTGTTAGTTTACCACAATATCCTAATCTGCTTCTAATTTCAAGTAATATTTATTTTCTTTGCTTGCCCTTCCCATACTCACTAAAAATAGAAAGTCAAGCATTTTCGCCTTCTTTAAAAGTGTGATGCATTCAAAACCCAGGAAAATGTCATAAAACTGTTGAGCTAAATCCAGATTCCTAATTCTTTTTGAGAGCCAAAGCTTTACTCAGAGCCTCTGTAACAAGGGTAACTTCCAGACACCCAGAAGCCCATTTGTCCAGCCTCGGGACACTCCAGGGGCCTCACCAGTCCTTTCATATGAAACCACAGATGACCAGAAGTTCCTTCAAGATTGGGATTGCTAATACTGTATTTCGGGTGGGGTGGCATTTTATGCTAAAAACAAAGTATGGGAAGGGCATCTCTTGTTTTAGATGAGCACTGCTCCCTCAGAGACATAAATCTCCTGGACTTTTGAGGGGGGAGAGGTGGAAGGAAGATAAGGGGGTGCATCTGGTGTGTGTGCATGCAAAAGCAGCTGGAACGGGACATGATAAGTACAACTTTACTAAACTGGTGAAGTTTCTTTTTCTGAACCCATTCCTCACATTACATAGGGGATTTCACACAGCAAACACTTAAGCAAGAATAAACATTGTTTTTAATTAACATTTTCCAGAAGTCTGTTGCATCAGATACATACATACATACTGGGTTGGGTTCAGCTTCCTTTCTCACCTGCAAGATTCAGCTTAAAACGAACATCATCTTCCCCATTATTCCAGAACAGAACAGGCAGGAGGAGGTGGTTAATGGGACTGCAGGGGAAGGTGGAAGCAACCAAGATCACCCATTTCTTTCCACCAGAGGGATTCCTCTGCTGGATCAGAAATCTCTTGTGAACATATGGAGTCCTCCTGTCTGCAGCAGGCAGATACTGGATCCAGCACAATACTTTTCTCTGAAGTCTTTATACTGCCACAAGACTCTTTGTTGTTTTTCTTTCTATGGATTGAATTAAGAAGGGGGGAGAGGAGCTGCCTCCTTCAAGCAAAGGGGTAGCAATATGGTTGCAATGGGACTTTTTGACAGCAGGATCTGAATGCTGCTTAAAAGCAATCAGTTCACCCCAGGGACATTTTGTACAAACACAAGAGCAGCCCTGCTGTATCACACCAGAGCTCCATCTAAGAAGGTATCCTCAATCCCACACAGTTGGAAACCAGAAACTTTAAGGGTATCCCTATTTGTGGAAGATCATATTTGTTTTGCAGATAACAAGACCAGCCTAATGTTTCTACACAGAGGCTCTCACACCACTGCCTTTATAAGTCGGCACAAAATATATAATAAATTTTCTATAAATATGATATAAATTACAAGTAATTTGCTTAAAACTGGTGGCTGATGCTAGGCTTGAACCAGTGGTGTTTGGTGCCCATTCTGGTTGATGGCACAGGAAGTCCTGCAGCCAGTTGTGACAGCTAGAGCTGGGGCAACATGGATATTCATGCACAGAGGCAGGCAAGTAAGCATTCACACATGTACCCACAGAGACACTTGGGAGTTGTTTGGCCAGAGACATTTGAATAGTATTCCACTTGTCATGAATCTATTTCATCTGATTTCCAGCATCTGTTGCCACTGTTGACAGCGGATGTGACTCTTGCTTCCGCGAAAGCTTTCCAAGAGAGCAATAAGATCAACAATGCTAGATTTCTAAATTAGTCACCACTAGATTAAACCATTGATTTTAGCATGATTTGGGCTGTAGCTGCAGTAATCATCTACTTTGACACCACTTTAACTGCCGTGGCTCAATAACATTCAGCCTTCTCTGTCAGAGAGCTCTAGTGCCACAACAAATTATTATTCACAGGATCCCATAGCACTGAGCCATGGCAGTCAAAGTGGTGTCACGCTGGATTATTTCTGCAGTGTACATGCAGCCTGAGGGGGCTATATCTCCATGTAGCAGTAAGTATCCGTTAAAAAAATGAGTAAGCAAAGACTTACTCCTGAGTAACTCCATGTAAAACAGTCTTAAAGGAAACTTTTTGTAGGTTGAGAGACCACATGTGTGGAAACAACGTCTTCTCTGCTGAAATCAGGTCCATTTATTTCCAAATATAGGACCAAATATAGGATAATTCTCTAATCATTAATGTATTCACAGTCAATTTTCAGCTTGTTTGCCTGGAATTACTATTCCCACTATATCTAAGAACACAGTGTGCTTGGATTTGTGTCTCACTTCTCATGCAAAATGTATGACTGTGCTTAGGTATAAACAATTTAGGCTTCAAGTACAAAAGCGTAAATGGTCTGTGAATTGGCTTGGGTATTTCCCTAACAGTCTTCATTGAAAAGTCAATTCCCTCTTCTTCTTTTTTGCCTTCAGGTTTATAATGAACAGATAACAAACAAGGAAAGGCTAGAAACATATACACATCAAAGTCAAAGCAACTGAGACTTTCTGGTTTTCAAGGCATGCCATGCATAGGGGCATGCTGATTTAGACAATATTTGCTTCCTCACTTTATTCAAGAGTGAAAAAGGAAATCACTTCATCAAGGGAACACAGTGCCTGCATTGTATTTGTGCTGGTTGGAAGTCAAGAACCTGAACTGATGTTAGATTTCATAGTGAATTAGCCTGCAGTAGCATTGATGGGGTCTGATATGCAAAGTGCTAATGAAGGCAATGCAAGGAGATCCTTGCACCTGTTGCTTTTTGATTCCTAAGGCATTGTTTGGATTCCTGCAGATTTACATCCAAAACCATTTTCTAGAGTGATGTGAACTGGCTGGCACTCAGGTTCAACTTAAAGAGGCTTTTAAAGGGCCCTCTGTCTCAACATTTGTGGGTTTTTCTTTTTCTTTTCAGAACTTTGCCCTCTCGAAATCAAAGGAAAGTCCAGCTTGTAATGAGCTATTAATTTTATCCTCAAAAATCCCCCAAAGAAACTTATATAACCACTTGCACAATCCTGCACTAAAAATAAAAAAGGTGCCTTTGCCATTTTTGAAAGCTCTTTTCCACCAGGTTTGGAGAAATTTGACATGGACTACATCCGCACTGGAGAAATAATCCGGTTTGACACCACTTTAACTGCCATGGCTCCATGCTATGGAATTCTGGGAAGTGTAGTGTGTTGCGGCACCTCTGGCATAGCATGGAGCCATGGCAGTTAAAGAGGTGTTAAAGTGGATTATTTCTCCAGTGCAGATGCAACCATGAAGGGTCAAATGGTTTAAAAGGAAAGAACAGGGACAGAGATGTGCTTTGAGCATCACAATAACAAACCTTTCACACAACCAAATGAAATGACAGTGTGTCCCAAAACACATGGTGCCATGGGTACTTGGAACTGGTCTTTCATGCCATTTTTATGGTTGCAAGCCATCATTCACCCACAGGGAATAAAACACCAGAAAGCAAGGTACCGGTAAGATCTTTTGTCAAGTGAAGATCTTTTGCAAAGGAAGCTCTATTAACAAATGTTAATCTCTCTCTGTCTCACAAACACCCACAGCCCCATGGAAAACTGGGGGGGGGGGGATCTTTCTTTTCTCCTGCATCCATCTGTGACACCCCCCCCCCCCCCAGGTGCCCAAATCCCTTCCTTTCCAGTGACAGGTCTCCAGCAATGAAGGAACAGCCTGGGCACGTAGCAGAACATGCCTTTGACTTTCCCTTTGGAAAAGGGGCACCACGATGCCTGGCTAGCTGGATGAGATTCGGTCCACATTATGGATCCCCTTCCCATGCCCTGCCTAGAGGGTTGCTGCTGCTGCTGTTGTTGTGTGCCTTCAAGTTAATTTGGACTTCTGGAGACCTTATCCTTGGGTTTCCTTGGCAAGATTTCTTCAGGGGAGGTTTGCCATGGTCCTCCTCGGAGGCTGAGAGAGAGTGACTTGCCCAAGGTCACCCAGAGCCGAGCCAGGAGTCGAACCCTGACACACACACACACACACACACCCGAGTCCTGCTCAAGCCATCCTCTGTCTTGGTAGAATGCATATTAGCCATATTAGTCTGTAGAATCAATATGTAGAGAGATCTTGTGGCACCTTGGAGGCTCCCTGGAAAGGAAGAAATTGGCAGCAGGAGTTTTCCTAGACTTCAGTCTACTCCCTCAGGTACATTTGGTCCAAATGCATCTGAGGGAGTAGGCTGAAGTCTAAGAAAGCTCCTGATGGAGAGGGAGAAAAAATGGGGCTTCTTCCCTCATCTCCCTTTTCACCCAAATCATTTGAGTGAAAGATGCCCAAGGAGCCAAGAAGAAGGGAGATGATGTCTTGGCAAAGAAGGAAAATAATAACAGTAATAATTTGACATGGAAAAGAGTAGAATGTGTTGTGTGTGTATATATGTATTTGTAGAAAAATAAAGTTTTTTTTTAAAAAAAAATAAAGAATGATTGATGATGATGATGATGATGATGACGACGACGATAGAAGAAGATCAACACATAGATAGATGGATGCCTGGCTGTTCCCTCCTCTAGTCTGAGAAGGGCAGCAGGTAGGCTGGGGCTCTTCTTACCTGTCAAGGGCTGCAGGGGCTCTTCCTCCACCTGGCAATGCTGCAGAGGTGCCTGGGCGAGGGGACTTCACCAAGTGGGTCTTGCCAAGGAAGAGAGGGAGGCGAGGATGCCCATCCAGAGCTCCTTGGGCTTCTGGCTGGAGTGGCTTGGCAGGGAGCAGCTCCGGCTGTCTTGAAGGGAAGGAGGGAGGGAGGAGGAGAGGCTTTTGCTTTCAGTCCCTGCAGGGGGGGATTAGCAGAGCCCAGGGTTTCCATTGGCTCTGATCAGCCAAACCAACCAACCCCCCCCCCCTTTCCCCTCCTTGTCCCTCCTTGCTTTGGACTCTGGTTCTTCCCCACCAGAGTTACAAGCTTGGCAGATCCAGACAAGGAGGACGATCCTCTTGCCTGGGTTGCCAGCATCACCTCCTCCTGCTCATGCCTCTGCTGCTCAGGGGATCTGCAATCTTGCCTGCAGAGCCAATGCTGTAGTAAGCTAACAGCAAAGCAATCCATCCATCCACCCACCCATCGATCAGGGTTCTGCCCTTTGATCCTGCACAGAGTGAGAAGTCCTCCTTTTCCAGGGCATGTCCTCCATTCCAGCCTTCTGCCCAGGAAGGATTCCTCAATGCCCTCCTCTTTGAGCATGGCTAAGGCTGCATCCATTTTGCAGAAATGTGTTTTTTAATTTTATTTGTATGCTGCCTTTCTCTCAAAAAGGGACCCAAGGCGGCTCACAGTATAAAAACACATTATAAACAATATTTTCTTTTACAAAAAAAAATGTAATTAAAATAACCTCATTAAAACACTACAAGTCACAATTGAAGACATGCCCAAGTGAAAAACATAAACTAAAAAAATCTAAAACAAAACCCAAATAAAACTAGGCTTGCGTGATTTTAAAATTGGGCCTGACACCACTTGAGCTGCCCTGGCTCAATGCTATGGGATTCTGGGAATGATAGTCAGTTGTGGGGTCTTTTTTAGTTTCCTTCTTTGCAAAGGTTATAAGACAAGGAGTGACTCTGGGTTTTTTGTACCTTCAGCTTTTTCCATTCAAATGATTTGGGGAAGGGGAGAGAAGAAACCAAGAAACCAAGATAGGTTCACAACCAGCTACCATTTCCAGAATTCCATAGCATTGAACCATGGCAGTTAAAGTGGCATCAGACTCAATTATTTCTGCAGTGTGGGTGCAGCCTAAGGAGCATAAGTTTATATTTATTTTAGAATGTTTAGGTTTTAGTTGGCCATGTCCTCCATCTTTCTTTAAGGTTCTACATTTTGTGGTGCCTTGTCCTCTTTTGCTCTGAGGACATCTGGTCACTCTCCTCCTGGAGAAGAAGTTTTCATATTTCAGCAATCCATCCTTACAACCAAGCATATTGAATCATCATCATCATCATCATCATCATCATCATGATCTAATATTGGTTGGCAGTGATAAGGAGTGTGTGTTGTGTGCTTTCATATCATTTCCAACTTACGGCGTCACTACGGCAAACCTATCATGCAAGTCTTGGCAAGTTTCTTCACAGAGGAAGTGGGTACCTCCCAGATGGCGCACTGCCAGAGGCAGACCTATATAAGCCTATTGTATGTGAGAATATAAATTGAAATTCAAAATCTAAGGTGTATGAAGATGAGGTGGCAAGTTCAGTTGTAAGGATCATTGTTGCAAGGGACAAAGGCAGAAGGAAAGCTGTTGCATAAAGGTAAGGAGAGTCAGTAATCATATTGGAAGAAACAGAGAAAGGGATATGATGAACTGGTCAAGGGCACCCTCATGAGGGTGGTAGGTTAGATAGTGTTAAAAATTGTGTAGTGTGCCAGTTGGTCTTTGACCAACCCACTGATGATGAGCTGGTGTAGAGACAGGGTATGGGAGAGCTCATAGGGACAGCAGCTCAAGGGGGCTAGAGGGAAATCAGAAGGAAGTGTGTGTTTTAAAAACCAATTGATTCAGGGTCCTCTAGTGCCCTGATGAAGATATTTATTATGAGAGGCTTCCACTTCAGAAGCCTCCTCAGCTTGAAGTTGGTAGCCTCTGGTCCATGAATGCTATAGCAGAAATGAAACACCACAAGGCAATTGGATGGTAATAAGGCTATAAAGTGAACTATTACTCAATGTAAAACATTATAACTGTAACTCATTCCCATCTATTTACCAGGCATCAACTGCATGGGGAAAAGGAGATCCATTGCACTGCAGTCAGAGTACAGGTGAAGGATATTTCCATCATGTGGGGGCCAGGAGGGCCAAAATAGACAGCTAGCCAACTTGGGGGCATGGTGTTTAGATACACCATGCTTCCAGGTCACCCAGAAACTGCACCAGCCCCCATGAGATCCTGTCCCTATGAGCCTTCCCATACCCTGACTCTACACCACAGACTCCAGTCCATCAGCAGTGGATTGTTGCACAACAATTGTTGCATGCCAGCTATCTTCCAAGTGACTCAGGGGCATGGCGTTTAGATGCCACTTGCCCTGGAACCAGCAAAAAGCTGTCTCTAGAGACAAAGGGGCAGAAACTGGCTAGATTGGGGCCACACATCTGTTTGGCACAGCCTTGATCCAGCCCAAATGGGGCAGCTCCAAGCTGCCCCAATTGGGGCCGTCTGTTTCGGCCCTAAGTAGTTGTTAGAGAATACAGGTCATTATATTTGACAAAAGACTGTATTAGTTGGTTGCAACAACAAAAAATTGTAAAGAGCCCTGTATTATCTTAAAGATTAGATAAATATATTGATATAATTATATTGATTAAATATTTTTCATTATGGCATAGGTTTGGGGATTTGTCCAGTCAGTAATTCCTTCCTCTGGGATTGTGGAATTGTGGGATTGTGGAAGCTGACAGATATAAAATCACTAGAGGTATTTTTCCAACTGATGCTCAACTTTTTGCAGCTCCTGAAGACCACTGATGAACCTCATGGAGCTCTTATTCTTTGCATGCATCCCTACATATTTCTGCATGACTAGAGAGCCCCCAAGTGTGTAGAAAGTCTTGGTGTTTTTCAGTCTCTCTGAAAGTACCTCTGCCTCTTTCTGTGTCAGCTTCTCATAATCCATGTAGGCATCTTTCTGTAGGCCTGTTATGGCCTGTTAGCTGGTTATGTGCCAGTCCTCTGGGCTCCTGTTAGAGATGTCTGCTTGGTTAGACAGTCATGCCATTTGCTACTGAGAATGCCATACAAGTGGCACAGTGACATAAATATGCAAGGGGCTAATGTCAGTCTTGAGAGGATTGGTTTAGGGTTGCAGTCAAAACCAAGGAAGGTTTACACTGGAAAGGCCAACCTACATATGGGTGTGGCGGCTTTATCCCCTCAATCTAAATCCAGTGGGGCTGCACTTTCTGCTAAATCATAACACCGCCAAATTTCAGCAACAGAATAGTGGGAAAGGTGACATTGGAGCAGAGGGTGGATGTAGAAATAAGGAGTATTTGGAGCATGTATCTTGCTTATAAGGGCCTAAAGCAGTTGATTGATCCAGAGTAGACTAACAATCAATGAGAACATGGTAAGTCAACACTTGAATAAGTTCTATTGATTGAATAGGTCTACTCTCGTTGGAACACATCATTTATTTATCCTGAGGTGATTCATTCACTGTGTGAACAAGGCATGTACTCTCTCCATTCCATTTTTTAAATGTGGAATGGGGGGGGGGGGGTGTTACTGACATGTTCCTGAAATTTGACTGCACAGGGATTGCATCGGATCCAGAGGGAATAGGTGTTATGACCCATAAGTGATGTCTTATCTGCACCTGATTGGAGATTACTACATTTATCTCAAAGATTTGTCATCTATATGGATTTTATTTACTAATTCATTATTAAAATATTATATCCCTTCCTTTATGGTGGGATTTCAAGATGGCATACAGATGAAATAATAAACAATGTAAAACTATTCCAGATTAAAACAATAAAATAGCTTTAGCAGGATGAACGCATTTTAAACATGACAGCAATAAAAACCCGAAATGTGTACATTTAAAGTAAATTAAGCACTGGAACACAACCAGTGTTGATGACAACTGGACCTCCAAAGGGAAGGCATAATTGGAGTGTGGCAGCCAAGAAAGCCCTCCCATGTTCTTCCACACTGTATTGTCCCCGCTGTTGGGCACAGAAGAGAGCCAGGAGACAGACTTCTTTGAGTATCAAGGTCCCAAGCTATTTAGGACTTTCAATGCCATGTCATCTTTAAATGTTTGGTATGGTCTTTAAATACTATGGTAAGCGGGTACCTTTCTGCTTGGTACATTTACAAAATGCAACCACTGTGTTATGGTAAATTGAGGATCTTTTGCTTCTTGCAAATAAAAATGCCACAAAGAGAGCAGAGAATCATTTGGTTTTTTGCTTGAAAATGTGGTTGTATGTGCCTTCAGGTTGCCTGTAGACCAATGGTGACCCTATGATTTCATAGGGTTTTCTTAGGCAATGAATACTCAGAGGTGGTTTGCCAGTTTCTTCCTCTGAAATATAGCCTACAGCACCTGGTATTTGTTGGCAGTCTCCATCCCATCCAAGTACTAACCAGAACTGACTGTGCTTACCTTCCAAGATCTGGTGCCTATGGGGTATTTAGGCCTTTTATAACTCCCTTTCCAAAAATGTATTGAACCATTCAAAGGCACAGCAAGATATGGAACATCAGAGTGGCATGGATATATTAAAATAGAATTTCCCGCCAATCTTCTATCCTAGCAAATCAAAATCCTGTGAATGTAGTGGCACATTCCATGGGCAGATTCAATGGTAGGAATTAACTAATTAAAATCAATTAACTTATCAATTAAGTTAGATTTTTTTAACAAAAAGGAGGAAAGTAAATACATTTCTTTTTAGCTTAATTTATTGTCTTAAGTTAGACTTTTCATATTAGCTTCGTTCCAGTATTAAGTTACTAATGAATTAAATGAGAGGCTGTGTCAGAGACAAGAAATGTTTTATTTTCCAGCTAGTTCTTACAAGGCCATTTCTGTGGCTTTCAGAGTCCTCACGAGGGATTTCCCCCATCCCAATCCCAAGAGAATTGCACCTGGGTGGGGTGCAAGCGTTCTGAGGAGAAAAAGTTGGGTATCCTCCATCTTTTTAAAGCCAGAAATCTTTTTTTTTTTTTTTAAACAAAGGAAGTGGTTTTATTTTGAGGCAATGGAAAAAATTTCATCTGGCTCCTCGGAGCCTGGAAAATGCTGTTCTGTGGTGGTTTCCTCCTCAGCATTTGGACTGTTAACATTGTGTACCAATGACTACTGTGTTCTAAGTCCCTTTGGGGATTGGGGGGTCCTATCCAACCTACGCCTGCATCCTAAAACCATAACAAAATTGCCCTATACTGACCCAGATCTTGATCAGTTCTTGGTCTATCAAACTCAGTACCGTTGACACAGAATTGTTGATACAGATTGACAGTCACTTGCCTGGTTGTCAGGCAAAAACCCTACATGGAGATGCCAAGAGTGGCATTCTGCATGCAAAGTTTGTACTCTACTATTGAGCTATATAGCCCAGTAGTCTCCTTCTGTGATCACTGACCCTTTGGCCCTGTCGTCTTGTAGGACCATTCTTTCCTTGACCTGACATCAGACTGGTCTACACTAGGGGCAAAAGCCTAAATGGACTCCTGCCTGTAGACAAGCCCTTCCTCACCCTGAACCCTAATGTGGTATCCTAAAGTTTTCTAACTATTCCTGGTGTGGTAGAAAACTTTTAGATACCTCAATGCTATGGCACAACAAACCAGAAATCTGTAAATTAGAGTGGCTAGATGATTCCAGGCACCTGAGTATTTATGGACCTTATTTGTGCAGAAAGGCTCCGATATAGAATTTTATCAAGGAACTGGATTTTGTCTGCCCCACTATAATATTTTCAGCCTATAAACCAAAAGAATAGCCTTTCAGACACAAGACTCTCTTAACACCAGATCCTCTCTTCTTTATCTACACTTCCCTAAAGCTCAGGAATTTTAAATGGGCTGATTAGACCTGTAGACCTTGCTTAAAGAAACCTATGCAGTGAGAAACAAACTTCCTTTGGTATTATGTAACATAATACCAAATTGGTCTTTAAACCTATTAAGGAAGAGTCTTGTTGCTGGCACATATTTAGAGGTTAGAGAAGTTTACCTTTTGGGACTACAGCTGGCTGGGGAATTCTGGTGATGTAGAAGTTCAACAGACTGCACCTAAGAGGTGGCGGGATGCCGCCCCTTTCCTAGCCGGATCAGGGACATAGCAAACGCATGCCATGTCCCCAATCCAGCTTTTCAAGGGTGCAAAAAGGAGCCTAAAAAAGCTGCTCATTTTTGCGCCCTTGAAAGATTGCCGTAGCCGCATTGCCACGGCTATAAGGTGCTCCTTTGGTGCTGCACTGTATGGACGCAGTGCAGGAGGCACACCATGATGCACATGGTATCAGGGCGCCCTGGGGGGCGGAGTCGAGCAAGCGTCATGATGCTATGCCCCCACCTCTGCCCCCATGCCAGCTTTTCAGGCCGGTTTGTACAGGGCTGTAGTGCCCCAAAAATTAATATTTCTGAACTTTCTATAATTGTCCCAAATCAACCACACAGGACCAAGAAGCCTCCTGTTGCAGAGCTAGCCTGGAAAGAGGAATAGAGAGTCTTCTTGTCAATGGGACTGAACTACCTTAAACACACTGAGGGACTGGAAAGTGGTATACTGAGTGGGGAAGGAGGCAACTAGCCCAAGGTCCTTCATCCTTCTGTGTCACATAGATATTCCAGGCAATTAACCTAATGCCTTAGTTACCTCTTCTTCAGAATCCATTTACATAGAATCATAGAATCATAGAGTTGGAAGAGACCATAAGGGCCATCCAGTCCAACCCCCTGCCATGCAGGAACTCCCAATCAAAGCATCCCCGACAAATGGCCATCCAGCCTCTGCTTAAAAACCTCCAAAGAAGGAGACTCCACTACACTTGGAGGGAGTGTATTCCACTGTTGAACAGCCCTTACTGTCAGAAAGTTCCTCCTAATGTTGAGGTGGAATCTTTTTTCCTGCAGTTTGCATCCATTGTTCCACGTTCTAGTCTCTGCAGCAGCAGAAAACAAGCTTGCTCCCTCCTCAATGTGACATCCCTTCAAATATTTGAACAGGGCTATCATATCACCTCTTAGCCTTCTCTTCTCCAGGCTAAACATCCCCAGCTCCCTAAGTCCATGGTTTCTAGACCCTTCACCATTTTAGTTGCCCTCCTTTGGACCCGCTCCAGTGGTGGAAGGGGATCAGGTCCAACATTTCTTCTCTCCCTCTGAGGCCTGGAGCAAGGCAGATGGATTTGAGGGAGGGCTATACTTAATTGAGGCCAGGCCTGCTGCCTGGATGGGGTTGGCCTGCCTTTTCCTTCAGTCCCTCCCAGGTTGGATGGCGTTCGGGGGGCAGAGCTGTTCTTCTTCAAGCAAGGCCTGGATGGCATGGTCTGCCTTTTCTTTCAGTCCCTCCCAGGTTGGATGGAGTTCAGTTCAGTTGCTTAGCCATGTTAGGCTGAATTGTTTGGATGTTATATGTTAGCTGAATTAAATTACCATGGATAAGACAATTTCTTCCAAATTAAACCTTCTTCACCTTGTAGTAACTGATATTATGTCATTTCCACCCTAATTTACATTGACTTCCTTTTTTTCACCATGGTTTGGTTTACCAGCCCCTCCATTTTAATCGTTTTCAATATGTCTGTTTAATTTATGTCTGCTTTACTGCATATGTAATCTTTTCCTTTATAATTATAATGACCTTCCACAGGTTATTGTAATCCTATTAGGAACATGGGTATTTTGAAGTCACTTGACTTTGCAAATAATTTTATTTGCTCAATTATCTGGCTTATTTGAGAATAGAGTAGAGAAACAGAGGTTTAGGGGGCTACCCCATTCTTAGAAATAAAGCATGCATGTTTAATCTTTCATTCTGATGTATTAAGAAGATGCTAAATGAGCTTTCTGAGAGTTAAAAACAATAATTCAAAAGTGCCTTGTTGCACAACATGGAAAAATATGTTAATTGTTCTGGTAAATATAGAAGTCGTGATGTAAGAAGTAATTCAGTCTAACTTGACAAGCCAAAGAACTACTTTCCATGACTGGCTCCTCTGGAGTGCTTCCAGAGGAGAGTTTAAAGGTACAAGGACTCTGTCTCATTAACAGAACTGGAAGAGGAGTGTTCAAGACAACAATAGGGCTATTCACATTATAGAATTATAGTACTATTATTCCACTTTAACTTCCATTGTTCTACCCCATGGGGTCCTGGGACTGGCAGTGTTGGGTAAGGAATTTAGAATTCTCAGCCAGAGACCTCTAGTGTCCAAGAAAACTACACACCCTAAGATACCATAGGATGGAACTATAGCACTTAAAGTGATTAATAGCACTATAATTTTGTAATATAAATGGGTCCCATGACTGCCATTTTTAAGATCTTGTATTTTTTCATTTCTTTTTCCATCTCTCCCCCCTTCCCCCCCCCCCCCCACAACAAATTCTGCAAAGAAGAAAAAAGTTGGAATAGCTTCAATTGATGGCTCTCCATCCTCCTGGACGCATGCATGAAGTTTTTACTTTTACAGGGTAGTGCACCTCAAAAAATGAATGGATTGGTGGTCCTTGTTAAAGGCAAGTTTAAAGTGCTCTCGCAGTTTATATTCAACAGTCCAACAGCCTCGACAGACCAACAATGAAGGCTGGCATCAAACAAAACAAAACAAAACAAAAAGCTTCATTTATATACCTCTTCATACCGCCTAAGGAATGTCTAAGCGGTTTACAACTGTAAGCTACTTGCCCCCAACAATCTGGGTACTCATTTTAGCGACCTCAGAAGCTTGAGTCGAGCTTGAGCCCTTTTGCTCTTGAACTCGCCACCTTATGGTTTTGAGTGAGTGGCTGCAGTGCAGGCATTTAACCACTGCGCCAGCAGGCGGAGTGGGGATGTGGTGTCCACATGATGCACTGCGCCACCAGGTGGAGTGGGGATGTGGTGTCCACAGCCTGAAGCCATCCTTCCACCTGAGGGTCCACAGCCAAGGCCAGGCAAGGCAGGGCAAGCCAGAGGGTGCGGTTTTTCTTTTGGAGGATTTAAGTCTCTGCCCTCCCACCCCTTCCCAACATCTGCTGACCCTGAGGGAAGCCTGAAGGGAAGCCTGCTGCAGCCTGAAGCCATCCTTCCACCTGAGGCTCCACAGCCAAGGGCAGGCAAGGCAGGGCAAGCCAGAGGGTGTGGTTTTTCTTTTGGAGGACTTAAGTCTCTGCCCTCCCACCCCTCCCCAACATCTGCTGACCCTGAAGGAAGCCTGAAGGGACGCCTGCTGTAACCCCAGTCTCTTATGTGTTGGAGATTTTACATCTGTACTGGGACGGGAAATTTAGCTGGATTATCCACTTTCATCATCTGATAATGGAGCTGGAAGTAACTTGGGAGCTGCTATTGAAGTTGTGTGGGGTCAGGGAAGATATGGCGGTAACAGAGTGAACACATGTTACAAAAGAAGAAGGGATCGATGTTTGATATCTATCCCTTCTTCTGTTCACTCTGTTTCCCAGGATAATGTGGGGAGTGCACCAATCGTTCCACAATCCCTTAATCTGCTCCTCTGCAATGTCAGGTCGGCCAAGGGGAAAACGCACATCAGCCACGACCTCCTCGTGGATGAACAGGCCGACCCGGCATGCTTTACTGAGACCTGGCTGGGAGATGCCAGTGCTGTAACTTGGGCGCAAGCTCTCCCAGCCGGTTACACGGTCAGTGAGCAGATAAGGGAAAGTGGGCGAGGGGGCGGTGTGGCTTTAGTCCATAAAACCAACCTGACCTTGATCAGAAAGCCTGTCTGGAAAACAACCCACATCGAGTGTGTGTACCTTAGCCTGAAGACCAGGGATAGCTTGGGGATTCTGTTGGTATACCGGCCACCCCGTTGCCTAACGGACTCCCTAACCGAGCTGACTCAGCTGATCTCTGAGTTGTTGTTGGACTCACCCAGACTTTTGGTCTTGGGCGACTTCAACATCCCTTTAGAGACCAGCCCATCCAATCTATCTGGAGCAGCTCGGGAGTTCATGGAATCCATGACAAGCATGAACCTATCCCAATTGGTTGACGGGCCTACTCATTGTGCGGGTCATACACTCGATGAGATTTTTAGTACGGAACAGGAGTATCCGTGGGCGGAGGTAACCAAAACCTCCGCATTGTCATGGACGGACCACTTTCTGATCAAGATGGAACTTAAGGCCACTTTCCGCCCCCCTGGGGGTGGCAGACCCATTAGAATGGTCCGCCCTCGAAGGCTGATGGAACCAACAGGCTTCCAGAATGCCTTAGAGGGTTTAATGGTTGGTAGCACCGGCAACTCTACCGAGACCTTGGTGAATACTTGGAACACCGTCCTTCCCAAGGCCCTCGATACTATCGCTCCTGAGCGTCCTCTCCAACCCGCTCCCAAACGTAAGCCCTGGTTCTCCCAGGAACTCCTGGAGATGAAGCGGGTTGGACGACGACTAGAGCGCAAATGGCGGAAGACTCGGCTCTTGTCCGACAGAACTCGCCATAGGCAGCATCTTCGCGCCTATCGGGAGGCTTTGCGTGCAGCGCGGAGATCCTTCTACTCTGCACGCATTGCGTCTGCAGAGTCCCGTCCAGCGGAGCTGTTTAAGGTGGTTGGGGAGCTGACGCAGGTTCCCCCTGCGCCAAATCCCCTACTTAACCCTACAGTGGCCTGCTGTGACGTATTTAACATCTACTTTGCAGACAAAATCTCTCGGATAAGGGCTGACTTAGACGCCAATGTTTTAGCAGCATCTGTAAATGAGGCACCTAGCAACTCCGTTACTGTTACTTTATTGGATGAGTTTCAATCTGTAAGTACTGATGACGTGGACAAGCTCCTTGGAAGCGTGAGGAAAACAACCTGCCCTCTCGATCCATGTCCATCATGGCTGGTCGTCCAGGGAGGGGACGCATTGAAGACATTCCTTAGGGATGTAATCAATGCGTCTCTCAGGGAAGGCACTGTTCCTTCTTGTCTGAAGGAGGCAGCCGCAAAGCCCCTCCTGAAGAAACCTTCCCTTGATCCCCTGGACCGAAACAACTATAGACCAGTTTCCTTGCTGCCATTTTTAAGCAAGGTGATCGAGAGAGCAGTCGCTTCCCAACTCCAAGCTGTCTTGGATGAAACCGATTATCTCGATCCATTTCAAACCGGCTTCCGGGCAGGATATGGAGTTGAGACTGCCATGGTTGCTCTGACAGATGACCTCCGCTTGAGCATTGATAGGGGTAGTGTGACCCTGCTGGTGCTCTTGGATCTCTCAGCGGCCTTTGACACCATAGATCATGCCATCCTTTTGGACCGGCTGAGAGGGATGGGGATCGGAGGCACCGCCTTACAGTGGTTACGTTCCTTTCTCTCCGGCAGGACCCAAAGGGTGAGGCTCGGGGACAGCTGCTCCTCCAAAATTGAGCTAAGCTGTGGCGTCCCACAAGGCGCCATTCTGTCCCCGGTGCTATTTAATATTTACATGAAGCCGCTGGGTGAGATCATTCGGAGGCATGGAGCACAGTATCATCGGTACGCTGATGACACTTAGATATATTTCTCCATGACCAGATCATCTGCTCAGACCTCAGATGGCGTCTCCTCTCTCAATGACTGCCTGGCAGCGGTAATGGATTGGATGAGGGAAAACAGATTGAGACTGAATCCAGACAAAACGGAGGTACTGACAGTCACCGGCCCGAAACCAGGTCTGGGAATACAACTCCCGGTCCTAGATGGAATCACACTATCCTCGAAGGACCCTGTTCGCAGTCTGGGGGTACTCCTAGACTCGTCATTTCACATGACTAGTCAGGTGAATGCGACGGTCAGGAGTGCCTGTTATCAGCTTCGGCTGATACGCCAGCTGCGCCCTTTCCTGGAGATGAGGGATTTGGAAACTGTGGTACACGCTTTGGTCACCTCACGATTAGACTACTGCAACGCGCTCTACATGGGGCTGCCCTTGTACCTAACCCGGAAACTTCAATTGGTTCAAAACATGGCAGCCAGATTAATTACTGGGACATCTAGGAGAGAACATATCATTCCAGTGCTTAAATCTCTCCACTGGCTGCCAATTACTTTCCGGGCACAGTACAAGGTGCTGGTTTTAACCTTTAAAGCCCTACATGGCTCGGGCCCATCTTATCTCAGGGACCGCCTCTCCCCATACGATCCTCCCCGCACACTTCGATCCTCTGGGAGGAACCTACTACTGCCTATCAAGACCAGGCTGGCACAGACCTCCCAGAGGGCCTTTTCTATGACCGCTCCCAAGCTCTGGAATGGTCTGCCGGATGAGATGCATCTCATGACATCTCTAGATTGCTTCAAAAAAGCCCTAAAGACACATCTCTTCCGGCAGGCCTTCCCCTGAAATTCCCTATCCCCGGCTTCGGTTCCAGACTTTGATTTCCTGCCTACTCCCATGTTTCTGATCCCCACTTATGACGTGGCCACATCAGGAAGGGTTAGGATGTAGTTATATGTTTTTAAATAACTGTTTTAATCATTACTGTTTAATCTATTTTTAAGGGGTGGGAGGTTTGGAAACGGGTCATGGGATTGTTTTAATCTATGTTTTTTTTTACTTGTACCCCGCTCCGAGTGTATGTACAGAGGAGCGGGCTATAATTAAACTATTATTATTATTATTATTATTATTATTATTACATGATGAATGCCCCAACTTCACCCCCATGCTGGCGTGATGCTGCACACCACACGGAATGGTGGGTGGCATCACGGTGCTCCTCTGGTGCGGTGTCCAAATGACACAGCACCAAAGGAATGCCAAAAAGCCTCAGCACCGGCGGCAATGGCATCCTTTCCATAGCGCAAAAAGGAGCCACTTTTTCTGGCTACGTTTTGCACTGTGAAAAGGCCAGATCAGGGCTGCACCATGTAGTTGCCATGGCCCCAGTCCGACGCTGAAAGAGGCAGTCTGTTCAGCCCCTAAATCATGTTCTCTGAAGGCTGGTCATGAACACTGTGTGGGAAAGGGATAGTTAAATAGCGCTTCCTCCTCCACTGCTGTGGCTCCAACTGCCTGTAGCTGCTTTAATAAAGACATATTGCTAGATCCAGTCATAAAGGGCCTGAGAAACATTCATCCCTAAAAGCAGAAAACTTCCAACTGATTATTTACATGATGGATCACAGTTAATGAAATCATCTTCAGCTGTAAAGTAAGTCTATGCAAATTATTAAAAGTAAGGGTATATTCACCATGCTTGACCAAGATTGAATTAAACAAATATAGATATCCCACTCAGTCAAAACAAACAAGCCAAAAAAAATCATAGACAAGGTGAATAATTTATTTATGTCAATTGTTTTATAGCCTATCTTTATAGAGAGAGATTGCCATATAGAGGCCAAATGAGTCAGTATGCTGCTTAGAGTAATTTCCATATTTACCAAATGGGATTGTGAATATAGAAGGGATCTTTTTTTATCATTTAGACTGTGTACACTTATCTATGTGTTCTATAATACTTACTTGGAACCAGGGGTGTCACTGGTGGTGCGCAGGGGGTTCATGCCAAACCGGGTGACAACCAAAGGGTAGGGTATCATCACTGCGCCCCAAACCTTTGGGTAGAAGCTGGCTGTAGCATTTGCTTGTGTCCCTTTAAAATGCAGAAGGGATAATGTGAGTGGGGTAAGGCTCAGGGGGAGAAGAAAGGAGAGGCCCTGAGTTTTAAAAAAAAAATTTTTATTTTATTTTTTTTAATTAAAAATATGTTTTAAAAATTTGAAAAAAATTTTTTAGCAGAATAAACCAATAGACACAAACATTTAAAAAGACATTTTAAAATATGAAAACAATAAAATCTTACCAAAATTTTACTTTACCCACATGAAATTATATACATGTAAATACATTTAGGCTGTGCACATGATATTGTAATTTAATTGTATAATTTTAATTTTGATAGTTGTTTATGTCACAACTCTTACTATTTCATTTAATTATGTATGGGAAATACAATTTATGAGTAACATTAGTACAAAAACATGACTAAGGATTCTGTGTGGTGTGGTACAGGAGGAGGTCAGTGAAGTTAGTGACACCATGAATTACCATGAATTACAGTGATGCCAACTGTAGTGATGCCACTGTTTGGAAACAACAACAACTTCTTCTTCTTCTTCTTCTTCTTCTTCTTCTTCTTCTTCTTCTTCTTCTTCTTCTTCTTCTTTTGGTGTGCCTTCAAGTTGTTTCCAACACATAGCAACCCTTAGGTGTACAAGTGGGCCAAGCCCAAGTTTATATATATTTTTAAAAAATATTAGTGAAAACAGTCTACAATTAAGAAATCAATCCACTGGTTCAGTCAGTGTGGAAAATATGTATAAAACAAAGTGATTTAGAGGGAAATGTACATGAAAAATACATAGACATTTTTGCAAGGGAAGAAAAAAATTCTCACAATATAATACAACAAAAGATGGAACAAATGTACTTACAACTGGAGAAATGTGGTGTTTCCCACATTGCTAATCATGACTGCTGCTCATTGAAAAAAACAGCTTAACCTTTTGCTTCCCAGAAACTGCATGCCAACATCTCAGTACACAGGGATAGAGAGGTGTACACTAGGAGATCTGGTGGAGCCCTGGTGGTGCAGTGGTTAAAAGCCTGTACTGCAGCCACTCACTCACAAATCACAAGGTTGTGAGTTCAATACCAGCCAGGGGCTCAGGGTTGACTCAGCCTGGCTAAAATGAGTACCCAGCTTGTTGGGGGCAATTGGTTTACACATTGTAAACCACTTAGGGAGTGCTTAACTGCACTGATAAATAGTATAGAAATGCAATTGCCATTGCTTGCTATTACTATGCTAGTGTGAAAAGAAGAAGAGTGTGGCTGTATATGCAGATATGTGCATGTGTGTATGTGTGGCTATGAACACAAATTCATATGCAGACATGTAGAGAGCTAACATGACAGGCAAAACTGTAAAAATGGGTTGCCCACCTCTGCTATGGATTAATGATACAATTAGAAAACAGTTAGAAAAGTATGCAAATATAAAGGTCTCATAAAGATAAAGTGGTCCCTTGCTATCCACGGGGATCCATTCTGAACACCCCTGCAGATAGCAAAAAAATGCAGGATCTCAAGTCATGTTTTCAGTGGCTGCATGTGCATGCACACGTGGTTGCATGCATGTACACCCATTTAAAAAGAAGGGGTTTGCCATTGTTGGAAGCTCAACTCTATGGATGGCAAGCCCATGGTTGACAGGGCACACTGTAGTACAATAATAATACATACAGAAAGATAAAGAAAGCGAAGTTGAATACTAGGATTCTTGTAATTCAATTAGCATCAGCTCTTGGATTTCTTTACTATGAGTCATAGGGGATTTCAGTGAAAATTCTGGAAAATAAAACAGTGCTCATTTTAGAAATAATCAGAGTTAATCTTGCTTTCAAGGCTAGCCTTGCAAACTGAACCTCATTACCAGCCAAGATAGCATCAACATTAGTCAAGATGATCTGTCATTCTCCATTTGTGACAATTGTACAATAGATATTTCAGAGTCGCATCTAGTCTAACTCATATGCACAGCTACAGGAAGCCTGGATGTTTGCTAGGGGGCTGATCTAGACTGGCAGAAATGGGTGTGTTCATGCCTGCATGAAAGTGTAGCCTTTATATGACCCACACTGAACGTTTGGCATAAACGCACTTCTTTTGCATTTTAGTGGGGGGAAAGCAGCTTTAAAAAGGATCTGCTTTTCCCAGCTTCTTTTTAAAAAGGGTGTAACTGCGCAGCTGTGTCTAAAGAAGAGCCCTCCCTCCTGAAGACATCATCTGGCCACCTAGAAGGGAGTGAAAGAGGCCTAGCAACACCATCCGGCCTGGCCTCAAGTTGAAGAGCCCTCCCTTCATGACAACACTAGGAGGGAGTGACAGGAGAGGCCAAACTCCATCGGGCCTAGATTAAGAAGCCGAGCCCTCCCTCCAATCCATCTGCCTTGGTCCAGGCGTCAGAGGGAGAGAACAACTGCTGGACCTGATCACATTCCCCATCACCATTCCCTTCTCCTTTTGTGTCGTGTCTTTTAGATTGTAAGCCTGAGGGCAGGGAACTGTCTTAAAAAATAATAATTAAGTCGCTCTGATAGCCTTTAGGGCTGAAGAGCGGGGTATAAATAAGTAAATAAATAAATAATGCTGCAGTGCAACTGTGCAGTTTTTTAAAGCTCCCAAACCCTAGCTCCAGCCCTAACCCGAACCCTAGACATGTGCAGTAGGGACTCTGGGATGCTGTAACTGTTATGCAACTGCGCATAAAATGTCACTTCATTCATAAAATAAAGAAGTTTATTCAAAAACTTAAATTGTAACAGATTTAATATCTCTTTAAGGGGGGAGGAGGGATGCAGTTTGTTTTATTGATGTAATAGTATTTTAATGTGTAAGCTGCCTCGACTGATCTCAAAGTGGTGGGGTATTAATTATTATCATTATTATTATTATTATTATTATAAAATAAAGAAGTTCATTCATGGTGCACCGATGCAACTGCGCACTTTAAAAAGGGAAGCGAAACCACAATGGTAATTTGACAGATCTTCATAACTGCACAGTTAATGTGTGATGTACCTGTGCAACAGCGCAGTTCACAGCTGGCAATACAATTGCCTGTATGATGTACCGGTGCAACTGCACAGTTTGCAGCTGGCAACAACAACAAAAATATATTAAAGGTTCAGTGCGGCCAAAAGCCCCATTCATTGCCATCCATGCAGCTGCTCCGCCTGTGTTTCTAGCATCCTGACAGCTTCCAATGTAGTTGCTGAGCAACAGAAAAGACTTCAGATAAGTCATCCCCACACCTCCTCAGTGTAGCTGCCCTATGCCTTTTTATTACACACCTGGGACTTGCAGTGCAGCTGCTAAGTATTAAGGAAAAGGCAACTTCATGTCGCCCTTTCCTGCCAATCTAGAAAGCCCCATTATTTCAGTTGCACATACCCTGTTAGCACACCCAACATACCCATGTTGTATTTGGGGTTTCCATATTTTCACATCTAGATCCAGACATGTTCTTAAGACATCATGATGACCTTTGGAACACCAGGAGACTTTCTCATGGAAAGGACACATAGACCTGAAGATATGTGAAGGACCCAGGTAATAACAAGACAAAGGCTAAATGGGTTAGTTAATTGTTTTATTCTTCCCTTTAGGCTGTCCACATATCCTCTCACACTAGAAACAAAGACATAGTATCATCTTTTCTTCCAGCTGTCTCTCAGTGGATGCGGCATCGATGCTTGAAGCTCAATATGTCCAAAATGGAGCTTCTGTTTTTCCACCTAAGTCTACTCTTCAATATTCCTTTTCTGTTTCTGTTGATGACATTTCTGTTCGACCAGTCCAGGAAGCCTTGGTTTTATTTTTGATTTTTTTTCCTGTTGTGTATCCCCCAGCTAAGGCATGTAGATTGTTTTAATAAAATATTGCCAAAATCTAACCATTTCTATCTGCCTGTACTGCCAAGATTCTGGTCCATGCCTTAATGGCCTCATGACTCTATTTCTATAACATCCATCTGGCAGGGCTTCCTCTTTCTCACCTCCATCCTTTAATTTCTGTCCAGCATTCAGCTGTACACATTATTACATCCGCCCACTGTGACCATATCTTTCCTTTATTGCCATCCCTTCACTGGCTCCCCCTCCCTTTCAGTATTCAGTATAAGCTTTTGTTGTTGACTTTTAAAGCTCTGCATGGACTGGCCCCTCCTTATTTATCAGACCTTTTTTCTACTCACTTTCCCTCTCTTGCCCTCCATTCTGGTAGTCAAGGTCTACTGTCTCAGCCTAGGATTCTCACTGCCCTGTTCCAGATTCATCCCTCTTCATTTGCTACCCCTCACTCCTGGAACCTCCTTCCCCCACGAACATGGGTCATTACTTCTTTAACCAGTTTAAAAACTGAGTTGAAGACCATCCTATTCAGGGATGCGTTCCCAGGCATTGTGTGACTATTATTTGTTATTTGACATTTTTAATTTGTTGCCTGCCTTATTTTATTGAACCCTTTCCTGTATTGTTATTTATTATTTATACATATTATGCTATTATTTCTTAGAATGTACACTATGGGCAGGTTTACTTTTATCTATTTTATTGTTTGTATGTACAATGCTGTGTAAATCTACAGTGCTATATAAATACAGTAAAGCAGTAATAATAATAATAATAAAAGGTGATTGAGCCAACACTTCCTACCTACCCCTGCCATGTTCCCAGCCAACTTGAAAGCACACAACAACAACAGCAACAACAACAACAACAACAAAACTACAGTATGAAAAAGAAAAAAATATATTATGGAACTTTAAATTCCAATAAATGTTTTTATATTTTAGCAGAAAGGATAGGCCTTCCAACATTTTAAGCCTTAAAGCCATCTGTCAGACATACCAGCTTAATTCTGATCCATAGGAAGGAAAGATACAAAAATATAGTATTAACGCTAGTACACAAATGCTCCAAAGAACATAGTTTAATTCTAGTTAATTATATTATTTACTTTCTGTTAGAGGAAAATTAGGATTAGATATAATAGAACTGAATTCCTTTCATGATCCACGCTATTAAGACTTTGGGTCTGGCTTTTGAATGTGGCTGCTTTCTAGCAGAGTTGCTACACAGGAGGACGAAAGCCATTGAAAAGCAGGTGGGGATCTAAGGCCATAATGTTAATATTAAGCAACTTAACCAGAACTAGATCCCTCATAGCCACCAAGGTAGGAACTCTGATTTCACTGGCCTCAGAACATGTGAGTTTATACCATAGGACTGTGGATGTTGTCATTATTGTTGTATGCCTTCAGGTTGTTTCTGATTTCTGGCGACCCTAAGGCTAACCTATCACAGGGTTTTCTTGGGAAGATTTATTCAGAGGGGGTTTGCCTTTGCTTTCTTTTGAGGCTGAGAGAGTATGACATGCCTAAGGTCACACAGTGGGTTTCCATGACCGAGCAGGGACTCAAACTCTGCAGTCATAGTCCAGTGCTCAAGCCACTATACCACACTGACTCAGGACTCAGGATATCACTTACAAAACCCTTATCAAAGACATCCTGTGGTGCTTTCAAGCTTAGTTACTATAGGTTGAATTAAGACTTAGTCATGCTTTAACCAGACACACTGAAATCAATATTAATACAATTAATCAAGCCCTCACCAGGGATGAGGAACACGAGGCCCTCCAGATATTGCTAGAATGAACCTCCCATCATTCCTAATTATTGATTTTGCTTGCTAGGGAGTTAGGGAGAGTTGCAGTTGAAGAACATTTGGAAGGCCACACGTTCCCCAGCCCCTGTCCCAATTCCTTTGGAGGTTTCTCAAAGGAAAGAATTACAGCACATATAGAAAAACTGAGAGTTAGTTTAAGTATGTAATCTTTGATAAGGATATTTATTTGGAAGTAAGATCCAATATTTTCTGTGAGTTTTCTCTCAAGTAAGCACACTTAAAATTGCAATCTTCTTTAAACAAGTTTGCAGCTAACCCACAGGTTCCAACAGCAAAACATTTTCTGCTACATAACTTCCAATCACTTCTCCACACTGCACAAAAAAAAAAAAAAAAAAAAAAAAAATGGTTCATCTGGCATTCAGTTAATCTGTAACCAGTAGGAAGTATTCTCATCAGAATATGCCTGGAAAAAACTGTCTCTATGGTGTTCCTACCATGTTGAGTTTCTACAGATTAGGAGACTGCAACAAGGAAAATGCAAGAAAATGAGCTTTGCTATATAGGTTGGGGTGGGGGGACCAGTCAGGGAGAGTAGGCCAAGTGAAACAAATTGTAAACAGTGCATCATTTACCATAACTGCACACTAATGTAATGTGGCAAGACTCCAGGGACAGCTTTGCTAAATATGTCCTCCATGTGGTAGTGCTTTGATGTATATACCAATAGAGGGGGGGGGGGGATTAAAATATTAATGCCACAATTGAATAATTTCAGCTGACTAGTTCAATGAAATATTAAGGGTATAACTTAGCTAAAGTTATGGGTTTTTAAATCCCATTCTGTTGGGAGAAGTTTGAACAGGTATGTAGTCTAGGAACTGAAGCAGCAGCAAATACTTTGCACTGTGGTTAGAAATTTATTATGGCATGAATCTTCACTCAGTCAGAAATCAGTGAGACTCTTTTTTAGCCTCAGCATCACTATTGACATATCCTACTGAATATATTTATATCCTAGTCTACTACTGTTGTGTGAAAGGATGAGATAATATCTGTGGAACACATTTATCTAGTACAGAAGAGTCAAATAAGAAGAGGAAAATGAAGATTTCAAACTAGCTGCTGTTTCTGTTCTTTTTCTTCTTCTTCCTCATAATAATAGGCCATTATGCTGTTGTGATCCTGTCTATGATGTTTTCATTAAGATGTTTCGTCAGTCCCAGAGCACCGTTCACCACTGAAACAACAGTTGTTTTCTTTTCTCAAATGTGCTGAATCTCAGTTTGTAAGTCTCCTTATTTCATAATATTTTCACTGCCTTTTTTTTCCTATTTCTTCTGTCCCAATAGATCTGTTCACTTTAGAGTTTATCCCATGGCTTAATAAACTGATTTACTTTTATCCAGTTTAAAGCTTACTTCAGGCAGCATCCTGATGTTATCAGAAGGTTTTTGCTGCCGAATCTGCCACCTGAATACAGCTCAAGTGCATCCCACTTCCAGGAGAACTCATCGTGGCTCATTTGGGATCTTGGAGTTTTCCAGCTTAAGACAATGAGCACTGGAGTGCTCCTGGAAGCTGGGATGCACCTGCGATGTATTCAGGCAGCAAATTTGGTGGTAGAAATTTTCTGATAACATGAGCATGCCACCCGAATTAAACTTTAAGCTGGATAGAGGTAAATCGATTTAGTAAGCCATGGGATAAGCTCCTACGTTGCAACTACAAAAAGTGCCAGTGCTTGGAACATGTCATATTATCTGGGGACACCCCACTGATTCATAGATTCTTGATAGAACCCAAATCAGTGATGGTCCAGAATTCCAGTCAATAACACCTGGTAGACTGTCAAACTACCTATAAGCTCAAACATTTCAAATTGATTCATGAGAACCTCTGAAAGGTAAAGGATAAGTGTTCTTTCCTGAGAAAGTCCATCATCCATAGCTAACCATAGTCACTCTTTCATTGACATTGCAAAATCGCTACATCCTATTTATGTGTACTCAGAAGGTAACTTCTGTTGAGTTCATTGGACCTCACTGTGGCATAAATGTGCAGATTTAATTGTTTTTGTACGCAGAAACAGGAAATTACAAAAAGCAAAAAGCTGGTGATTAATTTCATTCTAATAAAATTCAGCAAGGACTGGGAAGTGAGAACAGGGGTTGGGTGCATAATTTGATATCTCATACATGATTTATAATAAATGGGGAAAGAGCTAATATTTTGCATGTAATAATGTTGCTGCCGCTGTGTATGATGTAGATGCAGTCATTTTAAATCTGCTTCAATACATCTGTAGTAAGAGCCACCTGGCAGCTTTTAACTTTCTTGTCCGATTTCATAATTAATGTGTTCAAATGTGGATTTTTGTATCAACTTTTGATAAACAGTACAGACAGGGATCTTACACCACAGCAAAATGCCCACTGCATTCAGTTAACTGCAACTTCCATCAGCCGTTGCTAGTGTTGCCAAAGGCAAGGGATGATGAGATGGATCTTCAGAATTGAATTAAGAACCTTGATAGCTGTAATACTATTTAGGGAAAGCAACACCAGAACCACTTGTCAGTCTACTTGAGAAAAAAAAACATAAATAATTTTTAAACAATTAAAATCAAGCGCTTATGTTATTTGTTAAATTTATATTATGTAGTTGCAGTGATTGATTGAGCTGCAAAATGTCTAAGATCCAAATTAAAAAGAAAATCTAGACATAATTAGGTAGAACTTATTTGCCAATAGTAAAGAACACATTGAAATAAGAAAATAATAAACATCCTGATATCTTCACCGTGTTCTTCTAAAATGCATTCCTTACCTTAGAAAGTATGTGGCATTTGTCTGAACTGGAGTTTTTTGTGTTGTATTTGGGCTGAGATTCTGTAATAGGAGATGGAGATACCATGAGAGAGATGCTGTAGCTACATCTCTCAATGTAATCCCACCAAACCACTTTACAATCTTGGAGCTTCTAAGAAACTAGGTTCCAGTGAGTGGAGCAATGGGTGAAGTGTCCACTACTATCTTAGCAGAAAGATACTTTTCAAAAAAGCAGCCACGCTACATTTGGATTCGAAGTGTGAAGTGGGCTATACCACCCTCGTTCACACTCAAATCAATTTACAATCCTCATCAGATCGATCAGTGGAGGAAAGGACCGGGTTAAAAGCAAATAACCCGGGCTTTCCTGACACTAGTTTTAAAGTGGTCTTTTTTGGAAAATGCAATTCTGAAGTGTTTCCAGTAAATGGGAATGCTGGTCAGAATCGCTTTTTTTTTTTTTTTAATTTGGGTGGGGGCATTGATTGCAAATGCAATCTTGTGCACTTGTGAAAGATTGCATTTATGATCACTGTAAAGGAAAAAAACCCCACACACTAATACCCAGTTCCCTTGCTGCTGCTCCCGGCAGCAGCACATCCTCCTCCTCCTCCTTCTCCTCTTCCTCTGCTGGGCCCGTCCTGCTGCCAGGGCCCATGCTCCTCCCAAGGCTGATGGGAGCAGGATAGGCCCAGCAGAGGAGGAGGAGGAGGAGGCGCTGCTGCAAGGAGCAGCAGCGAGGGAGGCAGGCAGCAGCTGCAGATCAGCCAGAGATACAGACTGCACCCTGTAGAGCATCATCAGGAGCAAATGTAAGGAAATGCCCTGCCCCACTTTAAATGTAGGAAAATGAAATAATGAGGCTTCTGTGCTCATTTACTACTACCATGGATCAGACCAATGGCAACATACCCTAGGTCTGTAATTACATAACCAAAATAATTTCCAGTGGTGTAACCCAACCTGATAATTTAATCTTATGTAAACCTCATGTATTTTTATGTACTTTTTCTATTTCATATGGTTTCAAGTTATATGTAATCTTTTTTTGTATATGGTGTTAAGTTATAGCATGTCTCGCTGGGTCTATTGACTATAAATAAAGATTGGTTGATTAATTGATCGATTTACTACCGGCTATAAATAAGTTCCACCACAGCTGTTCTGATGCTGAAGACATATTGTCCAAAGTCTCTGGTGTTGTGGATTTCTGACTTTTAGCATGTACCTTGGATGAATGCTTCTAGCAATGCCTTTCTTGGCTTTTGACTCTAATCAGGACTGTTTTCCCCATTTGGACCTTGGAATGCCAGGACCATGCTTCTGGTTCCAATTGTAAACATGTCTCCTTCCGCTGGTTGTACAATAAGAATGTCATCGTCCTCTGGCTACAGGATTCAGATAAGTTTAATTTGAACACATAAGGAGAGTAAGGTAGGTAGTCTCACCTCCTCCACTCACATGGTATTCATATGGTAAATGACTGTCTGAAATGGGGAGCCTTTGTGATGCAGGAAAGCTCTCCATGGTCCAAAACAACTGCAGAAATAATCCAGTTTGAGCTTGCTTTAATTGCTCTGGGGAATTCTGGGAGCTGTAGTTTTGTGAGACATTTAGTCTTCTCTGTCAGAGAACTCTGGTGCCACAATAAACTACAATTTCTCAGATTCCCTAGCACTAAGCCAGAGCAGTTAAAACAGTCTCAAACTGGATTATTTCTGCAGTGTGTTTTGGACCCACATAGCAAGGAACTTTGATTTTCAATGGTTCCAGATGACCTTAAGAACCTTCACATTTAGACTTACCATTATGAAGAAAACAACTATGCAAGGGACTTTCTTCATATGATCAGTTAACTACATCTTGAACCTGTAAATATATCTTTTTAACAAAGGCCTCATACATACGGGCACTTTAGGGTGCCCCCGTCACATGCTAGGGTTGCCCAGGAGCAGAGCCGATAGACGCTCTGCAACCTTAGCACATGACGAGGGCATCCTCGCTCCACAGTGCCGTACAAACGGCGCACGGAGCGATGACATCGCAGGTGCACAGCAGCTAAATGGAGCTGCACACCTGCGATGTCATAGATGCACTAGCTGGTGCTTCATATGTCACAACTGCGATGCAAGGAAGAGCCTGTTTTTGGCGCTCCTTTTTCCACCCCACGTTCGACGCTTCATCTGGTTGCTGCAGCGACGATACGGCAGAAAAGGAGGCGGCTACCGCCCTTTTTGAGCGGTCTGTAAAGCCCCAAAGTTTTGTTTGGTGGGTTCTAGTTTTAAAATTTCCTTAAGTCTGGAATTCTATAAGCTCTTCTGTGCCTTGAGTGGCAAAGAGAAGGATGAAGAACATGAAGAGGGTTAATTTAATCAGGTTACAATATGAATGGGGGGAAAAGGAGATCAGTTTCTGCCTAATACCATCTAGTGGCCATAAAGGGAACCCTTCTGTCTGTATTAATGTAAAAATAAAAATAAAATGGCATGGTGCTTTCAACCAGTGGTATATTTGTGTCTCATATTTTTAGCATCAGAGGCTGGAAGTTTGAGGGTGTTCATAGTTAGTGAAGTGAAAAGGAGCCAGAAAATTGTCTTTGATGTGTTTCACCACAGATATGGTCCTCATTAGACCATCACCCAGTGAAACAAAATGCTGCTGAGACAGCATAATGAAAACAACACAATGACAGTAAGATTGAAGAAGATTAAACAGAAACAGCATATCGATCAAATGTTACCTCTGTGGCAATATTTCATTACTGATCATGATATTTAAAAAAATAACACCCCACCACAAACCCTTTCTGTCACATAGGAAGACATTTAGCCTTCTCTGTTAGCTCTAGTGCCACAATAAAACTAGAATTTCCAGGATTCCCTAACACTGAGCGAGGGTGGTTAAATCCACCTCAAAGTGGATTACTTCTGCAATATGTTTTGGACCAAAGATTTTCATCCAAAGGAAAGCCTGAAAAAAGATCTTAGCAAAGATCCCAATCCCCCTCTGCCCCCAGGGAGGGAATTGCATGGTCTGGAAGTAGCCACTGAGAAGGTTCTCTCCAGGGTCTTCACCTCTAAGATCTTAAAACTTCAGCAGGCTCATATTGAGAGATATGGGCTTTCAGGTAGTGTAGGCTCAAGCTGTATACGGCCCAGGAATTTGAATCATGCCCAGAAATGGTATGGAAGCCAGTGAAGGTGTTTCAGTAGGGTTGGGTTTTTTTTGTTTTGGTTTTTTTAACCAGCCCCAGTCATTAACTTGGCAACAGCATTTTGGACTTGCTGAAGTTTCCAAAGGCAGCCTCACATAGAACACATCATGGTAATTCAGTCAGGATGCAGTCAAGGCATCATGGCCATATCTGACATCTCAAGAAATGGGCTCAGCTGGCACACCAGTTTTAAATATGAAATGTACTCCAGGCCATTGCTGAAACCTGAGCATCATATCTGAAATCAGAGTCCAAGCTGCAGAAATCAAGCTACAGAAATCAGAGTTCAAGCTGCAAACTGAGGTTTCAGTGGAATGTAATCCCTTCTAGCACAGGCTGTATCCCTATTCCCTGATCTGCCTTCTGGCTGACCAGCAACAACTCAGGCACCATTCATACTAGCCCATTTGCCCTTGTTAGATCCGGATGAGATCATGCACGTCATTACCAAATCTCTCCGGAAAGTTCATACTAAACAAACAAACAAACAAACAGCTTCATTTATATACCGCTTCATACCCTTAAGGAGTGTCTAAGCGGTTTACAACTGTAAGCTATTTGCCCCCCAACAATCTGGGTACTCATTTTAGCGACCTCAGAAGGATGCAAGCCTGAGTCGAGCTTCAGCCCTTTGCTGGTCTTGAACTCGCCACCTTATGGTTTTGAGTGAGTGGCTGCAGTACAGGCATTTAACCACTGCGCCACCAGGGCTGATTATACTACCTTTTGCCCCCAGCGATGCTTTCTGGTGCATTTTACCCCAACAAAGTTCATACACGCAAAAGTAATGATTAAAGATGGAGCCTCTTGGTTGTCAATCAAATGATGTCATGGTGATGTCTGATGCTGTCCCCTCCTCCTCCTCCTCCCAGTCCTTTTTTAATTATGATTTATTATATGTTTTAATATTTTATTATTTTATTTTATTTTATTGTGTTTTATTACATTTATTATTTTATTGTATTTTTATTTTATTTATTTATTGTATTATTTTATTTTATAGTTATTTTATTAATTATTTATTTCATTGTATTTCATTGTATTTTATTTATTAGTAATTTTATTGTATTTTATTTTAATATTTTTTATATTTTTTTATTTCTTATATTTTTTATTATTTTTTCAGTTTGAGAGCTCATTCGCATTCTAGAGGCTTTTTTCCCATCCGGTTTTATGAATAGGGCAGAGAGGAAACCCCTGTCCATATATGGATTGGGGTTCCCTATCAATGTGTAAAAGGCCCCATTCATTCCCCTCCAGTTTAAAGAATGAATGGGGCCCTTTAAACATTGAAAGGGAACCCCAATCCATATATGGACAGGGGTTCCCCTCTTTGCCATTTATAAAACCGAAGGGGAAGAGAGCCTCGTAGAATGCGCATGAGTTGTCAAACTGGGAAAAAAAAGAAATAAAAAATATTAAAAAATACTAAAATAAAATACAATAAAATACTATAAAATTACTAATACATAAAATACAATAAAATACAATGAAATACAATGAAATAAATAATAAATAAAATAACTATAAAATAAAATAAAATAATTAATAATTAATAAAAAAATACAGTAAAAATATTTTTAAAATGCTGGAGTGCCCGATTTTGCGAGAGAGGAGGCATGTTCCACCCCCTGGTCTTTTCCCCTCCCCTGAACTTGTCCCGATCATCATCGGAGTCAAGTTCACATTCCCTGCAAACCAGTTTCTCCCAAAAGAAACGGTAAATATACCGCTTTGGGAGAAACCGGGTTATGGGAGATTTGCCCTGCTACGCGTGTGCAAGATCCGGATTCAGTAATGTTAAAACCGGTTTCAGTCTGAACTTCTTGATTTTAAACTGGGTTGCTAACCGGTATATAACGTAGTCTGAACGACCCCTCTGTCTTGTCTGGATTCAGCTTCTGTTAGTTTGCCCTCATCCAGTCCATTACTGATAACAGCCACTGCTTTAGCGTTGAAGCAGCTTCCTTGAAAAGGAGACATACATCGGTGTCATCAGCATATTGGTGACACTAAACTCCAGATCTGATGATCTCTATTAGCAGTTGTATAGATAAGAGTAGGAATGATCTAGCACCAGCATCTGAGTTCTCCCTTCCAGGAATGACTAGAAACACTGCCAAAGAGAGTTCGCATTTCAGAGAGGTGTTTCAGGAGGATATCAAGGGCTATGGTAACAAATCCTGTGGAGAGGTCCAGCAGAACAAATAGGGGCACAGTCCCCCTGTCCAGTTCCCTATACAGGTCACCCACCAAGGCAGCCAAAGCTTTCTCAGTCCCATAGGCAGGCCTAGAGCCAAACTGAAATAAATCTAAATAATCTGTTTCATCTAGAACCCCTTGGAGCTGAGAGGCAGCAGAACCTTACCAAAAATAGGGAGTGGGATGCCGAAAACATGCGTATCTCAAACAGCCAGCCTAAGATACTGTTCTTCTCTACTAGAGTTCCCTGTGTATTAGTTGTGTTCTACTGCACAGGAAGCAAGATATTTAATGAAATTTAGCAATTTGCTGTTATTGATGTTATTCTGTACCTTCAAGTCCTTTCCAATTCATGGTGACCTTAACGTCATAGGGTTTTCTTGATGAGTTTCTTCAAAGGGGGGTTGCCATTGCCATTCTTTGGTTTATGGTCAGTTAAATCTCAACAAGTAACTCCTTATAGCACTATAATGATTTAAAACACTGCCCATCAACCATCAGTTACTGGGTAATTTTGCATACAACCTTTAAGGCTTGCATTATGCAGCTGCAAAGTATTGACAAGCAATTTAGATGATCTAAGAGACACATATTTATCAACATTATACAACAAGAAAACAAACTTTTACAGGAGATGACATTCCATTCAGTGATTTTAACAGTGTCTGGGTGTATTTATCTATCAGATCATTATGGGTAGAGCCATATGATAGCATATGAGATAGGAGGGGTGGGTGAGATGAAGAACCACAGCTCTGTCCATCTTAGGTGCCCCCTTTTGCAGACCAATACAATCTTCCAAAGGGAGACCATTTAATCTTACCTAAGTAAAAACTATCCTCATCTTGAAATCTGCCAGATATCTTGGAAGTGATACATATGAAAAAATGAAAGGGACATAGACAGTTATTAGACTGACAAGCCGTAATCCCAGCTGTCTGAGATTGTATCTCCCTAGCCTTGAGGATTTGCATTAAGATTAATTTAGCACAATTATATCCTTGAGCTAAGAGGAAAGACTTGGGAAATCTCAAATTTGTGGTAGCCAGCTACTACTTTTTGCTTCTATTTGATTTAAGCCCATTTCCTCCAGTAAAGAGTCTCTGGCTAAAGTTCTGTCTAGATGGAACTATTCCCCATTTTTTCTTCTCTTCTTCCTTAAAACCACCTGTCTCTTGCTGCCTCACCCTCTGGTAGTAGCTGGTAAAGAGCAAGTGGCAGCTGAGAAGCATCTGGCTATGGCACTGTAGGCAGGATGATGATAAAGACATCCCAAGGACCTGGAGGATGATATCTGTATGTCAGCTTTTCAGATGCTTCTCAGTAAGGGACAGGTGGGTATTGATAGAGTGGAAGACATTATGTAAGGAAAGTAGTGAATACATATTTCGTCATTAGACATATATGTTACTAACAGAATGCCAGTGTCACAAACTAGGAACTGTAAAAAGAATAGCTTTATTTTGCCTTATCTCCTTTAGTTCATGAAAACAAATTGAAGTCTAGGAGGAACTAACATACAAAGTGGAAATAATACCAAGTATACAAAACTAAGTAACATTAGTTATACTAAGAACTATGCATTGGAAGTAAAATACGAGATGTATTTATTTAATTGTAAATTGAATTTTATGGAATAAAAGGTTTAATAAAAAAAAGGTTGATTCCATGGTAAAGAATAAATTTTTATTTTTAATAAAATTATGTTTAACTATATTAGATCCAGAAGGAAGTGAGGAGTAAGGTTTTTAGTGTTTTTATTTTGTGGAACTAGGTTTATTATACCTACAGAGCGGTTATTTATGTGCAAAATGCTGTCCAATAATTTTCGTCTCCTCACATATTTGTGACAAATATGGGCATTCCACTGTGCTTGCATCACTCTTGGATGTGAAAGGACATGTCACGGGCAAGCTCTCTGCCCAGAAGAGCCAGACCATGAAGTGGTATCCCTTTGACCATGCAAAATTAAATTTTGTGAACACACTCAACCAGAGCTTTGTTAAACGTTTCATCATAAAACTGGGAAAAGGAATTGGTTGCCATATCCATTGCAAAAACATTTTAGTAACTTCTTATTTTATTACTTATGGTGCAGATTACATTTCTGTTCCTATTTGTTACTTAAAAAAAGAGAACAATCTTGTGAGTTAAACAAACACTTTAGGATTGATCAGTCGATGTCATCTATATTAAAAATTGCCTTAAAATGCCCTAATAAAGTGAGAAAAAGTAACACAACAGTATAGATTCTTCAATAATGTTGTTAGATAGATAGTTGTATTGTTCTCACTTGTTACAGTAATTTTACAAAGTGATATTCTTAGAGATTTAAATTATGATCTGGTTCACCCTTGCACACCTTTATTTATGCATATGTGTGTGCGTGTACACATGCACACAAACAATTACTTCACTGGGAGATACAATTTTTTTCTTTCCTGCAGAAAATTTCCAACTCAATTTAAAAACAAAATAAAATGCCTGTTGTCTTGTTGTATCGACTATTAAAAAATAAAAGTACTGGATGGAATTTTGTGCTTTTGTAAGCAATCAGTCTGTCCCTCTTTTGTTTACCATCTGAGGCCTGGATCTTGTTTAGACACCATATTGGTATAACTCTTGTTTGGCAGTTGTGTATTTCACTCTTGCATAAGGAGATATATAATACCTCCTTACCCATGCAGTTCCCAATTCAGCTGCAGTGCAAGGACAGCTCACCCACTGACCACTGATTGAGAGCTGTTGTGGCAAGTTTTTAGCCAAACCAGTCCCACTGCCTCCTGGCAACCTTGGACATCCATACATGTGCACTCTGTGGAGTGGAACTTTATGGTTTTAAAATAGTGGTGGCCTATACGTCCCTAGTTTCATGAAGGGAAAATATGCTAGAGCTATTTTTTTACACAAATCTCACAAAGCATAAATGCAAAACCAAATAGAAAACTTCATGAACACTGGATGCAAGATACCATGAGGATTTCAAAATGCCAATTTGAAAATCTCTTATTTACACACACACACACACAAAACATTGGTGTAGTTATTCACGCACTATCCATCACAGAACAATGGGTTACATGTAACAATGTTTTGTGACATGTTACTATGAGGAAGATTGGTTTAATTTCTGCTTTCCAAAAGGGTGCTTCCCTCTCCCCTTGCAATCTGCATGGAAGCTGTATATTAAACAGGAAACCTCTCAAAGTACTTAACCTACCCCAGTTGCCGTCAGTGTTGAAGCTAGCATTATTTGTATTGTTTTAAATCAGAGATGTTCTGAGGAAATGAAGGTTTTCCTTCATACAATCAGTCATGTAATGGCATCATATTTGAAGAATACAGCCAATTCTACTCATTTCAGTCCAAAGAACTATGTAAACATTTTCACAATCAAAGTGAATTGAAGGGGAAAAACTGGCTTGTTCTTAGAATGGTCTGTTTTCAATTTTACCTTACATCTTTACAGATTTCACAACCCGGGAAGGCCTGTCCCATTGTTGTTGTTGTTGTTTTAAAGAGGATCCACAGAGTTGACATATAAGCTTCATTTCAATTAAATAAATAAATTAAAGCAAGAAATCTTTCCAAATTTCTCCATGTACCTCATTGACAAATAATTCTACTGTTACTTCCACTGTAACCATTTCTGAATTGCTGGCAGAGGAAAGGTGGTGTAAGTGAAGTGTAGAATATAACTCAACTTAGCAATAATTTTCTACAAGCACACCCAAATCTATGTTTGTTGAGGCACAGGGCTCTTCCTTGGGATGGTCCCATTATAGCCTCTAGCCTTCACCTTGTAGCAACTGCTATTGTCCCATTGCCCTATTGGAGATATTGATTTCCTTATGAGTGACCCTCCTGTGAACATAAAGCAAGGAGATATTTCCCTCTCTGCCAAGCTTTCTAATCATTGTCCTTGGCCCAGATGCTGCACACTGGAAGGAAGCTGCCATTGGCCATAAAGAAGAGCATGTAGGTTTGGGATCAATGGATTTAAATTTATACCAGCTTGGTGGTAAAGAGGTGTGCCTGGATCTTTCCGAGCTAATTCCTTTGCAGATAACAGGATCTAGAATGCATGTAATGTGAACTTAGCAGGATCCAGCCAGGGTTGACAGGATGCTGGGGCAGAATCAGTATTTTTGTCAGAGTGTAGTAAGACCTGGTAGGACAAAGCCTTGATTATAATAAGATTCAGCAGCCTTGATCACAATATGCCTTCCTCGAACCTAGCCCTTGCAGGACTGTTGGGTCCATGGTGCAAGGTCAGCCTGTTAAGTTGTTTACAAGATTCCACAACCCAAATGTTGACTCTGAGTTTGGAAACTACTGATCGTCTCTTCCCAATTTTTAGCACAGAGGACTCAGAAGTGAAAATGCTGTTAACATAACTCAAGGGCCATTTCTTTCAATTGAAGCATCTTGATAATGGAGAAGCACGAGTTCTGGTGGATTGAAAGCTGGAAATGGGTCTTGTGGCATTAAAGCTGCAGGAGTCATCCTCAGTTTCTACTCTGACACCCATTATGTGGGTCTGAGTCCAGCTCCCATAAACTTTAACCATTCCTTGAGTTGCCCAGATGTGATGTGATTTTTAGTCTGAGACACAGGAGCTTGTCTACATGATTAAAATATGCCTCATTCTATTCAAATAGCATGTGTCCCCCCCCCCCCCACATGCATTTTGTGGGGTGCAGGAACAAATCCTCAAAAACCACTGAAAAGGGATTGGCATTTTTACTGGAGTATCCATGAGTAGATTCAAGGATTATCAGATGTTTTGCCATCTGTCCTGTTTGCATGGGTTCTCATGGCTGTGCATTTTCAACAAAGGGGAGGTGAATAGATGTTGATGTGAATGTGTGAAAATTCACAGCAGTTTGCACAATACACTTATATGCAGACTAGCCCTTAAGGCAGCACTTTGGGGAAGGATGAAACAGAGTAAATCCCATTGATCTCAGTCAGATTTGCTAAGCATCTTTACTCAGAGGTTATTGAGTGAAGGTATAGATTACTGGAATTTGTGATCCTAATCTGTACATGTCAGGATTAGGGATGAGAACATTTCATTGTTTTGCTTTTTCCCACATTTGAATTTTGCCAGTTTTCAGTGCATCTGATCAAAAATGAATTGAAATGAAATTCTGGCCAATCCTTAATCTGGATAGTAGTTGAAACAGAAAAAATGTTAAAGGTACTTAAACCCAAGTTATTGTCTGGTGATTGTATCAAAGTGGATTTGTGTTAGATGAGTTGAAGTGACAAGTTATGAACCAATAAAAAAAGGATGACAGACTTCATGTTGTGTGCACAAGCTCTTTTACATTTTGGTTTGGAACTGCACAACATACATGTCCTTAGAGAATCTTGTGGAGCCTATTAAAGTAGCATTTAAAACTCCATGTCTCAACATTTGTTCTGTATTTACAGCTATAGCTGTCATGGCCTTTCATGGGTTGTTATTGTTGTTGTTGTTGTTGTTGTTTTATTCACTTATATCCCACCTTTCTCCCTCTACAGGGATTCAAGGTGGCAAAGGTTAGTGGTACCACAACCTAATGTTACTTGTTGCTCCATCCCTCCATCCATCCATCCATCCTTCCTTTTTTTTTTTTTTTTTAAATTTCATCGATAATGTAATTCTTGCCTCCAGACTGGCTAGAGCTATGAAAGTCTATTTAAAAACAACAACAACCCACCAACCAAAACAGAAGAGAATCTCTGCACAATCAAATCAAAAATATCTCTAAGCTATTAGTATCCTGTTTCTTACAGTGACCAGCTGCTTACCTATGAGAAACCCACAAGTGTGACACGAGGATCATAATTTCTTCTGATCCTGGGGGTGTTATATTGTTATAATGATTAGAAAAAACTGATCACATACATTCATAATTCCCACAAAATTCTAAAACCAACAGGACGAACAGTGGAGAGGTCTGACCCCTATACATTTGCAATGACTGATGAGCTAAACAGGTCTTATCTGTTTTATAAAAATCTGAAATAGAGAAACACAGGTGGATTTTAGTGTGAAGCAATCTACAGCAGAGAAAATTTTCGTATCACATATTATACCATAATGGCTGTGGATGCTCAGGTTGTCCTCTGCTATTTTTCATGTGACAATTAATTTGTACTGATGAAACCTGACAAATGAAAGCATAGAGAAAGGACCGGGGGGGGGGGGGGACTTGACAAATGAAAATATGTTGTCTTTAACTACTGATTATCCATTCAAGAAAAACCTTATGGAATCCAATGCTGCCATCTGCTGGATTGACCTGCATCCTCCAAGTGTAAGTAGTAGCAATTTGGGGATGAAATCCATGAATGCTAACAAAACACAATGAAATGAAAGGGAGGGAGGGAGGGAGGGAGGGAGGGAAGAGAGCTCGCTTTAAATTATATTTGTTTCAGATACATATACATATTCAAATCTGTTATAATAATATAGAACTAGTTGTACACAGGTCTACACTTTTGTCCTTGTTCCTGCTTAATGACTGAAAGTGTGGCTGAACTTCACAAACATAATTGAATCATAGAGTTTGAAGAGACCACAAGAACCATCCTCCAACTCCCCGCCATGCAGGAACTCTCCATCAAAGCATCCCCGACAGATGGCCATCCAGTCTCTGTTTAAAGACCTTCAAGGAAGGAGACTCTGCCATTCTCTGAGGGAATGTGTTCCACTGTCAAACAGCCCTTACTGTCAGAAAGTTCCTCCTAAAGTCTAGGTGGAATCTCTTTTCCTGTAGCTTGCATCCATTGTTCCAGGTCCTGTGTTCTGGAGCAGCAGAAAACAAGCTTGCTCCCTCCTCAATATGACATCCCTTCAAATATTTAAAGAGGGCTATCATATCACCTCTTAACCTTCTTTTCTCCAGGCTAAATATCCCCAGCTCCCTAAGTTGTTCCTCATAGGGCATGGTTTCCAGACCCTTCACCATTTTAATCACCCTCTTTTGGATGTGCTTCAGTTACTCAACATCCTTTTTGAATTGTGGAGTAATATTCCAGGGGGGGCCTGACCAAAGCAGAATATAATGGTGCTGTTACTTCCCTTGATCTAGACATTATACTTCTATTGATGCAGCCTAAAATTGCATTGGTCTTTTTAGCTGCCTCATCACACTGTTGACTCATGTGTGTTCTGCTTGGACTCCTAGATCCCTTTCACATGTAGTTTCATTCATATAGCCTCTGGTGATAAGCTTAATGGTTTGGCTAAAGCCTGGACAAAGGCTTTGTTAAGCCGAGGTGTAGGGTAGCCTGGTCAATGCAGTTGGGCTGACACAATGGGGGGGGGGGGGACAAACAGGTAGATGAGTGGGTCGTTGATTTGATCACTGGCCCATCAAGTGTGAGACTAAGAACAAACAGCCAGCATTGTGTTGGTCTTGGAGGTGATGGTTCCCTCATTAGCATCTCTCATGCTACCTTTGGGAATTTCCAAGTGTATTGTTTCCAGGAGCTCTGCCTCCTCCCTTGAAAGTTGTCTACTTGGCCTCCTCACTTCTGAGGAATGGTAGTTCCACTGGGAGGTCAGCTTGTGGTCAGAGTGAACACACACACATCCAAAATTTTATAAAAATCCAGTTATGCTAACAACACCCTGATAGGCCCTTCTTCTCCTTGCTCATATTTCCACACAACACCTTCTCTGGTTTATTTTTCTTTTAGCTGGCTGAGATAATAACTGGTTTAGAAGCTCAACTATGGGAAATGGAAAAAAAATTCCCAGGCATAATCTGCAGACATGAGGAGGTGGATGATCTCTCACTTATTAATCCTTCTCTGAAGGTGTCCTACCCAACAGTATTTTAGATAACAAACAGTTTGGAAAATTCAGATTCACGGCCAGCCCTACCATTAGACAAACTGACAGAGGGCTGGAGCAGACGGGCAGAAAAAAAGCATCTCCATCCTGCATTATCTGAAAGCTGGTCAAAACCCCATTGTCTGCACCACCCACACTGAAAGAGGTCCAAACACCCACCGGTGGTCTGCACTATGCTGCGTCAAACTGCATCATGTGGTTATTATTTTTTGCCACCAGCCCACCATGCATGCACACCATCACACAAACGCACAACCAGCAACCTCTAATTACCTCCCTCTTTAGTTTTTTTGCGGAGCGTTTGGGCTATGTGGCCATGTTCTAGAAGAGTTCCTTTCTGACGTTTCACCAGCAGCTGTGGCTGGCATCTTCAGAGAATGATAGCCTGGAAAAGGATTGGAGATAAATATCCTGTATGACCCTGGGAAGGAAGGAGTAATTTGCAAATTGCTAATGGCAGTCCTCAGGGTGGGAGGATATGCAAACAAGGATTGGTGCTCATTGTCTGCTGGGAATCCCTTGGCAGCATACGTATTAAAAATATTAGTTAAAAACATACAAAAAGTCAAGATTAAAACGAAAATTAAACTATAACCATCATAAAAACATACTCTAAACATATTTAAAGTTACACAATATAATTTATGACAACACTTGCAGCCCTTTATTAAAAGCCAATGATGATGATGATGATGATGATGATGTCTTGACCTGGCACTGGACACTCAATAAGGAGAGGACCATTCCAGCCTCCCTAGGGAAACCTGCTACATGACCTTGGGCAAGCCACACTCTCTGAACCCAAAATGAAGACAATGTATATTTCCTCTCAAAACGTTTTCCTAAGAAAACCCTGTAATAGGGTCATTGCCATAATCAAGAGTCAGCTTGAAGTTATGCAATGATGGAAAAGTTCCTCTCCATGTGTATATATGTTCTGAAGCACATTTTCTTGTGAAGCACCATGTTTTCTTAGCAAAGTAATTGAAAAACATCACACAATATGATTCCTCATGATACTTTTCTTTTAGCTTATTATTGCTAATGTAATAATTTTCCTCAGTGATGCAAAACTTCAATTCAACTCTTCTCTTATGACCAATCAGCCCATACTTGTTGTCTATTTTTTCCTTTCAAAATTCAGATTAGTCTAATTATATGAACATCTGGAAATTGTCACACCCCATTGTTGACAGCAAGCCTCTGAAGTTTATCCAGCAGGATTTGAAAGAGGGAACTTTTGGTATAACCCCTCCTTTCTTCAGAAGACCATTTGGTAGAAATCAGCCAAACGATATCATCTGTGAGATGAAGGAGGAAGGCACAAACAAACCACCCCTCCAAGTCTTTCTAGTCTGCAGAAACACATGCAGATGTATACATATGAAATGAATATGTATTATTCTTCAGCCACATGTAAAATCTTTAGTGGTGGCCAAGACAAGACATCCCTTTTCCACCTGAAGACACACTGCATGATTTAAGGCAGTGAGGAAAGATTTCCCCTTCAGAAGTCACTGGACTGCATCTCCTACTGAGGAAGTAGACTGAAGTCTATGAAACCTTCCGTACAATCCACCCCGCATCCTCAAGTCCTCTGGGAAATTTGTTTTACAACCAATATAAACCAGCTTTTCCACTACTGCCCAGAGGACCTTTTCAGCTATCGGTCCCAGACTATGGAATGGCCTGCCAGATGAGATCTGTCATATAACCACCTTAGAAAGCTTTTAAAAAGCTGCTAAGATGGATCTCTTCCAGCAGGCCTTTCCTGAATAGACATCCAGCCACCAAAGGAGAGAAAGAAATGAATTCGACCCCTTTTTGCTATTTTCTTGTCCATGATTATTGCTGTTGTTTTATTGTTTGAATTTTTTATTTTTATTGTGTACATTTTTATTGATTGTTAACAGGTTTTAATTGTAAAATGTTTAATTCTGTTTTAAGGGAGGGAGGGTGGGTTTGGGGTTATGTTATGTATTATTTTAATGTTGTGAGCCGCCCGATTGCCCAAGGGCAGATGGGGTGGGATATAAATAAATTTTATTATTATTATTATTAAGCTCATGTTGCCAATTTCTTTTTTTCAGTTAGTCTCAAAGGTGCTACAAGATCTCTCTATGTACTCTCCCACAGTTAGTCACCATTGGCTATGTTGGCTAAGAATGGTGAGGGTTGCAATCCAATAGCATTGGGTGTGTGGAGGGACACAGGACTAGAGATCTATGTGTGTTACAACTAGTGTTTTATTAGTCTTCATAGCATCCATTTCCCACTGCTATTAGGCAAGGGGTCTTTGCCTCTAAAAGCCACCTAAGAGGCAGGAACTAATGTGTTTATATTCCCTACATCAGTACATTAAGTAAACCATGCAAGAATTACACTAGGTAGGTAAACTGTGGCCCATGCACTACACGTGGCTTTTTAGAGCTCAAGACCCATGCCAAATTCCCTGTGTCTCTGCACCTCCCAAATAAAAGTTTTGGGAAAAAATGATCAGCATGTGATTAGTCAGAAGACCTCTAGGAGTGATGTGATGTTGTTCTTAACTGCCGTCTAGTTGACTTTGACTCATGGTGACCCCATGACTGAGACACCTCAAAAAACCTCAATTGCACTGGTCAGGTCCTGCAGGCCAATGGCTGTGGCTTCTTTGCTTGAGTCTATCGATCTAGTATGTGGTCTTCTTTTCTTTCTACTTCCTTCTACCTTTCGTAGCATTATTGGCTTTTCTGATGAGTTATTACTTCTCTTGATATATGACAGTCTCAATTTGGTCATCTTGGCTTCCAGTGAGAGTTCAGGCCTGATCTGTTCTAGGACCATTTGTTTCTTTGTGGCTATCCACAGTATTCCCAGCACTCTTCTCCAGCACCACATTTCAGATTAATTTCTTCTTCTTCTGTCAGCATTCTTCACTGTTGAGCTCTCACATCTGTACATAGTGATGTATCTAGGAGCAACAGATACTGTGAAAATAGGCTCATAGAATTGGAAGGGGCCCTATCAATGCAGGATTTCCAGCTAGAGCTTACTCAGCTGGTAGCTGTTTGCCTCTTTTTGAAGAATGCAGAGAAGGAGACTGCTCCACCTCTCTAAGCAATTGCATCCATTACTGAACTGGTCTCCTGCCAAGAAGTTCCTTCCAATGTTCAATCGAAATCTACCTCCTGTAAAACCATTAGGCCCAGTTCTCTCCTCTGAAGCAGCAGAGAATAAGCCTGCACTTCTTTTTTGTGGCAGCCCTTGAGAAATTTAAAATGTAAAATCATGTTACCCCTCAGTCTTTTCTTCACCAAGCTGAACATGCCGAGCTCCTTCAACCTTTACTCATATGTACCGTCTCCATACCTCTCATCATCCTTATTGCCTATCTCTGAACTCCCTCCAACTTTATATAATTTTTAAAATGAGTGCCCAGAAATGAACACAGGACTCCAGGTGAGGCTTGACCAGAATACAAAAGAACTGTTACTTCCTTCAATGCTTCTGTTAATGCATGTTAATATAGCATTTGTCTTCTTTGCCACAGCATCACACTGCTAGCTCATGTTCAATTGATAATTAACAATAATCCCAAGGACCTTTTAACAGATAGTACATCTGAGCCAAGTGTCCCCCATCCTGTATATGTGTATTTAGCATTTATGACCTAGATGTAGAATTTTTCATTTGTCTCTGTTGAATTTCATTTTATCAATTGCAGCCCAGTTTTCTAGTTTATCAATGTCCTTTCAAATTCTGTGCTGTCTTGAAATGTGTTAGCTATCCCTCCCTATTTTGTATCCTATGTAAATTAGAGAAGGGTGCCTTCCACCCCATCATCTAAATCATTGATTAAAATCAATATTTCAATAGCATTGGTCCCAGGACAGAACCCTGCAGCACTCCACCTGTGACATCCTTCCAATTAGAAGTGCAGCCAATGATGGCAATTCTTTGAGCACAATTCCAAGCAATTATGGATCCATCTGATGGTGTTTCCATCTCTTCCCTTTCTAGGGGTTGTCTGCATGGGCCAAAAGGCCCATGTTCCCTCCAGCCTTGTGTCATCCAGTCCAGACAATGGAGGCCAAAATGATTGGGCCCAATCCTGCCAAACTGTACAGATCCAAAGGATCCAATCCTGGGGTAAGCATCTGGTAGCTTGGTATAATTTGAGCTTTGATTTGCCACAAAATTTCCTGAAAACTCCACCACAACCCCTAGCTGTTTAGGTGATCCCTGAACTCCTTACCTTGCCACACTGTCATTCATACTCAAAAGCTCCCTTTACCACGTCTGATATGGAAATGAGGTGTTTGTCCATGTGGGTGCAGCCAGGTGCTTTGTTTCCATGGCAGACATGCCAATGGGGGGCTTCTGAGAATGAGTGATGGCACAACAAGGTAAGGAGTGTGTGCTAGTAGTGGATCCTGGGTTGGTATGGGGGTGGGTATGTAAAGACCTGCCTGTCTCTGTGCCAACCTGGGGACCAAAGCAGGTGAGCACCAGGTCTGAGCCCTTGCTATCCTAGCACATCTGCTCAGCCCCTTAATCAGTTTGCTAATCAAAATATCATGGAGGACCTTATCAGATATTTTGCTGTAATACAGATAAAAGATATCAACAGCATTTCCACCATCCATTAAACTAGTGACCTGATCAAAAAATAAAAATAAAAAATGTAAGGTCAGTTTGACTCACCTCCAATCTTCTGGTAAATATACCAAACCTGCTCAAAACACACAAAGTTGTCTGAACTGTTTGAAATCAGAAGTATTTCCAGTTTCATTTTGAAACTAGCTAGTTTAAAAAAAGAAAGAAAAAGAAACCTGCCAGGGGACCTAGAGGAAAAAAAATGACCCTCACTTTCCCACTCCTGTTTATACCCTTGCTTTTTGCCTAATATGTTGCTGTTTAAGGTATAATGTCACTGTCCACAGGTGGCAAGTCTATTACTCATACAAAGAATTAGAGTTCACAGATCTTAAGACCTGTCTCTGAGTTTCAGGGCTTGGATCCTCTTCTCCAGCCCTGAGGGTGAAGAGAAGGATCTCAGCTTTATGTGTGTATATATGTCTTCTGTGCATACTCTATTGTTGATACCTAATGTATCATGCTTAATGACATCCTGCAGCATGCTCCCTGTAATTTCATTTTTGTAACATCACCAGAACCCACCTCCTGTGATATACCAAGGGGTTGTCCCTAGCTTTCTGGTTTTGGAACCAAAATCTCAAGGCCTGGGATAGCTGAGAGGAGGATTTCATCAAAAAATCAACATGAGAAAGCTAACATATGCTTTCATGTTTAACATTAGTAGTTTGGTCCTGAAAGACAGAAATGGACTAACAAATTCTGAGAGGAGTTAATTGAGAACAAGCTCCCCAGAGTTCAGAAACATGAATGAATTTTGCACAGAGTATGTCCTGAACTGAGAAGATTTTCATCACTGAAAGATTCTTTACTTTTTTAAAACACTTCAAGACTATTTTCAAGTATTCTTTCCAACCCTAGAAATAATTCAACACCATTTTACTTCCACTACCAAAGGGAAGAGATTCTGCATATTTTAATGAAAGATAAAACAACAATATAAACATACACAAATTTACAGAGGAAGGATTAGCTTTAATACATTTGGAATAAAAGATGTTTCTTTTTTCCCCTTAAAATATGGTATAAAAATAAATGCAAGAAACATTAACATAGACTATACAGACAACAGACAAAGACACAGGCTTTCTTTCTCGATGTGAATACATCTGTGAGATGGAACTTTCTGTGCTATTTTTGTGTGTGCAATAGCTGTGATGCCATAGTAGCTATATTTATCAATATATTCTTTTTTCTTTTCTTTTTAAAAACATTTCTTCCAGTTTGTGAATGACAGTACTGTAAATAAACTGTGCCTAACAGAAGCTTTTTTTCCACTGTACTTGAGCTTGCAGAAAATTAAAAGACACAGATCCAGCTTGATATGAAGGCGAAAGTGAGCAGAGAGTTTTCAAAATGGAGGCATCGAAACGTTAACGAGTCCCTTGGAGTCTGTAATGCCTTGATATACACAAAAGAAAACAAGTCAGGTCCTTGCTCATGCAACATCTTGTTCTATTGTCCTCTGATTTCAGGCAATTAGTGAGCTACAAAGTATGTGTCATGATTGAGTCTGCTTCCATGCTACAAGGCGATCCTTTTAGTAGGACTGCACTAGACTGGTTAATCTCTTTGATGTGAGCGATTTCCCCTGAGGAAAAGATAAAACAAACAAACAAAAGAAGACAGAAGATAGAGGCATGATCTCTGAAAACCCAGTTCATTGCCAAGCACCTACCTTTCTGCACAGAACAGCTAACATTCTGTGCCTCAGTACATTAAGCTTGCAAAAACCTGACCTGAGGCTGTTTCACACATGAATGATTCACCGTTTGATGTATACAATATCAAGAGATAACACCCTGTGTGAATAGACTACAGTGGGCCCTTGGTATCTGCTAGGGTTTGGTTACAGGACTACCAGTAGATGCCAAAATCTGTGGATGCTCAAGTCCTATGATAAACAATGACATAGTAAAGTGGTGCCCCTAATACAAAAGTTGAAAATTAAGTTTTGCTTTTTTTGGCCTTTTTCTTAACAAATGTTTTTTGTGGATGTTTTAGTGTGAATATTTTCAAGCTGTGGCTGAATCCATGGAAGTCTGACTGTACTACAGTTACAATGCCACTGACAGGAATACTGTTAACACCTCAGATAAATTCAAGTTCTCTGTGGGGTCAATTCACTCAGACAACTATCATTCATCAATATATGTATGGAGCAGAGAACTTGACTGATGTATCTGCACATGTGGATCAGCACACTGGACAAAGCTAAACACTTACCAAAGATAAACAAAGCTTTGTCATCCATTTAAAATGCTGCATGTTGTACTAATTTGACATTATAAAGAACAGTTTTAAACCCTTTCTAAAACTCTGGCCTCTCATTGCCCAATATTTTGGATCCAGCAAATATGAGTTTTGTCCTCAAAATCTTAATCTCACTAAAAATTATTTACTTATTATTTTAAAGATGTGAAGTATATGGATTTACACAGTCAAATTTTATGTTTCAGATCCATTTGAGTTCTACTACTGATATTGCTTACATACTCCATCAATCATTAAAAGACGTTTATCAGCATGTTTGGTTGATGTTTTGGGTAATGATACTTGAAATCATTCAGACCATTATCAGTTTTGCATGGTTATAAACACATTACAGACTTAGCCAGGAATGGGGAACATGTAGCCTCCCCAGTGTTTTGGGACTGCAACTCCTATAATCCCTCACCACTAGCTATACTGATGTAGGTCTTATGGAATTTGGTCCAACAGCATCTGGAAGGCACACATTTCCCACATGTGGACTAGACCTCACTTCTTATTAATGGTTATTGCTGGAATTTGTTAGTAATCATGACATGAGCCAGTGTACAATATATGCTGAAGGCAACATGCAACTATTTGTCAGTGTGAAAAATAAGGCAGTGTGAATCTCTTCTACTACTTAGGCAGCATTAATAGCCGAGAATGATCAAAACCTATAATTTCTACATCTTTCCAACAGCATAGAAGGCTGAATATGTATTAGCTGTCAGCAAGCACCATTTTAAAACAAAGATTAAGATAATTTTTGACTGAGATTCCTATAGTTAAATTATTTTCACAGCCATGACTCCTTTCTCCTATGTTTTTCCACTGTATTCATTTACATTTTCACCACATACACTACCAGCCATTTTCTTTCAATGCTCTTGAACGTCATCTTTGATTTAATACCTAATAATTCCGGGGTTTGAGATTATACTAAATTAGTTTTATTGATCAGGTGTCCTAAAATATTACAATCAGCAGTGCTGGGATTATTAAACTGGTACAGATGGGACGAACAAATGTACTATGGTGCTGTATAATCTTTGCATGACTTGTTAACAGAGCAGTAGCTGTGCTTGGAAAAGTTTCATCAAAACAATTTCCCTCTCTAAATCCTGGAGTAATGGTAGGTAGCTACAGTATTGCTAGGGACCAAGGCCAGGTTAAGGTGTACTGTAGTCCTGAATCAGTTCTCTAAATAGACCCTCCCCCCTTTGTGCACATGTGTGACTTATTCTGGAAGCAATAGCACAATGCAATCCAATGCATTTTAATACAATTACTCATGTAATACACAAACTTCTGACAATATCAGAAGCATTAAGAGATACAGGAAGCATTCCTCAGAACAAGGAAGCAAACTACATCAGCACTCCCCCACCAACAATGCTGACCTTGAGCCATTCAGCCAACTGAACCATTGATAATCTGTCCCTGTTAGGAACAGAGAGAGGAATTTTAAACCTTTTCACTGAAAAGGGAATCAGTGTCACAGTCAGCACTGAATGACTACCCACAGTACAGGAAGGCTAGTAGCCACTTGCCTCTGTGCTTGTTTATGCCTATCTAAACAGCTCCTAAACAGTTCAAAACCCTTTCAGACAACAATGCATCTTAAAGGCCAAAACACCATGTAAATAAAGTTTTTGATTGTTTGCACAAGGACAACACAGAGGGAACAAACCTTCCTTCCTTAACCTTCCTTAGCAGGAGGTTCCTAGGACTGGAAGCAGCCCTTTAGAAAGGCCACTTTCATTTTCATCAAAATATACTTCTCTAAATGGTGGGATTGAAAATAGGGCTTCTGGGGACTGCTTGATATAGGAGACACTAATCTGTCAAGAGGCCTGTTCCCATCATTTAGGGCTTTTTAAGTAATACCAGCACTTTGGATGGAAAATATATTGATAGTCAATAATGCTTTTATAACAGGGAAGTCGTATGTATCTTGTAAACTGGCAGGCTGGCCCCAGCAGCTTGGCCACAATTGCTCAGGTTTGAAGCTTCTGAACACTTTCAAAGGCAGCATACATTCAAGTCATGCCCTGAACCACTCTAACCAGTCTCAGCAATGCTGGTTGCTCTGCTCTGTGCTTTTAACCATACTTTTTATTTAGAACCCAGCTGTGCTGAGAAAAAATAAAAATAAAAATAAAAAATGGACCTCTGTAACTTATGCTACCAGAGCTGTTCTATGCTCATGTCATTGTTTGCCTCATCATAGCCACTGCAAAGATGAAGTCTCTCATGAAATGCTATATGAATCTCAGGTTTTGTTTTATAATATTAAATAAATTCTTAGTTGTTACGCATGTCTAAATAGTTTATAGACTGCCCCCAGCCACCCCAAACAATACAGAACTCACAGAAGAACATGCTATGGCAAAACCACCATGCAAAAATAGGGGTTTTTGTTTCAAACTCCCCACTAATCAATTGTTTTTATGTGATTGGAAAGTCTGAGTATCTATGGCCCACAAAAATGAACAGGATCCAGGTGAGAGTTTACAATTGTTAAATTTGCATGTTACTTGATGTAATATGTGTTTCCCTAAATATTGCTCTATAATTTCCTGTTCCCAAATCTTTGTTTTTAGCTGGCAAACATCACGGAAATCTCTAGAACTTGTTGTTGATAATCTCCATTTACTAAAATTTCCTTATCCTTAACTTTAGCTGTTTTTAGATTGCATTTTAAGACCTTCTTATTTGGAAATTATTAGGGAAAGTGATTTAGAAATGTTGTTTCTTGATCCCTTATGCAGAAACTGAAAACAAAAACCATGATCTTTGCTGATGTTCTTTTCAATTATCACATGACTTCATTAACTGGTTGTCACAGCAAAAGCCACAACACAACACACTTACGCACACCCACATGCATACATACGCACACGCGCACACACACAGACTTGCATACATGGAATGCGCACAATTCAGCAGATAATGTCAACAAATTGAGGATAATCCAAGATCTTTCTACCTCTTTTCATAACAGGTTAGAGCTCGCCCTCAGTGTTGGTGTACAGTTTTTATGGCATGGGAAAATTGGGATGTTTCTGCCCTACAAAAATAAATGTGTTGAATGCTTTAGTTTGAACTTCCACAAGATTGAAAGAAAGTGATCCAAAGGCACTGTCACATGTTCCAAAATAATAATAATAATAATAATAATAATAATTTTCCAAAACAAATACAACATTTTTTCTTGAAGGGTGACTTAAGGTAAGAAAATATAAATGTGAAATGTAATGAATCCAATTAGATTACATTTTGTTATTTATTCCATTCATTCTCATGCTTTTGCTCTCAGTCTCTCGCTGTTTAAAGGAAAACATTCTGATTTTCTTTTTTTCTAGGAAAAGAGAGAAGAAATGAACATGTTGCCTGCCTATGCTACAGCTGCCATTAAAATGATAATTAGAAACAATTTCAGAGGGGCCTGAAAGTGAAAGCAGTAGTTGGATGCTTCTTACCCAGATAACACTGGAGAAAAATCAGTTAACCGTAAGGCTCACTTGCAAGGTTATAAACTTACCACACTGCGTGTGAATTTCTCAAAAGACGTTCGGCGGTCCAATGTGTTTCCCAACTTAAAGTGAAAGAAAAAAAATAAAGGAAAAGGAAACCAAACAAAAGAAGCCAAAAAGAAAAGGGCAGAAAAATAAAGGAACAAGGAAATGATGGATTGGTATAACACAAAGCTCATGTACAAATCACAAAGCAAAAGACAAGCATGAAAAAAGATGAATATGCTCACAGAATGATAATGAGAAAGATTTTGCATTTCCCCCTCTTGATCTAGGAAGAACAATCTGCACATAAGCAGGCTTATAGGACAAGGTTGCCCTTTGGAATATAGCCGTGCACATGCAGAAAAATACTGTATAATATAGAAAAAAGCACTCAAGGATGTACCCTTATTGCTCCAGCACAGTTCATGTGCCACAATGCTGAGGAACATGCTAATGCATGTGAGGTTCTCTGGATCAAGGTCTTTGTCGAGTAATATGTAGAGCAGATTGGTGTGACAGCAAACAAAATGTGAAATTGAAGCAAAACAATGAAATGCTGACATTCTGCAGAACATCCTCTAAATTAAAGATTGTTTGATTTGTTCCATCCCATCTGAATGGTAGTTTGGTGTTAGGCTATTCTATAAGTGTGTGAGTCATTAACTATTAAGGGATTGGACTTCAATGGATGTTAAATGTGTCACAGCAAATTATGTATCCTTGTTTTAAAAATATGCGAGATGCACTTGTGTATAAGAAGATTGTTTTCTAAGAGTTATAGGGAACATAATCTGTTAGCATCATAAGAATCATATGCACTTGGTCCAAAGAGATCTGATTTTCCTGAGCACAGAGGATCTAGTGAGTGCTGATGGCCACATCACTGATTTATATACTAGCCTTTTGATACTGATAATTTTATTTTCACTGTCTTGCCCAAGCATTCTAAGGCTGAGCTTCACTACAATCCAAGGCTGAGCTACACTACAGTAGGGGACCTTAAATGCATACAGTTTAAAAAGAGAGAGAGAAAGAGAAAACTAGTCCAACTGCTAGTCCCAACTAGGGTATACTTACTGAACCAATGAATGTTCACTTAAAATTTAGCCTTTTATTCAGTGGATCTACAGTACTTTAGTTGGGACTTGCTATTGGATTGAAGACATATTATTACATAGACTATAAATCATGACAATTATGATTATTGAACCAAGTTGTCTATTCTGAAAGACTATTTATAGAAATGTTTGAAATATTCATAGTATATTTTTGTGATTTAGTCTTTTGATTCATAGAAGAAATGTATAGCTAAAATGGGGTTGTTTAGTTCTGCCAATTCAGTCATGCAATTTGCAAAATAAATATATGCATAGGTCACTCCAATATTTGATGGTTAAAACTGAAGTAACCTCTTCCCTTAGTAAAGATGCAGTTGAGTTCCACAAGAAGAGAAAGTAGCCAATATGGTAAGAAAGAAACTCCCAGTAAAAGAGTGGAAATACAGACAGAAAATGAACCAATACCTTCTTCTTGGCCTGAAGTAGTTCCTGGTAGGCACTGGATCGTAGAAAACGTGGATAGGAATCACTTTTCATCAGTTTGTAGATGTGCTCCTAAAATATTTTTGATATGTTTTTTAAAAAAATATATGAAATTGTAAAAACAAAACTTTAGAAACTAGACAGTATTTCAATTGGATGCAAACACATGAAATTGTACATATGCTGTACTAATACACAGTTAATGTTTGTGGAAGATTTAGTTTCTGGAAAAACTCAAGATACCTGGTGAAAACATCTACATTCTGTATGATACCAGATGTGTTTGCAATCAAATTCTTCAAAGTGATAAAAATGTGACACCCCATAGTTCTGTATCACAGTAGCCTATGGAAATGGTTTCACCAACCTAGCTAATAAGTGGGTGTTTCAGCAAAAAGTTATAGCAAAGAGATTTGAGGGGCGGGAGATTGAATCCTCATGTACCTTGCTTTTACTAGATTCTCTTATAACTGTTGTGTTGCAGGACACAAGGACTCACTATTTGTGCTTAAGCTTTGAATTGATTGTTTAAGGGGACTATATAGGAGTAAGTTTGTTACAAGACACTGTCACTGTGGTGGATCACAGTTGGGCTCAGCCAAAGAAGTGATAATAGCTCAGCATGGTTGGTTCATGCTTCCTACATGGAAACCAATGGTTGAGAGAGATACAGAGATTTCTCTTTTGAATTTGAGAAACATTATCTTCTGCTGTGTGACTGCAGGGACTGCAGTTCTGAGAACAGAGAGACAAAGAATGAGTCACACAGAGATAGAAATGAGTTGTGAACAGAAGCCAAGGACCTGGGTGAGTTCAGAGGTGGAGCACCAGATCTACTCCATAGTAGGCATATTCATACTATCAAAGCTTGGAAAAGTTATTTTTGGAATTATAAGAGTTATTGCCAGCCTAGTCTGTATTACTGTGCTGTCCAAAGTTTTACTACTTTGGTTGGAAAGAGAGCAATGTAAGTATTTGTGCAACCATATTCAAATGGTTTGTCTCTCATCTATCTTGAAGGAGAACCGGCATCCAGCTAGGATTCAAAAAGGCAGCCAAGAGTGCAACCATAGCTGTGTGTCATTGGTAAGTCCACTGGTCTTCCTTTTTAAAAAAATTGATTTCAAAATTAAAATTAACATGGGAGTTGCAAAATCATTAAACAGATAGTTAATTTACAAAAATATAGAAGTACTCCCCACTTTCAGAGAATTGGGCTTTCAATTCTTTCTCCTCATCTTGGCCTCTCCTGCTAAATCTAATTTATTTAATCCTGTCTACACGTCTACTACAGAAATACTTCAATTATCTAAACTAAAAGAATAGATTGACTGTTGTCTTCAAACTCCTTAGCATTTTATAATTAGTTGAATTTTAGCTTTTAGCTTTACCTTTACCAACATTATACTTACAATACTATGCTATATATTCAATATTTCATTTGATATCTGACAGTTCAATTATTTTACACATTTCTATTCTATGATCCCCCAAACTTATAATATCTATTAAATAATAATTAATAATCTTTAAATCCAGAAGTCTATATTTCCCCCCATTTTTTATTTATGTAGTTTATTAATGGTTCCCATTCTTGAGTGAATGTCAGCTCCACTGGTCTTCCAAAAGTTTTGTCCAGTAACACCACAAATCTCTGTTTCACATGTATCTTTTGGTGAATTTGTGGTGCAAGGTGACCATGCATCAGCTAATCCATCTTAATCATAAAGGTCATGAGTGACTTCTTAGATCAAGGACCAAACATATCCTTGGCTTATGGACTGTTGCCTATCTCACAGTTCTTTATCCAACAGGGAAGAGGACAGATGTAGCCAGTATCCCAGATCTGTGTTGTGGAGGGATGTAAAGGCCTGCGCTTCAGCCCACCTTCCCCTCAGAGATCACTACTGCTGCTCACTAGTCCATAACCGTTGCCTCCATCTCTAGTGTCTCTCCTTGCCCAGAAAGTACCCAAGCTGTTGCCACTATTCTCTATTCTTCTTCTGCTGTACCATGCCATGGCATGCCATGAATCTGGACTGTACCTGTTAATATTTATTTGTTTTGCCTAAATTTCTTACAAAAAGTAGAATATTTTTATCACTGGGAGCAGAAGTTTTATCCCTTGACATCTGTCCCAGGTACAACTGGGAGAAAGTCGCTACCCTGTACAGTTACAAGGCTAATGATTAAGCTTAATTGCTAACAGGGGGTTTTCATAACTGTGAGAAAGGGATAAACCTGGCCTCACTAACAATCAGCAGATTTGGGGCTGAACTCCCTATTAATCTGAGAAAATAAATTAGTTTTAGAGGAACTTATTCAGAAGTGATTTGAATAAAATAATAGACATACCTTTTGTGAAATAGGTGTTCAGTTTTCAGCTGAAAACTGTAGGATAAAATCTCTCTCTCTGCTTATTCCCTACCTCATCCACATATTCAGCAAATGGGATGGAGGGATGATTTTCCACTAAGTGTATCAAGCCTAGATACCATGCCTTCACCTAGTGAGTTTCTCAAATAATGGATCACTGTTCAAAACAACACATGTAGTGAAAAGCTAATTTTAACAAGTTTATTTATATATTTATTTTCAGATGAATATATTTATATTCAGATGGCATTTGGGAAAGGGAGGATATATAGCTGCTCTGATAGCCTTTAAGGCTGAAGGGTGGGGTATAAATACTCAAATAAATAAATAAATAAATAAATAAAATAAAAGATATCCTCTGCCCCAGCTTACAGTACTGAATACTAGAATAATGTAAGAAGGTAGTTTTAGCTCAACTAAATAAAAAGAAAAACCCAGATTTTTAAAAATGGAATGTCTGATATATAACACTTTTGCAACCCTAAGAGTGGAGGTCAGTTAAGTAGAAACAGTTTCTTTGTGGGGTTTACAGAAAAAAAAGAAAAGAATATTTTTAAGTCTGACTTCAGAATAACCTCAAACTAACTGATTAGAATGTATTACTTCTGTAGAGCATCCTTCTCCTCTCTGTGAACACTGAATTCCATTAATGATAACTAGAAAAATCAACATGCAACTAAAGCAAATAGCTCTGCTTGGATTTAGAAGTTCTAATACTTGTGGGGAAAAGATGAAAGAACAACCAGCCACCCTGTACAAAAAGATGAAAATAGTAACACTAGACTAAAGGATCAAGTAGTACACAAAGGTTTAGAGAAAGGCTGTGGAAAATGTGGAAATGATGGGGGGAGGGCACAGCTTTTCTCTCACACATCTCACAACTTCCCAGCTCTGTGTGTGTGTGTGTGTGTGTGTGTGTGTAAAACTGATTGAATTGTGCAAACCTGAGCATCACCAAATGTATGTCTTCCTGGTTCCTTCACATTCTGTGTAGTTTTGTCATAACTTTTTGAATCTACATTAATGGCACTCGGTGCTCCAGGAGCAAGAAATTCTTGCCAGATCTCCTGTACTCTGGCAGGAACTTCCCGCATAGGCCTCTTCTTCAAATCTTCTACTGCTAACCAGAACCTGTATAAGGAAATGTGCAAGCATTAGTAGTGGCACTGCATTTCAGAACCATCAGCCTGAGCAAAATCTCATCTTTTTGTTTTATCTTTTAAGATATGCTGTTAAAAATATTCTCACAATCAGTAGAAAATTTAAATCTTTTGTCAAATACTTGTCCCTCCTACAAAACCATTTCCTATTCCCAAAGAAATATTTTGCATGTCTTCTGGAGTTCCACAGACATTCTGTTATTAAAGGCACTATTAGCAATTAGAATTCAATACAGATATTTCTGTTTATCCTTATAGATAATCATGCAATTTAAATTTTCTGGACTGTTTTTTGGTATGCTATAGTGCAACCAAATAATTGCTGATATGAACCTGTAGTACTCCACATATGTTGCTAATGCAGCTGCAGCACCTCTTTGCACATCAAATGCTGTTCTACGTGACATCAAGACTGGTGCCCAAAGCAGATGGGCCAAATAATAAAGTGACTACTGTAGTTTTTTGTGGAGCTTTCAGGCTATGTGGCCATGTTCTGGAAGAGTTCCTTTCTGATGTTTCGCCAGCATCTGTGGCTGGCATCTTCAGAGAATGATAGCCTGGAAAAGGATTGGAGATATATATCCTGTGTGATCCTGGGAAGGAAGGAGTAATTTGCAAATGTATTGTTCTGTTGCTAGTGGCAGTCCTCAGGGTGGGAGGACATGCAAACAAGGATTAATGTCTGCTAACTGGTGCTCATTGTCTGCTGGGAATCCCCTGACCTTAGGCTGCTTCTCATTTGCATAGGTTGAGTCTTCCTGTCCTTCAGGACTAGTAGCCAAGCCTTGTTTACTCTCAGGGTTACCTCTTTCCTGTTGAAATTGTCCAGATGTTTATGGATTTCAATGGCCTCCCTGTGCATTCTGACATGGTAGTTGCTGGCATGGTCCAGAATTTCAGTGCTTTCAAACAGCATTTTATGTCCAGGATGGTTTATAGCATGTTCTGCTACTGCTGATTTTTCTGGTTGACCCAGTCTGCAGTGTCTCTCATGTTCCTTGATTCCTGTCTGCACACTGCGTTTTGTGGTCCCTATGTAGACTTGTCCGCAGCTGCATGGAATGTGGTAGACTCCAGCGGCTGTAAGAGGGTCTCTCTTGTCCTTGGCTGAGCGAAGCATTTGCTGGATTTTCTTAGTCGGTTTGTAAACCATTTGAAGGTTGTGTTCTGTGAACTATATAGAATTCTTTCCACACAACCCATTTCAACTGCATATGTGGAGGACTTTTGGAAGAATTTTGAACAGCAATTGATTATATTATATCATAATACAATATAATCATATCACAATATAATTGTAAATTGTATTATTGTACTATCAAACCAAAACTTGGGGGGGGGGGCTTTTGTAATGTATATCCAAAGTTGTAATATAATTTTGTAAGCATACCAGGAGTTTTGTTAGTATTATTCCATTGGGATACTGTAATTGAGGTGGGTACTGACGTCTTTTACTATAAGATATTTGACAGCTGGATATGCTGCTGCAGCATTATTTGTTTTCCTTCTGGCAGGCCTATCCAGATGATTTTTAAATTATGAATTTTAAAAATGTGAATTAATTGTTTTGAACATGTATGCTTTTTAAGCAATGTTGATGCTCTCTTAACTGGTTATACATTTTAATTCAATTATGTTTTTAACTTTGTTATGTTTCTCCTTGTTGCTTCATTTTAATCTGTACTTCCCTGCTTTAATACATGGGTGGTGGTGATTAGAACTGATGATGTTTGATGATGATGATGATGATGATGATGATGAAGAAGAAGAAGAAGAAGAAGTAGTAGTAGTAGTAGTAGTTGTAGTAGTAGTAGCCCTGGGATAGGCATGTTGCTATAGAAAGATGTCACATTCTAAATGTTTTGGACCTGTCCCATACAGGGATGCATGTGTATGGGAGGGCATGGTGAACAATAGTAGCAAGAGTCAAAGCCAAGGGGTCTTTGCCTTATAGCAGTTGTGGCAAACTGCCTCAGCTCCCTGTGCCCATATTCTCTGGGCAGTCCCAATGTCAATGGATCAGAGAAAACAAACTCTTACCTTAAATTCTCTGAACTAAATTCAGACTCCAGAAATTTGAGGAACTGCTCTCTTCCCACTGGATCTTTCAGGGCTTCATCCATGCTGAATCCCCATCTCCTTACTCTTTGCTGATTTGGCTCTTTACTGAAAAGGTGGGGGAAAATATTATACAGAGAACTAATATTTCATATTTGTTGAAATACTTTCAACATTTATTCATCAACTGAAATTATTACCCAAAATAATGTTGTTATATTAATTTGTATCAGATTAATTTAGGGATTACATTAAGTATGACTTCTTTTATTTCTTTATAGGAACATAATCACCATCAGTGGTGAATGTTTATTTCACTGTCTTTATTTTTGGAACTATAATACATGCAGAGTGAAGTGAATGATCCTAAGGGTAACGAGAGTTGTAGGGACATATAAACATATAAAGGTAAAGATTTCCCTTTGACTTGAATGTCTCATCATAACCGACTTTGGTGGGTGGTGCTCTGTTACTAAGTCAAAGAGCTAGTGTTGTCTGAAAATAACTCTAGTGGTCACATGGCCAGCATGACTGCACTGAACACTGTTACCTTCCTACTAAAGTGGTACCTATTTATCTACTTGCATTTGCATGCTTTCAAATTGCTAGGTTCACAGAAGCTGGGAGTAGTGAAAGCAGCTCACTGTCATGTGGCACTTGGGCCTCGAACTGCTAACCTTATGACCTTACAATCGTCGGAATTGGTGTCTTAACCACTAAGCGACTACATCCATACAAATATATATATTTAAATTATTCCTCCGTCTAGTTTGATATTTTCTGAGTTTATGGCTCAGAGGCCAAAACCCTGACTCTGACAATTGCAAGATCAGCAGCTCAGCAATTTGAGACTCAAGTGCCAAGTGCCAACCTAGCAATTCAAAAGCATATAAAAGTGCAAGATGATAAACAGGTACCCCTTTGGGTAAAAGCATTCTATGCAATTGTGCTGGCAACATGACCATGGAGTCATTTTTGACAATGCTGGCTCCTTTGGCTTAGTAACGGAAATGAGCAGCACCTGCACAGATGGCCACAACTCGACAATTTTGTCAAGGGAAAATCTTTACTTTTTTATGTTGAGTTCTTCAGGGTTTCAAATGGAGGTGTTTCAATACTACTTTGGAGTGATGGGCAGAACTTTGGACTTTCTGTATATGAGGGAAATACTCTACCTCTGAGTTATAGTACCTCCCAGTATAATTTCATGGAATGTAAAAAAATTGTGGTAAAAATTTGGAATGTAAATCATATGGTCAAATTTTCCATATGTGATAAGAAATGCCATTGTGACATAGCAAGATATCCTGCTGCACACCCCAATGCCAACCACCATGTGTTTTCTTGCATCTGTGAAAAAGCACAAATACCAGTACCTTTTGCTTCATGAGGAGCAAAAGTAAAAAGCTGTATTAGCAGGAAAAACTTATATTTTGATTATTTCTCTCCCCCTCTCTTTATATATGTGTGTGTGTGTGTGTGTGTATAGCCCAAAATTGTACAAATATTGCTACCTTTTGCTTAAAAAATGTCACATTTTTCTACACACAAAAAAGTAGGAAAGAAAAATTAGTAAAAACTCTTAGAATCTTCTCCAGTGGAGAAAAAAAAACTTTAATCTTTTTATTTTTGTGTGCAAAAATGAAATAAATGAAATTTTGTATCCCTAGCAAATACAGATAGGCTGGCATCTTATTGGTTAATCCCAACCAAAGTACATACATTCAATCAGTTGTTGAAAAGTGAACTAATATGTAGGTAAGTCTCACTGATTCAATGGGTTTCTTCTTGAAAGTAGCAGCAAGTAATTTCAGCACTTTTCATCCTGTTGCAAGAAAGTCTTAGAAAACCACACAGTTTTGAGAGGCTATGTGTAATTTGTAACTTATTCTGTGCAAAATTTGCACATGGATGTTTTGCACAAAAACCAGAATTTTCTATGCACAAATTAATAATTCTGTGTCAAACCATTATTTTCCACATAGAAAAGCTGTTTATGTTGAACTATTCTTTTCCACACAGAAAAGCTGTTTTTGTGCAAAACAATGTGATTTTTGCACAGAATAAGTCCCAAATTATGAAATCTTTGATCATTTCAGGACAATTTTTGTTAGGGTTTCTCAGCATTTAAAAATATTATGTTCTTGACCATTTTCTGGAATATTTTCAAATATTATTTCCACTTCTATAGTTGAAAAATGGCATTGGTTCACTTAAGCGTCTTGGCTAAAAAAAGTGCCTATACAAGGGTGCCCATACAATGTGACAAGCATAGGAAGAGGTTCCATGGAAGATACAATGCTTTCAGGCTTTGTTTTTGCTCATGGTTTCTCCTCCTCTCCAACTTGACCCACTTCCCACTTCATTCTAAGGGTTCTGAGCAATGCTACTGTTAGTACCCAATCCCGGATCATCCTGCATCCTAATCTTGGGTATAAAATAGGATACCAGACACAGCAGCTCAACAAAGGAGATATTCTGACAACAAATTGGTCAACACTTTACTTGATAGTGATAGGAAATTCAAACCATGATGCTCGATTTCCACTTCATGAGGTGGGGAAAGAGGAGACTTTGAATGTGATTGAACTTGGGTTTAACTGGGCGGGGGGGGGGGGGACTATTTCTCCAGCAATTTTACAAAGTGAATTTTCAAACTCAGGCTGGCTAAATATATACCATTGGTTTTAAGAAAAGATGTAGATCCAAAACCACATAAAACATACCTGGCTTCTGCTTCCCAAAAGGTAGTATCATCTGACAACCAAGGATTAGATGGATCAGGTGGCATCAAAAAGGGGTCATATTCCACATACTGCTCGGTGTAAGCTAATAGGCTAGAAAAACAAAATCATCTGACACTTTTTCATGTGATTGTTAATATTACTGTTATGCCTTTCTTTTCATAAAGTAAGGTCCAAACTGCACATGATGCTAAAAGAACAGCTGCCAATCATATCACACTTGTTCACTACCAACCAGCAAAAAGGAAACAGACAGTGGGCCAGGCTAATGTGTCTTGTAATTTGGCTTGGATAGGTTTTGCTCTCATTCTCTTAGCTGCTATCAGTATCAATATCCTACCACCACCACCACTGTCAAGCACTGTAATTTGCTGTTGTGTGTCTTCAAGTCATTTCTGACTTACAGAAACCCTAAAAACAACCCTAGCATGGGGTTTTCTTGGCAAGATTTTTTCCTAGGAGGTTTGCCATTGCCGTTCTCAAAGGCTAACATAATGTGAGTTGCCCAAGGTCACCCAATAGGTTTCCATAGCTGAGAAGGGATTTGAATCCTGGTCTCCTAGAGTCCCAGCACTCAAACCACTGCACAACACTGGCTCTTGCAGTGAAACTACTGATGAAGTGGGAGGAATTCTATTGGCATCTGTGGGATCATTTTGCTGCATGTAATTGCAGAGGAGTTGGGGTGGTTCTCATGTATATTTCATTGCATATTGTGGTAGGAGATAAACAAAGCTCCTAGTATGATTGGCAGTGCTATTTTAGGTGTGATCTGTAGTTATGTCAATACAGGGAACATGTAAATCCTTTGTTGAAACACCTTTACTTTCTGCTAGTGAAACAACTTCACTGACCATCATTGCTTGGCAGAATTCAAATTGCTTGTTATAATAAGTTGAAGAAGAAGAAGAAGAAGAAGAAGAAGAAGAAGAAGAAGAAGTAGTAGTAGTAGTAGTAGTAGTTGTGAACGGGGCGGGTTACAGAAGAGAGTTAAAACAACAGCAGTTGTTATGACCTATGACCTATGAAGCCTTGTATGACTTATGTCCAGAGAATCTGAAAGACTGTATGTACTTATAAGAGCCTGCTCAAGTCTTAAAATCTTTGGGGGAGGGCAGTATTTGAAGGCTATTCACAATTAAGACAAAATTCACATATGACTGTTTTGCACAGAAAGCAGCACTTTCTGAACACTAAATAGCATTTTCTTTGTAAGAAATAGCATTTCCTGAATGGAAAACAATGTTTCAATGCAGAAATAGAATTCGTGCACAGAAAATGCTGCTTTCTGTGAAGAAAATGCTGTTTGCTATACAAATAACCATATGTGAAATTTACCCAGAATCAGTTATCGTTTTTTTCTATACAGTAAACAGCATGTTTTCTGTGTGAGAATTAATATTTCTGTACTGAAATATGATTTTTTTCCATGCAGAAAATTCTCTTTCCTGTGCAGAAAATGATGCTTTTTTGCAAAACAACTGATACAAATGTTGCACAGAATAAGTTCAGAATCAGTCCCGGATTTTTCTTGTCAGGATTTCTCAACACTTGAAAAAGGTGCTTTTAAAATATATATATATTAAAATATTCTTTTCATATCTATCCCTGTGTCAATACAATTTGCAAATGAGTTAATACATCTAAAGGTAATCACGACGTTCATTATTTTTTTAAAAAGATAGCAACATACATACCTCTCTGCAACCTTTGACATTTTTAATCGATGTCTATCTAGTTGCACTTGCCAATATTTTATCTATAAAATGCAAAATCAGAAGACCGATATAAGAAAATAGTTGCTCAACATTTTTGAAAAGATACTCTTAACTTTGGAATATGCAACATTTCATTTTGTCCAGTAAAAATGGGGAGCCTGCTTTTGAACTAGAGACTAGGTACTGTGACCTTGTTTGTAGGGCTACTACCAACCTACTGAAGGTACAAAAAGTTCAATTGAACCAGCTGCAGGTAGAGTTCAGCCAAAATAAGTGCTTCTAAGAGCACCCTCCAGAGACATCAAAATCAGAAGTAATGTGGCCATCAGATCCAAAAGGCTGCAGATTGTGCAGTATCATGACTCCATGCTTCATTCTCCCATTGAAATCATTGAGGCTCAGATGTGCTTATTCTTTGTTAAATTTCTGTGCCAAGCACCTCAGATATTATCATTTTGTACTGAAAATGTAACAGTATGAGTTAAAGCAAATTAAGTGATTTAGAATCTGCCTCATTATGTCATCTGCTAAAACCTACCCCACTGAAATCACTGGGATGTCAAACTGGCTGGTTTACAATCCCAAGCACTGTCAACATTCCACGATACTTTGAAGTTCATGGAATACCTCTAAAAATATTAAGAGATGGGGGAACCTTTCATATTATTCAATTTTAGCACTATGGCTCCACTTTAATGACAATGACTGCATCCTATGGAATTCATGGATTTGTAATTTGGTGAGGCATTAGAGCTCTCTGACTGAGCATTAAAGTGAAATCATAGTGCTATAATTCTGTATCATGAAGAAGCCCCTGGATTAAGCCTTGAAAACATTCTGTGTAATACACATATTAATAATATGTGTAATACACATATTAATAATTTCAAGTGATTAAACCACTTTATCTTTTACAACAGTCCTATAATGGAGAAATTGTTTATTTTATCCATATTACAGCTAGAAAAGTATTAATTTATTTGAGGCTATACCAAGTGAGTTTCCAGATGAGGTAAATGTGGATCAGATACCCAGCCCATACTGATACTCTTAAAGTACAGTCCTGAATGTCACTACAGAGAAGGAAAGGGGCACCTCCACCACATTCTCCTTGGGAATAGTTTTGTAAAGCTTTTTATCCCTGCAGATTTTTTTTTAAATTATCCACACATATACACTCACATACTAGAGGGGAATTAGCTGTACAAGCTCCAGGCTGGCATAGGTGAGGGACCTGAGTAATGCCCGTCTTGTGGCAATGGATTGCCCTTGTTACATCCTGCTCCTAGAGTGTAATATTCTATAGGATGTTACACTTGCTATCTTGCTACCACTAACAATTGCTTTCTTTTTGTAGAGCATCAGTCATGCACAACCAGGCCACTGAGCTCCTTCTGTCCCATCCAACATTGCAAACCAATTCAAGTCCCTACAACCAAAGAACCCAGAATGTATAACCAAAACACCATAAGATAATAAATAAATAGGATAACTGTGGTCCCACTTCCCAATATAAAAAACAACTTTATAAGGAATAAACAATTAATTAATCTAGGGAGCAGAAAAAAACAGTGTAATTTCTAAAAAGGTAACTACCCCACTGAGAATTATGCAAAAAAATCAAAAGCAAATAGAATAGTAGTAGTAGTAGTAGTAGTAGTAATAATAATAATTCCAAACTTCAGGCCAGATGCGTTTCGACAGAAAGTCTTCCTCAGTGGCCTGCCTATGAAGTATTAACTGTATGTATGTATGTATATATCAATTCTTCAGCTCACACACTGTGACTCTGCTAAATCAAAAGGTAATAAGTTTGGATATTTTATTATTATTATTGGCAGAACCCTTTTGGTTGGTGTTTTGGCCATCCAACATTGCCCCACCAGCCAGGAAGGGTATCTGTGGGGAGGGTCCCCAGTGTTCACTTTTGTGCTCCGTCAGATATTTTTGCAGCAAATACCTGCAGCAAAAAGATAATCTGCTTTCTTTCTGGTTTTGGGAGTCTCTGGCTTAAGTTTTATGTCCTAATTGCATTCTCAGTTTGAACATACAATACATGGATTCACCACCATTATCTGCCACTAATTTTGATGCAAGCAGATTTGGATGCATAGAATCATGACTGTATAATTGTAAGTAATTAATAGTTGATTTCTATGGGGGAAAAGATATGTTTTTCTGCAAAATAATGTTTCTTGATGGATCATATGGGAGGGTGGTGGCACTGGAATGATAGAGTTTCCAGATACATCCTCCCCTCTTACTCCTCTGTGTGTTTCTTAAGCTCATGCCCTTCATCATAGGCTCCTCTCTGGAAAGATGCTGTAAAGAGCAAGCTGGATGTGTCTTCAGGCTATATTCATGTTAACTTGGATTCACATTAGATCTGAATCCCTTGTGATAGTCCTTAAAGAAATGCATTGCCTAGATCAGATAGCTTAATGTCCTGCTAGCAATCTTACTTAAAACAATGTGATGCATTATATCTTCATTCATTTTTAATATTTCAGATTAGATTCATGGTTTAATTTTGATAGACAGTCAATCATTTCATCAATTAATCCATAAGGTAACTGTGGTCTCACAAACCTCATCATGCAATTCTTCTTCTGTAGGGGGTTTACTTTCTGGTACTGGTGTATGTGTAGGACTATGACTTCGAATGTCATTCTGTAATCCATAGACAGACTGTACGTCAATAGAAAAAGAGAAAATAATTTGTTGACAATCTTTTCCTCTCTTTAGACACACTACTGTGCATATGATTGCATGTCTACTTGAACACCATTTGTGGAAAGCTGGCATACCAATTTAACACATATATAAATATGCTTATATAACATGTTTAGTTTATGAATTTCATAATAGCCATCTCAGTATGCTAAGTTATTATACAATTTAATTTTTGCATTAGATTTCTCTAGCATATAACTGTCCCAAACCTCATCTACCAAGTTCATGTAAGTGTTGATTGGTTTAAGGCAGGTGTGGGCACCTGCATAGGAGTTAGGAGCAAACCCTCCCAAGATCTCAGTGCAGGCTGAAGCTCCCCTGACAGAGCAAACAAAAATATCTCCATTTTCCTCTGTAGTACTGCTAAAAGAGGGGACAAAAAGTGATGCCACCTTTTACAGAGAGACTCCAAAGAAAAATGGAAGTCTATAGATGTAGTACAGGGCTCTGGGGTGCTCTTTGGGGTGGGGTGCGAGTATTTTCATGTGTTTTCATGCATGTCACGCTTTCTGTATGATTTGGGGCAGGGGGCTTTAGTGTCCATAGATCTGTTGCCTAAAGACTGCACTATGTTCACTCTCATTCTGCCAAATGATAAAGAAAACTTTACCATGGATCTAAAATTCTAGGACCTAGGCTACATCAGCACTGCAGAAATAATCCAGTGTTTCACCACTTTAACAAGCATGGCTCAATGCTATGGAATTCTGGGAACTGTAATTTTGTGAGATATTTTGTCCTCTCTTTCAGAGCAGTGCCACAACTACAAATTACAGACCTTTTGCTTCTTGTGGTGAATGATAAAATGACAGTTCTTTCAGTTTAAAAGTCAAGGAGACAGGCAATTAAATCTTACTTTGACAGTAAGCGTTTTACTTTTACACTCATGACCAGGTAGCATGTTCTACTTTGGACTAGCTTAGCAGCCTCTGAACAGACTGCCTATACTATACAATTATGTCTGCTCCTTGTCCTTTTGCACTCTGCCTAATAATCGGGCTGGCCCTGTTTATACCACACCACCTTCTCTTATAGGAGTGGGACAGAGCACCATTTTAAAGATTAATTACAGCATTGCTAAGTTAAAGAGGTTCATTTGCTGTTAAACGTGACCCCACCCTCATTTTTCATAGCATAAAATGTTCATAAGAAAATAGTAATGAAAAAAGCCTTGCTATTGAATAAGTCAAGAGTCAGGTGAAACTTGCTTTCCTTTTAGAAATTGCTACTGACACTTCACCTTACAATGGCTTCTTTGCTATAAAGAAAAGAAAAATGTTTACTATATATCATAATGATGGCAGAGGAGGGGAGCTTATAGTATACCTTTCTCGTTTTGTGAGGGTTTCTCATTCTAGAAGACTTTTTAATATCCACTTCAGTTGTATTTACACATCCAGGCTAAAAAATAAAATAAAAACTGTGATAGTTTCTTATACAGTACATTCAACTAATGAAGTTTGATTTCAGCCATCAGCATTGTTGCTTCTAGTCTTCTTCTTCGCCTCTTCGTCTGCAATTCCAGGAACACCTATTTGGGAGTGAGCTCCACTGAATATAGTGTGCTTTACTTCAATGTTAAAAAGACCCCAAGGGTTGGAAAGCCTGTATTAGCAATAGCAATATCAGCTTCATTTATATACTGCTTCATATCACCTAAGCAGTCTCTAAGCAGTTTACAACTGTAAGCTAATTGCCCCCAGACTATTCTGACAGTGACACTCACCTTCTATAGCAGCTTCCTGCCCAGCATAATTTTCCTAATGAACTCAACCAAATACATCCCTGTTTCCTAAAAATCTGGTATATGTTTTTAAATGAAAATCTCATTCATTAAATCCCTTACCTTCTCCCTCATGAGAAACTTAAAAACATTAAATAGCAGGGAGACTTTGTTGGGGATGGGGGTGGGGAAGTAAAAATCAAAGGAATTACACTTTGACTAACTGAGACATTTAATGTTATAGCTGTATAAATGAGTTTATGTAAAAGAACAGGTAAAGGGAAGTGCAAAAATCATTTTCATGGATATTTCTGCTTCATATAAATGTGACACACATCCATACACTAAAAGTATTGTATGTTGTGTACCGTGCATCTTTCTCTACTCTATTTTAGCCATGTAGCATTTTGCACATCATTCAATGTCAATATCAGAGAGAACTATCCAGAAACCTGCAACTGTATCTAGACACTTATCCTTAATTTCAGGGTTTTTCTCCCAACAAAATAATCACAAATATTCATTACAATTCTAAACATCTGTAAGAACTACTGACCTGCTGCCAGACTTCTTTTTAATTTTCTGTGGTAAGGGAGCTCTGGCGATTAAATGGCGATCAAATCACTGGGAGCCCAGTGATTAAATGCTGGTAATGCAGCCATTCACAGCCACAAGGTTGTGAGTTTTATCCCAGGCAGGACTGCAGGGTCCACTCGGCCTTGCATTCTTCCATAGGTCGCTAAAATGAGTTCTCAACTTGTTGGGGGCAATTAGCTTACACATTGTAAACCACTTAGGGAGTACTTAAGCACATTGATAGGCAGTATTGAAATGTACTTGCTATTGCTATGGTAATTTAAATTAAACCAATTTATCTTTAAAAATCAATTTCACCACCTTTGAAAGAAAAACCCTGTAAGTCAGCTGTGATGAAAAGGGGCTAGGTAATCATTTTGAAAACAGATAGATTTTGCTGCTGTTTGAATGTTCCTTGTTTTGCTGACATCTGTTTTGAGCAAATGCAATAGGCAAGTTAAGATGTCAAAGGGTGGAAACAGCCAATGCTGATCTCACAGAGATTTCAAAGATTGTCGATATCTGGTGAGCAACATCTTCTAATTCACACATAACATGTCAAGTGTGTTCATGAGAATGAGAAGTGTTGACAGGTCAATGACCTCATTAGATCAAGAAGTGTAATGCCTGAAGCAGATCTGCATAGTGAAAAGAGGAAAGGGGGAAAGAGAAACAAAGAGAGAGAGAGAGAGAACAGCTTTCCAAATTCCCAACAGTTAGTAACTGACAATCCTATATATAATTATTCTGACTGTTGCTTTAAAAGATTCATTAATTTACATACCACTGGTCGGTGCACATCCCAAAATGCTCTCTCCTGGCTATCAAGGATTTTCCTCTCTATTTTGTCCCTTTTCTTGTCCACTCTGTTGATGATGAGGTAGATATGTAATATAAAAAATGCATATTGAAATACCTCTTAAGAAGGTGGGTGACAAATCCAGCAACAAAATGTCAGTGGAACTCACTTTGCTTGTGCTTCTGCTTGCATAAAAATAAACTCCCATTTCCGTGCAAATGCTCGCTGTAACCTGGCCAAGCTCTCCTGAAAACATACCACATATTAGCAAGTTTCTAGGGTAGTTTTTTCAAAATTCCCTAATGGCTTTATAGAGACATTTTTCCATGGAGTGTCTGTAGCTTGACATTACCATTGATCCACATTACAGACTCCTGCTACATTCTGTGAAAGTTGTTGGGTAATTATGTGAAAGAGTGGATATTCATCCTTTTTACATGCCATTTTTAACGATAACAGGGAAGTTGGAATTTATCTGAGCTCATCTTTGTTTTTGTTTGTACAGGCCTAAATCCCTGGAACTGTCCATTGATACAATACCTAGGGCCTTTGCTCACAGAAATGCCCCATTACAGAGACCCTTATATTCTCCATCCGCTTTTCATTCCATTGTGCATGTCAAACTTTCTTCCTTTTCAGCACAGTTAATTGGATAGGGATATTTTTCTGCTTCTGTAAAAGTTCTCTATGCACAGTGGAACCTCCCTGTTGACAAAGGATAGTTAGGTCAGTAATAAATTAGTTTTGTACGTCAATGGTGGCTTTTTCCCACAGGTCAACCTTACATCTAAAAACTGAAACATAAATGTTGTATTCACTTACTGATCCACTTCCAAGAAAGATTCAGCACTTCTGTGCTTCTCTGGTTTCACAGCATACCAGGACTTTTCTTAGAAGTAAATTGTATGTAAATAAACATTACATTTTTAGATCCAGGCATGACTGGTGGGAAAACTTGTAACTTTAACAGTATAGTGCCCAAGGCACCCGGTATTTACAATGCTCTTCTGCATTTAGGCAGATGAAACTGAAAGGCAGACTTTAACCTGCTCAAGTTCCAGCTGAAAGTCTATGCATACTTATCTGGCAGAAAGCTCTACTGAACACAGCAGGACTTATGTCTGAGTAAAGATGCATAGGATTTCATTGCAGGTTTCCTTCTGACCAACTAAAATGAATCAGGCATGAAATTGTTGCTAAAAATCCTTACTGAAGTGTGGTCATTCTCATAGCAAAGTAAGAAGAAAATTAAGTGAATGTACTTGTGCAGGAATCAGAACTGGGCAGTTTTCATATCATCCATATCCAGCAGAGGACTGTTGTCGTCTTACTAAGTAGCAGAGCCAGCAAAGTGCCCAAGGTGAATTGTGCAGCAATGTGTATGGATCCTGATGTGCACTTGGCACTCTTACTGGTGTCCCAATAAATGTCTGAGCAATTCATTAACAGGGTTTCTTAGCATCTCTGCTACTTAGTTAAGTATACATAAGCTTACATTAAGCAAAAAAGTGATCTAGGATTCTGGCAGTAATTTCTAAGCAGTGATTATCCCATCTCAGACAAATGCCAAGGTATGTTTTCTCATGAAGACAGGGCAACCACTGTTCAGAAACAAAAAATTTGAATGCTTTTTTAAAAAGTTCTTTATAAGAATTACCTACTATGCTGTATGTCCAGGCACAAAGAATGGGAAAAAACCAAATGCCCACACAAACGTTTTGTTTTTGTCATTGTTATTTTTCTGGGGGAGGAGCTGAGTACATAGCTTATCATTAAGGCAATGTATGCACAGAAACACCACCTCCAAAACAGATATCTGTTACATGTTTGAAAAGAAGCCTTGGTCATAACTGAATTGCTAAGGAATCTAGATGCTACTGTAACTCTGTAAAGGTCTAAATTACTAATTCATTTTTCCTTTCTTTCTTTCTTTCTTTCTTTTTGCCACAGCTCCCTTCTCTATTCTTAGCAAAAGGTAGTGCTGAGAACTCTAAAGTTCTTCATAGTGAATTGATTCCAAAACGCTGAAACTCAAGTACCAGTTTCAGTAGACCTACATGTGAGTTAAGTTCCTGAACTGGTACTTGTTCGTAAGTAGGATTTTTGTTTAAAATCAACAACATAGTACTGTGGTTTTGCTCCCTGCACACTGCCAAGTTTTAGAGTCTCACTTATTTGACATCTCAGTTCTAGGAAAGGCCCCAGGTACTTACTGCTTCATAGTCTGCTAGCTCAAGCCGTGCTTTGTTTTGCATTGTTCGCTTGCAGAGGTAAACCGCTGGAACACAAAAAATAATCAGTCATTTCTTACTATCTGAGATGCTATCTAAACCCCAGACATCAAGATCTTAAGGCTCCATATGAGTTCCATTCAACCAAAAAGTTCCTGTCTCTATCATGTGTTTCAGTTTCAAAGGCCAAAGTCAATTCAGACACAGGGCTATTTTCATGAGGATCTTGTGGACATCACAAAAGCAATGATTTAGTGATTTTTTTTGCCTTTCCTTAGATACCTCTGGAGGTAAACATTAGAGTGGACTGGGGATTTTTGCTTTATATTCACTTTACTTTTTGCCATTTATGTGACAGAAAATGCACTGCTCCTAAACTGAGATGAATACTGATTATGGATGTGTATATGTTTCTTCAAGATACCTGATCTTATGGCAACCCCATGAATTTAATAGGGTTTTCTTTGGCAAGGAATACTCAGAAGTGGTTTTGCCAATTCCTTCCTCTGAAATGTAGCCTGCAGTACCTAATATTCATTAGCAGTACTATACAAGTACTAACCAGGGCTGACTCTGTTTAGCTTCCAAGATCAGGAGCAATCTGGTGTCTTTAGTGTATTTAGGCAGCGATATGCACTATGATTCTGTGATTATTAATGTAATTTGTAAGGATGGGAAATGGTTTTGCCTCCATTTTATGGACTCCTTAGTTGTATGTATATAGTGATTCAGTTGTTTAAGAAGCAATAGATTCAGAGCATTTGCCTCAGTCTACAGTTTTGCCATTTTTAATATTCCAAACAAAACTAAAAACAGATGCAGACTACAAATATATGTAATAGATGACAAGTGGAAGAAAGATGTCTGAATATGAATCCACTTACAATTTCTGGTTGCCTAAGTGAACTGCCCAAAGAAGCTTTTTTGATGGGCAGCATTAAAAATGTTGGAAACAAAAGTTCAGTAAAACATGTACAAAACATCTTGATATGTTCTGCTAATAAAATAACAGCCAGAATACTGGAATAAGATACAAAGAACATATGTGACATAAATAGTTTGGAAATAATGCTTGCACCTCATTGGTGAATTTGAATGTATGTCATAGTCCGTTGTTACTCAGTTCCTGACACTCTATATTTTTGTAAGAAAACAAAAAGTTTGTGTAACAAAAAGTCATATAGAAAAGTTGGTTGAATGCTTGTTCATGTGGAACTCTGGGCTTGAAAGCCAGAGTCCATGAACCACTATGTTGTTAAAGTTGTTGAATTCAGTTTTCTATCAGTTTTTATTCATGAACCTTAAAGGGTTTTTGGGGGGGAGGGGAGGGGGAGGGAAGAACCTTTAAGTTGGGATATAGTACCCTTATTTCAGTCCCATCTGTTCACATTGAAACTAGCGAGAACCCATTAAAAAGCTGATAAAAGAAAAACTTCATGGCAAAGAATCACAGAACTAACTAGTAAGATGGAGTTCCACCTTAACACAGAGTTAGGTGTGCTTAGTCTCTTAGGCCGGATACAGACGGGCACTATGAGGCACAATTAGGGTTATTTATGGTCTCTTTAGGGTTAGGGAGGGTGCAGCGTTTGCACCCTCCCTAGCCCTAAAGCATATGGGGGCTGCCATTTTAAAATGGCGGCTTCCATACGGGTGCGCCATGATGTTGTCATGGCATGCACAGCATTTAGACAACACTGTGTGTGCCAGACAACATCACACCATGGGAGGGCACCAAGAACGCCCTTCCCACGGCGCAAAAAAGAGCTCCAAAATGGAGCTCTTTTTTTTTGCACCTGGTCCTTGCACCTGGTCCTTTAGACAGCCATGCCAAGGACCCAGGTTAAAACCTTCTTATGCAAGTAGGCTATTTGAAACAATGTTCTTAAAGGTCTAGGGCGTTCTATGATTTTAAGTGTTTTAAATTTTATTCTTTTAATATTTTAATATTTTATTTTAATATTCTAACATTTTCTATGTTTTAATTATATTGTTTTTAAATGTTGTGAAGCTGCTCTGAGTCCCACTTCTGGGAAAAGAGCAAGATACAAACAAATATAACAACAATAACAACAATAATGACCCAGAGCACTACTAATTGGCCAGATATATTTCTTTATGTAGATCAAGACAGATACCTCCTTTTGGGGCTGTTCATTGTTACAGTACAGGGAAATTAGTTGCCTCATGAATGGAGCTGGATTGGAGACAGGTAATTTTATTATTCTAAACTGTTATTTATAATTTTAACACCTCAGAGATTGACTTGTACCTAGCTTTATTCTTTAGACTGCATATTTTAACATGATTGCTGTAATCAATGTGATTGCCTTCCAGTAAAACAAAAGATAAATAAGTTGCTGTCCTGCCTGTTTTATAAGTGATTACAGCTGATTAGAACACCATGGGGAAAATAGAGACAGATTGTAAAGAGCATAAATCTAATCGGAAAGCTTGCATGTGTCTATGGCTCAGAATACAGCACACTTCCATTCTACATTAATCAGACGCTAATATCAAAATTAGAGAAAAATAATATCACAATCTGAATGACAGTATTTGGACTTGCCTCCCCCACACCACCATTTACACATGGAAATATTTTTGTATAGTTCTCTCTTGAATCAGCCTCACAATGTTAGGGGATTTTCAAAAACAAATGTTACCTGGAACCCAATCAGAATCAATTTCTTTTACTCTAGTGGAAACAGACTTCTCTGCTCCTTGACATATTATTCCAAATGCTGAGGTGGCTTCTGTTTCCACTGATACCAAAAGAAATAGAATCTTCTTATATGTGAGATGTTTTAGTTTTGCGTCAATAATTGTGTCAAAGTATTTCTATATGTTTAGCAGAAAGGGAAGGCAAATACAAAGAACATCATTTCATTTGTGACATTTATTTTTATTGTGCTTTTTTATAAAATAAGTCATTCATGGTAAAAACAATTTAGCATGGGAAGTAAAGTTATAGGAACAGAGTTTCTTGCTTAATTTCTGCACATTCTGTTAAAAGCATAGGAATGAGTTCTGTGAAAATGTGATGCCTGACAGAGTCTAGAACTAATGCAGATCATATAGTGTAGATTGTACCCAAAAAAAAAGTGTTTTAATGAGTATACAGTGTTTCACAGGAAAGATTTTGTGCAGTGGTGCTTTACACACACTTAACCAGAAGTCTTTATTTGATGTATGAATTATTCAATAATCTGCCTTCTGATAAAATGATCTGGTACAAAAGTGCTAATACAAAGTTTAGTTTTAGGCAGTAGAAGGAAAAACTATTTGATTGTTCTTGTTTACAAAATGGTATTCCACTTTGTTAGCATTAGTGAAGACAAGAAGTACTGATTAATGAAAACTCTTAGCCTTCTGTGATTGAAGGAGGCATGCATGACAGTGAAGCCGTAGTACTTCTTATTTCTCAGCTGAATGGTATAGAAATGAGATGAGCATGGAATTTAATGGTACAAAAATATTATTTAATATTATTATTGCAAAAAATAATTATAACCATGTGTTCCTTATAATCTAGAAATTATAACTGGAGCAGAGAAGAACTCTGGGCCTACACAATAAATAGACAAGACACTGTGTGATACAACACATTTCTATAGCTAAGGGTTTGTTTTTGTTTTAAACAGTAGCCAAATGTTCATATTTTCTTGAATTTTGTTTTGAAATAAATTGAATGTATTTCACATCTACCATTTAAATCCTTTTATCCATAATATAGTGTAAGTATCACTATACAAATTTTGCCTTATAGCCAAGGGGAAAAAATGATTACTTACAGTGTTGCTACAAATAGTCACCTAATGATTCCTTATTTTAATTTTTAATTTTTATTTACTTGGGGTCCCTTAGAAGAGGTCAGGAGCACTAGTAAGTTCTCACAGTCATCATATCCATGGCCTCCAACAGATAATAATAATGAAGCTTTTGAGCAGTTACAGTTTCTCTAGCAGAGCATGTGATGTCAGCTCACACTATAGAGATAAGATTAAAAGGTTTCTATCCTAACACATCTGGGAGACTGTTTGTTGTTGTTGATGATGATGTAAAAATGAGGTGACCTCTTCCCCCTTTGTTATGAGCATATCAAAATTTTCCAGAACAAGCAACAGTAGACTTCTAAAGATCAGGAAAAATCAAGTCTGTGTCATGGTCCTAAGAGGATGCATTCAGCTGTAATCTGGCCCAGAAACATGGCCAATTGGGGTGGCATCTAGTTCATCATGCAGACTCTAGTGAATAGGAGCTGTGAGGAAGGACAGCTTTAATCAACTTATGGGTCATGAGAGAACTTTGCCTTTGTATTAGGTTTTATTATTGCACTCCTTTTAACACCTTTATGTAATCAACCAACATTTTGGTGCACCTGTCACTCCATTTCATTTTGAGGCACCCTCCAGCCTTGGTTCATCTGAGACCTGAGTAGATCAGGGCCCTGGAATTTGTACGGCAGTGTCTGAAATAAAGCTACATCTAATCAACTTTAATGCCTGAATATTACCATATGAAGACCTTGGTATCAGTGACAGATATGGTGAACATGTGCAAAGTTGTATCTTTTTGTCCTGCTGTGAATCAGTTGTCAGCTTTGGGCCCTTAAAATGGCTGTTTGCTGTTGTTCCAACCTAATGTAAGTGATAGCTCAACTACCCCTGAATGATCTTCCTATTTGGTGCACTTACAAAATATTTGCCAGTGATCTTCTTAGTCAGTGCATTTTTGAAATATTTGGCAAAAAGAGTGCTATTTTTGTATTCCCAGCTCATGAGCAGATTTAACCTCTGCCTTAGTAAACTTTGTAAACCAAAGCCAATCTTGAGCTCAGCATTAGCAGTTCTTGCCCAGGGTACAGAAATTAAGGCCAAAGGTAAGTAAGGGGGTGGGGGAGAGATGGTTCAAATGGATTTTCATCCATACAATGTAAGACTCCGGACTGAAAGAGAAGAGAGATCCACACTGACCATAATCTGTGTTTTCCGGTTCCCAACAATTGGATGGCCAAAAATAGGGGGTCTACAAATAAAAACAAATGAAATATTAGGGGAAAACATGGGGAAAGGCAGCATACAAACATTGCACTTATCAGCTTTATTTTGTTTTGTTTGTGTGTGTGTGTGTGTGTTTGTTTTTGTTTTTTTTACTTTAAGCATTCTGAGGAAGTGCTAAGACTATCGGCATAACAAATGAAAAAGATAAGTGAACATCCAGTCTAGCTTTATTAGTGATTTAAGATAATGTGTTAGAAGCAGGGAGTGTTTGCATTCTCTTCCCCCCCCCCCCAACATTCATCAATTCTAAATGGTAAAAGAATTAGAATATAGAAACCAATTTTTGGCACAAGAAATATACCATCATGTTTTCTATGTATTCCTGTATTTTTATTGTATGCTAGGAATGCTTGAGACTATGGAGCTCATTGCATGGGCAAATAAGCTGTTTTACCTCTTCCGGCTTCAATTCTGAATCTGGAATGCCCCTGGATATTATCATAGCTAAATCACCACCAATTTAGGTGGGATGCCACCGCCTGGGTACATCCTGGGTCAAAGCCTTTTTGAAGTCAGGGAGTTTCCAGCTTCAAAAATAGGCTAGCTGAGTGAGGCTTTGACCCAGGATGCATCAGGGCAGTGACATCCCACGTACATCAGTGGTGATATAGCTATGATAACATCCAGGGCATCTCAGATCCAGAATTGAAGCCGGAAGAGGTAAGCCGACTTATTTGCCCAAGCAATAGGCTCCTATGTTTGCAGGCTAGCTAGAAACCGGTTTAGTAAGTTGCAGGCTTTGGACCATCACTTTCAACTCAGGCTAGTGTTAGTCAGTTTAGGCAGAATTTCTCTGTCTGTGCTGCTTCCACAAACAGCCTTTGGGATTGTTCAAAGGTTGAACAAAATTTCAGATGTAGTCTGTACAGGCATCCCTCCTCTTTTTGATTGATAGTTTTTCTATGTCCTGCTGTTTCAAGAGAGCTAAATTATATCTATGTACCATACTTTAGTTATAGGTTAGTTCTTTCAACCACTGCTGGCCTACTTTTTCAGCTACTGCTGCTGCTTTTTCCCTCTCTCAAGTGGCTTAGCATGCTTCACTCCCCACCTGTAATTCCCTATATAGCCCCCTATCTGAAAGATTGTATCTCCCCAAATAAGTCTGCCTGAGTTTCTTTTTCTCTTTCTCTCTCCACCCCTATCCTTACATACAGCAAGGACAGAAGTCAGGTCCTTCTAGGTGGCTGCTCCTAGGCTGCAGAATTTGATTCCACAGCAGGCTAGGCTGGCCATTTCTTTCTGCAATTTCTGTCAGCAGCCAATGATATTTTTATTCAAGCAGATATCTGGCTATTAGTTGACTGCTATGAAAGGATCTTTTAGTGGTGGGTGCTGTACTTTCTTCCCCCGTCTTGTGTGTGTTTTAATTTTTAAAAGCCAATTCTTGACTGTAATATGAAAGCTTATTTGTTTAAATTGTTTAAAATATTATAATAATTTTGCTTTTTTAAAAAGCGATTTTCTGTTTCAATTCATTTTGCAAGCCACCATGGGTCCTGCATTGGGAAAAAGACAGGACAGAAAATGAATAATGAATAAATGAATATATGAACAAATTGGATATCATATAACAGCATAATAGAAATACATGGATCTGGAGCCGGGGACGTTTCTGTGTATATGATTTATCATACTAATAAATATACTCTGAACAATTATACAAACAACAATACTCTGGAAAAAACATAATATTTTCATCTCTTTCCCTATATTACGTTACATAACATTATGTATTATGTTATTTATCTGGATCCAGATTTCTTATGATGAATAGCTGAATGCTGTCAAAACATCTCTAGGTTTTTGATTATTATACACCTTCCTATTTCTTCTTGTTCTATATTAGTCAGGTGAAAATGTCTTGTTGGCCTATAATGGATAATAATCATGGATATAATCTGTACATACCAGGTGTTGCCCAAGCCATTTTGCTACCCTAGGCAGTCAACCACTACACACCCAAGTCAAAGTACCTAATGCCAACCAAGTAATTTTGGTGCACTTGGTAGAAAATCCTACATTTGCTCTGCCTCACCACTGGCAGGGAAAAAAGCCCACAGAAATAATTTAATAACTAACAATTTGTTCTCTTTTTATGGTACCTAAAATCTGTTTCTTAGGAAAGCCACCTCAATCTAACTAATAGAGAGACTGGTGCTTAGTCACAGCTGCATGTGTGGAACTGTAAAAGAGAGAGATTCCATAGCTCTTAGCTAAAGCATTTTATTCCCTCTTCTCTCACTGGTCCATAATTAGACACAAATAGTCATGGGTGCACTGAAAATGATCTGCTGAGAGGTGCTGCTAGCTATCACAATATGAAATATGCATTTTGACTGAATTATCCAGCATTTTTTATTGACATCTTTGTCCAATGCTCAGTGCAATGACTACTTTTGCAACCTGGCTCTGCACACAGTGTTAGTAACTGGATGCACAACCACAACATTTTTTCATCTAGAAGTTCTACTTTTGCATTATCATGGACATTATCTCTACTAGTTTTTTAATTTTTTCTCTTTCTCTCCCCATCTCTCTCTTTCCTGTTCTGGGGTTTTCAGGATTAAAAATGGGACAGGACCCCTAGACCTTGAATGTTAACAGGTCCTGGACCAGAAAGATGTAGGATAAAGTCCAACCAGGTGTAACTATGGCCCGATACAGACGGGCACAAAGCGCTGTCCTCAGGCCAAAACTAGGGCCGAGGAGTACGCAGCAACTGCACGTTCCCCATCCCTAGTTCATATGAATGGCACCATTTTGCAATCATACCATCCATACGCAGGCGCAACGATGCCATGTGCACACTCAGCGCTGTGTGTCTGAAGTCACTGTAATGCTGCAGGGCACTTTGGCGCTCTTTCAGTGTTGAGAAAAGAAGCTCCATAACTGAGCTCCTTTTGCGCGAGCGCTTCATCCCATGGCTCTGCTGGACACCCCTTTCCAGGCCATGGAAAAGGGGCATTTATTTTTATTTATTTTTATTTATTTATTTATATGCTTCTCTGTGGCCTGGAAAATGAAGGATTCAGCCTCTGGGGCTGCTGGTGAGGCTGCCCTGGCTGCACTCCATCGCTGAAAGGAGCGCCCATGGACCACCCTTTTTGGGTGGTCTGTATTGGCCCTACATAACTTCTCTTTCCTAACCCCTCTAAAATCTGCCTTTTACTTGCTGTATCCCTCTCCAACCCAGCACAGCAACTTATTGGCCCATGTAGAGTGATAGTGGCAAAGATGCATCCAGCTGTCCTCCTATAACTAGATGCACAGCACTGAGTGGAATTCTACACTTTGTTTTCCTGCCTTGTGATCTGTTAATGTTAAATATATAGAATATCTGTTCCCTGTTCAACCTGGTAACCCTACTCTCCCTCTTCCTGTTCCCAAAATCACATTATACATTATTTTCTCAAACATTTCACTGTTACTCTTACTAGCACTGGACCACCTTATAATGAGCCCCATTATAATAAAAAAATATCTTGCTAGTAAATGAAAAGTATAAAGAATGAATGAAATAATGCAATACTTACTTGGAATCGGTAAAAGGTACCATCATCCTTCAGTGTTAGAACATGATCTGAGATTGGAAAGAAATAACCATGCGCAGCCATTAGTGTTCCCAAATGAAGGGCTTCAACTGTGCCAGAAGGAGATAGAAAACAATGAAACATCTTAATTTCATTTGATTTATTATATGAAAAAGTTTTAACATTTCTTTTTCTAAGATTATTATTTCCTCACTGGTGACACTTCAGGGTAAATATATAAGATGTGGGGTGTGTGTGTGTGTGTGTGTGTGCATATATGTGTATGCATTTCTTATTGGGGAACCTGTTTATTAAGAGGCTGCATGTCTCTGATTATACTAAAGCAGAAAGTAAGAAGTCAAGTTTATCACCTTGGCTCAAAATGCATGGGCCAAAAGAAGCAGCTTCCAACCATTTTGGGGGCATGGTCTCTCAGAGGGAGAGAGAGGCCTGCCAGCTCCATCAGGCCTGGCCTGAACTAACAAGAAGAGCCATCTGGTGCCATCTGGCCATGGAGGGAGAGATGCAGGCCCAGCTCCTAGATTAACAAGCAGAGCCCTCCCTCCAGTCCATCTGGCCCAGAGGGAGAGAAGAACTTTTGGACCTGATCCCCTTCCCCACCACCATTTCCTTCCCCTTTTGTGCTGTGTCTTTTTAGATTGTAAGCCTGAGGGCAGGGAACTGTCTAATTAAAAATAATAATTGTAAGCCACTCTGATAGCCTTTAAGGCTGAAAGGTGTGGTATAAATACTCTAATAAAAAATAAATAAAATAGATGATGCTTGCCCCCAAAGCAGCCAGAAGCCATTCCAAGGCTGCATAATGGAGCCTGAGAGCACCACAAAAAGGAGCCATTTTCATCTGGCTCCTGGGTGGCCTGGCTTGGGACTGCAGGTGGCATCCTGCTTTAAGAGCGGGCCGTGTAATCCACTCATGGCCAGAGGTTGGTCCTTGCCACCCGTCTACTTTGACCCCTATTCACTTGACTTTAGATTTAGGAAATGTTGCTGGCAAGTGCTTCAGATTCTGATTATCCTATATCAAAAGACAGGACATCCTAGTACTCTCTGACGTCCCTCAGCAATCATAGAAAATGCAACAGGATTTGTATGTGTGGGGATGTTGCTTCACAGAATTAATTTCCACTCAATTCTTTACGCATTGGCATTTAGAGACAGGAAAAGGGTGGCCTTTGCCTTTCTTGAGCCCATCCTGGACCTCCATACATATCTTCATGTGTCACACAGAAGATGGAAGTGACAAGTTTCTTGCTGCTCCAGAAAGCAAGACAATAGGTGGAGAAAAGGTGATTTCAACTAAAGATTGGGGAAGCTTCCTAAAAGTGAAAGCTAATCACAAATGGAACAGGCTATATTGAGTGGTGATGGGTTCTCCTTTACTACAAATACTAAGGTCAAGCTACACAGCCATCTGTTAGAGATACTGGAACTATATCCAGCACTGTAGAGCCTGAGGTAGGTTGGAAGTAGGGTTAAAATAGGGGTAGGCAGCTGCAAAGGGGGGTATTCCCTCTCCCCATGCTACTCCTGACATGACTGGAAGTGACAATACCTCACATCCAGTTCTGAGAGCTACCCCAAATATGGCCAATTTCTGCTTCTTGGGAGATGGGGAGGGATAGTTAAATTTCATCAATTTTAATATTAGAGTATTTTTGTTAATTCTTGGAAAGTTTTTTTTATCCATTAAATGGGGCATATGGGGGCTTGGGGGCATCTCCAGGTCTTCAGGGCTGCACTTTCATCCTCCCTCAGCTAGATGATCTCCATGGTACCTAGAAATTCTGTGTTTCTATAAATTCCATTGCATTACTAAAAAATCCCTTTAAAATTGAAAATGTTTTTTAGAACAAGAAGATAAATCTAGCCATCAACATTATGTTCAAGCATTAAAAATGGTTTAAATCTCTGCTATTTTTAAAAGTAACAATGAGGACACAATTTAGGTAGCAAACTTCACTCTAATAATAAAGTTGATTTGTTTACTAGCAATCAGTTTGGAAGCAAATGGGTCCACACAGACACCCCAAAGAATTTTCTGAATGTCCCATGAAACTAGAAGATATGGAGAAGTACATAACCTTTAAAAGTAGTAATTTTAAAGAAGCAATTTAAAAAACCCTGGGAACCTGAGAACTGTGCAGCCATGTCTTGGAATCACTATGATCCATTTATCTCCATTCTGCTCTGACCTCATGGATATTTGTTGTTGTTAACTGCACCAAGTTAACTTCAACTGATGGCAAATGAGACCTCCAAGTCACTCTATCATCAAATGCTCTGTGCAGGTCTTGCAGAGTTGGGGCTTTTTCAGCTGAGTCTATCCATTGAAATGCAATCTTTCCTCTTTTCCTACTGGCTTCTATCTTGCCAGGCATTATTGTCTTTTCTAGTGAGTCATGTCTTCTCACAATATGGCCACAGAACAATAGCCTCAGTTTAGTTATCTTTGCTTCTAGGGAGAGTTCAGGTTTGATTTGCTGTAGGACCCATTTATTTGTCTTTTTTAGCATGTGTAATGTGAAATCAGGTGGACATGACAGGGTGGTCTCTACTCATAGTGAGAGAAGGTAAAATATGCCTGCCAACATTTCTCTGGACTACAGTATCTCTCCCTCCTCAATGGTAGACCTTCATCTTCTTTAACAGGATCTGTGAGAGAAAAGGCTGGAGGACAAAATAAATTCTTGGCTTCCATGTCAGTGGGGCACCAAAACTAGTCTGGGTTGTAGCTGGAACTTTAAAGGGTTCAAGGTTCTGAACCCTAACTCCAAAATAGCTTCAGCATTTTGGGCAGCTCCATGAAAAACTGGATTCGCAATCTCACTGATATGAAAATGACCAGCTGCCACTGACACCACCACCATTCACATCCTAACAATAGCTTACTTTAAATCTTTAAATGGTGGCATCCATATGCTTTAGGCCTAGGGAGAGTGTAGATGCTAAGCCCTCCCTAACCCTAAAGACGCACTAAAGAGCCCTAAAGGTGCTCTTTAGTGCCGGTCTAGATTGGCCCTAAGAGTCCAAGTAGACCACAAATTGAACATGAGTCAACAGTACGATGCGGCAGCTAAAAAGGCCAATGCAATTTTAGGCTGCATCAATAGAAGTATTGTGTCTCGATCCAGGGAAGTAATTGTGCCACTCTACTCTGCTTTGGTCAGGCCCCACCTGAAATACTGTGTCCAGTTCTGGGCACCACAATTCAAAAAGGATGTGGAGAAACTGGAGAATGTCCAAAAGCAGAGCAACTAAGATGGTGAAGCCTTGCCTTATGAGGAGTGACTTAGGGAGCTGGGGATGTTTAGCCTCAAGAAGAGAAGGTTAAGAGGTGATATGATAGCCCTCTTTAAGTATTTGAAGGGATGTCATATTGAGGAGGGAGCAAGCTTGTTTTCTGCTGCTCCAGAGACTAGAATGCAGAACAATGGATGCAAATTGCAGGAAAAGAGATTCCACCTCAACATTAGGAGGAACTTCCTGACAGTAAGGGCTGTTCGACAGTGGAACACACTTCCTTGGAGTGTAGTGGAGTCTCCTTCCTTAGAGGTCTTTAAGCAGAGGCTGGATGGCCATCTGTCAGGGATGCTTTGATTTGGAGTTCCTGCATGGCAGGGGGTTAGACTAGATGGGCCTTGTGGTCTCTTCCAACTCTGATTCTATGACCATCTCTGCCTTTTATGAAAATGAGAATTGTGCTATCAAGTTAGGAACAGAGGGAAATTTTCTCTCCTAGTTCCTTCTTAGCCATTGCATCTTTTCCCAGCCTCAAGATTCCAAGCTAGTGAAAACAAACAAACAAACAAAAAAACAACCCCCCCCCAAAAAAATCTAACAAAGTCACTCATACATATCAGCCCTTTCCATGCCACTGGACAGCTGTTAATGGTTGACCATGATACTAACTCCAAACCCCTCCTGCCTGACTCAAAGGCCTAATTCATACAGGGGTCACTTCATAAGCCTAATACAGTGGTCCCCCGGTTTACGAATTTAATTCGTTCCAGCACCCCTTTCGTAAACCGAAAAAGTTCTCAAACCGGGGGACCACTGTAATGTATTGGAATAAACTTTCACATTTGAATTTCCCACTGCTTTTTTGTCGTAACCCGGGTTTTTTTCTGTATACTGGGGCCGTTTTTCCGGCCCCGGCTCTTTTGTATCCCGGGGTTTTCGTAGGCCGGGGGATTTGTAACCCGGGGGACCACTGTACTAGAATATGCAACTTCTTTTTCTGCGGTCACTATCTTCGTCTCCTTCCTTCACTTCCCCCTTCCTTGAAGATCACATGCATAACTGGGGACCTGATTTAAAAGGGGGGGGGGGGGAAACTACTTTCAGTATCTGTCAGAGTCTTGAAATAGAGCATGTTGCTACTTATGATGGGTACCACAGAAAGAGAAATCCTAAAGTTAAAAATGTAGAAGTAAGGAATTATAGTAAAAACTCATTGTATGCTTTGCTTATCAGCAGGTGATTGGCAGGTTAAGATTCATGATGCATGATGAAAACTTTCAGCTATAACAATGGGAGATGGAGACTAGCAGTAGAAGTCACTGCTGCGGAACACCTACAGAATAATGTCTTTCCAAAAGAAAGAAAGAGGGAGAGAGAGAGAGAGAGAGAGAGAGAGAGAGAAATATAATCAAAACTAATTTTAAATGCCATTTCAAAAGGTAGGGAGATTTTTTGCATAGCATTTTTGATACTGTCATGTTCTTACTGTACCCAAAGAGTATACCTGGTTTTTAAAATGCCTCCTGTTTCATAATAGCAGCAGCAGAGTTCATAATGTTAAGCTAGTACTGGAAAATGCACTGCAACAGCTACTGAAAAGCCATCTACCCAAGAAAAAGTTGAAGAAATCCTTGCCACTATCAACCTTCTGTCCCAAGTCTGCTTTGATATAATGTAGCTGCCCCATTTTTCACTAATGAACGGAAGCCTAAGGGGGGTACTACTCTTTAATAGCTAGTACTTTCTTCTTCTTCTTTTGAAAAATAAAAATAAAATAAAATAGTACTTTCAAAGGAAGCAAGATGTCAGTTACAGAGGCAAAGAAGCAGTGATTACTGGTGGCTTCTACATCAGTGTTCTGGAAAATATATTCTGAGGTTTAATTCTGACTTAATACCTGTCATCCAAGCTGCTGAATCCTTTGGGTCCATTTTGGGAGAAAGATGGACTATAAATCAAATAAATAAATGAGTAAGACCAGCAACTTGGATAGTGCTACTGAAATTTGAACTAAATCCCAGAGTAAATTTGGTACTCAACCAATGTGGAAGCTATTAGTCACCACTGCAGAGAAGCAAGCTCTGGCTACAAGACCCTTGCTGCCTTCCTTTTCAGTCTAGCACTAATGGGGGATCTTCTCTCTCCTCTAACTCTCTACTTTATCCTCAGTTTACTTCAGTTGCTGCAATCTGATTTCAATGTGCAAAAATAGTTTCTACGTAATTATTTTAGAGAGGGAAAAGGAGGAGGAGGCAGACTCTAGCCCTTTGCAGTTGGCTCAGGTAAAATCAAAATGTTGCAGCCTCTCTAAGTTTGTGTGTTCCCCTCATTTATAACTTTTACCATCTTGATCATACTCTGATGTTGCTTGGCCACACATGCCTCAGTTTTTGTCTGTGAAATGTTGGAGGTCTGTCTTTCTATGCTTCCTTCCCTTCTGATATTTCTTCATCATTTGTTTCTTCATTTTGCATTAAATAAAAAGACAAGGCTTCTTCATTAGCTAGGGCCTCGTGAAAGCTTCACCTACCTCTGTATAATTTCATGTAAGTAAGACCAATTTTGTTGTGGTCAAGGACCGGCATGACACAATTTCACAGGAAGGGTTTGTTTATTTTATTTATTTATTTATTTATTTATTTCTTCCTGACTTTCTCCCACAGTGGGATTCATTGGAGTTCCTCAGGAACTATCTCCCCATGGAAAAGCAAGGTAGGTAACCTTCCCACTGTTACTACCAGCTCTTCTGAATCACATTACAACCAACCTGTCACTTATTTATTTATTATCAGGAATGCATTTTACATTTGTTGCTTTTTGCATGTATGCACGCTAAAGCAGCATAAAATAAAATTGCAAACCAAAATGAACACAGTGGTTAAAGGCCCAAAATACTTCAGGCTTCCAATGTTCTTGAGAGAATAACCTGCATATTACTAATTCAGCAAGGAGAATTACTGTATTTCTGGAAGGTCATTTTTAAATATAATTTGTTAACCAAAAATTACAGAAGGACCACCTGGAACTGGAGATAGGTCCCGTTCTTTTCATATTGAAATTCAACTAATAAATACTTGAATGGTATTCCACAATTGCCATTCCAGAATAATATTCTGAGCATAATGGGGCATATTCTAAATACTGATTTTCAGAAATATAAATATAGCCTTCAATTCCAAAATACAAATATAGCTTTTGCTTCATGGTTACTATAGCATTCAAAAGCTAAATGTCAGAGATCTCCTTTGATCTGCATTTTGTGAATAGAAGCTTTCAACTTGCCAGGGACCATTTGGAGCAGATGTTTCATTAATATGCTCTTCCTAAAACCCAAGCAAGTGAGAACATTGGACATTTATTTACTTTTGCTATGTTGACAGGGCAATGATTCACATAACATATTTTTGTCAAAGGACAATGGCATGTTTTGCCTTTTGCTGTCAAACAGGCCTATTTTCTTTGGAATAAATTTGCTTGCCTAGCGTTTAGGAGGGACTGCCACTAAGATGGAGGTGGTTTTGAGATATGGCTCTTGCCAACACAGGAGGTATTGTTTACTTATTTGTTAAGAGATCCCTCACACACACACCCCAAGCATTTCCTGTCATTTGTCCAGTTCTCTGCATAAGCTGTGCTGTGCACTGCTCATTGACAACTCCCATTTACAAATGAAAATGACAGAAATACTGGGCTATACTTTTCTAACAGAACTCTTATCAAGGCTGACCCTGTCATCTCAACCCTTGTGTTTTTATCACTCACCTTGCCCCTTTATCCTTGTAGGAAAGTAATTTACGTTGCATATAAGTCTAAGGCATCAGATGAAATGATTTGTAGGAAAATAGCTGGAGAACCTGAAAGAGGGCTGGCACCATCAAGAACCCACCCTGGATCTGGTACTTGGGCCTCAAAGTGGCTGCTATTCTAGACAAGTGACTGTGTTGATTGATGGGTTCAGTGTGGCAAAACATGACCATTCCTCCTTCTCCGTTTTTAAATAAAAACAGCAAGACAGCATTTTTTTTTTCGTGATGCAAAAATGATGCAGTTTTTGAAGACTCTGCAATCAGGACCTATTCTGAGCCACATTTGTAATTTGTCTATCCTTTGTGCAGACAACAGCATTTATTTTATTTTATTTTATTGCACATGAAATAGCATTTTCTGTACTGGAAAAAATATATATTTCAATAGAGGACTACTAATTCCTGTGCAGAAAGTGCAGTTGTACACATATTATGCAGAACAAACCCCCACTCACAATTTTTCTGTGCTGAAAACAACATATTCTGTGCTTCTGGGTTGAAATGTCATTTTCCATACAGCAAATGCTGTTTTCTGCACAAACCAACCATGAGAAAATTTTGTTCAGAATACATCTTTCGCTGCCAAAATTCCCCTCAGTCCAGGATTCTTCTCATCAGGATTTTCTGATATTCAAAAAATATGTTTTTGAATATATTTGAATATTCTTTCCAGGCACACTTCGCCCTTAACTTCTACATTTTCAGCTCCATAAAACCCAATCCAGTTAGAATTATGGAATCATAGAATCACAGAGTTGAAAGAGACCACAAAGGCCATCCAGTCCAACCCCCTGCCATACAGGAACTCCCAATCAAAGCATCCCTGACAAGTGGCCATTTCTCCATTACTCTCTTCCAAACCAGCCCTGACTCTTTTTCTGACCACTCCAACTAATTCTTTCACAGAGAAGCCTCTAGGTTCTTTTTCTCCATAGATGGCTGTCTCTACCCAAGCTTGCCCAGTTTCTCATATCACAACTTCAAATGTCACTTGATTTCCTTATTTTACCTAGGATCCTCAGGGAACTCATGTCCTTGTGATAAAAAGATGCAGTGAGAAGTAAAGCAGTGAAGCTGCCCTTTAACTTGAGTTTATCATACGACAGAATTTGGGGGTATACTCCAATGGCAATCCAAACGCAATCATGGAGTTTCACATAATTGTGTACAAGTGTATCTCATGCAATTTTGGGCAATGGGGGGTCATTTTCGGGAAATGGGAAGTCATTCTGAACACATTCTGAAGGCAATTCGAATTCAGATAAATTCTCTAGTTTAGCGAATTTATATGAATTCAAATTGGCTCCATTCGAAATTGGGAGAAATTCCTCCTGTGTGATAAACTCCTCAGTGATGCACTCACCCAGGTGTACACAGATTCCAGAAGAAGGAGGCTTGTTTTCTGCAGCTCCAGAGAATAGAACATGAAGCAATGATTTCACCTCAACAGGAGGAAGAACTTTCTGACAGTAAGAGCTGCTCGACAGTGGAATATATGGTGGAGTCTGCTTTAGAGGTTTTTAAACTTAGGCTGGATGGCCATCTGTCAAGAGTGCTTTGAGTCTGTGTTCCTGCATGGCAGGGGGTTGGACTGGATGTCCCTTGGGGTTTCATTCAACTCTATGTTTCTATGATTCTAAGAAGCAGAGGGCACAAGAGACCTCTCGGATGACCAGGCAAAAAGAGGGCGAGAACCCACCCACACACACACACACACACTCACAGGGATTCCTTTTGCAGTCAAGATGTAACTAATACAGAATAAAGAGGGTTGCAGTCCATTTTCAAGGAAGTAGCAACCACCAGTCCAATTTTGCTTGCTGTTTTCTCAGAGCACAATTTAATGATGAAGACACATTATGGATGGGAAAGGATAGCAATTTTATTTCTCTTTGCTCTTAAAGAATTTCTCCATATTCAGGATGAAAAAATACTTTAGATTTACACTCATCTAGGTAGATGAGAATCTTAGACCAGACCCCCAGAATCATTATTAAAATCACCACCATCATTATCATTTGTAGACACAGTCTACAATATTGTTTACTGTTCTTGGGGTGACAAAAGCTGCAATCACACTGCAGAAACAATCCAGTTTGACACTGCTTTTAACTGCTGTGACTCAATGCTATGGAATCATGGGATTTGCAGTTTGTTATGGCACCAGAGCTCTCTGACAAAGAAGGGTAAATGTCCCACAAAACTACATATCCCAGAATTCCATATCATTCAAACATGACAGTTGAAGCAGTGTCAAACTGAATTATTTCTGTAGTGCAGATTAAGCCAATATCACCAAGTTTCAGAACTCTGACATATATAGTTATTTACAGACAAAATAGCAGTATTTGTAAAATACAAAAATTGTGTTTGCTAACTTTTTGCAAAGAAAAAAAGGTCCAATTTACACTGTCATAATCCAGCTTTTTTTCATTGTGCAGGCTCAGATTCTTTACTGATCATGGAACACCCCAAATTCCCCCAACTCTTCTTTAAAGTGATGCACACCTCACTTTGGCCATGTCCATGGTGTTAGACAGCTAGAGATCGGGTTTTAAAATGTGTGGTTTAAAAAGCAAAACATACAGATTTGCACATTCCTGGGTGTGGGGATACAAAAGTGAGTTTGAGAGCCTTTACTGTGTTTCCCCAAAAAGAAAACAGTGTCTTATATTAATTTTTGCTCCCAAAGATGTGCTAGGTCTTGTTCTTCCATTAAAAAGAATTCACATTTACTGTTGAACCAAACAAATTAACATTTATTATATACTGTATATATATTTATATACAAAAACTTTGCTAGGTCTTACTTTTGGGGAGGCCTTATATTTACCAATTCAGTAAAACCTCTACTAGGTCTTATTTTCAGGAGATGTCTTATTTTCAGGGAAACAATGTAATCATTAGTATCCCATCTTGCATCTATTCATCCAAATATTTCAAAGTCAAATTTTAGCTATAATCACAGCAATCTAACACAATGAATCATGTAAGCTGAATTTACCAGTGTCTTTGGATGACCCTGTTTTTTGTAACAGACAATTTATTTCTTCTTATTTGTTTTTCCTTTTAAAAACTGTTTTCTACAACAAAACTGTTCTTACATAGTCATCTCCTGAGACATAGTGCTGAAAATGAGAGCAAGCAGCTAATGTGAGTGAGATACAGTGTCTATTGGACTGTGATTTCCATCTTTCCCTGTGTATACAATATGTGCAATAAATCTGCCACATACATTTTTGTCATGTAAAATAGGGTAAATCATTTTTAATGCATAAATAATTTGGCAGTTTAATTTTTCTCCTCTTCCAGTATTTTTACATGGAGCCACAAGTCTTGGATAATAATTATGATAGTTAAACTAGAGAGGTTTAGGTTGTTGTTCTTTTTCTTAGTTGACTGTATTCAGAAAGAAGTTTGAAAATAGAAAGGAAACTGTAGGATAAAATGGATACTTTTCTAAAGAACCACACTCAAATCTTCAAAAAGCATTTAAACTGATAAAATTCCTATTTTAAAGGCATGTGGTTTGAGGAATGCTATTGCAAAGTTAGCTTTCGGGAGATTTTAAATATACATTTAATTGAATTCATATCTCACTTTCTTCCAAAGAATTTGACACTTGAAGTTGCCAAAAATAATAAAATGCAGTTTTAAAAAACAGTTAAAAAAACAGGCCAAGATTGTGCATTATCAAACACGAGCTACAAATGATGGAGCTCTATCATTGTAGCTACTTCAGTGCCACCTACCAAAAAACCTACCTCTTAAGCCAGGCAGTGCCCCCAGCCAAAGATTTCTAAGGCAATATAGATCAGTGCACTGGGAAATGATGACTGCAGAGCTCTCCTAGTCTTGCTGCATTATGGAGATGGGTGTTGGAAAGACCAGGCAGGGTTCTGGTGCAACTGCTTGTTTCAGTGTGCCCTGCAAATGGGAGAGGGATGCAGTCCTAATTTCCTCAAGCCCCAAATCTGCCACACCACAGAAATCCTTCAACTGGTGTGCTATCTGGCTTTAGAGGTTGGTTTTGAGGGGTCACATTCAGTCATCAGTGACCATAAACATGTTTCTTACAATCTCATAAATATTGAACAAGATGTCAGCCAGAATTTTAAAAATAAACGTACAAGAAAAAGCAGCAAATGGACAAAAAGCTAGCTTCCTGCCTCTTCATCCATTTCTAGAAATGTTTTCTTTTAGAGACTAGACTAGGGACTAGAGTAGACTAGAGACTGTATAGTTTGATCAGAGACTAAGAATATCTGAAGAAATGAAGAAAAATTTTCCCTCCATGACATTTTGAGACTTTTTGCAGATTTCCATTTTAAAAGAATAGTTTGGGACTTTTTTTGGCAAAAATCACGAAGGAGCTTTTTTAGGGGGGGGGGAGTGTTATGCAAAACAACAACAACAACCACACACAAACACACTATTTTGTACAACTCACTCATCTTTATATATATATATACCTACAAAAATGTGAATCTCATAGCAACTAGCACTGAAATAGGATAAACTGTAGGATACACATAATATCATAGTACTCGCTTTGATCCAATACAGAGAGAGCGGGATACAAATTTTGTTGTTGTTGTTGTTGTTGTTGTTGTTGTGTATTTGAGGCATCCTTTTTCAATGTGAACACGAAAGTGTGAAGAAAGTTCTTTACAAAGAAAGTTCTTTGATTTAGAAATCAAGAAAAGCAACAAATCCCACAGTAGACAGGGCTTTAGTTGTTTATTTAGGCATTTTCCATAAAATGCATTTAGAACTGGTGGGGATATACTAGTAGTTAGTATATCTACTAAATATAGTAGATAGCTAAATACCCTGTAGTTAGCTAAATACCCTGAAGGCACTAGATCATGTCTGAATACAGAACCTAAATAGGGACAGGTCAAGTTAGTACTTGGAAAGGAGACCTCCAGGGAATGCAATATGTGTGTGTATATGTGGCTTCAAGTCACCTCTCAATGTATGGTAGGCTAAATTCAGAGGAAGGCAATGACAAACTTCCTCTAAATATATCTCAGCAAGAACACTGACTTCTTATCACATCACAACAAATATTACAATTGTATCCTGGATTTTCCCCAGAAAATGGGGCTCAAGGTAGCTAACATTAATAAATTCAAATAGAAAAATAAAAACAAAAACATATGAATCTATTTATCTGAAATCTAGTTGTGTTCATCTCCTTCAAAAGGCAAAAATGCTTGCAAATTCCATCTAATACTGTTATAGAGACATAATTTTGTTTTAAAAACTCTGAATTCCAAAATGGGTACTGGGTTGAGGAAGACTATCCTAAATTTGCCAACAGAAGACAAGTCAGCACCAATACTGCAACAAAAACAGTGCTGGTATTTTATTATTCTTCCCAAGCTAAGGCAGAACTAATCTAACTCTGTGAAATCACTGTTGGAAACACTGACATCCTAGGAATTATGTGTAGAGATTTCATTAGAAGCCAGAATGATTGGCTTAGGAGATGCATCATAAAACTTTAGTCCAGACTTGTTGTAAACATGTTCTTTATTGAAGGGTGTGCTGCTCATTTTAGTAGAGTATTTGGACCATCAGAACAGTAGAATTTGTTTATTGTAAAGCAGAATTGGAACAGAGCACTTACATCCTTAGAGTGCTGAGTGCAGGCTGAAGTGTGCTTCTTGTGCATTCATTTAGAAGGACTGGTCCTACCATTAGATATGATGAAGCAGCTGCCTCAGGAAGATTTGGGGTAACATTAAAAAGCAGCAAGTGATTATTTACACTGTTGCTTTGTTACTTATCTAACAAATAACAAATTGGAACAAACTCGCTTTCCAAACTAACTTGATTGGTTTTAAGTGGTATATACAAGTGGGTGGATTACACCATTTCCTGCTGTGCTTAGTTTAGAAAAGTTACTTTTTGAGAATACAACTGCCATAACCAGCTGTTCATGCTGATAAGATGATTCTGGCTGCAGTCTGAATCTTTCAATGTTCTAGATTATATCCTCTGATAAAAGTACATTTCCTTTTATGGTGGTGAAGATGAACCATTAGTAGGTTAAATGAGCAAAAGACATTCCTACTTACAAGTAAAAGTAAAAATGAGAGCTGTCCATGATATTTAGAACCAGACTGCTGCAGTCTGAAAATAGGATCTATTCAAAAGATTCCCATGCTTTGCATGTTTCAGTCTTTGCTCCAGTTCTGTCACACACTGACATAAGAAAAGTAGCATTAACATATAATTAGAACTTAAAGATTAATGGAATGATATTTTTAAAACAATGAATACCACAAACTTTACAGTTGGTGTCACAGTTGGCATGACAGAAAGATAGAGGGGCTATGACAGCTTAGATCTGTTCATATTAGGGTATAAACCTTTATTTTGTTTTCACATGCAAAAAAGTAATCATACTTTTTTCTTCAGTGGGTAAGATCTGTCATATTTTTCACAAGGCAAAAAAAATTGAAGAAAAAACTTTTTTTTTCTGGAAAAAAAATCTGGGATATTTTTTGCACAAAACCAGAAACAAGAACAGTGTGTTAAATATACTGCTTCATGTGCAAAAATATTGATGTTTGCATTGCAAACATGTATTTGCAAAAAAGAAAAAAAGAAAAAGAAGTCCGCATTGATTGTGCAAAGGGGTTTTATGCAAACAAATTTTCACAAAAAGGTCCCAAAATGTGAAAAATCTAGCAATTGTGGAACATTTGCCTGAATTTGTGCCTTGAAACACCCTTTCCTGTCATATGCAAGAGTATTTTGCTTCCCTAATATTTGTAAAATAGCATATATGTAAAAACAATAGCTAGAAGACTAAGAGATGGTTATTCAAATACAATTGTAGGAAACTGTGGACTTAGAAGATCAAGCACTCTGTGCAACAGAAGCACAGCCAAATAATGCTATGGTAATATAGCTTGACTAATTGCATTACAATAACAACATTCTCTGTTAATGCTAGTATGAATTTCAGAGCTATGTTATGGGGAACGCTGGATGTTAAGGAAGAGCCAGTGTGGTGTAGTGGTTGAGCATTTGACTATGGCCCTGGAGATGAGGGTTCAGTTCCCTGCTTGGTCATGAAACCCACTGAGTGACCTTGGGCAAGCTGCACTCTCTCAGCCTCAGGGGAAGGCAATGCCAAAACTTTGAACACTCTTGCCAAGAAAACCCCATGATAGCTTCACCTTAGGGTTGCCATAAGTCAGAAACAGCTTGAAGACATACAACAACAACAACAACAACAAAACAAAGAAGGAGAAGCACCCACCCTCCAATAGGTTTTCCCCAAAAATAAAAGCTCAGCAATCAGACTTACAAATTAAGCCATGTTTACCTTTCAATGACACAAAACAAAACAAAGCACACTAAATTATGGATGCACATCTGTTGTACACCTGTTGCACATATGTGCTCTGACACATAGACACTTTTGACTACTTGAGGGACTATATCTTCTAAAAAAATGTGCTAAAATAATGTCTAGTTTATCTCCTGGAATGTGTGTTTAAGTAAGTCATTGTAAGCTAAGTGCCTTGTAAACACCCTTCCTGTTTTCTGCATCCGTGGTGTTATAGTCCAGAGTGGACAGATCATAAGGTAGTGGTGGATGAGTGCTTATACACAAACAGTGGGTTATTTATTTATTTATTTATTATATTTATTTGTATCCCACTCTCTTCCCAGGTGTGGGACTCAGAGCAGCTTCACAGCATTAAAAACAGAATAATTAGCGCAAGAGATGCCTGCATTTAAAACTATTCTCCCATGAAGCATGTGAGATTACTATGAATCAATCACAATCTTTCAGTGCCATCTACCCCACAGGATCATTTTGCAGATAAAATGGAATAAATCCATAGAGACCTCATGAGTAGATTTTGGAAGCATTATCGTTTTCAGCTAAAATAGCCAGAATTTCCAGCCAGCATAGCCAATGTGGTTCTGGGAGTTATAGTCTGAAAAGTAACATTTCCAAGCCATGACTATGAAAGATGTCCTTTGAAAGATGTGGTAATACAATTTAAAATCTATTAGCAACAAAAAAGTAACTTCTCTTGAAATCCAGCTGTTGGAGAGGTGATGAATCATTCTTATTGCAAGGGGGTTACCATTGTGCGAGAACTTCTTGGTCCTCTTCCTTATTGAACATCCCGGTCATTGTTCCTCTCATTCCCCTCCATGACAGGTTAGGACCTGAATTTATGCAGCAAAAAGCCTTTTCTACTCAAATACAATCAAGAAGGTGGGAGAATTGCCTTATTTTGGGACTAAAAATGCCAGACTATTCCAGCCAGCATAACTAGAATGCTGGGCAGAGATGCAGCTATGGGTGGAGGAGCAAAATGTGGCCCACCCATAAAAATGAAAGAAAATGAAATTTTCCTTCAGTCCCTAGATTTCTAGCATTGCAGAGAGTGACACACTGAAAATGGCTCATATCTAGAACTCTTATATTGATACCCTCTAACATTTCACAGATGAAAACTGGGACACATGTGGCCATGGAACATCAGTGTGGTAAAACTGGCAAAAGTTATTAATGAGGAAGAACAGACAAGCTAGGAGAGGCAGCAGCAGTCTGCTTTTCCCTGAGCCTGCTCAGAAAGACACAACTCTATCCCTTCCTTGTTCTAACCCTCCCTCCAAGTTGACTGTGTGCAAACTACTTTTGTACTCTGAATTCAGTTTGCAGCATTTGAAGTAAGTGGTAGGAAAAGTGGGAGGAAATAGAAATTAGGACATTTTGAAAGCAGCTGACAAAACAGGGTGGCAGAGGAATAACAGGGCTGTTCCTTCCAAATCAGAAGGATATTGATGTTTGCTGATTTTGTATCCCCTTGAGAACTTTTTTTTTCTAGGAGGCGGGGGGATGCCTGAATTGCATTTCTGAACACTGTGGCTACATACCTGATGCTAGCTAGGGAATTCTGGAAGTAAATTTTCCAAACTCCAGATAAGCTCCCAATGTCATTTACAGAGATTCAGTTCATCATGTGAAAGGCAACAAGGACATGAGGGAAAGGTAAGGTCATGGGCTCTTTCTCTGCTCTCCTCCTTCTGTGATAATAATCACATGAGAGATGCAGACAATGATGCAACAGGACAATTGCGCTAATACAGATGGGGCCAACATAAAGCCGGATAAAAGGCACAAGGGAAAATTGCCAATAATGTTGTTTATCCTTTGAAAGCCTTAGAATAGTGATATCAGAATGGCTTAAAACATCTAACCCTGTTGAGTCTTGGAAAAACCTCATAAAGTCTGACTATAGTTTACTTCAAAGGCGTGGGGATTTAAAAACCCCAACAGATTATGAATTTTTGAGATTCAGCCATCCTGTCCTTTGAAACTGTCATCTGACACTGTCATCCACAACAGTTTAGAAATGGAAAAGGACAACACATCCTATTGGAATTATTTGCACAATGCATAACCGCAATCTCTGTGTAAACATTCCTTTTAATCCTAGTTATTGGAACAAACCTGAACATTATATAGTCTCATGAGGAAACTAATACTAACTTGTGCTAAACAACTTGGCCTTGATTTACTCCATTAGAGACTAATTTCTCCATTAAATCTTTGTGTGTTGTGTTGGTTTTTTAAAAAAATACCTTCAGTGTTATCTACAGAAGGATATAATAACCTGCAGCATACAGTGTATTTTTGAGACTTCATCAATGTGGATTTAGTTTGGCAATTGACAGCATGGGTTTTAGGTCTTAGAATGGCTTCTCTGCATAAAGAATTAAAATATATCTAGTTCAAATGCTTTCCCAAGTGAAAGGAAGATCAGCCCCCATGAAGTTTAAATAAGATAAATGCAATGCAAGCTATATGAAAAATAAGTTATTTGTAGCTGATTTACACATTTCCCCCAGCATTTCTTGACCCTCCAAATACCATTATTGTAGAAGTCTGCAGATTACGCCTGACAAGGATTTTACACTTTAGTCACTTCTGGCAGAGCCAGTCACAAAAATAAAGGACATAATGAGTTGATTTTCTCAGCAACATGCACTTAGGGACCAGTGATGACACTGACAAAATTTCATCAATATGCCATAATAACTTCCGGGTAATAACTATTACTTTATGATACCCCCTTGTAAGGCACAATCTGCAGACTTCTACAATATCAAGTATTTGGAGGGTCAAGATACTCTGGGAAAAATGTATAAATCTAGATAATGACTACATAGAGATAAGTTAACAACTACAAATCAAAACAAACTTTCTGTCAATTTTTTTTCAAAAGGTGATCATTAAATCTTTATGATACCCCCTCATATGTTGTGACTTTCAAGGTCCCATCAATATAGCTGTTTTGGAAGTGGTTAGGACAAGACACAGAGACTCCCACTCAGTCCCACTTTTGATCCATGGTGTGGCTTTGCTCACTTTACAGGTTGAATAGCAGGAGAAAATCTCTTTACTTAGTTGAAGATTAAGTGGCCTCCATAACTATTTGAATTTAGTTGTGCTGTCACATCACTCCCTGTACTTTGTTTAACATTAATAGAGGTGTGCTGTATTCTATCCATTTAATGCCCCTTATCTTCATTTTTGGTGGATAGGCAATGAGCCAGGGATGCCAGAAAACATGTACGAATGGGTAGCCCAAGAGAATGGCTCCCATTATGTTTTTCATTATTGCAACATTTTAAATATTTCCTATTATCATAGATTGTGGAATCCTCTTCACAATAATACCATGAAGAAGAACAAACTTAAATCATTACCCAAAAACAGAAACAGAAAAATGCTCAATAAATTTAAATAATGCATTTACCTGGGTCTTCTATAGACAAATTCTTTGTTAGCCACTGAACAATGTCTGAACCTAGAAAGAAAATTACTCTGTTAATAAAATGCATATTCTAGATTTCAGTCATATTTGAATTTCTAATAACATTTTTTAAAAAAAGCAAACAATCTGATTTCTAGAGAGAAGCCATTTTTCCTAAATCCTGTAAAGCTGTAGGCCAATGCACATAAACCTGGGATTAAGGCCTATTGAGCACAATGGAACCTAGAAGCAAAGAATCATAGAGTTGGAAGTGGCCTCCAACTCCTGCTCAGTCCAAGTTCTCCAGCTAAAACATCCTCAGTAAGTAGCTGTTCAGCTTCTGAAGAAATACTTTCAGCACCTTCTTGTGTGTAAAGGACTGATATTACTTTAATAAACACACATACACATACTATGGGTGATACCTCATTGTGATATCCAATTCCTCCCTCTAAGATGGGGAGTGATCCTCCCCCAGTTCAGTCTTGTTGTTGTTGTTGTTGTTGTTGTTGTGTGCTTTCAAATCACTTCTAGTTTATGGGTTTTTCTTGGCAAGATCTGAGGCCTCCCCTGAGGCTGACAGCATGTGACTTGCCCAAGATTGGATTTCATGGCCAAGCTGGGAAAGGAACCCTGGTCTCCAGAGTCACATATCACTCAAACATTACACCCTCTGCACACCCTCAATACCTGTGCCAAAGGAATGGGAGAACCTCTGTATTGGAAATGAACAAAAGAACTTTGCATGAGGATAAGGGTGACACATGCTAAGCATTTTGAGTATTTTTTTTCTCCTAATGTATTTGGCCCTGGCTTCTACTAATTTTACAGACCTTTGCAAGTATAGAACGATAAGTCAACCTGGAGCCCTACAGGATCAAACTCATAACATTGTGGCTGCAGTACTAGCATTTAACCACCATGTCACCAGGACTTCGATGCATAGTACATTTTTCTTGGAGTTGTCTTACAAATAATTATGATCACCAAAATCTGTTTTGCTGAACTCCTCCACCTGAACTTATGCTCATCAGCATACTATCGAAGTGATTATACAAAATTCTCTAGCAAATCAAGGTTTCTAAATTATACAGGTCTCAAAATTATTGTTCATGCAGAAAAAAAATATTTACCCAGCAATCATCAGTACTGTATATCCTCTGATAACAGTCCTCCCCTTTCCCACCACCTGCCCCTTCTCCTTTTGTGTTGTCTCTCTTAGATTGTAAGCCTGAGGGCAGGGATCCATCTAATTATAAGATTGTATGTACAGCACGGTGTAAATTTACAGCGCTATATAAATAAAATAAATAATAATAAATAATAACAAATATCATTGATAAAAACAGCTGTAATATATTTCAGTGTTAATTTAGAGTTATCTATAGTTGTGAGAACTGGCGTAGAACAAATACATATATTTAACGTGATATATTTATGTATTTGGACATGATAATGCTGTGTACAAAAGCCTTTTACCTGGAGCATTTGAAAAAAAAATCTGCCTTGGAATTCAACTGATTATGTTATTTTAAAAAGGACATCAAATAGTCTTTGTAGAAATGTAATACAGAAGGTTTTGAACATTTCATTCCCCTTTGAGCTAAATTAAGATCTGGTACTTTAAAATGGGAGTGAGAAAATGCAGCTCATGTGAAGTATGCAGTCCCTGAGCCCCACTTTTGCAGTGTGTAATGCTCCTCCAAACCCATTCAACTGCTAAAAAATTTTTTTAAAAGAACTTCCCAAAATATTTTGGGTGATTTATCCACTCCAAATAGCCAAAACAAACAAAATCCAGTCATATAAGGGGTAGTTTACTTTGCCCATCACCTGTTCCCTCAATTATTATTAATATTATGTTTATGTTTATTATTATGTTTATTTATATCCTGCCTTCCTCCCAATACAGGGACTCAAGGTGCCATACATATCTAAAACAGTCCAAGTTAAAACAAGATAAAACATGCAAGTTTAAAAAACAATTAAACAATTCCAACAATTAAAAACATTGTATTATTAAAAGTTAAAGTTTAAAACTCTTTAAAACAAAAGTCATATGAAAACCTGGGGGCATAGAAACATCTCTACCTGCCACCAGAAGAACAGCAGGGATGGAGCCATCTTGGCCTCTCTAGGGAGGGAGTTCCAGAGCTTGGGAGCAGCCACTGAAAAGGCCCTTTCTCTTGTTCCCATCAAACACACCAGAGACATTAGTGGGACAGAGAGAAGGGCCTCTCCTGATGATCTCAATATTCTCGAGGGCTCATACAGGTAGATATGGTCCTTCAAATAGCCTGTATAGGGTTTTATAGATAAAACCTCCAAACCACTTAAAGAATAAGGGATTTATTTATTTATTTATTTATTTCCTGCCTTTCTCTCCAATATAGTGAATCAAGGCAGCAAACAGCAAATTTAAAACAATACAATTTCAAAACAAGGCAAAAGTATTAAAATATAGAAATATAATTAAAAAAAACAATTTTAAAAATTAAAACAGCTATGCATTATAATGTAAAATGTGTTTTTGTTTTTGTTTTTTTAAAAAAAAATACCTGTGCAAACCTTTTGGGGAGAAAAGGTCCCCAAATGGTCACATCTCCAGAAGTGATGTGGCATCATTTCCAGGACACTTAAAATGCAATAATGCAATATAAGGCAATTATTGGTTCCTACCTCCTCCACAGTTGCCCATCCCTATGTCTAATCTGAATCAGTTGTGCATAGCTAATTTTGCTCCAGCATTTTTCATGCTGAAAAATGTGTATTTATACATTATTCTGGTTTCTAAGGATATTTGAATAAAATAACATATCTTTCCATTTTAAAAAATTTCTTTCCAGATCATTTTTATACTAGTATCATTTAGATCTTTATAAATGAAAGCTAATGGTAGGGCTATGTGTTTGTGTGTGTTTAAAAAAATATTTCAGCCAGGTTGTAAAAGATGAAAGGGATCATCCCAAATGATTGAAAATGCTCAAAAAATGTGGCTCCCACACCAGCCCAACAACTGACACACAACCTCCACTGTCCCCTTCTACTGCAAGGAAGGACACACCATAACACGGCATTCTGTTCCATTATGCCCCCCCCCCCCCAGATTCCATCACAAACGTGCACTTGAGCACATGGATGTTCTGTCAGCAGCTGCGACTTGTCCTGCATCCCACCTATTGGACACCTTGTGTGGCTGGCTCTTCAATTGCACAATTGACTCACTACCCACATGACACATCAGTGCACCAATGGATTATGATGGAGTCCCTTTCTCCCTATCCCCCATGTCCCCCTGTTAGATGAGCCAGTTTGTTAAAGTTGTTAATAAACCCATTACACTGTCAGTAACCTGATATGCTTGTAATTATCATCATCATCATCATCATCATCATCATCATCATCACTTATATTCTGCCTCTCCTAGCAGATCAAAGTGGCGGCTAACAATAATAAAACAACATTAAAATACAGTAAAATATCATAACCCATAAACCCTCCCATCCACAATAAAAATACATTTTAATTATAAACTAAGCAGGGATAATTGAGGGGCAATTGATGGGAGGCCATTGAGAGGTGAGTCTGGGAAAGATACTGATATACTAGGTAATCCATAGGGTGTGCAATGGGTTGTGGCGCACCTCCCTGCTTGTGCAGCTGTGTGATCACTTTGCAGGAAGTGACAAAAATAATTCTGGTCAGCAAAGGCACTAGTGGCTTTCCCAGCCCAGTCTGCCTGCTCTTTACCACTTCCACACCAGCATGTAGTCTGCGCACTGGTACAATAGTTCACTCTTTCCAGCTTAAAACAGAAGCTCTCTTTTATAATAGCATACAGTGGTCCCCCAGTTTACGAAAGTAATCCGTTCCAGCACCACTTTCATAAGCCGAAAAAGTTCGCAAACCGGGGGACCACTGTAAGTATAGGTAAAAACTTTTCTCCTTTTGAATTTCGTGCGGTTTTTTTTTTTTTTTTTGCAACCCGGGGGGTTTTTTCGTAACCTGGGGCCATTTTTCCAGCCCCGGCTCTTTCGTATCCCGGGGTTTTCGTACCCCGGGGGATTCGTAACCTGGAGGACCACTGTATTTGGTTATTGTAGGGTGGTGTTATAGCTCTATCCTACATAATACTGGGATTTATAGTTTCTCGCGTCTTCTATTTTTGGCTAAGATCATTTGGATGGGTGTAGCTTGGGCAACAATGGTTAGAACTCTTTGGTAAAGGATCTAGTGCTGTATCACTACAGAATTCTAAAGACCTCCCCAAACCACAAATGCCAGGATTACAAATCCCAGCTGCTCCAAATGGCAAAACCTAGGACATGGCACTTAAAAGCAGAATCAAAAGACTGTAACCACATAGTGTGGTTACTCTACACACACACACAACTTGGATTTATTTTGCTTCTCTCTCTATTTTCTTTTCAAGAATGATCTGAAAAGTTGCCTTCCTCAGCTTGATCCATCTTACATTTGTTACCAAGAGAAACAATAATTTCTTCTTAGCAGGTATATCATTTCTGATCCCTGTACAAATGACTCCCCCCCCCCCCCCCGGTTTGGCTCAGCTTTCTTCTAAAATGTAAGTACAATGTCTTTTTCCCCCCAGCTCTAGAATGTTAAGCCACTCCCATTAGTCCAAAGTGGGTTTTTTATGTTGTTATTTTTAGACCATGTACAGAACTATCTCTTTCTTCCCTGGAGGTGGCCCAGCTCTGATGTATCAAATGAGTGCAAATTATCACAGCTCAGTTGCATGGAAGACAAGAAAAAGAGAGGAGGGGAAAGAGGTAGAACTGGGAAGCCCAACAGCAGGCTGTGTTACAAAGGCTATTTGATTAGCCTTCATTAGTGGTGTCACAACAGTGGCATGTTTTCACATCTCTTTCTTTCTTCCCGAGTTATGTCCCACACATAAGCCAAACTAATCTCTTTTTCTAAAAAGCATCAGTAACACCATGCAATTTGCACATCGGTAGGCTCTTCCACAACACACTCACAGCTGCTTACGACTGTTAATTTTCCTAAAATAAGGTGTTTTAGTCACCAAGGGATGTTTCAACTGGTAGCTATATTTGCAATGTTGAGGCAGCTCTCAAAGGACTGCATTACATTGGTATGAGAGACTGGTATGAGAGACCACTGACTAACACCCAATCTTCAGTTACCATTTTCAGGGACATTTTGTATCTGACTACCAATTCATATACTCAGGGTTACAAAGAGTGGGAGATGCTGCTATCTGACCTCCCCAAGATGTAGGAAGCTGGCTTATACCAGTATACAAAGGGACCTTGTAGCACCTTTCATAAAGCAGCTGGTAGCATGAGCTTTTGTGAACCTGAACCTACTTTCTTAGATGCATGTTTGGATCTGAAGAAGTAGGTTCAAGTCTATGAAAGTTGATGCTACCAGCTTCTTTCTTTCAGTTAGTCTCAAGCATGCTACTTTGAGTATTTGAGTACTGATTTTCCAGACTAACATGTCTATGTGTTTGGCTTATACCAGGTTAGGCTTTTTGTTAAACAGACCTACCAGGATAGGCAACACATCTCTAAGATTTCTGAAGAGAACTTTTGCATCTTCTGCATCTAGCTACAGGTTGCAGGAATTGAACCTTGTATTTTGTGCATAAAATGCTTGTGGTCTACCACTGAGTTATGGTCTCTCCAGAGTGCAAAACAATGATCTGCAGTCATGTACTTATGCTTCCTTCAATGTTAGTACTTAGTGTCAGTTGCACTAGACTGCAGATGCTTCACATAGAAGTCTAGGAGCCTTTCACATTTCATAGGTGATATTAAAGCTAGTGGCCCTCAGAACCTAATGTAAATACTCGACTATAAGTCAACCTCATGTATAAGACGATGACAGGTTTGGGGGCCAAAATTATGGCTTTTGATATGATAAGTTGAGGGTAAAGGTTAGGGGCATATCATGAAGGATGTAAAGGATGAAGCAAAGGAAAACAATGCCAGAGAATTTGCAAAATTCCAACAAACATAACTATTTGTGCTTATACAAAAGGCTTGGTGGATCAGAGAGTAGAAGGGGCTCAGTGCCTCCAGGGCAGATTAAACTCTTGCCTTTCACCAGGGGATGGATAAATCAACTCAGGTTTTTTGGGTCTATTTTTAAAGCTAAATTTCTAGTCTTATACGTGACTATATACAGTAAATGTTTTGCAAGTTAGTATTGAGAAAAAGTAGATCACTACTTGAGATGAGCCTGGAAAGTATTGTTTTTTGCCCGAGTATGGCTCCCAGAATCCCTTCGCCATTACCAGTTGTAGCACCATAGATTCTGGAAGCTGTAGTCCAAAAAACTAACACTTCTAAGCTTTAGGCTAAATCAAGCTGGCACAGGAAATTGTTGTAGTGCTGGGAACAAAAGTAACATTTGTTCCACTGTTGTTCTGCAATTAATCATTGCTAGTGGCAACCACTGCTACACTCTAGTGCCCAGGTTATGTGCATTCTATATCTCAATATAAATAAAACATCTTTTTTTATTATCCAATGCACATTGGATTTATGTAGTTACTCTGGGTTATTTCCATAGAGGTTATTTCTTTTAATGCTGCTAAGGCACCACTTTTCTGCAGACAGCAGGTGTGGAATTAAAACAGTGATGTTCCCCACACAGTAAAGGCTACATTTTTCATTTTGAAAATAGATCTGTTCATCCCATCAACAAGTTTCTACTATGTGTGTACTCTGAACTCATTTCCATTTATTAAAAGTTCCTAGTTCTCCCTAAAAGTGTTCCTTTGATTAGTAGCTTCCTCGTTATCACTATCATTAAATTGACTTCTGTCTTTATAATTAGTTACATTCTATTTGTCCTGCCAGGTTTCCTAAGTTAACCTCTGTTGAGTTTCCATTAGTTACCTTTTGTGTGACTTTAATTACTGTTTTCTTTTGAAGAAGAGCAATTGCTCATTTATTTTATTGTGGTTCCTACAATTTTATTACTGCAATAATAGATTAATTATTAGGCAAGTCCTTTGGAACTCAATGGGAAATACAGAAAGAAAATGCATATCTTCTCTGAAGTAAACCCAATTGAACTACTAGATGAACTGACTGATCAGAATTTGTATCAGAAGCTTCTTGAGCTGTGTGCTTTGTCTCTCTGGTGGTAAACTACCTGAGGCTATACAGGTAAACACTTCTCTCCCAGATCCCAGTATCACTCTACTTATCAGTCAGCCCACTGTTCCAAGTAGCCTTAACTATAAATATTTCTATGTCAGTTCTGACCTTCAGCTGAAACTTCTGCTCCACTTATTTTAGATTTTGGTCACTGCTTTCCAGTTCCCACATTTTGCTTCTTGGGTCTAATGCTTAGTTTTAGTGCTCCATGAAACTAATAACTGTGTTCAGACTAGGGATGGAAGGCTATTCAAAAGTATTTATAAAATGACTGAAAAACATATTTTTAAAAGTGTCAAAAAAACCCTGATTAGGAGACTCTTCGACTGAATTCTTACCAGAATTCTTACCATTTGGGATTTATTCTGCACAAAAAGTGCACATGGTTTACACTTCTGCACAGAAATGCTATTTTCTGTGGAGAAAATAGTTTCCTGCACACACAAAAATTATGTTTTCTACACTAAAAAATGCACAATTTTTACACAGAACAACTTTCCAACGACAGCATTTTCTGCAAAGGAAACAGCATTTTATTATGCTGTTGCCATTGTTATTGTTGTTGTAAATATTATTTTCTGCCTTAAAAAAAAAATCTAAGAATTTGGGCTGAATAAGTCACAAATTGTGAACAGTCTTCAAAGAATGCACAATTTTTGAAGATTTTCTTGTTATGGGAGATAGTAAAACCACTTTGTGATCTTTCTTTCTTCTTCTTTTCTTCTTTTCATTATTCTTTTTTCTTTTCTTTTGTTCCCTTTCTTTCTTTCTTTCTTTCTTTTTTGAGAACTAAATGAGCAAAGAATTGCATTGTTATTTCATACTGTCAACTCACTGTGATTTGAGCTCCTGCTTCAGTACCTGTTGTGCTTAAACTGCTGCTCCATCTCCAGTGGGCCTAGTCAGCCAGCTATAGCCTAACCTTAAGCACAAGCTTACAGATGTCTATTTCCAGTCCACCTCAGCAGTGGCCTTTCTGGCTCAGGAGCCATGAGTGCCTTAATGGATAAAGCAAAACAAACCTGGTCCACTTTAAACAAGCCTAATGAAGCTCTGCTTCTTCTCACTGGCAGCACAGCTGACATAGCTTAATAACTAATCTTGTTGTTTTCCTTTTTTCTAAATGTCATAACACTCTGTAAGAGGTCAGTAAAACAACAGGTAAATTTTAAATGTATGCAGAGCAAATTTGGTTAAATTAGCTAATTTTCATGCTACTTAAAATGAACATGAGCCAGCTGTCTTAGATGTTTACTGTAATGACCACACAAAACTGAAAGCAGATAGTCCCAATGATTTCTTTATCAGGGAAACATAGGACAGCCTGCTTACATGCAAATATGAACAACAAAGCAGGGATAGCCAAGAGGATTTCCTACATAGAAGCCTTGTCTCTTTATGGAGAAAGTATTTTTACATGTATATGTATGTGTATGTGTGTGTGTATAATCTCTTACATACTTGGAAGTATTCCCTCTGTCACAATTTATTATCATCAACTATATTGTGAAGTTAAATAAATAGTCAAAGGCTGCGTCGGCACTGCAGAAATAATCCAGTTTGGCACCACTTTAACTGCCGTGGCTCCATACTATGGAATTCTGGGAACTGTAGTTTGTTATGGCACCTGAGCAAAAGCACTGGTACCACAACAAACTACAGTTCTCAGAATTCCATAGCATGGGGCCATGGCAATTTAAGTGGCGTCAAACCAGATTATTTCTGCTGTGTGGATGCAGCCAAAGTAAACCAGATTATTTCTGCAATGTGGATGCAGCCAGAATAAAAATAAGCATTTGTCTTCCACAAATGTGTCAAATCTTCTATATCAGGGGTGACCAGAGTATGGCTAAGGATCATATACACCTTCCCAAGTAGTTCTGCGTGTTCTTTCTCATTCACTGTTGCCCGCTTATTGCCTGGCTGCACTCCTTTCTCAGCCACAACTGTCCAGATTTTCACCTGTAACATATTGGAAGATGCCCCTTGAGACAGTTCCAGAGGCATATGTTTCACAAAAGGGTGCCATAGGTGAACACCAAACTCTTCCATTTTCTCCCCACAACCTGCCAAAACCACCCTTGGGCAATTTCCAAGTTCCCAAAGTTCTGTGTAGGGTAGGGGAAAAAAAAACAGGGATAGGGGAGAAAATTCCTACCTGGACCCAAAGTGACCAGCGAACTTACACTATGCTAGAGGTACCATAGGAGGCTGGGTCAAAAATTCCAAAAGGCTGGAAGGTGAAGGGTGGTAGAGCCTTATTTAACCTCAACTCTGCCCCTCAGCTTTTCAAGCCTTGGTAGAAAACACCAAGGCAACCATTAATATAGCCTCTCCTCATAGGAAACTATCACACTCTTCTCCCTCCTACAATTCAAGCAGTGTGGGGGGATAAGTATTAGACACACACACACTACTGCTTCATAATTAATATTCAAAGGCCTGCCTAAATAAAAATGTATTCCTCTGCCAGAGGAAAGACAGCAGCACAGGGGGCAATTGGACCTCTCAAAGAAGAGATTTCCAAACCATGGGAGCAACTATGGAGAAGGCTGTCTTCTCTGCTCTAACCAAACATGCCTCTGATGGTGGTAGGACTAAGAGAAAGCCCTCGTCTTCAGATCTTATAATTGTGTAACGCCAATTTCTGTGTTGTCTTTTCTGTAGTCCAGGAGACTCTTCACACTACACAATTATAGCAATCCGATTCCACTCTAGCTACATGACTCCATCCTAGGGAATCCTGAAGGTTTGTAGTTTGAGGGGCTCTCTTTAGAGCTCTCTTAAATGCTCCCACTTAAACTGCAAATCTCAGGATTCTATAGGATAGAACCATGAAAGCTAAAGTGGAATCATAGTGCTATAACTAAATTGTGTGAATTGGCCTCTAGAACCATTTGAATTCCTAAAGTGACACTATCCAGTAATCCTTTCAATAATAAATAGTTGATTTCTTTTTGTGTCAGTCATCTCCAAACAGTCCTGTTTTATAGGAGATGGTATTTTCCTGTAGAAGTGCAATGACTCACAAACTTACTAAAGTGGAATCACTCCTGAGCCAAATCCACTACTTGACCCAATGCTGGCCTACTGTGATGCGTTTAACAATTACTTTGCAGATAAAATCTCTCAGATGCCAATGTTTTATCAGAATCCATAGGTGAGGCGTCCAACAACACCGCTGCTGTCACCTTACTGGATGAGTTTCAATTTGTGAGTACCGAGGACGTGGACAAGCTCCTTGGAAGTATGAGGAAGACGACCTGCTCTCTTGATCCTTGTCCATCTTGGCTGTCACCGGGGGGGGGGGGCACGCATTGAGGGTATTCCTTCAGGATGCAATCAATGTGTCCCTTAGGGAAGGTACTTTACCATCCTGTCTGAAGGAGGCAGCTGTCAAGCCCCTCCTGAAGAAACCTTCCCTTGACCCCCTGGACAGGAACAACTATAGACCAGTGTCCTTGCTACCATTTCTGAGCAAGGAGATTGAGAGAGCTGTCGCCTCCCAACTCCAGGTTGTCTTGGATGAAACTGATTATCTCGATCCATTTCAAACCGGCTTCAGGACAGGACATGGAATTGAGACTGCCATGATCGTGACCCTGCTGGTGCTCTTGCATCTATCAGCGGCTTTTGATACTGTAGATCACTCCATCCTTTTGGATTGGCTGAAGGAGTTGGGGATTGGAGGCACCGTACTCCGGTGGTTCTGGTCCTTTCTCTTCAGCAGATCCCAGAGGGTGAGGCTCAGGGACAGTTGCTCTTAATTGTCTTAATTGTGGCATCCCTCAGGGCACCATCCTGTCCCTGATGCTATTGAATATCTACATGAAGCCACTGGGTGAGACCATTCGGAGGCATGGAGCTCAGTGTCTTCAGTACTCAGATATACCTCTCCATGATCAGATCGTCTTCAGATGGCGTCTCTCCTCTTAATGACTGTCTTGCAGTGGTAATGGATTAGATGCGGGAAAAAAGACTGAAATCCAGACAAAACAGAGGTACTAACAGTGACAGGCCCAAAACCAGGTTTCGGAATACAGCTTCCAGTCTTAGACGGAGTCACACTCTCCTCCACACTCTGTTCGCAGTCTGGGGATACTTCTGGACTCATTGATTCACATGACTAGTCAGATGAATGCGACAATCAGCAGTGCCTGTTATCAGCTTCAGTTGATAAGCCAGCTGCACCCTTTCCTGGACATGAAGGACCTGGAATCTGTGGTACATGCTTTGGTAACCTCATGTTTGGACTTCTGCAACACGCTCTACATGGGGCTACCCTTGTGCTTAAACCGGAAACTTCAGCTGGTCCAAAATATGGCAGCCAGGCTTGTCACCAGAACACCCAGGAGAGAACACATAACACCTGTGCTTAAGGCTCTCCACTGGCTGCCGATTGGTTTCTGGGTGCAGTACAAGGTATTGGTTTTAACCTTTAAAGCCCTACATGGCTTGGTTCCAGCTTATCTCAGGGACCGCCTCTCCCCGTATGTACCCCCCCCCCCCCGCACACTGCGGTCCTCTGGGAGGAACCTGCTGCAGCTTATGAAAACTAGGCTGTCGCAGACCTCCCAGAGGACTTTCTCCGCTATCGCTCCCAAGCTTTGGAATGACCTGCCAGACAAGATGCATCTTATTACATCTCTTGATTTCTTTTAAAAAGCTATAAAGACCCATCTCTTCTGGCAGGCCTTCCCTGAAACTTCCTAAATTCCCGGCTCCGAAACTGGGTTTAACCTTCTGTTAGTCCCCAACATTCTGACCCTTGCTGCTTTTGTCTACCTCGCTCTAGAATAGGATGTACTATGTTTTTACTTGCTGTTTGGTTTTAACTTATTATTAGTTTAATTTAATTTTAAGGGCTGGGAAGTTGGTACTGGGATGTTGAATTGTTTTAACTTGTGTCTTTTTAATTTTGTTGTACCCCACTCCGATTGTTTTCACAGAGGGGCAGGCTATAAATGATTATTATTATTATTATTATTATTATCATCAACCTTTAAAAACACACACTATTTCATTAAACACTTGAGAGTGTTTGTTATTCCCCATGAATTTCAACATTACTGTAGCTAACCCTTCATGTGAAGGAACTGTAATTTCCTGCCTCTAGCCTAAGAACTTTTCTTGTTAAAATAACACATGCCAATAAACAGGATTTCTGCGTCACCTTAGTTTGTCAATTTTATAAAACTGGTATTGCCCTTTTTCTCACCTCCACCACTTCATAATGCCATGTCCCCCTTTTGTTCTTTGAGAGAAGAACAGAAATGAAGACTTCTTGGCTTCTGGCTTCAATATCGTACTATGCCACCACTAAGGCTGTAGTTACAAGTGGGTTGTTGTTGACTGTCTTTGAGTTGATCTTGACTTATGACAATCCCACCAATGTGATATCTCCAAGTCCTCAAACACTTTGCTCAGCTCCTGCAGGCTCAGGCCTTCTTAAATGATCTCCCCTCTCTTTCTTCTGCCCTCCATCTTTCCCAGTATTGTGATCTTTTATAGTAAATCATCTCTTCTCATGAGGTAGCCCAAGTATGACAGCCTCAATTTAGTCATCTTGACTTCCAGGGAGAGTTCAGGCATGATCTGCTCTGCCACCCATTTGTTTGTCTTTTTGGCAATCTATGGTTTCCTTAGCACCCTTCTCCAGCACTACATCTCAAATGAATTGATTTTCTTTATCTCCTTTTTGCACTGTCCAGCTCTCACATCCATTCATGCTGATTGGAAACAGGACTGCTTGGATTATCCTAACTTTACTGCTCTATCATATATCTTTGCACTTTAGGATCTTGTTTAGTCCTTTCATAGCTGCCCTTTCTATTCCTAGTCTTCTGATTTCTTAACTGCAGTCTCCATTCTGATCAATGATTGAACCAAAGTATGGGAAATCTTTAACTATTTCAGTTTCCTTGTATATAGGATGATTTTATGTAACTCTTCTGTAGTCATTATTTTTGTTTTATTTATGTTGAGCAGTAAGCCTGCCTTTGCACTTTCTTCTTTTATTTTCCTTAATTGCTCCAATTGTTTTCAGCTAGTAGTATGTGTGGGACAAATTAGGGCATGGTCCCCTGAATAATAATTCTGCCCCCCCCCCTGAAGTTTTCCTTCAGTCCCCAAATTCATAGCATTGCAGAGAATGAAACATTGAAAACCATTCACATCTAGAACTCTTGTATTTGCTATATTCACAGTCCCTTGATAATTTTGCTTGTTCTTGTTCTTTGGGTAGCTAAATTCAATTTTTAAATACATAGATGAAGTTTTAAGTTACTGTAATGCTTGAAATTTGGGGACGTATGAAAATTTTCATTGGTGGGGCAGAGTTCTAATTTATGGGGGGGGGGGAGGTTAACACCTTCATTTTGCCACTCCCTATAGCTAAAGCAGCTATACACACCCCAAAAATATTGCCACTGACTTCATTTTTCAGCTATATTATGTCATTCTTTTCCCTTCTCTGAATTTTCCATTCCCACTTGCACATGGCCAATTATACAATAAAACTTTCAAAATGATTCCAGGATTCAAGACAGTACTTCTGGCTAATAGTGCTTTTTCATTGCTAGCAGAGAGTTATCTCACTTTAACATGCTGATTTCCACTACATTTTACCACTCAATCATGTTCTTTTCTCTTAGCTGCATTTTTGGCTTTGTTTTCAAGAAAGAATTATAGAATTGTGTGGTTGATTTATTTAACACAATATCTGCAAAAGAGAAACAGAATACCGATTTGCCCTCTCTACATTTCCTCTTCTTTTGGGGGTGCACAAGGGCTTCCTGTGTAGGACACAATAATGGGGAGGTTAAATGGAAAGTGCAAGAGAGAAATAAAACTCTTGCTTGGGAAATGTGTGATGGACACTACAACAGAACAGGGAACCATGCTTTGAAAAAGTGATAGTGATAGTAATGGCCAGCTGGGTGTTTGGTTTATTTTCAGGGCTGAGAAACACCAGTGTGAGGAGTGCCCAAGCCCAAAGAATAAACAACTGACCAAATTCTCAAACAGTTACAGTGCTCCAGAGAAAGAGCTCTATACAGCATCTTGCAGAAGTATTCACCTCCTTGATTTTTCCATATTTTATTGTGTTACAATCTGGAATTGGGATGGATTTAGCATTGTTGTACACAAGAGTCTCAACACTGTGAAGTGTTCCCAACACTGCTAAATGTTTATATTGTGGCATAAATGATAAATGAACTGGAACTTGTTGGCCACACAGGTATTTATTCATAAACACACAAATAAATACTTGGCAGTCCTTTTGGCTAAGTCTCTGTTAGCTTTGCACAACTAGATCCTGCAGTTTTTGCCCATTCTTTATGCCAAAACTACTCTAATAATATTCACAAATAAAATGCATAATCCAGGGTGCTAAAGTTAGCAGGGTTAGTGATAACATTGTTGACCTATCTTGAAAGATGGTGGTACCTTCTTATTAGATCATTTTTCCTGTTTTGGTTGGTCCACTTCAAAATACCATCAGATATTACAGTATTACCAGTCCACAAAACAAACAAACAAAAACAACCCTGCCTTTGATTTAATCAAGGAGAGAGGAATGTGCACTCTATGGCTCCAGTGTTTCTGTACCTTATCATGTTCCTGGCAACTCTTCAGGCTGTTCTTTTTGGAACTAAAGAGATTCCTGAGCCAAGATGACAGCACAACAGTTCTTAAATGTAGAGCACACGACACACGAAAGCAGAGAAGCAGAACATCTGAATCTCCTCTGGAACATTTCCATGGCTTTAGATCCCTGTCTAATGGAATTTACTTCCAGATGAGTATGAATAGGGCTAATTTAAAAGTAACATTGGGCTTTTTTTAAACAAATAACTTAAGCCAGATTGGAACCTTTGTGTAAAATTGAAGTCATTTACTGTGCCACAATTTTCCAAATGTCTCCCAGTGTTGAAAGTGTTGTGTAGTACTTTTATAAGTAACACCAAATCCAGAAAGCTGTTAACAGGTAAATGCACAGTAGAAATAATGCAATTTGACAATTAAAGTGTTGTAGCTATGGAATCAAGGAGTTTGTAGTTTTACAAGGTCTTTTAGACTTCTCTGCCAAAGAGTGCTGGTGTCTCACAAAACTACAAATCCTAGGATTCTGTATGGCAGAGCTATGGCAATAAAAGCAGCGTCAAACTGCATTATATCTAGTGTAGCAACATGAAAAGGACCAGAAAGAAGTTACATTTAACAAATGAAGCATTCCACTGACTGGTCCCATCTCTACAGAGCCCTGAATAAACCAGAGATGGGAGGGATATGTTCTTTGCATCGTCTTGCCTACAGCTGAAAGAATTTGCAATGCAACAACATCCTGAAAGCCACATTTTTCCTAGCCTTAATACAATCCTTTGTTTCTCACTTCTCTTCAAAATGCAACTTATTTTGAATTTCCCACAAATTCAAATTTCCCTACTCTAAATCAGTGGTTTCCAAACTTTGGTCCTCCGTGTGTTTTGGACTTCAACTCCTGGAATTCCTGACTATTGGTCAAGCTGGCTGGGGCTTCTGGGAGCTGAAGTCCAAAACATCCAGAGAATTGAAATGTTGGAACCACTGGTCTGGAAAATTGTATCCATCCTGCCTAATGCTCTGTCTCCTATAAAATTCTTCCAGTACTGAACATGCTCACATCTTCTATTACTACAACACATAGCAGTCAAGCTAGCACAGAGTTCAGATCTTAACCTCAGTGGATTCTAATCTATCTAAAATGCCAGGGCTACTATCTATTTGATTAATGGCCCAAGATGAAACACCTCAACAGCCTCAACTTGTTTTCTTTTCTGCTTTGCCTCTCCATACCCTTACAACAGTTTCCAGCATATGTTATATTTCATGTTTTTTTCTTTGTGTTTGTTTGTTCATTTGTTTGTTTCTTGATTTCAAAACTACCAATTCTGCTTTTAAGTCACAATTCGAAAAAATAAAAAAAATAAAAATAATTGAATGAAAGTTAGGAACAATAATCTTGTTATACCACTCTCCCTGTTTCCAATCTCACTATCATCATTTCCTCAGAAGAGCTAGAATTGATCCTTTTTTCTGTTTTCAACATGCCCTTTATGAACAGTTGGTTTGTCACAGTGTCTTAAACTTTTATTGCACCTTTTTAATGGATGGCAAGAGAGAAAGTTGCTTTTTTTTTCTTCCCACCCATCTCTACAAAAGCTCTCTTTTGAGCACCTGGATGGCTTAATTATAAACTTGCAAATTTGCAAGTCCAGAGGATTATAATTCAAGAATAAAAACCAAACCACAGCAGCCTCACACTGATAGTTTCCTTTAAACGCACAAACACAGACTCTTTGTCTTCAGCTGTTTATGGATTCAGGAGTTTACAACGAGACCTGTTTAGAGTTGATGAGGGATTATTCCCTCCAGCTACACAGAGAGGCATATTACCACATCAGTTTACTGAAAAACACAAAACCAATCTCCTATGGCCACAATGAAGACAAATAGTGTGTGGCAATCTAACAACAGGGGGAAGCCACAAGATAAATTTTTATCTTGGGCATTCAAAATCACATGTAGCAATAAATGCAATTGTGTGTAGAGAATAAAAAAATGCATATGTGCCCTGGATGCCTTATTTACACACTTCCCATCACAGTCTTTATTATTATTTTTGTCTACAATTAAATTGCCATTATATCTGGATTTATACTATTTTTGTTTTGTTTCTTTCATACGTCTGCTGCTTTTAGAAAATATTCAATGCACCCAGCATTTTCTAGACACAAAACCTGACAGTAAGCTGGCTAGCTAAATGACCTAATGTTACAAATCTCCTGTAGGATAGCTTCCTAAAACTGCAACCAGTAAGCTGGCTAGCTGAATGACCTAATGTTACAAATCTCTTGTAGGATAGCTTCCTAAACCCATGTGCCCCCTTTTAAACACAAATAACAGTAGATAAATTTAGCTTAGTCCAGCCTTTATAAACTGCTTCCACCTACCCTTCCACAGTCCGGCCAGAGAGAGGAGAAGGAGAGGAGCTGCTTGGCAGCCATTTTGGGACCGTGTGCTTGAGACCGTGTGCTTGTTGCTGAAGGGGAGGAGCTTCTGTGAGTCACATCTGTGAGTCACAAGGGGGCGGAGCTAGCAGACTAGCTTTATATACCACCTTCCAGAGCCTTCCAGAACAGTCCGGCCAGAGAGAGGAGAAGGAGAGGAGCTGCTTGGCAGCCATTTTGGGACCGTGTGCTTGAGACCGTGTGCTTGTTGCTGAAGGGGAGGAGCTTCTGTGAGTCACATCTGTGAGTCACAAGGGGGCGGAGCTAGCAGACTAGCTTTATATACCACCTTCCAGAGCCTTCCAGAACAGTCCGGCCAGAGAGAGGAGAAGGAGAGGAGCTGCTTGGCAGCCATTTTGGGACCGTGTGCTTGAGACCGTGTGCTTGTTGCTGAAGGGGAGGAGCTTCTGTGAGTCACATCTGTGAGTCACAAGGGGGCGGAGCTAGCAGACTAGCTTTATATACCACCTTCCAGAGCCGCGCGCCTTTTAGTTTTCTTTAACTGAACAACTCTGCTCAAGTGGCATTAGACTTTGCAGTATGGACAACGAGGGATCTGCCGCAGTCACCTGCAACTCTTGTGGGATGTTTCTCTTCTTGCCTACAGAAGTGGAGAACTTCACATGCACCAAGTGCAAGTTGGTGGCACTCTTGGAGGAGAAAGTGCAGCAGCTGGAGTCCAGAGTAGCTACACTTCAGCAGGTTAGGGAACAAGAGGATTTCCTGGACACAATAGAACTAACCATCTTGGATGAGTACCATGCAGAGGAAGATGCTAGGGTGGAAGAGGTCACTTGCCAAACAGAGGAGGCAGACAGCTGGAGGAAGGTCACAAAGAGAAGTAAACCAAGAAGGAATTGTTCGGGGAGCTTGCAGCTAGAGAATCGATTCGAAGCGCTTTCCCTTATCAAGGAGGATGAAGAAGAGCAGCATGGACAGACTTCAGGGATGGAGCAGGGGAGCCTGAGAGTCCCACCCGAGGAAACAGTCGCTGCTAAGCCTCGGAGGAGGCGTGTGGTCGTAGTGGGGGACTCCTTGCTGAGGGGTACAGAAGCAGTGATTTGTAGGCCTGACAAGATGTCTCGAGAGGTGTGTTGTCTTCCAGGTGCAAAGATCCGGGATGTGACAGAGAGGCTGACAAGACTGGTCAAGCCTACTGACCAATACCCCTTCCTTTTGGTCCACGTGGGAACTAATGATACTGCAAGACACAGCATTCAGAACATCAAAAGGGATTATGAGGCGCTTGGTAGGAAGCTGAAAGGAATGGATGTACAGGTTGTCATCTCGTCTCTTCTGCCAGTTGAAGGGCATGGTCCAGGAAGGGAGAGGAAAATAGCAGACGTGAACAACTGGCTTCGCAGATGGTGCCGCCGAGAGGGATTTGGATTCTTGGATCATGGGCTGCGGTTCCATGAGGAGGGACTTCTTGCAACAGACGGGTTGCATCTCACGCCAGTTGGAAGAAATGTTTTTGCCAACAGTCTCAAGAACTTGATCAGGAGAGCTTTAAACTGAGTTCCGAGGGGAAGGGAGACAATATTAAGGAAGGCAAAAGGGATGGCGAAAATAGTCAAACTGACATAGAGGAAACAAGGCAAACAGTGCAAGGACCCAATAGTGGGAGGCAAAAAAACTTGCACAGGCAGCAAGTAAAAGGGAACCATGGTCTGCGATGTCTCTACACTAATGCACAGAGCATGGGAAATAAGCAAGATGAACTCGAACTCCTAGTACAACAAGGCAAATATGATATAATAGGCATCACTGAAACCTGGTGGGATGAGTCTCATGATTGGAATGTGGAAATAGAGGGGTATAACCTTATTAAGAGAAATAGGCCAAACAGGAAAGGAGGAGGAATAGCACTATATGTCAGAGATATTTACACCAGTGAAGAGATCCTGGGCATCAATCATGGAAGCCAGGTGGAGAGCATCTGGATAAGAATCAAAGGGGAGGGAAACAACAAGGGTGTTACGGTGGGAGTCTACTACAGACCCCCAAGTCAGACTGAGGAATTGGATGATATCTTTCTAGAACAGATGACCACACAGTCAGAAAAGAGAGATGTAGTAGTGATAGGCGACTTCAACTATCCTGATATTTGCTGGAAGTCAAACTCAGCAAAATCCTCAAGGTCTAGCAAATTCCTCACTTGCCTGGAAGACAATTTCATGGTCCAAAAGGTGGAAGAGGCAACAAGGGGGTCAGCTATTTTAGATCTGATCCTAACCAACAAGGATGACTTGGTTAATGGGGTGCAAGTGGTGGGATCATTAGGTGGAAGTGACCATGTTCTCCTGGAGTTTGTAATACAGTGGAAAGGAGAAGCCAGGCAGAGTCAGACACGCATCCTAGACTTTAGGAGAGCGGATTTCAGTAAACTTAGAGAAGTATTGAGGGCGATTCCATGGTCAGAAATACTAAAAGATAAAGGAGTTCAGGACGGATGGGACTTTCTCAAAAGGGAGATACTGAAGGCACAATTTCAAACAGTTCCAGTGAGAAAGAAAAACGGGAGGTGTCTCAAGAAACCAGGATGGATGACTAAGGAACTTTCAACCGAGCTAAGTTTGAAACGGAACATGTATAAGAAATGGAAAAAGGGGGAAATCACGAAAAAGGAATTCAAAGAAATAGCAGGCATGTGTAGGGGTAAAGTCAGAAAAGCTAAAGCGCAGAATGAACTCAGGCTTGCTAGAGAGGTTAAGAACAATAAAAAGGGCTTTTTTGGATATGTCCGCAGCAAGAGGAAGAAGAAGGAAACGGTAGGGCCACTGCGTGGAGAAGATGGCAAAATGCTAACAGGAGATAGAGAAAAGGCAGAATTACTCAACACCTTCTTTGCCTCAGTCTTCTCAGAAAAGGCAAAGGGTGCTCAACCTGAGGATAATGGAGCAGAGAACAGAATAGGGGAATTTCAGCACAGAATAAGTAAAGAGATAGTAGAGGAACACCTTGTTAATCTAAATGAATTTAAGTCTCCGGGACCAGATGAACTCCATCCAAGGGTATTAAAAGAACTGGCAAAAGTAATATCGGAGCCATTGGCAATCATATTTGAAAACTCCTGGAGAACAGGAGAGATCCCAGCAGACTGGCGAAGGGCAAACGTTGTCCCCATCTTCAAAAAGGGGAAAAAAGAGGATCCCAACAATTATCGTCCAGTTAGTCTGACATCGGTTCTAGGAAAGATTCTGGAGCAGATCATTAAACAAAGAGTCTGTGAACATCTAGAAGGCAATGCCATAATCACAAAAACTCAACATGGGTTTCAGAGAAACAAGTCATGCCAGACAAATCTAATCTCTTTCTTTGATAAAATTACCAGTTTGGTAGACGAAGGGAATGCTGTGGATATAGTATATCTTGATTTCAGTAAGGCCTTTGACAAGGTTTCCCATGACATTCTTGCAAACAAGCTTGTAAAATGTGGGCTAGACAAGTTAACTATTACATGGATTTGTAATTGGTTGAGTGGCCGAACTCAAAGGGTGCTCAACAATGGCTCCTTTTCATCCTGGAGAGAAGTGACCAGTGGGGTCCCACAGGGCTCTGTCCTGGGCCCAGTGCTATTCAACATCTTTATCAATGACCTGGATGACAGAATTGGGAGCATACTAATCAAATTTGCAGATGACACCAAATTAGGGGGAATAGCTAATACCCCAGAGGACAGGATCAAGATTCAAAGTGACCTGAATAGACTAGAAAGCTGGGCCAAAGCTAACAAAATGAAATTCAACACAGAGAAATGTAAGGTATTGCACTTAGGGCAGAAAAATAAAATGCACAGATATAGGATGGGTGACACCTGGCTGAATGAAACTACATGTGAAAGGGATCTAGGAGTCCAAGTAGACCACAAGTTGAACATGAGTGAACAGTGTGATGCAGCAGCTAAAAAGGCCAATGCTATTTTGGGCTGCATTAATAGAAGTATAGTGTCTAGATCAAGAGAAGTAATAGTGCCACTGTATTCTGCTTTGGTCAGGCCCCACCTAGAATATTGTGTCCAGTTCTGGGCGCCACAATTCAGAAAGGACATTGAGAAACTGGAGCGTGTCCAAAGGAGGGCGACAAAAATGGTGAAGGGTCTGGAAACCATGCCCTATGAGGAACGACTTAGGGAGCTGGGGATGTTTAGCCTGGAGAAAAGAAGGTTAAGAGGTGACATGATAGCCCTGTTTAAATATTTGAAAGGATGTCATATTGAGGAGGGAGCAAGCTTGTTTTCTGCTGCTCCAGAGAACAGGACCCGGAACAATGGATGCAAGATACAGGAAAAGAGATTCCACCTGAACATTAGGAAGAACTTCCTGACAGTAAGGGCTGTTCGACAGTGGAACGCACTTCCTCGGAAGGTGATAGAGTCTCCTTCCTTGGAGGTCTTTAAGCAGAGGCTGGATGGCCATCTGTCAGGGATGCTTTGATTTGGATTTCCTGCATGGCAGGGGGTTGGACTGGATGGCCCTAGTGGTCTCTTCCAACTCTACGATTCTATGATTCTATGATTCTATGATTCTATACCCATGAACTCAACCTTCCTCACCAATATAGCATCATTTTCAATTCACTCTCTTTTCAAGAGTTGGGTATAGTGACCTCCTTCTTCCTCTACCTCCTATGACACTTCTACTACATAGATCTAACCTTCTCTGCACTTTTCATTTTCCTTCTTCCAAAATATATTGTTCAGTGCAGAACTATGACAAATGGTTAGAAGGCTAGAAATAAAGCTGCTGTTCCTCTTTCTTTTCTCTGTCTGAGCCATTGCTTCTCTGTCCAACATGATTCTTGAATGACAAATATGATGACATTTTGATGAGATATTAATGTCTGACTTGGTTATCATTTTACCTTAGAATGGGAAGTGCAAAGAAAAGAGAATGTGAAAGCTGCAAATTAATTTACTCTTCAGCCTGCACAAGTATCTAAGCTTTTGCATTATTCTACTTGCTGGTGCTAGAAGGAAACATGGGGGTGGGGCAGAATCTAATTCTGGGTGATTACAGGCAGAAATCTTTTTCTGTTATCCATTATTCAGCATGCCCGTTTGGAAGGCAAGAAGTGATTGCTTTCTGGACTTGCATTCTGCCTCATAGCATCTATCTCACAACAAATAGAGTCTGTGATGCAGTATGTATTCCCTTGAGCCATTCCACCTCTGCTCTTGCCCAACTTTCCTTAAGAAAAAAGTAACCCTAAAGGCCAATTGAGAAAGAGTTACTTGAATGAGACCCAATTAAAATACGAGCAATTAGCTTTATACCCATCATCCCTGTCTGAGTGGTAGCAATCTGACCTAAGAGATTACATTTGCATTCAACCAGCCAAAAATACTTAGGCTCAAAACAGAGCAGACACTCATCTCATGGTCAGAAGCAGCTAGAATGTTTTCCCTTCAGCAACAAAATTGCTTCAGAAATATGAATCTATGCAATCAGACTTATGAATGAAGTCTGTTTACCCTTCCATGAATAATCACAGTTCTGCTGCTTCATGGCATCCCAAGATATCTCATAATTCTTTATTCTTTCTTTTTATCTGTTTTTCTGCCTGTCTGTTGCTCTCAGTGGGCCTTTTCACCAAAGACTTTTCTCACATTTGGAACTGTGTTCGGTATATGTTCCTATTTATGAGGAATAAAAGTAGTAGATAGTACGGACAGTAATTCTTACTTTTTCTTCTCCTGATGAGTGCTGGGGAGGGGGGGGGGAGGGATTCATCTATTTTTCTTTCCATGCTGTCAAGAAGGGTAGAGGAAGCCTCACTCTTGTACAGCAAACAGGTGGAGAATTTAATGGAGACATGAATGTGGGGATGGGGGGAAGAGGGATCAGGATGTAATGAAGGCTTCTCCCCTTCAATCTGTAGGAGAAATATAAAGCTCAAGAAATGGACATAGGGATACAAATTAAATTTTTCTGTAAGTATGCATATGCAAGAAATCCCTCACCATGGATGCCACTGCTTACTTCCCAAGGTATGCAGTGAAAAATGTAAAAATCATTTTCAGCGTTGACAAGCTGGCTCTGAAACTCTCATCCTTTTACATTTTTCCTTTCCCTTACATGAGGGATCCATTCTGGAGCCCCCATGTAAGGGGAAAATTGCATATGTTCATACCCACTGAAAATGTGGTGCACACACCATTCACCATATTGTGCCATGGCTTCAGTGTATGCTGAAAGTGTATGGCATGGGTTCACTGTATTTAATGTAATTGCACCTTTTCTGTTCTGTTAACCCAATAAGTTAAACCCATGGGTGGCAGGGGAGGAAGTACAGCAAAAGAAAGAAAGAAAGAAAGAAAGAAAGAAAGAAAGAAAGAAGTGAGATAAAGGGAATATATCCATGGTGGTGAACCTATGGCACATGAAGCCATTTTTCAGAGCACACAGCTGAAGTCCCTGGAGGATGCTGGTGGGGAGAAGGAACACCCAGTTTCTCCTCTTCCTGGGCCTTCAGCTGCCTCTGTGTGTGTGGGGGGGGGGGGTAGAAGTCCCGCCCCAGAAGTGCCATCCTGTTTGCCCCCAGAAGTCCCGCCCCTGGCACTGGATAACATCCGGTGCCAGAACAGTTTTTAAGTTTGGGTACTCAGTCCGTAAAAGGTTCACCATCACAGGAAAATATCTTCGGGTAATCTATAGCCTTACATCGGGGTCATTCACATTTTTGAGCTGAATAGATCTGGATACCAAATACCAAATCAAAGCTCACACTGTGTTTGTCATGATCAAAACTGTCCATGGCAATTTAACCCTGTTGACATTCATATTACCATTTGTATTGATTTAAAATGGAGCCAACATTTCAATCATTCTTGTGGTTTTTTTAACTGCCAATCAAATAATGTGTGTCTGCGTCACACTGTCTGGGACAATTCCTCACCACCACCACCACTGTCAGCCTCAGAGAATGTCAATGGCAAGCCCCTCTGAACAACCCTTGCCAAGTAACTCCTGGAATAGGTCCGCGTTGGGGGAAGTCCCACTCTCTCATCTAAGAAACCCCCACAGGTTTAAATGTGGGGTTTAAATGCAATATAATATGTGTGCTAGAGCTTTGTTTACACGAATTTGGGAGCAGAAAAGAGGGGAAAAAACTACCCCTAACCCTACCCCCACTGATAGAATTTTTTAAAAATGACAATCAAATCATGTGCGCCTTTGTCATACTGATAACACGAATATTTAAACTACTGTCTACTGTGGCCATGCAATAGCAAAGATATGGATAAGCTATCTTTTTTTAAGTACACCATCTAATGATGTTCCCAGGAGAACCCCCTCCTTTGCTTTGGTGAGCTCTGGAAATCAGCCATTAGTGCAGATAAGGGGACACCAGCAGAAGAGCAATAAAGCCGGGCTGTTCTTTAAAGAGACCACTTTTCAAAGCATGGGAAGTTTGAATCCACTTTTCTGGAGCTGCTTTTTTCACTCCTGCAACCAAGTGGCAAGAGGGAAAAACAATGGCACTTTGCTGGCAGGGAGAAAGCAAAGAGTGGACATGATCCTCCCCCTGCACATTAACCCTTCCCTTCCTGTGCTTCAAACTGAATCAATAGCAAGTTCCGATTGGCAGCTGGTAAAAGAAAACCAGGTTCTTTTAAAAAGACATGGTTAAATCTATGGTTCCAAAAGAACCAGGTTAAATGCTTGTTATTTTTTAACCCACCCACCCCCAAGTGCCAGTGTGAATTTTCCTAAATAATCTAGTTTCCACACTGGGTTTTTTCATAGTGTGAATGGCCCCATTGAGTGCCTATTATCACATCACGGTTTGGGATATGTGTTGAGAGGCAAGGCTTGATTCACCAGTTATGTCTCCCTTCCTGTCCTATATTCCTCAGAACATAGAGAGTTCCACACACTGGGCAAGTCAAATTGTGTCTATAGATGTTTGTTGCATCTCCACTTTCAGAACAAGTTTTCTTTTTCAAAGGGGGGGGGGAGGGAGAGCTCTAGAAGAGAAATGGGGAGCAAAGGGGTTAAGCTGGATGCTTTCTTGTAACCTAGTAAGATGCTAGATTGTATCATTGTATTAACATACAGCTGAAACAAAATACATAAGATTCAAGATATGTAGTTGGGTGGGATAGCATGTTTTTGTAATTAGATGACTTTCACCACTTGAGGGAGTCCTATTTCTAAATATGAGCTCAGCATTTGAGTCTTAGATGAGGGCTAACTTTCCTCTGAAATTTATTCCGCCATCACCACCAGCACCAGCACCAATTGTTTTTCTAGAGCAAACTAAAGATCAAAATCAAACATTAGATTTTTCCATGAAGCAGACATTTCTGGATGAGGGAGTTCCACGGTATTCTGGTAGTGTGCATAAATAAGCACAAGAGTGGAAGATGGATTGTTGTGTTTCTTTCCCATGCCAGTGTGCTATGCAGAAGCAGGTCCAGTCCACAAAGATAACATTTAAACCAGGGTTACCATCAACAGCAAATTGTTGTGACAAAAAATTGTAGAAGACTATGATATGTAGAGTGCATAATCACACAACCACCAAAATATGATTCTACTAAGAAGACTTTTCCCCATACAAACCTCTGGCTCAGACTCTTACCTTACTACTATCTGTTAGACATAAGAGACTTTCAGAATACGGCTCCTTGCTTATGCAGACTGACTAGACTGGATGTTAAGTAACTCTTCAAGTAGTTTTTACCCATTTTTATTTATAATCCAGTGAGAATTATTTAATAGGCTAATCATTTCAACCTAGTTTGAGAAGGACTCTAAGGCTGCACAGGAGAATGCTAGACATACAGGATAAACTGTAACTTCTGACAAAAAATGTTTTAAAAAATGTATGGCTTTGAAAGAAAAGTGTTATAGGTTTAGATGGCATTTGCAATTTTTACTCTTCTATCTTCAATGGGACTGCAATAAAATGGCATTAAAAGATGTACATCTAAAAGCATATTTGAATGTATGCTAATTTGAAATGTCTACTGCACGTTTACTGGTGACTATCTCAGTTTGGAATGTTTGCTAATTATACAGATTTTTAAAATCCCAGACTCTTCTGAAACTTTACAGCTCTCTCCCTTGGATTGCAAGAAAATATGAAGCAGTCAGGCTGAATCAGATAAAAAACCAATTTAAGCATTATCCCTTGCCACGGGGGGACAGATGCTCCTCTCCCCTGCTTCCACAGAGTCTAGATCCCATTCAGCTTAAAATAAGATGGACCTGAGCCATACAGGGTCAAAAGGAACATGATATGTTGTTCCTTTTATTGTTGTTTTTGTGTGCCTTCAATTACATTGACCTTAAGGTAAACTTCTTGTGGGTTTTTTCTTGGCAAGATCTGTTCAGGTGGTGTTTGCTATTTCTCTCCTCTAAGGGTGAGAGTTTGTGGCTTGCCTAAGGTAACTGAGTGGTTTTCCATAGCTAAGCAGGGATGCAAACTTTCATTTTTGAGGGTTTTTCAGGCTATGTAACCATATTCAGGAAGAGTTTATTCCTGCCCCATTTCACCAGCATCTGTGGCTGGCATTTTCAGAGAATCCTGGCATGGAAGTGAGTGGGGTTTATATACAGTGTGACCCTTGGTTGAGAGGAAGTGATTTATGTTTTAATCTGTGTGTTGGTTTGTTGCTGAATTAGTGATCCCTTGTCTTCTGGGAGACTCCCCTTACCCTGGGTGGTTTTCATTTGCACTTGCTGGATCTTGATTTTAGTGTTTTGCAGGACTGGTAGCCAAACTTTGTTTCCTTTCAGGGTTTCTTTTTTTTCTTTTGAAGTTTTCTAGGTGTTTGTGGATTTCAATGGCTTCCCTGTGCATTTTGGCCTGATAGTTGTTGGCATGGTCCAGAATTTCAGTGTTTTCAACTAGAATGTTATGACCAGGATGGTTTATAACATGTTCTGTTATTGCTAATTTTGCTGGTTGATCGAGTCTGCAGTGTTTTAAATACCAATGTAAGTATTTTACTTGGAATTAATGCCATACTTGCTCCAAGTGTCAGGGAAGTAGGTGTATATGCATCCAATAGAGTGGGATATAGCTCACCAAAGCATATGTATAATTTGCTTTTATTTTGAAGCTAGAAGCCCATAAATCTTGGTTGTTTTTCTGCAACAGATTAATAAGTCCAACTCCCTGTGATTTGTCTCATCCTCCTGAAACTTTAGCTCACATCCTGCTTCTTTTGACCCTTCTGAATCTTATAATGTAGTTGTCACAGAGTAGCAGACAGAATCTGAGAATATTTCTTTCCCTTGTATCTTTTGTGAACAGGATCTTCTGAAGTTCCTCTATATTTAGAGATGGAACTGGAGAGATTTGTGTCAGAGCATGGCAAATGTCTGAACAAAGGGCAAACTCTATGCACACTTTGTACTCTGCTGCAAAATGAGATTTCCCAGTTGATCCTCCTTTTCTTTCCATGCTGTGTGCTTATTTAAACCTTTTCCAAATGAGTTTGCCCTCTGAACTACTGCAGCATAGTAGAATTTTGTAGCCATAATTCATTCCAGAAACGCAACCAGAGAGAGAAAGAGCAAGCCACAAAATACAATGGTATGCACAAATTTGTCCAAATAATACTATAAACATAATATCAGCATGGTGTGGTGGTCTGAGCATTAGACTAGCGCTCTGGAAAATGAGAGTTTGTGAAGTCAAAGGCTTTCATGGCTGCATCTATAGTTTTTTTGTGAGCCTCAGATTTGCATAAATCTGAGTGTGATTGGCTGAAGGAACATGGGAGACAGGGTCTGGAATGCCCTACGCAGAGCGGCAGTCCCTCTACTCTCTTTCTGTAGGCAGGTGAAGAACTTTCTGTTTAAAAAGAACAGTTAAAAAGTAACTGTTTTAAAAAGTTTGATAGTTTAATCACTTTTTAAGTTTTGTATTTTGTGAATTTTATCAATGTTTTTTAATCAGTTGTAAGCTGCACTGAATCCCAAGCTGCGAAAAAGGTGGAATATCAATAAATAGAATAATTATGTCAGAACTAAGTGTTATATTAAAAAAAATCATCACACTAGCTGTTATCTAATGAAAGTAAATCATCTCAATAAGAGATCATATGGTATCACATACAAAAACATTTTTAAAAATGACATTCCATGACAACACAATTCTGCATATCACTGCTGTGTAAATTTACAGCACTATATAAAAGATAATAATAATAATAATAATAATAATAATAATAATAGGGTTAGATCTGTCTTACACTAGCAGAAGGCTTGATGTGCAAGTGCACTGACTCATTTTAACATTGTGAAATGTCATTCCACTCTGCCAGCATGAGACTCTTGCACAGCACTGCAGTTCTTCCAGCACAAAATTTTCATTGAACTGTACTGTCATGGCAAACTCTTCTGTGAGCATATGTCTGGATCCAAACCCTTGATTACATTTTTAACTATTATGGAGAAATTTCATAGAATCAATCTTACCATGCAATCAAAGGATTCCCAACAGATGGCCATCCAGACTCTGATTAAAAACCTCCAAAGACAGAGTCCATTACATCTCTTACATTACATCTATTACTTTTGGGAAGATCTTTCTAATATTTAGGTGGAATCTCTTTTCTTGTAGTTTGAATCCATTGTCCCATGTCCTATTCTCTTGAGTACCTTTTGGTATATTTTTAAATATGCTATCCTTACATATATTGGCCCCTATGTAATATCTGTTTGGAAGCTCTCTGACTAAAATATCCTACACCACAAATGAAATGTTTTGTGCCCACATTAAATCATACACTACTGCAGCATATCTTCCAACATTTCCCAGAAAATGGGGGTATGTGCGGCTAAGCAATATCAGAATGTGGCCAAGATAACAAAAATTACTAATGGAGAAGTGGGTGCAACAGTTTGCTTATGCCTGAGCCTACCGGGAACACACTTTTTCTCTCTCTCCTGTCCCCTTTCCCATGCTGAGTTAACTGAGTGCAAACAACTTCTACACTTTGAACTCAGTATGCAGAAACCAAAGTAAGTCAGAGACAAAGGAGGAAAGTATTGGGGGGGGGGGGGGGAGAGAAAGAAACAGATATTTTTAAAGCAGCCCAAATGGTGGGGTTATAGATAGTTAATCAGGACTGTGGCTTCCAAATCGGGACTGTTGGAGGGCATGTTACTGCCAACAGATTGGGACTAGAAGAGAAGTATCTACAAATAAGATCATTGTGATGTTGTTTTAATTTCTGAAAAAGGATAAAGGAGAGCAAGTATGGAATTTCATTTCACAGTACAATTTATGATTAGACTTGTTTGGTGCAAAATTGGCTTATTTCCTCTTGGCCATATATTTCATTGTGCAAATAAGCCATACTTCATACTTCATACCCAGCAGAAGACTAGATTGCTATTTAAAAAAAAAAAGTTGTATGTTTTTCAAGACCACCATCTAAAAGCCTGTTTACCTCTAAAGGTTAAGAGAAAATGCTTGATAAAGCATTTAAGAATTTATTCTTAGCAATTCTGTGCTCAAGCGTAGATGTTTAAAGGGCAAAATTGTGACATGAGGAGAGCCTGTGCAGCACTGACGTCAATAGATCTGGCATACTCATCCAAGATTGATTTTGGCTCCATTTTTTTCCTTTGAATAGGCCTGTTCATTTATACCATTCTGAGCAGAACTAGTAGTAAGTCTGATAATTTACATGAACAGTTTAGTTACGCAAGATATTAGAAATCTTAGTACTAGCAAGTACATCTCTATAATGCTTATCATTATGCTCCCTAAGCATTTTACCAAGTGTAAGCTAATTGTCCCCAACTATCTGGGTACCCATTTTAGTGACCGCGGAAGGATGCAAGCCTCAGTCAAGCTTGAGCCCCTGGCTGGTATTGAACTTGCAACCTTATGATTTGTGAGTGAGTTGCTGCAATACAGGCATTGAACTACTTATTTCAATTTTAATTTAGGTGAACAGCTCTGATAATTTAGGTGAACAGCTTAGTTACACAAGATACTAGAACTCTTAGGATGAATTCTACCAGGAACTGTAGGTTTGATCAATGGAAATTTCTCACATTCACAGGACAGAAAAAATATTTACTACATTTACCATATCATTACAACTTCTTTTCCACCAGTGTGTTTAGGATGGCATGCATGGATCTTCTCCTTTCTTAATCTCCACAAAAATCCTGCAGGCTAATCAAAATGAAACTGAAAAAGATGGACTCACCTAAGCCCACCTAAGTTTACCCAGCCACAAGTTTTATGCTCAGTAGGAACTTTAACCTGGATCTCCTTTGTCTTGGACCAACACACTAACCAATGTACTATATTGGGTCTCAAAGTGATGTTTGCACCAGTGGATGAAATAAAGGGCCAAGGCAAAAGGTGTGTTGAACTTTCTTCCACTGTCTTTTGAAACTTGCCCCAGCTACTTTTCTTACCCAGCTCCACTTCTCTGATATGTCTCCAGGTAAAAGTAGCCACTGGGGAACTGGGGAAGGTTGCAAATAACAGAAAGTACATGCAAAGGTTAGAGATCCTGATTAAGAAGTAAAGACATAAACAAACTAAAGGCTTTATTATAGGAACTCCATCTTAAGACAGGAAAGTTACCCAAGGTGGTAATCTAAACTAGCTCTATTCTAAGGAACTGCTGAGAAAGGAGTGATGGGAAGAGAAGATATGGAGAGATACCTGTAAGAGTAACAGTTTACATCACAGATGAGTTAGAATAGGAAGGAGGGAGATTTTGGATCTTTCAGACTATCTAACCCAGGGACTGCCAGAAGGAGAATGGAGGACAAGTGAGGGAGGAGGCTCCTTTAACATCTGGTCTTGTCCCTTCCAGCCCCGGACCATCTCAGCATGGGTGTCGGCCCATAAAGCCTTGGGCACCTCATTCTCCACCAGGGACTGCCAGGAGGAGAATGGAGGGCAAGTGAGGGAGGAGGCCCCTTTAATATCTGGCCCCTCTCAAGCCCTGGACCATCTCAGTGTGGGCAGCCACCCATAAGCCTCTGGCGATACTAGGGGTATTATCTTGTAGTTAAATTTTAGTCTCCCCCTTTTTCAGTGTGTTAAAATGTTATCTCTTAATTGTAATTTTTAATCAGTAATTTGCAATGTGCTATGCTGTATTTGTTTTATTACTTCATTGCTTGTTGGTATCTGCTTTGTTAATTTTTGAATGGGGGGTTGGAATTGGGGATTTTTTGGGGGGGATAATTATTGATTGAATGTAAATTTTGTATTAGGCTTATTGCTGTTATTGTAGTGTTTTGTTGTTACTGAATTGTTTTTATATTATTATGTATTGCTATGTTATATTTGCTTATTATTTCATGTTTATTGTTAATGCCTGTATTATTCCCACTATTGTAAGCCGCCCGAATTCCCAGTTGATTGGGCGGGGTATAAATAAATCATATTATTATTACTACTACTACTACTACTGCCCACTCTGAGGCATTCATCACTCTGCAGTGTTAAGCAGTTTCAATGCACTTCCAACAACAAAGAAGTTGGCAGAAGAAGGCTTAAGCATCCCTCAGCCCACTAATTCTTCCACCTAAATATGCACAGACACATTGTGTAGAGAGATCTCGTAACAGCTTTGAGACTAACTGAAAGAAAGAAATTGGCAGCATGAGCTTTTGTAGACTTAAGTCGACTTCTTCAGATGCATCTGGTGGAGGCATGTATTATGCATTGGTAGGTACCAGATTCTGTTTGATTGTGGAAGCTAAGTAGTCAGCCCTGTTAGTATTTGGATAGAAGACCATCAAATAATACCACATGATCTAGGCAGTATTTCAGAGGAAGGAACTGGCAAACCACCTCTGAGTATTCCTTGCCTAAAAAAAACCTATGAAATCCTTGGTGTTGTCAGGTGACTTGGAAGCACATACATACAAAGGAATCACAAGCAGGGAATTTCCTATTTGTAATTAGTTGTCTACAGAGCTTCAGTAACTGTAAGATACAGGAATATTTGTGTATGTGAAAAAATAAAGAGAGAGGGAGATCTGCTATATTCAATACATGCAAATAATTGCCTGTCTCATGGGATTAATGTCAGTGTAAAACCTAACAATAATGGAGGAAAAGTTATTTGGAAATGATAAAGTCTACAAAGAAGAGAGTAAGGTTTTAAAAATATTTAATATAATAACTGTCCTGTTTTCCAAGTTGGTCAGAAAGATATAGATAGATTTTACATTAGCTTCACACTGGTCCAGGGATGTAGCTATTGGGGGGGAGGGGATAAGGACAGCCATATGACCATCAGAACAGTCCTTGGACAACGCTGGCTCTTCGATTTATTAACAGAGATGAGCACTGTCCTCTACAGTCAGTTACAACTAGACATTCATGTCAAAGGTCTATCTTTATCTTTAAACTGTACCAATATTACAGTCTTTACAACTATCCCTGTTTAACAGTCAGTGCATGGCCATGCAGACCAGAAGATTTTTGAATGTTGTTCAAAACATTCATTTTTTCAAGCTTTAAGTGATATCTTTGTGAAGGTGGCCTGTTGAGTGCCAGATGAGCTCATGACAATAGCTTAGCTCTCTGGGTGCTTGACTTCTCAAGGCAATTCATTTCTTTGACCTCCCTTGGTCATCAGGCTGTCCTAGGGAATAGATTCCCAATCTGTTTTGTCTGAAAATTCACAACTAAGGTCACTTTATGAGGTCAAAAATGAAATGCAGCGGCAAAAGAAAAAAGAACAGCACTCTCTTTCCAAGACATTTTGTTCTGTTCTGCTGCACCTTGAATTGTTCTGCCAATCATGGGCAATGTTGTTTAAACAATCCTGTTCCCATGGCAATTTGAAGAGCATCAGAGCCAAGCAGCTATTCTGTGCCCTCTGTGGTATGAAACACAATCACTTGAAATTGCAGGAGCCTGAAAATTACATTTCAATGGTTGTGAGTTTGGCTTCTATTAGCAATACTTCTTTTGCCAGAGTCCCAAACACAGTGAAGTCAAGGCTGATAATTTTTGCAACCGAACTACCACCAAGAGATTCATTTCTTGCAATACTTGATTGAAAGCTCTATAGTCACTGCAATTTTGCTTTGATAACCAGCTTTAGCAAATCTGTTTATTTTACCATTCATGAATTCCAGTCATACCAGAAGATTCTTTCTGCCTCTCTTCTCTTATATCCTGTATTTTGGCAGGATATAGCATAGGTACTCAAGGCAGAAAACAATAAAAATACAGTATACAGATTGTAAACAACCCAACCTCTCTCTGAATGGAGTTCAATAATCTGGGAGGTTCCACCAAGAAAGTCCATTAATGTTTCTACAAATATGTTTCCAATGGCAGCAGAACTATGGGAGGGGCCTCTTTGGAAAATCTGAAATCTCAAGCCAGTTAGTATGGGAGAAAGTAACCTTTCAAATTGCCTGGTCCCAAGTCATGTGGAGTTTATAGGTTGTAAAATCAGAAAACAATGCCCAAACTGGGTCCTTAAAGAACAGCATGTCAACAACATATCCCACCAGTGGTGGCTGGTGGGTTTCATGTTAATGGTATTGTAAAACCACTCCAGATTTTAATTGAGGCTTCGAAGGTATTAAACTTTATCCTTAAATAAGTTCTGCCCCATGGAAAGATCCTTTAAGGATAATTAAAACCTGGAATGGATTCAGTGTCCCACTGACTTGAGAGCCACCAGCCTCTGCTGTGACCTACCAAATGAACAGGCACTTAATGTTGAGTTCCTGATACAGATCGCCCATCAAAGCAAGCATAGACACAAAACTCATGGTGCCACATGTAGATATCTATACAGAAGAACTCACTCAGAAACATGTGGAGGAAATCATAACATAATGTAAGGTAACTCCTGCAAGGTTCTAGTGTGGTGAGAAGCTTATTAAGGACAACAAGCTAGCACAGGGGACACAGGGAGCTCTGTCTTCAACACACCTCACAGCTGGCCCAGCTGCTACCTGAATTGCATTTGCTTTTAGGTTCAAATCTGCATATTATAGTGGCAGAATGAGAAAAGTGCTTTTCAGCACAGGATTTTATATGCATCCAGCAGTTCATGGAATGCATAAAATTAGTCTTACATGAAACAATGTAACTGGAAGACATTTAACATTGACCTACATGCAACAATTATCAAATGCTGGATACTTATAACACTGGACACCAGTAGCCAGTAGAGATATGCAAACATATAAGTATGTTTCATTATTTCTAGTGTTTTCAGAACAGAAGCAGTTTATCTGAATTGCAAAAACTAAGTGCAGTCACATACCCTTAAAGAGTCTCAAATATTCTTCAGACAAACCAGCACTGATTTCCTTAGTGAGGGAAGAAAGGACATACAATTTGGAGCCTGTCCTGGGTGTTGAAATGACTAGTGACAGCACCACATACCAGTGGTTTAATGTGTGAAGCACTTATCAGACTGAAACAACTACAGGGCAGCATCAACAAGATGACTCAGCCAACAGAGATCTCTCAGCCTCCTATACGTCATGAGATATGGAACAGATGGCAAGAGAGACCAAGATGCACCAGTTATCTAGAAACCGGGAATGCGCCTCGGTGCCAATGGCTGACTCACAAGATCCCTGTCTTTTTAGAGTCTTCAGAGCAAGCATTAATTTGTGGTGATTTTAAGAGGTGACAGAGAACCTAAATAAATTCAGCAGCAGTGCTCATATGCTATTACTGGGTGAGAGGCTTGAACGTTCGCTCATAATATTTTGCAGCTCTCTGCCCTGCATTCTGGTGTTTAAGAGCCTGCGTGTGGATGGTGAGAAGCAGCACCATTATGTCTTCATACTCAGGCTTTCCTCTGGATAAAACAATAATAACAGAAATATATTTTCCTGAGTAAAATCATACCAGAATAAATAGGCTGAAATTAAATAAAAAATTATTGCAGTCTTGAAGACTGGAACAGGCTAAGCTGAGTCAAAATTCCACATCTAGGAAAAAGGCAAAGGAAATATGTCTCAGAGCTAACAATGAAGCTAACAGCCAATCTCATACAGAGTCCACTTGTGGTTATCTTCTAGTCAGTGACAGCCTGGTAGTTTTCAAAATTCTCCTCACCATCTATCGTCACCTTAATTTGGTACAGTAAAGTGCAAAAAAGGAGCATTTGATAGTGTCTTATTAGGAGTTCAAATAATTAAAATTACTGCCTTTCACTTCAGATTATTAGGCATTATTGGGCATTTTCCAAATAAATTAAGTCCAAGATGAAAATTTTCCAAAATTGCTATAGACTGCAATTACTTTATTTTCCCTCTCTATTTTGCTAATGCCCCACATAGCTCACTCTATTGACCTGGAAAGTAATCGGAATAAATGAAGTACTGAAAAAGCAAACAAAGCCCTTTAATGCAATTTCATTTTTTCATTTTCATTTGGATTCTCCAAAAACACAGGTAACCCACATTTTTGCCTAGTCTCTCTGGCTTTAAAGAAAATGATTAAAGGGTTAATTCTAATGTCTGCACCCTCTTTAAAAATGAAATGTAGAGAGTTATATTTTCTCTGAATGCTGATGTTATCTGAAGCATAGCTTTCCATGTAATGAAATCTGCATTCAGCAATAATCAAGGCCATACTCTGAGGTCAATATTTTTGACCTCTGTGTTTATTATTATTATTATTATTATTATTATTATTATTATTGGCATAATATCACCAAGGTTCCTGGTGAAGTAAATAATTGGCCAAAAGGACAGCCCAAATCCTGAAAAACATAGCATCCCTCCAGCCAGTAAGACTGGGATGGGCAGTTGAGAAGAGGCATTGCCTGCCCTGTCTGCCTGGCAGGCCACCCCAACATATTTTGGATGCTCTAGAAGTAAGACCATTTTGGCTGGCTTGGAAAGTTTTTATTTGGGGAGTTTTGGGGGCTCTGAGTAGTTAGGGGAAGCAACTCACATTTACAGGTGGTTTCGGGAGATTTTGATTGGTTTGGGAATGAAAAAGTGCCTGGAAAATAGTCCCCTCTTTTTGAAAAAAAAAAAAACACCAAAAACTAGGAGGTCTGGGGGCACAGGAGTGGGGGAAGTAAAACACCACATTTTCATGTAGTTTGTGGGGCTTTTGGTCTGGGGCTGGGAATCTGAAAATTGCCCCACCAAATAAAATAATTGGAGTGATTGGGGGTTTTGGAGTGACTTAGAGGCTGCACTTAGGGATCCTAAGGACAGCTTGTGGCCCACAGGCCACCCCTGCAGTATGTTGTGGGGAGATGTTGGGAATACTGTGCAAAAAGAATGTACAAGGAGAGACTGAAAAAGAGAATAAGAAGCAACACAAAGAAGAAGCAAAATAAGCAACAAAGGTGATAGAAAGTAAAGATATAAGGATTAGCAGTTGTAGAGAGCTTTAAGCTTAAGAATGAAGGCAGAAAGGTATGGAATAGCAATTTAGGGACTGCAGAAGGGGCATTGCATGATCTGTGAAATGTACATCTGTGAAATGATTATCGTAGTGAAGTTTTAAGTAAAGGTGAAAGCACTGAAGACAAGGCAAGGCAAGCAGGCTGGGCCAGTGTGAAAAAGAATGTGGAATTCCAAGTATAGATAAACATAGTCAAGACAGTTGAAGGTATTGAGAGAAAGGAGTAAAACTCTGTCATGTTGTATGGAGAAAAACAAAATGATCTGATGCCCATACTGTATAAATACGTATACAAAAGGCGAATGTGAAATCAGAAATGACACCAAGGCTTTCACACCTGGTAAACAAGGTGGAAGGATAAAAAGGTAGCAAAGTTATTAATGGATAGGTATTATTTTATTAGTTATTTTATTCTTCTTTCATGCAATATTTAAAAAAAAAATTAGATGTTTTACTCCTTTAGGCAATAATATAAAGATGAACTTTTCATTCATTCTTCCTCTTTCTTTCTTTCTTTCTTTCTTTTTGCATTTTAGGATTAAAGTGGTTTTGGTTGTTGTTGTTTTCACAGGAGAAACACAGGAGAATTCTCCATTGGCACCAAAGCCTTTTCCCTTTGTGAACATTTTCATGGAGAACACAATATGTAAAGGAAAGAACTGGAGATGGAAGGAATGGATTAAACTTCCTTCCCTGCATGTAGCAGTTTCCGTCTGAATTGGAAGGCCAGACGCTTACGGTACTTTGGGATTACTTAAAAATTAGAGAGAGAGTGGCACACTGTATACTAAATAAGTGTAATCTGACCCAAAGAATGCTGACCTGGAAGCTTTAACGCAAAAGAATATTTTGCTATCGAAGCCTCAAAAGAATATTCTTCAATGGCCATTGAGCGAAGATCATAGATCTGCATGAATGAATATTGTTTGTCTTTACAAGATATAAATTACACAGTACTGAGCAGGGGACATGCAACATATGTTTTCCATAAGCACTAGGGTAAACAGCATTCCAACATGTCAGTACAGATTTCCTGACATCTGTTTTATCCAGGAAGTGGGGCATGATGGATGGAGCTTATGGTTCCAAAGCATAAGAAGCCAAAGGCTAAACCAGGATCACAGTCTGTCACCATCTATGGAATTAGTTTGACACTTTAGGCCACTGGAAATCTAAATGACTATAGAGTTTAACATTAAGTAGTTATATCTGATATTAAGGGACAGAATTTAAGCTTTAGCCTGTGGTCCTTTGGATACAAATGTTCACTCCAACCCCTTCAAAGAAAGTCATGTAGCTTAGCAAAATACTTTCAATTACAATACTGTTGCAATAAAATATCCATATATGTATACTGTATGCAGTCTCACAGTTAAAAATGTTATAGCTATGTGATTTACTGTAATGGGAAGAATGCTACCCATTAAATTAAAAAGAGAACCATAATTAACCAAAATATTTATGTATTTCTATTCTATAAAGTATAACAAAAGCAGATTACAGGAGCAACAAAATGTCAGAAAGGAACTCTTCCAGAACATGGCCACATAGCCCAAAAGCTCCACAAAAAACTATGTCACCACAACATTCCAAAAACGATAGCAGGGGAAACAAAACTGCCAGTTTTTGTTTGCTTTTTTTTTTTTTTTTAAAAAAAAAAAACAAGTTAAAGCCACCTGGAAGAAGCATGTTTTAAATATCCTTCTGAAAGAAGGCAAAACCATCCCATTATCCTAGCTTTTCCTCAGTTAAAGCCAGGATGGGCAAACTGTGATACTTGACTCATGTGCTTCCTTTCAAGGCTCTTTGTGTAGTCCCAAAATGGCTTCCAATTCTCGGAACTGCCCTTTTTCTTACAAAAAAAAAAAGTATGTGAGTGTGTGTGTGTGTGAGGAATTATCCTTCTGGAAGGTTCTAGAAGCAGCATTTGACCTTGTAAATAAGTTGCAATCCTCCTGTTCAACCATTTAAAATTCATGAGAACCCTTTAGAAACTAAGTTTGTGTTCACTTTACCATTTAAAAAATCCGTATTTTAAATACTTCCACCCACTTCTGCCCCCCTCCCCACATACACAGACACTTTTGGCATTTTGACAGTCTAAGGACTTTATCACATGAGCTTAAGTCCTGCCACAACTGTGCTACTTTAAGAGAATAAAAACTTAATAGATTTTGAAGTTGTTTTTTTTACCACACTCCTCTTCAATAGCACAGTGGGGGCTTTTTGTGCCATTAATGGCCCCCATGTGCTCTGTTTCTCTCTCCGCTTAACCCTGCCTCCTTGCCCTATGTCTTAGCCAACATTTATTTATTTATTTAACCAATTCTGGTGTTATGGGAATGCAATTTAGTAAAAAAGAAAAAGAAAGTGAAAACGTGAAGAAAACAGGATGCCTTGGAATAGTAAGGGGGAAGAGGGGGTAAGAAGGAGACTGGCACCATGTGACTGCCCAATATCACTATCACAATAGGAGCAATAGGGTGGCAGCGCAATTGGCCATTTATTTATGGTTTTCCCATAAATGAAATGCCCTCCAAACACTTCAGTGGCACTGTCATAATTGATCAGATGTGACATCATGCCTTGCTAAAGGCAGTTTAAAACCCATGTGTAATAAGATCCTGTAAGACCCATCTCCCTGACCCACCAAAGTTGCTCATAGTTTAGGTATTATTGCTGTTCCACCTCATCTGTACATAACATGTGAAGCACAATTTCCAAAAATGTAAAGCTCACAAATGAAAATAATGGAATATTGGCAGAGAAACATCAGAGTGAGGCCAAACACAATTTACTAAGGAGTAAGTCTACAGAACTTAATGGAGCTTGGTTTTGAGTAGATGTGTGTATGGTTGCATTGCTAATTGAAATGGAATATTGCTGTTCTTGGAGTAGACTCATCCTCCCCTCCTCACACCTAAATACACAGATCTCTCTCTCTCTCTTTCCTCCCTGTCTGGCTCTCTTATAGAGAGCTAAACAAAAACACTTTCCCCATTTCTCTCACACATAATTCCCAGCCTGTTTTTCCTCACACACACACAGAGAGAGATCTACAATCCCCTCACTTATTCATGCCCAGACACAGGTAGGCAAAAACATATACCTCACATCAAAGGTATGGAACACCTCCAAACTGAATGACAACTCAGAGGAAGATCCTACTGTTGGGTTCAAACAAACAACCTGTCTGGAGAGATTATAGATTTCTGAACCCTGCATTGTCTAGAAAGTTATTTTTAATTACAGTGCTGAAGCCACCAGAAGCTAAACTGTGGTAAGATGATGTTCTGGAATGTTTAGCATCATCCTTTCCCTGTTCAAGTAAGCCATTATATTCATTCTCTAGACCTTTCAAAATCATCCATGGAGAAGTAGTGGTGTGATAAGTTTCAGTCAGGAGTGCAGAACACAATTCATAGTGCCTATCTGGCAGTGAGACCTCCCTTCATCTGTCCTTGTACTCTACTGTAAAGAGAGTTCAACACATGCTTATGGATAAGAGCCCAGCTGTCACTGCATGAAAGAACAGGCCAATGTATGTGCACTGATTAGAAGAGATGCATACAAAAATGCATAAGAAGTTAAGAAGCCAAGCCCTCCCTCCAGTCCGTCCACCTTGTTCCAGGCCTCAGAGGGAGTGAAGAACAGCTGGATTTGATCCCCTTCCCCACCACCATTCTCTTCTCCTTCTGTGTCGTGTCTCTTTAGATTGTAAGCATGAAGGCAGGGAACCGTCTAATTAAATGATTGTATGTACAGTGCTGTGTAAATTTACAGCACTATATAAATAAAGGTTAATAATAATAATACAGTGAAAAAATATTCATAAAATGAATGAGATGGGAGGAATTATACAAACATGCATATGATGGAGGGAATGTGTGCATTTTTGTAGACAATTTAATAGTAGAGCAATGCTGCAAGCAGCTGCCAAACCTGGAAAAGGTTAAAGCTGAAAATTGTATTCTGGTCATCTGTTGATCCATAAGGTGTGATTGTGGCTTTTGAATATTCAATTGTGAAGTTGTGATGTGAACAAATGCCTGACTCCTACTCAGAGACACCCTGAGGTGAGGTACAGATAGGGAGCTAGAAAGAAGCTATGAATGTGCATATAGTAGAGTATTCAGCTCTTTTAGGATCATCAACACATTCCAAAATATGGGCAAGATCCTGCAAAATATAGACAAGATCCCATATAGCTACTCCCAAAACCCACCTTGTAAGCTATGCAGCTTCTACACCATGTCCATTTATAAGTTTGGGGTGTTTTTTTTGTTTGTTTTTTGTCAGAGAGAAAGGGGATCAGCAGTGATGCATTTAGGTATTTTCCTTTAGTTGGAAGGATTACAGAAGGGACTTGTGGGAACCTAAGCATCCCTGGGACATCCCTATAGATTATGACCTTGCATCCAGACAAAGGAACATATCTGTACCCATTGTCACTGATTCCCAGCAACTCCAACAATCTGGAAATTGCTATGTTGAGGAGGGGGATCTGGAGGCTTGTGTGTTGTGCATTGGGTTCAAGTAAAGTTAACCCAGTTCTTTGGCCTTGGCTAAACCACCAGCTTTCAGCCTTCATTTTCTAATCATATTTTTAATAATATAAAGGTTGTTGTGATGTTTCCATGGATATTTCCATGGACATTTAGAACATTTCCATGGCTGAGTGGGGATTCAAAATCTGGTCTCCAGAGACTTAATTCAACATTCAGATCACTACACCACACTAGCAGTTTACAAGATGGGCTTTGCAGGACTTTTGGTCATAGCAGCCAAAAAAGTGAGTTGGGATGGCACAAGTTGGCCTTCCCATTGTAAAGCACTGACAGGATGTCAGTCCATAATTCCTGGAAGTGATACCCAACACTTCATAGGCGTCAAATGAGTTTGCCTTAACTGACTTCATGACAGATCAATTAATCCATATCAAATGTGTCTGAATGATTTAATTCAAATCAAGTCTTCAAAGTGTTCAGCTAAGAAAAGTCCCATTAATTAACCCTGACATCATCTATAAGAATAATCTTATAGTAAAATTTACCCCAGTAAATGGTCGGAATACAATTAAATTAGAAGGCATACTTTAATTTAACAAAATAGGATAATGCACACAAAAGTATAATTAATCTGTAGAATTAAGTACAGACCAATCATACCACAAAAGTTATGTCCCCATATCTTCATCAATGTTAAGTTAAACTACAACCCCTCCCCTACTTAAATTAGTAAAAAGCCTACCAAAAAGTATAAAGACTACTGTGTTCAAGAGACAATTTAAACAGTTTTGGAATATGTTTACAGTGCTATTATTTCAAAATAACCAATATTGCTCTATTCTACATTTCTATGATTAATATATCAGATTCTCTTCACTTATCATTAGTTCAAGGCATTATGTCTGCAATCACAGCACTGGAAATGAAACCTGGACTATGTAAATCAAGTGGCTCTTCTTATTACTGACATTCACATCTAATCAGCATCAGACAATAACACACCTAAACCTCTTCAGTGTGATTATCTTTGCTGATTGTTTTGGATGATTAAAAGATTAAATGGCAGCTTCCCTGTCAGAATCTGTACTGAATGCAGTCACACAACTCCTTTGATTTTTCTGTGCATGTGGGGGAGGGGGCTTATTGGCCCTGATACAGATTTTCAGTGAAACGTAAGAAAATGGTCAAGAAACTGGGGCAAAGAATACTCAAGAAATGCTTCAGGTGTCCAGCAGTAGCTCTGTTTGGACATTGTCAAAAAATGGACTCATTTCACAGTAGTTACCCTCCTGCACAATACAAATATATACAAAGGGAAAGCCTATATGTGTTACACAAGCTGAAACTCTTTGGTATCAGAATTGAGAGTTGTAGAATGATTTCAGGCTTCCCTTTGCAGATGTCCATGCCTTATTTTCAGATGTTGGGACAGAATGACATGTCATGCATGGCATCAGAAGTTGGGACTAGAGAGGAAGACACAGTCCTCCATAAACAGGTTAAATAAAATTCATATAATACAATGTAGCAGGACTATTAATGTATTTGCTTTGGTTTCAGTAATGATTAAGCTGAAACTGAGGTTGTTCTGGTTTGGTTCCATTTTAGGCCAACAGAAGTTAAACACACAGGAACCAATATATTCTTTTTCAATTCAGGTGTAAAAATTTAAATACAGTATAAACATAATTTTGTATGACAGGAATATGTGTGATCCCTCCCTGGAGTTCACTGGAACTCAAAGCCTCTGCAAGGGTAGGGGTCTGATTAAGATGGTCTGCCCCAGGAGACTTATGGATCCAGATGGATTCTTGATGGCTCTTGGGGAGTTGCCTGTTGCCTTGGCAGTTGATCCTGTTGAAGCCTTGGCTGATCTCTGGAACAGGGAAATGGCCAGGGCTGTGGACACAATTGCTGCAAAGTGTCCCCTCCCACGGAGTGGAACCAAGCGAACACCTTGGTTTACCAGGAAGCTGATGGTGATGAAACGAGTGGGACAGAGACTAGAGTGACAAAGCCGAAAGACTTGGAGTGAGTTCGACCAAACACAGGCAAGAGCTCATTGGAAAATCTATGCCGTGGCAGCGGTGGCAGTGAAGAAATTCTTTTTTGTAGCCACCATTGCATCCACACAGTGTTGTCCAGTGGAGCTATTCTGAGTGGTCAGGGGCTTTTTGCATTCCTCCTCTCAAGAGCATTATATAAACCACTCAGAAGCCTGCTGTGAAGAGTTTGCACAGCACTTTGCAGATAAAATCACTTGGATCCACTTGGACTTGGATGCTGTAGTTGAAACAGGTCTGATTGATGTAATCTTGGCACCTTCTTGCCCAGTGTTATTGGATATGTTTCAGTCTGTGCAACCTCAGGACATGGATAGAATCTTTGGAGAGGTGAGAGCCACCACATACATACTGGATCCATGCCCATCTTGGTTGTTGAAAGCAGCCAGAGAGGGACTGACTGACTGGTTAAGGGAAGTAGTGAATGCCTCACTACAGCATGGCAGGTTTCCAACTTGTCTAAAAGAAGTTGTGATGAGACCACTAGATCCTACCAGGTTGGAGAACTATCAGCCAGTCTTAGATATCCTCTTTTTGGGTAAGGTGTTAGAACGTGTGGTGGCCTCCCAGCTTCAGGGATTCTTGGATGAAACAAATCATTTAGATCCATTGCAATCTGGATTCAGACCTGGCTATGGAACAGAGATAGCTTTGGTTGCCTTGGTAGATGACCTATGCAGGGAACTGGACAGGGGGAGTGTGTCCTTGTTGGTCCTGCTGGATCTCTCAGTGGCTTTCAATACCATCGACCATGGTATCTTTCTGGAATGCCTTTCTGGGATGGGACTTGGAGGCACTATTACGCAGAGGTTCCAAGTCTTTCTATGAGGAGCAGATTCAGAAGGAGGTATTGGGAGACCCCCGTTCAACTCCTTGGCCTGTGGGGTCCCTCGGGGTTTTGTTCTGTCCCCCATGTTATTCAACATCTACATGAAACTGCTGGAAGAGGTCATCTGGAGTTTTGAGGTGCAGTATCACCAGTATGCAGATGACACCCAACTCTATCTCTCGCATCTGACTCCAAGGAAGTTGTCTCTGTACTGAACCAGCATCTGCTGTCAGTAATAGACTGGATGAGGATAAACAAACTGAAGCTTAATCCAGACAAGACAGAGGTGCTCCAGGTCAGTCATAACGCAGATAAGAGAATAGGGACGTTGCCTATGCAGGATCGGGTTACAATCCCACTGAAATCTCAGGCTTGCAGCTTGGGTGTGCTCCTCGACTCCACTCTGAGCCTGGATGTCCAGGTCTCAGCAATGACCAGGAGTGCATTTGCACAGTTAAAACTTGTGCACAAACTGCGTCCATTCCTTGAGATGCCTGCTCTGGCTACCATGACACATGCCTGACCGAGGGGCTGACCTCGGAAACTGTTTGGAAACTGCCGCAGGTGCAAAATGCTGCGGCCAGAATGTTGACTGGGGCCGGATACAGGAATCATGTCACCCCCTTGCTTAAACAGCTACAGTGGCTATCAGTCCATTTCTGGGCAGAATTCAAGGTGCTGATTTTGACCTTTAAAGCCTTAAATGGTTTGGGTCCAGGCTGTCTGAAGGATCACATCTCCCTATACAGACCAGCCCAAGCATTGAGATTGGCAGGAGAGGGTTTTCTCTCAGTCCTGTCACCAACTGCAAGTGCAATTGGTGAGGACTCGGAAGAGAGCCTTCTTTGTGGCTGCTCCCAAATTGTGGAACTCCCTGCCATGTGAGGTCAGGTTGGCTCTCTCTCACTGCTCTCCGTCTGACAGCAGTTGAAGACATTTTTATTTAGGCAGGCATTTGGTGGCTAGATTTTATTTGAGTGCTTTTTTAATGTTTAATGTTTTATGATTATTGTTGTTTTGAATTAGGCTGTTTTTATCTATGTATTAGTTGTTAATAGTGTTTATTTTTAACATCTGTATCCAATGTTTTAACCTTGTTGTTTTTTTAATATATTGTAATATACCTTGAATCCCACTGCAGGAGAAAGGTGGGATATAACTCCTGGAAATAAATAAATATTCATGGTGGAAATGAAATATGAATTGATACGTGATAAGCAACAGATTAACTCATTGAATTTCAGATTGTCATAAGTTCAGACCAAATAACCACCAATGGCTTCACACCTTTTCTTGTCACATATCAGCTCCACACACAAAGACCCATGTGAAAAAGATTCACATCTAGAAAGAGGCATCAGATTTGCTCCACTGATCCAGCACCCAAATTCACCCCAGTATCAACATCATGGAGAAAGGCCACTGTATGCCACTGTAGTTTTGAACAAGACAGTTTTGTTTTTAGGGATACAAAATGGGCAATTACTTAAGGTTATTCTTGATGACAACATGAAGTCAAATTGCCCAGAAATTTTATATGAAATAGAAGAAGAATCGGCAGGTTTTCACAAACTTGCATTTGATCCTGTAAATGAGGATTACATCTATCTGCCATCTAATAATAAGGTTTGCTGAACACTGCTTAACACTGTTGGGGAATAAAATGCCTGCCTGATATGTCGTGATAAGCTAAAAATTTGGGGGAGGCATGACATATTCCCAGGATTGTGCCATCTGCCCCAGGATGCCTCCTTTTAACTAGGTATTAAGAAGTCAAGCCCTCCCTCCGGTCCATCTGCCTTGGTCCAGGCCCCAGAGGGAGAGAAGAACCACTGGACCTCATCCCCCTTCCCACCACCTTCCCTTCTCCTTTTGTGTTGTCAATTTTAGACTGTAAGCCTGAGGGTAGGGAACCATCTAAATATAAGATTCTATGTACAGCACTGTGTAAACTTACAGCGCTATATCAATAAAGGTTAATAATAATAATAATAATAATAATAATAATAATAATAATAGGAAATTATGTGTATAGGCTTCTCTATGTGTGTGCATCATAAAAGCTGGAACCTATCTGAGTCCAAAACTTCAGTTCAAGTGTGTAATAGCATATTGTTTTAAGATAAGATTGGAAAGTTGCTTTCAAAATTAGTTATTTCAAGTTACAGCACCAAGGCAGAAAAATAAAATTTTAAAAATAGTTGATTACAATTTTCAAAGTAGTTATTTACTTTCTTTTATTAAAAAGAGATGGTTTTAGTTTGTTTGTTTGTTTGTTTTAAAAAAATCTAAATACTACAGGCACTTTGACTATAGCACAAAACACCGTTTATCTACACATACAAACTGTAACTTTGAAAGCAACACAAATATGTGTTATAGTTATGCTACCAAGGGTGAAGTTATCTCATTGCATTACAATCATAATGTAAATTAATTATATCTAAGTTATATAAAAATGAATTATTTAACCATATTTATTAGAGCCAGTGTGATGTAGTGGCTTCAGCTCTGGACTGTGACTCATGATGACCAGGGTTTGAATCTCCACTCCACCATGAAAACTCAATGGGGGACCTTGGGCAAGTCACTCTCTCAGCCTCAGAGGAAGGCAAAAGGCTAACCCCACTCTAAACAAATCTTGCCAAGAAAACCCAGTAATAGGATCACCTTAGACACATCATAAATCAGAAATGATTTGAAGGCACAACCACCACCACCACCACCACAACAACAATTCATATTTGTAATACTGTACAGTATGTTATTTCCAACCTATGTCTTTAACAAACAACTACAGAGTCTGACTAGGAACTGCAGGATAAGAGTGGTACTCTGCAATGCACAGCTACAATTTCATTTTATTTTATTTTTTTATTTTTTTGCAACTGTGGCCTAAAAAGTAATTCTTCTAAACTCTGATCAGGATTTAACATGATCATCTTTATGTTCAGGACATGATCAACAGAATACAAGTATAAATCAGTGTATGCATATATCTACATCTTCAAACACTGATGATGTTACAAACAATTACAGCATAAACTCTTTCTCAATTCAGATCTACCTCGTACAGAATTTTGCTACATCTACTGCTTCAACCCAGAAATCACTGACTGAAAAAGCTGATGTACTCATCAAGCATAGGATTGTTACTGAACTAAAGTAACAATCTAAAGATCACTCTCTTGCTGGTGGATGACAAAGAAATACCCAGAAGAGCTGCATGCACCAGAGCACAGAGAGAGGACAGCTGTATGCTGTTCTTGGAGGCAAGGATATCTAGATTAGTATAGTTTGATACTCTTCTATTCAAAACTGAAAATCCAGAACTCAATCTCGGTATTTTTTGTCAGTACGGAGGAAGACTGCATAACTGCACAATATAACATTCTGGATCAAAGTAAGTATTCAGTCCAACAGCACCTAATATACTGCTGTGACATTGATGACTAGAGTGTTAATATAAAATCCTTTACCACTTCTTTGCTATCAACATAATTTGAAGTGTGCACTTCATTATATTCAATGGCTGGGATCCTCAAACTGAGCATACTGGATTGTCCCTTTTGTTTGCTTTAGTTACTTACCTATTTTCCTTCCTTTGCCCTGGCAGTCCAATATAAGGTCTGTAGTCAAGGCTGGATTTTGGTGGTTGGTTGCATAAAGCAATTCCAAAAACATTCCCCACCCCTTCCCCATGGTGCACAGGTGCTAGCCCTCTTCCCTTTAGTGTATTAGACTCGATGGCACAGCTGAATGGAGAAGAATCCTTCCTTCAGCTAGCCAAATACAGGTGGGAGAGAGCTCTGGGTAGCTTCCCAATTGCATCCCAGGTGGTGCCACCAGGAGCAGAAGCTCAGCAGCTAAAAAGTGGGTCAGGGTCATTTGTAAACACTACCAACCTTTGAAGAGAGGAGGTAGACAGAGAGCGAAAGAATGCATTCTCATCTATGCAGGATTATTTCTCCCCAGCAGTAGCATAGGTTTTCCAGCCAAGTAAGGGCTCTGGAGCATTTACTCCAGGAGCAGCACTGATAATCCAGCATTGCACATCATGAACTGCACTGTGATTATCCCAAGGCATGCTAAAATCCTGGCCTGCATCTGCCACAAACATAACACACACTAGGTCCTCATGAAATATTTGAGGTTGCTTTGAAAAAGCAGGCACCTACATTCTTTTATTAAAACAAAGCAAAGTCAAAATGCAGTAGCCAAGTGACCAAATGAAGTAAAGCCTAGGAACTGCTTCCAAGCAGGATCTAGATTTAGGTCACCAAAAGAAAAGGAAAGTACTTTTGGTAAGGAGATTCTAAATTTGTTCCGGTCAAACTATTTAAGAATCAAACTGTGTGTCAATTCCTGATCAAAATCTAGTGTACCTGCAAGATTACAATAATAACTTTCTTGACCTTTTAATTTTTCTCCAATGCAGGATAAGTTTATAAAAGTGTTTAAGAAAAAAAGTTGTATACAGTCTCTCACCCCAGGGATTTTTATATTATTATTATTATTATTATTATTATTAGCCATACGGTTTCAAGGAGAATTTGGTTTCAAGGGACAGAAACACTTCATATGTATTGTATAAATTTTTAAAGGATTGAAGGGGCACTGAAGGAATTGAACACAAGGATCTTGTCCCCAGAGAGAACGCTGGAACCAGATCTAACAGTGGCTACTGGCTGAGACTTAATCCAAAAAAGACTATTTTATTTCTTCTGAGTAGCTAATTGGTTCTTATTTGATCTTTTTACAAACCATGTTTTTGTAAAAGTCTGAACTCTTCCACATATTCTGGCATTAGGAAATCTGTAATTTTATTGTTTGGTGTGGCAAATAATGTTTTGTGTCACTTTTTCCTAAAAGACAGACACCACAATGTCGAATAAATATGAATCTTAGACTTTTGGGTGAAGCAGATAGCAGTGAAGGTTAGCTTCTGGCCAATCTGGCCACAATTGGACCAGGACTGTGGTGACCACACAGCCTGCTCTCAAAGTGGGCCAGAAGTCCCCAACCACAATGGCCAGGAGTCAATACAAATAAACTCCTTTTGGGGCTAGCTTTTAGTTCCCTAGTGCCCTCATTGCAGCTTCTAGCTGCTTTGGAAGTGTGCATAATCTAAACACCACACCCACAAAGCAGGCAGAAACTGCTCTATTTAGCCCATGTGTTTTGGGCTATCGATGCATAAAGTAGGAAAGCTCTCTGTTGTCAGAGTCTGCACAAATTGTTAAGAATTCATACTGAACAGGTGGGGCTGATAGTCTGGACCCTTATCTATCCTGGAAAAGAGTCAAGCCTCATTTCAGAAGTGAAAACTGGATATTCCTTCCAACTCCCCCCTCCTGCTGAGAAAGATATGATTTTGTTGATGAGAGTAATAGTGCTTAAGTTCAGGGAAGCCTTGTTTACCTCTGCCAACTGGAAATCTGCCAAACTGATTCAGACTGGTACACCACTACCCCCATTGTGAGGTATTGTGCATCTTGCAGAGATGTCGGGCAACCCATCTGGATTTGAAAAATGGTAAATGCATATACGTAACTGGATTTGTCTTGTGTTTGCAGCTCCATTGTTCTCCTCCACCCAAACCAGTGATGGTGAACCTTCTAGAGACTGAGTGCCCAAACTCAGTGGTATTCCTGCACTGGGTGTCACCAGTTGCTGGAAGTGGGACTTTGAGGGGAGGGTCTTCTGGGAGGAGGGACTTCTTAAACAGAACTTCTGGGGGCAGGACTTTTACCTTCCAAGGATGAGACTTCTAGGGGCAGGACTTCTGCCTTCCAGGGATGGGGTTTCTGGGAAGAAAAACCAAGGCACACTCTCTCAGCCTCAGGCTAGCAATAGCACCCCCCCCCCCGACAAAACTTGCCAAGAAAACTCCATGATAGTTTCACCTTAGGGTTGCCATAAGTCATGGGTTTCACCTTGGGATTGACACAGGTCATGCTCTCTCGGCCTCAGAGGATGGCAATGGAAATCCCCCTGTTAGGAAGCTTGCCCCATAATAATCTCACCTTAGGGTTGCCAGAAACTGGTGCTTGGAAAGAAAGGGAGGTGCTCTGGGCCCATAAGTTGGAAATGACTTGGAGGCACACAATAACAACAAGAAGAAGCAGCATAGTAAAGCACAGAAGGCAAAGCACAAGAACAAAGAGGGCCAGCGGCTTAAGCATGCTACTCTGGAGACCAGGGCTCAAATCCCAGCTCAGCCATGAAACCCACTGGGAGACCTTGGGCAAGTCACACTCATAGAATCATAGAATCATAGAATCATAGAATCATAGAGTTGGAAGAGACCACAAGGGCCATCCAGTCCAACCCCCTGCCATGCAGGAACTCCAAGTCAAAGCATCCCTGACAGATGGCCATCCAGCCTCTGCTTAAAGACCCCTAAGGAAGGAGACTCCACTACACTCCGAGGGAGTGTGTTCCACTGTCGAACAGCCCTTACTGTCAGGAAGTTCCTCCTAATGTTGAGGTGGAATCTCTTTTCCTGCAGTTTGCATCCATTGTTCCGCGTTCTAGTCTCTGCAGCAGCAGAAAACAAGCTTGCTCCCTCCTCAATATGACATCCCTTCAAATATTTAAACAGGGCTATCATATCACCTCTTAACCTTCTCTTCTCCAGGCTAAACATCCCCAGCTCCCTAAGGCGTTCTTCATAGGGCAAGGTTTCCAGACCCTTCACCATCTTAGTTGCCCTCCTTTGGACATGCTCCAGTTTCTCCACATCTTTTTTGAAATGTGGTGCCCAGAACTGGACACAGTATTCCAGGTGGGGCCTGACCAAAGCAGAATAGAGTGGCACTATAACTTCCCTTGATCTAGAAACTATACTTCTATTGATGCAGCCTAAAATTGCATTGGCTTTTTTAGCTGCCGCATCACACTGTTGACTCATCACACTCTCTCAGCCTCAGAGGAACGGAATGGAAATCCCCCTCTGAGGAAGCTTGCCAAGGAAATCCCATGATAGGGTCACCTTAGGGTCACCAAAAATTGCTTGAAGGTACAGGCCACACTCTCTCAGCCCGAGGATGGCAGTGTCAAACCACCTCTGATGAAACTTGCCAAGAAAACCTTGTGATAGGGTCACCAGAAACAACTTGAAAGCACACAACACACACACTCACCCAAGTCTGGGAGGATGTGGAAGAGGAGAAGGTGTCCCAATGAGCAGGACTTCTGGCTAGAAGGGCCACATCCCTCCTTGTTACAGCTCGGTTTTCTACAGGAGAACTGGGCCACAGCAAGTAGCCGGGCTGGCCACCGTGTGCCCTCAAGGATGGCTTCATGTGCCAGAGAGGGCACACATGCCATAGGTTCACCAATATGGACCCACACTATTATCAGTGGCATAAGGGCATGTTCACTGCTGCCCTTTGCAAGAACATACTTTTGTGTTTTGAACCCTCCATACAACAATATTGAGGTCATGTTTTGCTCCACCTAGAGGTATTTTCTTCACCTTTAGAAGACAGCCTCCAAGTTAAGAAAAGGTTAAATACAGAGACAGAGGGGCAAAGCAGATGAGCCAAAAGGAATGGCCAGAGGCCACTCTGGGAGTGCAGCAATTGCTCCTGAAGCAGGCCAACTCCAAATAGGCTGCCAGAAGTAGCGGCTTTTTGCCGCTCCTTTTTCCGGAGGCTTTGGGTTGCCTTAGCAGATCTCAGAGCAGCTTCCAGCCACTTCGGGGGCATTGCATTTAGATGATGCACACCCCCAAAGCATCTGGAAGTTGCCTATCTGTTTTGGGCCAGAAGCAGATTCTCTCTCTGAGACCTACTTTCCTGCTCTGCTCTTCAGCCATCCTTGACTACTCTTCATGTCAATGAGAAAATTAATTGTGTGTGTTTTAGTCTTAAGCTTAGCTACACCCCTCTAGCCCCACTTAGATCAGTTAGGAGTAAACCCCCTATTTTACTTTGAGAAAGACCATGTGTTGAATACGGATTGTTCTGTTGGTTTCTACTGCTGTCTTTTTCTGTCTTCTTAATAAAGAAGTCATTGCTTTTGCTGAAAAATCAGGTTGTCTTTCTACCTCATTTTTAACTGGAGTCACTCTGATAACTGTCCATTTTTAAAACCTTCATCATGTAAGGTCCTGTAGAGAGTTAGTGCCTGGAGAAGTTTCCCACCAACCTGTGAAACTAGTGCACTGTTATTAACAATGGGATGACCTGAAGTCAGTTTATTCCTTTCCTTTTCTTCTCAACAACTCCTCTCATCCCTTTTCCTGTAATAATAAACTTACATTTTCCTAACATTCTTTTTCACTTTCTCTTCTTTCTCTCACACTGCTGTGATCCTTTTTACTCCTCTTTATCTCCCTCTTTTAATACAAATAAAAAATGCAAATCTTTTTCGCCTGTATCCCATAGGTTCCCATTCAGATGCTCACATAAGACAATGTACTTGTGCCACATAACTTATGATTTGTGAATCTGAATGCAGCTCACCAGCCGTGTATGATAGTCCACTAGGACTTCAACAAGCTGCCTGTTTCTACTGCATTTCTAGAACTGGAAAAAAATGTGTGTGTGTGTGTGGGGAAGAGGATAGCCTATGTCAGGCCACAATACATGGCTGATAGGCAACATGGACTTGGTAGACTGGAGTATTGCTCTTAATTAATTTTATTGAACCCTCAAAATAAAATTAGTGCCGTAGCTCCAAATTATAGATTCCTAGAGAGTCATATGAGCAATTACATTTCTTGTTTCTTGTTTTAGCCAGTTCTCTGGTCTATAACTGTCCACATATATCTGTTCCAACCAATTCACCCAGGGCTTCAAGTTCATTTTGCATCTTACCAGAGAAGACACTGGGAATCTTAGAAAGAAAGCTTTTGACTGTACGAATTGGAATCCCATTCTTCTCATCTTGCATACGGGCGATGACATCTTCCATCTGAATGAAAAAGAAACAAACAACGTAAGAGGAGCCCTACTGGGTCAGATAAAAATCTGTCTTGCTCAGCATTTTGGTTCATAGGATGGCTAACCAAATGCTTCAGAGAAGTCCACAAGTAAGACATAAGCTATGTAGCACTCCCACAGTGATGTTTACCATTAACTGTTATTCAGTCATACTGTTTTCAGTACTGAGGTGATATATAGTCATTATGACTCATAGCTAGCAATATTCTTATCTTCCATCAATTTGCTTAAATCCCTTCAAAACAACCCAGATTGGTGGCCATATTTATATTCAATAGTAAGAAATGCCTAAATGTTACTATATAGTATGCTGTGATAATACGTCCTTTTGTTTGCTCTGAAGTCCCCACCATTTGGTTTCAGTGGATAACCTTAGGTGGGCCCTGCAGATAACCTTCATCATTGGACAGGCAACCACATTTCTAGGTAGTACATCTGGAAGCACTGTGGGGAGGCACATAGTTCCTGAAAAGGATGCTGGAACCAGACCAGGAGAAATAAACAGCAGTGAAATTTCTTCCCTTCTCAGTACATGCAGAGAGTTATTAACTTACAGAATGGACTAAGCAACAGTCAAGTTAACAGAAAATTCTGTATGAATAATAATAATAATAATAATAATAATAATAATAATTTTATTTATAGCCCTCTGCTCTGTCATCAATTGGAGCGGGTTACAATAATTAAAAGACATCAAGATAAAACAATTTCAATAATCCAAAACCCCATCTCCCACCCCTTAAAATTAAATTAAACCAATATCAGATTAAAATCCAAGAACAAATATAGAACATAAAAAGCAGCTAGTCAATTCTATAGACACTGTAGATGTAAACTTCCTAAATAAAGTGCTGGGAGCTGGTAGGAGTGCACGTCCCGATGTTGTAAACCAGTGTCAGGGCCAGGAGTTAAGATGTTTCTGGGAAGGCCTGCCAGAAGAGATGCATCTTTAAGGCTTTTTAAAAGCTATCAAGGGATGTAATAAGACGCATCTCATCCGGCAGGTCATTCCATAGCCTGGGAGCAGCAGCAGAGAAAGTCCCCCGGGAGGTCCGCAACAGCCTTGTTTTCACAGGCTGTAATAAATTTCTCCCGGAGGACTGGAGTGTGCGGGGGGGATTGTACGGGGAGAGGCGGTCCCTAAGATAAGATGGACCCGAGCCCTGTAGGGCTTTAAAGGTTAAGACCAACAACTTGTACTGTGCCCGGAAACTAATCGGTAGCCAGTGGAGGGATTTAAGCACTGGTGTTATGTGCTTGCACCTCGATGTACCAGTAATAAGCCTGGCCGCCATGTTTTGGACTAGTTGAAGTTTCCAGTTTAGGCACAAGGGTAGCCCCAAGTAGAGCGCATTGCAGAAATCCAATCATGAAGTTACCAAAGCGTGTACCATAGACTCCAGGTCCTTCTGATCCAGGAAAGGCAGCTGGCGTATCAGCCGAAGCTGATATCAAGCACTCCTGATCGTCGCATTCACCTGACTAGTCATGTGAAACGATGAGTCTAGGAGGACCCCCAGACTGCGAACACAGTCCTTAGAGGAGAGTGTGACTCCATCTAGGACCGGAAGATGTATTCCCAGACCTGGCTTTGGTCCTGTGACTGTGAGTAACTCCGTTTTGTCTGGATTGAGCTTCAATCTGTTTTCCCTCATCCAATCCATTACTGCCGCAAGACAGTCATTAAGAGGAGAGATGCCATCTGAAGTCTGAGCCGATGATCTGGTCATGGAGAGGTATATCTGAGTGTCGTCAGTGTACTGAAGACACTGAGTTCCATGCCTCCGAATGATCTCACCCAACGGCTTCATATAAATATTAAACAGCATCGGGGACAGGATGGCACCCTGAGGGACACCACAATTAAGCTCAATCTTAGAAGAGCAGCTGTCCCTGAGCCTCACGCTTTGGGATCTGCCGGAGAGAAAGGACCGGAACCATTGGAGTGTGGTGTCTCCAATCCCCAACTCCCTCAGCCGGTCCAAAAGGATGGAGTGGTCAATAGTGTCAAAGGCCACTGAGAGATCCAAGAGCACAAACAGGGTCACACTACCCCTGTCGATGCTCAAGTGGAGGTCATCGGTCAGAGGAACCATGGCAGTCTCAACTCCATGTCCTGTCCTGAAGCCAGTTTGAAATGGATTAAGATAATCAGTTTCATCCAAGACAGCTTGGAGTTGGGAGGCGACTGCCCTCTTGATCACCTTGCTCAAAAACGGTAGCAAGTACACTGGTCTGTAGTTGTTCCTGTCCAGGGGGTCGAGGGAGGGCTTCTTCAGGAGGGGTTTTACAGCCGCCTCCTTCAAACTAGATGGTAAAGAGCCCTCCCTAAGGGATACATTGATTATATCCCAAAGGAATACCCTCAATGCATCCCCTCCCTGGACGACCAGCCAAGATGGACAGGGGTCGAGAGGGCAAGTCGTCTTCCTCATACTTCCAAGGAGCTTGTCCACGTCCTCAGTACTAACAGATTGGAACTCATCCAGTAAACCGACAGCAACGGAGTTGTTGGGAGCCTCACTTGTAGATTCTGCTGAAACATTGGCGTCTAAGTCAGTCCTTATCCGAGAGATTTTATCTGCAAAGTGGGTGTTAAACGCGTCACAGCAGGCTGTCATTGGGTCAAGTAGGGGGTTTGGCACAGGGGGAACCCGTGTCACCCCCCCCCATCACCCTAAACAGCTCTGCTGAACGGGACTCTGCAGACGCAATGCATGCAGAGCAGAAAGATTTCCACGCTGCACGCAAAGCCTCCCGATAGGTGCAAAGGTGCTGCCTATGGCGAGTTCTGTCGGATAATAGTCAAGTCTTCCGCCACTTACTCTCTAGTCGTTGTCCAACCTGCTTCATCTCCCTAAGTTCCTCCATGAACCAGGGCTTGCGGTTGGGAGCGGGCTGGAGAGGATGCTCGAGAGCGATTGCGTCGAGAGCCTTGGGAAGATTGGTGTTCCAAGTATTCACCAAGTTTTCGACAGAGTCGCCGGTGTTGCCAACCATCAATCCCTCTAGGGCCTTCTGGAAACCAATTGGTTCCATTAGCCTTCGGGGGCGGACCATTCGAATGGGCCCGCCACCCCCGGGGGGACAGAAAGTGGCCTTTAGTTCCAGCTTGATCAGAAAGTGATCCATCCATAACAGTGTGGAGGTTTTGACTACCTCCGCCCTCGGATACTTCTGTTCTGTACTAAAGATCCCATCGAGTGTATGACCCCTGTTGACCAATTAGGAAAGATTCATGCCTGTCATGGATTCCATGAACTCCCGAGCTGCTCCAGGTAAATCAGAAGGGCTGGTCTCGAGAGGAATGTTGAAGTCGCCCTTCAACTAAGAGTCTGGGAGACTCCAACAACAACTCAGAGACCAGCTGAGTCAGCTCGGTTAGGGAGTCTCTTAAGCAACGGGGTGGCCGGTATACCAAGAGAATCCCCAAACTATCCCTGGTCTTCAGGCTAAGGTGCATACACTCGATGTGGGTCATTTTCCAGACAGGCTTCCTGATCAAGGTTAGGTTGGTTTTGTGGACTATAGCTACACTGCCCCCCCCCCGCCCACTTTCCCTTATCTGATCACTGACTGTATAGCCCACTGGGAGAGGGAGAGCCTGCACCCATGTTGCTGCACTAGCATCTCCCAGCCAGGTTTCGGTAAAGCATGCCAGGTCGGCTTGTTCATCCACGAAAAGATCGTGGATGATATGAGTCTTGCTGTATTTTCACTTTAAAAAAAGGTTAGTAAAGATAGAGTGAACAAGAGGTTATCAAAAGATGGTGAGGATAAAACAGTTGGTATAACTGAGAAGATACAAAATTAGTGTTTTCTCAGAAATTGAATTGAAATCTTCTACTAGGACAACACAATTTAACCCCCCCCCTCCAAAAAAAATGGTTTCAAAGCACAGTAAGAGCTCATTACAACATTGTGGTGCTGAGGCATCTTGTTTTGACATAGTTTGTTGGAAATTTCAAGAAACATACAGAAAGCTGCACTAGATGGTTGTGTATATATTGAGCCATGGACAGGTAACTGTAGTGAGTCCAGAATCCAACCTTCAATAGTTCAGTGCTCCAAGGGCTGCAAAGCCTCCCCCCAAAAGAAAAGAAAACTAAGCAAAGGTAGCCAGAAGTCTATTTCTGGTTTGGAAAAATATTTTTAATAAATAAATAAATAAATAAATATGCCCTTCAATCTGTTTAAAAAGGCAAATTACCACCTATGGAGATTCTAAAGAGAGGTCATTTCATTTTGGAGGGAAAAGAAGAGCAATCCAGAGTGTCTGGAAGACTTGAGCACCACAGAAACAGCTTTGGAAGCTGAATGCAGCCCTAGAGCAACACTCTGATCATCCCTGCTCCAAACATTCATATTTCTAGAACCAGTCTTAGCAAAAATTGCAGCCAAAATAAATAAATAAATAAAATAAATGCAGTTCTAGCTGCTGAAACTCTTATCCATTTAAGAAAGATCCCAAGGAATAACAAAAATCTAGCATGTTATAATGCAGTGACTCCCAAACACTGGCCTTTCAGATGTTTTGGACTTCAGCTTCCAGAAGGCCAGACCATTGGCCAAGATGGCTGAGGCTTCTGGAAGCAGAAGTCCAAAACACCTGGAAGGCCAGAGTTTTGGAATCACTGGTAAAGTGGTTTGAGCATTGGACTCAGACTCTGGACATCAGGGTTTGAATTCCCCCTCAGCCATGCAAACTCACTGGGTGATCTTTGGTGACCTTAGGCAAGTAAAAGTCTCTCAGCTTCAGAGGAAGGCAAAGGTAACCCCACTCTGAACAAATCTTGCCTAGAAAACCCGATGATAAGTTTGCCTCTGGATTGTCATAAGTTGGAAATGACATGAAGGCACATGACAACTAGGAATGCCTGATTTAAAACCTTGATTTTGCCACACCTAGAGTCTTCTATAATGTTTGGTCTGTCCCTATGTTGTCATTCTAATTGTCATTCTAACTAAACTAACTACTTTAGGGAGGGTCAACATTTTTGGATCCTGCATGCTTTTACTGTTCCAAAAAGACTTCAGATTGGAAGGATTAGCACCTACTATGCACTGAGCAAAAGATTTTATTGCTTTAGCTATGCATGAACATATATTTTGTACATGTCAATTTCAAGAAAATGTATTTTTGGAAATATAGTGAGTTCCTATTAGTGCATATAGTTAACATCTGATTATATTTTATGTATCCACCTCACTTTCTCTTTACTTTCTTATTTATTTATTTTTCTCTTTCTCTTTTTCCTTTCCTATTTCTTTTTCCTTTTTGCCTAGAAAATCCTGTGATAGGTTCATTTTAAGGTCATCATGAGTCAGAAACAACTTGAAGGCACAAAACAACAACAACTCAGGGGAAAAAGAAGAAGAAACTGCCACTCTTACTGTGTGTATAGTGATTGCTTTAAATAGTAAAGAGTAAATTAGGCTAGACATTTTTCAGATCATGGTAAGTCAGGGGCTCAACAGACCTACCCTTTGGAGTGGCATCCCACCTCCCCTTTCCTCTTTGGATCAGGGCCATGGCAACTACATGCTGTGGCCCCAATCTGGCACTTTGCCAGTGCTAAAAAAAAAACAAAACACAGCAAAATGCCATTCCTTTTATCACCGGCAAAAAGGTATCCTTGCTACAGCAGTGGTGGTGGTGGCAATGGCTTTTTGGCATTCCTTTGGCAAGTGTGTTTAAACACTGCACCAAAGGAGTGCCATGACACCACCAACACAACCCCTGTCATGCGGTTGGGTGCACAGCATGATGCCAGTGTCAGGGCAGTGCTGGGGCATGCAGTGTGCAGACACCATGCCTCCACTCTGCCCCAAGGCTGGCATTTCTTGCCGGTCTATATAGCCCCTTAGTTTCTTTACTCTTCAACAGTAGGCAACCAGTCTTGCTCACTCTGCATGATAAACTCTACCTTCTTACTGTAGTCAAACAAAAAACAAAGTGTCTTTATTGAATACAAACAGGACTGTATGAGAAAATTACAGTTTTTCAGACACCCTGGCAGAGTAGTAGGGCGTTACAGATCATTATTCTTTTAAAAACTGTTTTAATATTGTAATATTTTAATTCCTTTTTTAATGTACTTTTTCCTATGTTTTAATTGTACTGTTGTTTTGTTTTGTTTTAATGTTGTGAAGCTGCTCTGAGTCCCAGTTCTGGGAAAAGAGAGGGATACAAATAAGTATAACAACAACAACAACATTTGAACTGTGACCTAAACTGAACAGGTAGACAGTGGAGGTGTTGCTACAATGGAGACATATACTTCCTTCTAACCAGCTGTGGTCAACAGAGATTATTAGGTGATACAAAAGTCTGCAATATTTTGAAACAGCTGAGATTTTCAGACACTGTTGAAATGCAACCCCATTTACAGTGTATTGCAGAAATCAAAATGGGATGTGTCATGATATATCATGGAATGGATATTTCATGGATTGGGTGTAGTTGTCCCATTCACCTTTGGAGTTTATCACATTCCATTTGAAGCACCTTATCCCTGACAGAACAGAGGTGTGTTTAATTTTAAAACCAGGTCTTATCACATTCACCCATTGCTGGGCGAATGCAGCCTGGACAAAGCCTGGATGTCAGCTGCACTTATTCTGTAGCTTTTCAATGGTGAGAAAATCTCATTCTTGAAAAGCTGCAGAATAAGCCTGGTTGGCATCCGGGCTGTATATAGGCTGCATTCACCCAGCCACAGGTGATTGCAATAAGATCAGTTTTTAAAATTAAACACACCTCTATACCATCAGGGATAGGGTGCTTTAAACAGAATGTAATAATGTCCTTCCTTGTGTGGATGTACGTCAGTCTCAACAGAAATGTGAGAATCTATATTCAGGGTTTGAACCCAGAAGAATACCCAATTCAACTAGTATCTTTCAAAGAGAGTGTTACCTGAAGCACAAATTGACTTTCCCTTCCCTCATACACTTTTTGACTGGCCAAGAGCAAGGTTACCTTGTCTCAATTAACCTTCAATGTATTCACAAACACCAAGTCCATTATTGACACCAGATACCTGTTTACAGCTAAAGCAGTTTCCTCACATTTAGATGGAAAGAAGATACACAGTTGTCTGTCATTCAGATATTGTTGGCACAAAACCCTAAATCTTTAGACCACCTCTTCCAGAGGTTTCATATAAATATTAATTGGCATGGAAGACAAGACAAGCCTTCCTCAAACACATCTGCAAAGAATGTGGAAGAGGACAACTGAGTACTGTGCCCCTGTTTGAAGAGGACAACTGAGTACTGTGCCCCTGTTTTTCAATATCAAGAGATATGGCAGCAGCAAAGATTTCATAGAGGTCAGTCTTCTGTAAAAATAATTTCCAATTCAGGATTGGCAGCCTTGTGTGTTTTAAGTACTCAACTATGAAGTCACATACAATACCATTTGCACATGGTTCTCCTCTCTCTCTCTCTCTTTCTCTCATGTATGTGTGTATAAGGATGCATAAATTAGTTTCAATTACTTCATTGAGGCAGTAAATTTATGTAGTAAAAAGACCTTAGCCTTCAAAAATGCAGTATTGAAAAGTTCAGTTTGGCATTTCCCTGCATAGCACTAATATGATAGCCTGAAATATGAAAGAGTTTTAAAAACAGACATCAGTCTCTCCTGATGTCTACGTGAATTAAAGAGGGAGCATGACCCTTGAAAAGGAAGTTGTATCTAGTCTGTTGATAGTTTTCATTTAATCAATTTCACATGAAATCATAGTTTGGGAAGCGGAGAGTTTACATCAAAAGCAGTTTCTTTTCAGTTTTCATTCATACACTGAAAGGAGTGAAGGACTTTGAAATAAGATTTGTGTCTTTCAAGACAGTTCAAAGCATGATGCATTGTAATTTTCAGGACAGTTGGCTTAGTTAGAAAGGTTTCCAAACTCCATTGTATACTGTTTTATAAGAATTTTGGACAAAGGCTACAGATGCTTGACTCATTTCTGCTTTTCTCTCAAGACAAAGCTGTTTTCTCTTAAAATCATGGTAAAAGGTAAAGGCAAATTATGTATCACATTGTTGTTTGGATTAAACTTTATTCAGAACAATTGTAGGGAAAGTATGGTCACTGTCAGCTTCCACCTGCTTTCTATTTCTCTGAGGCTTAGTTCAGATATTGCCAAGGCCCTAGAACCTTTAAATATTAATCTGAGGGAGTGAAAAAAACACCTCCTTTAAACAGTAAATTGCCACTTATGGGTGGAAGTTTAATCTTTAAATCACACCCATTCTCCACTAGGCCTTCTAAACCAATGAGCTGGGGATGGGGGGTGCAGGGGGGAGTGGGGGGGGAGGAAGTACAGTCTGGAAATAAACTTTCATCAGAGCTGGCAGGATATATATGTTGGACTTTGGGATGCCAGGATTTTAATCTTGACTCAGCCACAAAAACCCAGGGAGTGACCTTGGCAAGTCACAGCCTCAGCTTCAAAGAAAGGCAATGGTCAACTTCTTCCATATAATTTTTGCCAAGAAAACCTTACAACAAGGTCGTCTTAAGTCAAAGTTGACTAACAGTTACATAACAGCAATATTTTCAGCTGAGTCAATAGGAATTGGTAAGTGAACATTTATGAAAGTTTCATTGATTCATTGTGTCTTTCCTAGCTGGGACCATCAATCATGTTTAGGAATAATCATTTTCTTATATTAACATATGTAATAATCAAGCGCCCACTCAAAGCACATTTTATGTTTTATAAATAATTTCAAAGCCTGGGTTCAATCTAGAACATTCTATATGCAGAAACCAGAACAGATCCTTTACTGCTATGTCCCTCCCGACTCAAATCATGCTGCTTCATCTTCTAGTGACTGCTTTCAATATGTAGTCCATTCCACCCACATTTATTTATTGTGGAGTCACATTAATTGATTTATTGAACTTATTAGCCACCCTGTAAATTATTGTTCTCAGGTGATTGCATAAGTGGAATCCTAACTACAGCAATATGAAATTAAAATGGAACATAATGTTAAAACAGACAATTTTAAAAATACTCATTGTTAGTGAGTAACGACAGAGCTAAGTCCAACTTTTGCCATCATGACTCACTTTTTGTGTCATTGCAGAGGATGGAATTCTTTGCCAACTATGCAATGACCAAATTTCCTCCCAAATTCACCTTTTAAAAACCAGTGTCACCCCCAATTCCATTTCCCCCTGAGTACAGGGGATCAGTGGAGTTGCATCCAATGATTTTTCTGTAACTGGATATTATCTGCAGAAACCAGCTTCAGGAAAATGGCTGGACACATCTCTTCTGATTCCTTCATTATTCAGTGACATGGAAATAGTCATGTTGGGGGAAGTTTTGCTTTAAAAGTGGAGTTTGGGGGAGATAGCACTGGGAGGTATAGCTACATGACATGCGTACATCTCCCAATGCAAGAGACCAAATAGTCAATGAGAAAGAACCCGCAAAAGGAAGAAGGAAACAGTAGGGCCACTGCGTGCAGAAGATGGCAAAATGCTAACAGGGGACAGAGAAAAGGCAGAATTACTCAACACCTTCTTTGCTTCAGTCTTCTCAGAAAAGGCAAAGGGTGCTCAACCTAAGGATAATGGGGAAGAAGACAGAATAGGGGAATTTCAGCACAGAATACGTAAAGAGATAGTACAGGAATACTTGATTAATCTAAATGAATATAAGTCTCCAGGACCAGATGACCTACATCCAAGGGTATTAAAAGAACTGGCAAATGTAATATCGGAACCATTGGCAATAATCTTTGAGAACTCCTGGAGAACAGGAGAAGTCTCATCAGACTGGAGGAGGGCAAACGTTGTCCCCATCTTCAAAAAGGGAAAAAAAGAGGATCCCAACAATTATCTTCCAGTTAGTCTGACATTACTTCAAGGAAAGATTCTAGAGCATATCATTAAACAGAGAGTCTGTGAACATTTAGGAGGGAATGCTATAATCACAAAAAGCCAACATGGGTTTCAGAGAAACAAATCTTGCCAGACAAAGCTGATCTCTCTCTCTCTCTCTCTCTCTCTCTCTCTCTCTCTCTCTTGTTGGATAAAATTACCAGTTTGGTAGATGAAGGGAATGCTGTGGATATAGTATATCTTGATTTCAGTAAGGCCTTTGACAAGGTTCCCCATGACATTCTTGCAAGCAAGCTTGTAAAATGTGGGCTAGACACGGTAACTGTTACATGGATTTGTAACTGGTTGACTGGCCAAACTCAAAGGGTGCTCAACAATGGCTCCTTTTCATCCTGGAGAGAAGTGACCAGTGGGGTCCCACAGGGTGCTATACTGGGCCCAGTGCTATTCAATATCTTTATTAATGACTTGGATGACAGAATTGGGGGCATACTTATAAAATTTGCAGATGACACCAAATTAGGAGGAGTAGCCAATACTCCAGAAGACAGGATTGAAATTCAGAATGACCTGAATAGACTAGAAAGCTGGGCCAACGCTAACAAAATGAAATTCAATGCAGAGAAATGTAAGGTACTGCACTTAGGACGCAAAAATGAAATGCACAGATATAGGATGGGGGATATCTGGCTGAATGAAACTACGTGTGAAAGGGATCTAGGGGTCCAAGTAGACCATAAGTTGAACATGAGTCAACAGTGCGATGCGGCAGCTAAAAAGGCCAATGCTATTTTAGGCTGCATCAATAGAAGTATAGCGTCTAGATCAGGGGAAGTAATAGTGCCACTCTATTCTGCTTTGGTCAGGCCCCACCTGGAATATTGTGTCCAGTTCTCGGCACCACAATTCAAAAAGGATATGGAGAAACTGGAGCGGGTCCAAAGGAGGGCAACTAAGATGCCCTATGAGGAATGACTTAGGGAGCTGGGGATGTTTAGCCTGGAGAAGAGAAGGTTAAGAGGTGATATGATAGCTCTGTTCAAATATTTGAAAGGATGTCATATTGAATAGGGAGCAAGCTTGTTTTCTGCTGCTCCAGAGACTAGAACGCGGAACAATGGATGCAAGCTGCAGGAAAAGAGATTCCACCTCAACATTAGGAGGAACTTCCTGACAGTAAGGGCTGTTCGACGGTGGAACACACTCCCTCGGAGTATAGTGGAGTCTCCATCCTTGGAGGTCTTTAAGCAGAGGCTGGATGGCCATCTGTCGGGGATGCTTTGACTGGGAATTCCTGCATGGAAGGAGGTTGGACTGGATGGCCCTTGTGGTCTCTTCCAACTCTATGATTCTATGATTCTGCATCCAGTACAAGCTTTTGTTGTTGACTTTCAAAGCCTTCCACAGACTGGCCCCTCCTTACTTGTCTGAACTTCTTTCTCCTCACACTCCTCGTACCCTCTGCTCTGGTAGTCAAGGTCTCCTGTCCTAGCCAAGAATTTCCACTGTCCTGTCCTGGATTCTTCCCTTCTCACTTGCTGCCCTGCACTTCTGGAACCTTGTTCCCCCACATGCATGCCTCATCACTTCTCTAACCAGTTTCAAAACTGAGTTAAAGACTATATTGTTTAGGGAAGCATTCTCAGAATTGTGCCATCTGCCCCAGGATGCCTCCTTCTAAATTTGTATTAGAACCCTAGCCCTCCCTGCAGTCATCTGCCTTAGTCCAGGCCCCAGAGGGAGAGAAGAACCACTGGACCTCATCCCCTTCCCACCACCTTTCCCTTCTCTTTGTTGTTGTCTCTCTTAGATTGTAAGCCTGAGGGCAGGGAACCATCTAATTTGTAAGATTGTATGTACAGCACTGTGTAAATTTACAGTGCTATATAAATAAAGGTTAATAATAATAATGGGACTTAATAAATTGTAATTGAAAAATTGAAATTCTGACTAAATATCAGGAAGATTTTTCTGATGGTGGAGGCTGTTTCATGATGGAACTGAGTCCCTCAAAAGGTAGTGCACACTTCTTTGCTGGAATTTTTAAACAAAGGTTGTATGGCCACCTCTCAGAGTTGTTTTAGATGTGGAATCCTCCACCTACAAAAAATTGTACTAGATAACTACTTAGGTGACTTTCAGATCTATCCACTGAGGTACTAAAGGGAGAAGAGCTGGCACACTATCAAATTAGGTACACCCATATCTGTGCCTGATGGATAGACCTGTGATTTTACAAGCTCTCCCACAATTTGGTCTGCCTTTTTTGGTTAGCAGATTAAAAGTTTTATCAGAATTTCAATTTTGGAATTTGTGTTATGATCTTTGTCTGTTCTTCTCCTTGCCATTCTTTTTCATGGGTCTTCTAAATCATGTCCCCCTGTGTAAATACTATGGAGGTAAAAAGGCATATTCACCCATCTAATGCAGCATATCTTGTCTTCCTTGCTAGCAAATTTGTCCTCATCTTGCAAAATTGCATCATAGAATTCACAGAAGTGCAAAGATCGAAATACCTTTTGGTTCACAACTCTGTTTCCATCATACACAATACCTTTCAAAAGCTATTGCCTACTTTAAATTCAGGGAAGATTTATTTCTTTCCACCGTAAACCACTATGTCCTCATATCTAAGAATGTGGACTCCAAGTCACTCCTCCACCACTGTTCGTACACATTGCCAAGGAGAATGTCAACTCTGTAATAGCTTAATTAGAGCAATACAATGAAATCCTATTCTAGTTTTGATCAAGTTGTCTAATCTGGGGAGTGCCAGCTGTTCTCTGGTACAGTCTCTTGCCTTCCTGATATGTCACTGTTTGCTTCTTAAACTCCAAAGTAAAGGATAAGCTCCTTTGCTTTGCCTCGGCATTTTGCCTCTTGCGCTCCATTTACCTCCTTATCTGTTTAAACCAGACTGGCTCTGACAATGCAGTAGAGCATTTTGAGTTTGAACATTTCTCTTCAAAAGGCAGCAAATCCTTCATGTGCATAAGGCACAAAATAGCTGCACAGATTATGAGGAAGAAAAGCTGTGTGCTGCAATGCATAAGCAACTTGCTGCTTTCAAAACAGAGCTACAGAAGAAATTACGTAAGCAAGAAATGCCAATACATGAAGAGCAGTCATGTCCACATATATGTCAGGAATATTGGGTGCTGACATGTACTGTCATTTTGAGATTTAAAAGACCAATGAGAAATATGGAAAATTTATTTGCTAGTATGTTTGAAAGTATGATGATAATTTCAGTAAATGACCAAATCTAATCTCCATTTCAACCGTTCTCTGCTGAGTGTTGACACTGATCAGCATAGACTGAGAAATACCCAGATTTATGAAAAAAATTAATTAGTTTTCAAGACATTAGCCCTGTTCAGATGATGAACAGCATCCCCTGAACAGATGGAGGCAAAACTGGTATTACTGCACTTTCTCCGAGTATGTGTAGCTCAACACATCTACAGACTACTTCTCAGTGTTCAGGGGAAATAAATCTTTCCAGAATATTAATAGCATAAATAATTGGGTATGGAGGTTGAACTCAAAGGGGTGCTGAAGAATTGCTTCTCAGTACAACCTGGTTCCTCTCTGACAGAGGTTACTGGCTGTCCAGCAGAGCAGACTGAGAATCTAACACTTTAACCAAATCACAAAGGAGCTAAACAATGCATAGATGACACCTTTTAATAAAATCAGCTGAGTGCCCACATAAAGGCTTTTGCCATGAAGAGTTGAAGGCTTTCATGGCCAGCATCCATAGTTTTTTGTGGAGCTTTCGGGCTATGTGGCCATGTTCTAGAAGAGTTCCTTTCTGACGTTTCGCCAGCATCTTTGGCTGGCATCTTTAGAGAATGATAGCCTGGAAAAGGATTGGAGATATATATCCTGTGTGACCTCCTTTCCTTTTCCTGAAAGCTCCACAAAAAACTATTTTGCCATGAACTTAGGAAGGTATTATCTTAATATGTTCTTGGTGGAAAATCTCAGCTACAGCATGTACGAGCTGAAACTTCATGGGGGAATTTACACCATGGGGAAAATAATTAAGTTCTTTTTTAGACATTATACTGGAAAAACAGGAATAAATAAATGCTTGACTTCTTCTGTCACCATTGTTTGTGGTAATATAAATTATCCAAATTATTCAATTCAAATTCAGGCTAAACTCAGTTTGTCATTGCAGAGTCTGCATCTTTCTTTCTTTCTTTCTTTCTTTCTCTTTTTCTCCCTGTTGCAGCTGTTCCTGTAGCAATATTTGCAATGACTTTTGCTGTTGTTCAGGATTCCATCAGCACCAACAGAAAAAACTGAGTTGGCCAATCACCACCACCACCACCAGTAGTGTCCCTGCCCCTGGTATCCTGGGGTGGGGGGGCATCTGAGAAAGGGGGAGGCTCCAGGCAGGGACAGGGCTTTCCACCAAGAACCAAAAGGGTATGTTTGCCCCTTCATTGTTACTGCTGCCATAGCAGGCCACTCTCCTCAGAAAGAGAGACAGGAGGAGAGTAGCGCTGCAGCAACAAGATTGGGAAAGGTGCAGAGAAGGCACCCACTGTAGCAGTCCTTGCTCCCCAGCTATGGTAGGGCCTAGCCAAGTGCCATCCCTCTTCTGTAGTGTCACTCACTTTGGGCTACACCACTGCACCACCACCCCAGTGATACTGACCACAGCCACTATAATTTGAGTTTGATGAGGCACTGGACCTCTCCAGCTGAAAATTTAAAATAACCTCCCCCCAAAAGCGGCAGATCCCAGATTCCATAAGACGTTGCCACAGCAATTAAACTACAATAATAATGCTATAGCTAGGATATGTCATATGTTTGGAGCCCCAAACATCAAATAGTCTACTGATTCCACAAATATTAGGAGGACAGTAACTTAGTTGTAAGGGATGCAGTGGCTCAAGTGGTTAAGACACTGAATCTGTTGATTGCAAAGACTGGCAGTTCGAGGACTAGATGCTGCGTGATGGGGTGAGCTCCTGTCACTAGTTCCACCTCCTGCCAATCTAGCAGTTCAAAAGCAAGCAAATGCAAGTAGATAAACAGGTACCATTTATCAGTGGGAAGGTAACAACATCCAATGGAGTCATGCTGGCCATATGACTGCCAGAGAAATCCTTGCACAACACTGGCTCTTCAGCTTAGCAACATAGATGAGCACCAACCCCTACAGTTGGTTACAACTAGATATTCATGTCAAGGGACTACCTTTACCTTTAACTTAGTAGTGGAGCACTGTGGTGGTTTGCAATGAATACAAAAGATTCCAGGCTTACTTCCTAGCTTCTGCAGGTTGAGCTGTAAAAGATTCCTGCCTGAAACCCTGGAGAGTCGCTGTAGACAGTATTGAGCCAGATGGATCAATGGTTCGATTTGTTATATTTGCCCTCTTGTGTTTGTCAATGAGAAATGTAGAATGTACTGGCCTGTGTGTATGCTACCTATCAATCATTGACTCAAAGCTTCTGTGACAGATATCATCTTAGCCCCAGTGTTTTCCTACCAAGAGATAAACTTACTCTTCTATTCTGCACTTTTACTGACATTTCACTGAAAAGGTCATTTCTGTTTATGTTTAGTTACAAATACTCAGCCAGGGCTAGCCCAAGACATTTTTCTGACTAAAGCCAAGAACAAGATGGCACTTCCTCTTCATTGCCTTTGCAGAAGCCAGCTGTATCAGTTGCTGAATCTTACTTGAAAACTGGTAATGAAACAATTTGCTGTAATACACTTAAATAGGGTCCTATAATACACCTGAGCCTAGAGATCGCAAGACAAGTCCTGTGGCACAGGCAAACAACAGTGGAATCCAGAAGGCACAACAGTCTCGTGTCTCCACAACATCTGTTTTCTGAGGCACACATCTCACTCTGGTAGGACTGATCCTGAACTAAATCTATAAATGTCAAATTTGTCTTGCTACAAAAATGAAACAACCTGAATCATATGGAACAGGGCAGCTGTGTGTCCATGTGCCATATGGCACTGTTGTCTTAGATAACTCTTCCACATGAGTCTGATTATATTGTCTGACTGACAGTAGCTCCATGAAGGCCACTGCTTTGGTGTATCCACCACAGTATCATGTGGTGGCTTCCTAGCTCCAGTGGTTCCTGGAGTAGATGGATTATCTACATCCATTTCCATGTGGCTTCCATTTCCTGGATATGAGACAGGGACAGTTTTGGTTGCCTAGACAGGGAACTGGACAGGGAGAATATGTCCTTGTTGATTCTGTGTGACCATTCAGCAGCTTTTGCTACCATATTTCTGGGTTACTTCTCTGGGATGGGGTTTGGGGGCACTGTTTTACAGTGGCTCTAGTCCTTCTTGGAGGGGTGCACCCAGAAGGTGTTGTTGTTTGACACCCTATTTGACACCCTGACCTGTCCTGTGATATCCCCCAGAATTTGGTTCTGTCTCCCATGCTGTTCAATATCAACATGAGACTGCTGGGAGAGGTAATCTAGAGTTTCGGGGTTCAGTGTTTCTAGTATGCTGATGACACTCAACACTATTTCTCCTTTCCATCTGACTCCAAGGAAACTGTTTTCTGTAGTATACCAGTGTCTGCTGTCAGTAATGAACTAGGCGAGGATGAACAAATTGAAACTGAACCCAGACAAGACAGAGGTGTTCCTGGTCAGTCAGAAGGCAAATCAGGGAACAGGGATTCAGCCTGTGTTGGATGGGGTTACACTCCTCTGAAATCTCAGGTTCACACCTTAGGCGTGCTCCTGGATCTGAACCTGGATGCCCACCTTTCAGCCAAGGCCAGGAGTGCATTTGCACAGTTAAAATTATGTGCCAGCTGCACCTTGTATCCTTGAGAAGTTGTATAAGGCTATGTGACAGATGCCTTGATTAAATCTCATTTGGACTACTGTAATGCTCTCTTTGTGGGAATGTCTTTGCAAGCTGTTCAGAAACTTAGGCAGGTACAAAATATTGTGGCCAGGCTGTTGACTGGGGATAGCTACAGGGATCATGTGACTCCCCTGCTGAAAAAGCTGCACTTACTGAGTGTTTCTGAGGAGAATTCAAGGTGCTGGTTTTGACCTTTAAGCCCTAAACAGTTTGGATCCAGACTATCTGAAAAACTGCATTTTTCTGTATGAACCAGCCTGAATGTTAAGATCAGCACATCTCTCAATTGCAAACTTGCAGGCTCTGTTGGTAAGGACTCAGGAGAGAGTCTTCTTTGTGTTTGCTCCCAGGCCACAGGAGGCCAGTAAAGCCATCTCCCTGCTCTCTTTTTACTGGTGGCTGAAGACATTCTTATTTTGGCATGTTTTTGGTGAGTGGATTTTACTAATGTAGCAGGGTGTGCTGTTTTAATGCTTTGATGTTGTTGTTGTTGTTTTACTTTTAAAGATGGTTTTACCTATACTGTGCTTATATTTTAATATTAGCATTTAATTTTTTTTAAACTTTTTAAATTAATGTTTCAGCTTTGTCATTTTTAAATTATTGTAAGCTGACTTGAATCCCAGAAAAGCAGGATATAAATCCCACAAATAAATAAATAAATAAACTGAAGTCTACAAAAGCTCATGATGTCAATTTTTCTTTCAGCTAGTCTCAGAGGTGCTACAAGATCTCTCTGCACACTGATTCCACAGATTAACATGACTATATCTTTGAAACAAATGAACAAACAATTGTTATAGTCGAACTAAGCAAACAAGTGAAGGATGCAGAGTTCCTGACTGTAATGCTGCATGGAGCAGATGGCACATTTAAATGCTTCCCCGCCTACATCCTTCCTGCATATAGAAAATGAGGATGTTTGAAAGAAGGCTAAGCTTAGAGGTTTTCTCTTAGACATGCTCATGTTTCAGAGGAAGGGATATTCTGGTGCTTCGGGATTTGTTCAATGCATGATCCTTCTTTGGTGGTCTGAAATGAAATCATTTCATTATTTAGCTGCGTGGATTGATTAGCCAGAGTGTTAAAAGCCAAAGGTGTATGGTGTGGAACAGCAATCATCGTCCCTTCTCAGTCATGAAGCTCCTTCCCAGCCTAATATGGAAGTTGGGAAAATAAATGTGGTGAAAAGGGGAATGCCAGATTGAGGTGAACAGTACAATGTGACCATAAGTAAACAGGCCCTCATTCAGTTCTTGCCTAACACTGTCCTTTCTACACCTTCAGATCATGTTAAAAATGGATATATTTTGAATAACATCTTTTCACTTAAGCTGTAAGAATTTTATAATGGATTTGTATTATAAGGCATCTGTCACTAGTTCTGAAAAACATAATTCACTATAGCCACATAGTAATAAGATAACAATGACATGCAGATAAGAGCTTAATATAATCAAGAATATGATGACAGAAGTGATCAAGCAGTAATCAATTTACCATATTTTTCTACTCCCAATTGACCTTTCTGTTAATTAGAACAATACCAGATAAATCAAGAGATTACCAAATTGGAATATGAAATCTGCTTGATGGGGAGAATGATTTTTTTTTAAAAAAAAAAAATGACAACACCTCAGTGTTTAAAAATTAACTTGAGCTAGGCATTGCCATCCAATGAGAGCCAGCCATACCTGGATCTGGAGATCAGACCCAAATCCCATTATTGGTATCAATTAGGGAGGACCCCTTTAATAAACTTACAACTTTGGACTTGGATGGGAGACTGCCATTGAATATGTGCCATTGAAAACTTAGTAAACCAACACTTTATGTAAGTAGTAACGTAATTACCAGATTTAGGCCAGGATTCTGAAGCCAATCTCAGCTATGAGCTCAATCGAGTCATTGTACCAAAGCTGCACAGACTACCTGCAGGACCAAGCTAACCAATTCTATAATTAGAATTATTTATGTTTTTATTTTATTTTATTTTATGCTGTTTACCACATCTTTAAGGACATAGGGGCTTCCCAAACAAATTTATGTAAAGGAAAAGAGAAAAAGGTAAAAAAATTAAAGATATAGACAAGCTGAAATAATAAATGCTGTGAAATGCAACACAATGGCCCATTCCCACTACATTTGGATTTGAAATGTGAAGCGGGCTATACCACCCTCGTTCACACTCAAATCGATTTACGATCCTCATTGGATCAATCAGTGGAGGAAAGGACCAGGTTAAAAGCAAATAACCCGGGCTTTCCTGACACTACTTTTAAAGTGGTCTTTTTTGGAAAACGTGATTCTGAAGTGTTTCCAGTAAATGGGAACACTGGTCAGAATCGCATTTTTTTAAAAAAAATTGGGGTGGGGGTATTGATCGCAAATGCAATCTTGTGCATTTGCGAAAGATTGCATTTGCGATCACTGTAAAGGGAAAACACACACACACACTAATCCCCAGTTCCTTTTGGGGGGGACCCTTCCTTCCCTCTTCCCCCTTCCTTCCCTCTTCCTTCCTTCCTTCCTTCCTTCTCCCTCCCTCCCTCCCTCCCTTTGCGCTGCCTCCCTAGCTGCTGCTGTGGCCGGGGCTTACAGGACTTGTGGCATTGCTTTCCTGCCGCTCGCTGCCACTGCTCCTGGGTCCTCCGACAGGGAATGGAAGGCCCGGGAGCCCGGCAGCGAGCGGCGCAGCACCTCCTTCACCTCCTCCTCCTCCGCTGTCGCCGGGCCTGTCCTGCTCCCAGCCAAAGCCCTGTTCTGTGCTGCTCCCATCAGCCCTGGGAGGAGCATGGGCCCTGGCAGCAGCACAGCACAGGGCCTGTTGGCTTCGGCCGGGAGCAGGATGAGCCCAGTGGCAGCGGCGGCGGAGGAGGCGGAGGCGGAGGAGGCGCTGCGCCGCTCACTGCCACTGTTGCCGGGCTTTCCATTCCCTGTCGGAGGACCTGGGAGCAGTGGCAGCAAGCGGCAGGGAAGCAACGCCGCAAGCCCTGCAAGCCCCGGCCGGATCAGCAGTGAGGGAGGCAGCGGCAGCAGCAGAGAGCCCTTGCCCGGTAAGGGGGGAGGGAGGGAGGGAGGGAGGGAGGGGGAAGAGGGAAGGAAGGAAGGAAGGAAGAAGAAGGAAGGGGGAAGAGGGAAGGAAGGATTCCACCCCCCCAAAAAATGGAAATGGGGATCAGTGTGTGTGTGTGTGTGTGTGTGTGTTTTTCCCTTTACAGTGATTGCATTTGCGATCAATACCCCCACCCCTCCCCCCCAAAAAAGATTGGGGAGGCTGTCATCCTTCCCTGTCAACACCAGTGGAAACAACATGCGTTCCCGGTTGAGAAAGCGATTCCAAACAAGGCCCCTTTTCATAGTGTGAACGAGGGTCCTTTTGGAATCGCTTTCCTAAGTGGAGCACAGCCCAGTTCCAATGTGGTTTTTTCCACAAGTGGGAATGAGCCCAATGTTTAAAAAACATCAGCACTTAAAACTTTCTACAAAGTAAACTAACCAAACGGAGACTGAGATAACACTGTTTTCAAAGTTATTTTTAAAAGGTGTAATGGCCGAGCTTTCCAGGAAGTGAGGAGTTTCATATATGTGGGACACCACTGAGAAAACAATTTTTGGTGGCTACCAGTCTAATCACTATTACCAGTGGATCAAACTAAAAAAAAAATTCCCATGTGTATTTCTTCCCACTCTCTTCCTCATCTTTCTCCGGTGTTATAAAGTAACAAAGTTCCTGACACAGACAGAGAGTCTGTGAATATCTAGAAGATAATTCCATAATCACAAAAAGCCAACATGGATTTCAGAGAAACATGTCATGCCAGATAGATCTGATCTCTTTTCTTGATAAAATTACCAGCTTCGTAGATGAAGGGAATGCTGTGGATATGGTATATCTTGACTTCAGTAAGGCCTTTGACAAGGTTCCCCATGACATTCTTGCAAACAAGCTTGTAAAATGTGGACTAGACAAGGTAACCGTTACATGGAGCCTAGTTATCAAATTTGCAGATGACACCAAATTAGGAGGATGGGGGACACCTGGCTGAATGAGACCACATGTGAAAGGGATCTAGGAGTCCAAGTTGAACATGAGTCAATAGTGTGATGCAGCAGCTAAAAAGGCCAATGCAATTTTAGGTTGCATCAAGAGAAGTATAGTGTCTAGATCAAGGAAAGTAATAGTGCCACTCTATTCTGCTTTGGTCAGGCCCCACCTGGAATATTGTGTCCAGTTCTCGGCACCACAATTCAAAAAGGATGTGGAGAAACTGGAGCGGGTCCAAAGGAGGGCAACTAAAATGGTGAAGGGTCTGAAAACTATGCCCTATGAGGAACGCCTTAGGCAGCTGGGGATGTTTAGCCTGGAGAAGAGAAGGTTAAGAGGTGATATGATAGCCCTGTTTAAATACTTGAAGGGATGTCACATTGGGGAGGGAGCAAGCTTGTTTTCTGCTGCTCCAGAGACTAGGACCCGGAATAATGGATGCAAGCTCTAGGAAAAGAGATTCCACCTCAACATTAGGAGAAACATCCTGACAGTAAGGGCTGTTCGACAGTGGAACACACTCCCTCGGAGTGTGGTGGAGTCTTCTTCCTTGGAGGTCTTTAAACAGAGGCTGGATGGCCATCTGTCAGGGATGCTTTGATTGGAAGTTCCTACATGGCAGGGGTTGGACTGGATGGCCCTTGTGGTCTCTTCCAACTCTATGATTCTATGATTCAGGTATCAAGCTGTGTGTATGTGTGCATGCGCGTACGCCTTGAGATCTCCTATCAATTTATGGCAACCCCATTAATTTCTCAGGATGTTTAAGGCAAGGAATCCTCAGGGGTGGTTTTGCTAGTTCCTTCCTGTAAAATTTACCATACAGCCATTAATATTCAATGGCAGTCTCCCATCCAAGTACTAACTAGGGCTGACCCCACTTAGCTTCCATGATCAAATGACAGCTGATAGTAGCCTCATGGGGGAGGGAGGTGCGGGGGGGGGGGGGTCAGGCTACACCAAGTGACATCCCAGAAAAGGGGTGACACCCAGTTGAGCACACCCCATCCCTGCCATGCACCATTTTATTCACAAGTATAGTGGGGTGTGACAGTAAAGGAGCATGCCCAGTACACACCATTTCCGTCCCTGCTGTGTGCCATTTTACCCACAAATACCACCCCACATGTCATTTTTCTCACTAGTAGGCCAGCGCAGGGTAGCTAGGTAAGGGGGCATGCCCTTTTGGCCCTGCCCCCAGAAGCCCCATCCCCACACCAAGTGACCCTCTTGGCAGTGGTACCACTGGGAGATGGTGCTTTAGGGGGATTTAAACCTACAGAAACCAAGAGACTCCAGCCACCTCCTTCTTCCTTCTTTCCCATCTTCTCCTCCCTTCTCTTCTCTCTCTTCAATGTTTTGGAGAAAGTTAATAAAGTATCCAGCTGTAAGTGATATTATTAACTTCCTCCAAAACAGTAAATGAAGAGGAGAAGGAGACAGCAGCAGAAGAGGAAGGCAGGCAAGCATTTAAAAAGGAACCTGGTTTTGTTACTCATAATAATGATTAAAATAATTAGCTGGTTTTTTCACTTGCTACACTCACCGTTTTCCCTTTAGTTTGCTTCCTTTTACTCATGAGGAAAGGTACATTAGGAGTGATAAATAAATGGCATAAAACTTCAAAAGTTTCTGTCAACACACCTCTTAAAATGCCTTCAAAAGTAATTTTTTTAAAACAGCTAGGAGCTGTTACTCAGTACACTAATGGGTTAAATAACTTTGTTCTTGTTAACATTGCTTTTAAAATGTCATTTACACAAAAACAATAATAAAAACCATAATTTTACAACAATAATTAACTTTGTTGCACAGGTATTAGTCAGATTATTGATGACATGTTTTGCATGCCAAAGATCCCAGGTTCATTCTCTGGCTTCTACAAACAGGATTTGGAAAGAGCTGCCTCTCCTCAGTGGAGAGACTATTGAACTAGATGTACAGGTGATGTGTGTGAGTCAACTTTCACTATTCATAAGAAGCCAGTGACCATGCTTGGCTGCCTATCATTAGATACATTTATTTGCTTGTCGTTTCATTCTTCTTTTTTTAATCTTACCATTTACCCGCAAGCAGTTCAGAGTGACACACATAGCATTTCCCCATGATCAAGGTACAGATCAAGCCTCAAGCTGCAGAGCTTAAAGATGGGAAAACATAGAGTGCTGTCAGCCATTGCAGGTCTAGCCTACTATGCTGTGCTACATACATTTCCTAGCCTTTCATTAATGTTACTGCAGGTACTGTTAGATAAATGCTCTTATCTCTATTTGCTTGGCAACAGAAAGATGCCAATACTGGGACCTTAAAATGGTTACATATAAAATGTGGTTGCCCAGAGCAGCACTGAGAATGAACCAAGCAGCTTGAAACCACACCAGTGTAAGGCATGCAGAAACAGATAATAAGTGATGGACACATCAGTTGATCTAAACAGTTTTCCTTCAACAAACTAGTAGAAGATGGTGAACTTGCCTTTTTTTCTCTTCTTTTTTTAAAGTAGAGAACAGAAATGTTTCTTTACTAGCACACAAATGTACAATGAATATTTAGATTTGTCTAACATTATACTAAAATGCATCTAATTTTCTTTCTCTCCACCTTTCTCTCCCAGCTGGATGCAAGGTAGATTCCAACATAATTTAAAAAGACTAATAAAACCCACATTAATTATAAATAGGCAGTAAAACTTTAAGACCACTTAATTTCTACAAAGGGCAAAAGATTAGACACAATCCTATGGGATACCAAGCTAGGTGCAAATTCAAAGCCATTGCTATTTCATCTTTTCACATGTGAAAACCCACTCCCAGACTAGCTGGAGCAACAACAAGGGTCTTGCTGTGTAAGTATTAGTAAAATATTAGCCAACTGGGGGCAAACACTATTTTGCCAAAGTCTAAAACAGACACCATCATCTTCATACTGTAATGAGGTGAAGACATAGCCTATTCTATAAATGCTGGAAGGGCTTGCACACATGCCCTTGTAAGACTTTTTTAGGGATTTGGCTGTTGTGCAAGCAGGTCACAAGGTAATATTGTGACCAACATCTCTCTTCTGGCAAGAGAAGGCAGAACAGGAGAGAGGAACCATGTAGAAACAGAAAATATTATCTAGAGAAGCCCTAGCCCCTACAATTATACAGAATTAGCTGACTGCAGAAAACATATTGTGGGTGTCTTGAAAGGGCAGCAAATGGTTAACCTGTTATTTGTTACAGTTTTTCTGCTACCAAGGATAGTAGAGATGCTTATGGGATTCTTTTGTCTCATGCACAAAAACAACCTGGCTGTTTTGCTTGGTACTTATACAGTTTGAGTTCAGTAAGTCAGGGTTTGCTGTTTACAGTTCTGGCTCTGGTAGCAAACTGTCTTGGGTTGGTCCCTGATCCTAGAGTTGCTCCAAAGACAACCTCGCTCCATTGTGTTGCCTTTCTGGTTCAGATAAATCTTTCTTGGTGGACAACCATTGTCTCTTGCTCTTGTAAAGTCTTATCATACTAGGCTCTTTTCCTGCTAAATTAGCATTGTTTTCAAAAGCGATATGCAATTGGGATTGCTCTCTTCCCTATCAAATTTTCATAATCTTTCTGGCATTGCAGCCTTCAGTCACACAGAAGCCTTGACACTGCCCAGCCAGTCCTGGCCCTTTTCCTAGCATGACACACACACACAAAACCACCCCTAGAAATATAAATTAAAAAGTCTTACATTTTTAAATCCCCCTTTTCCCCTTCTGGGGATGTGTGAACTTCCTGATTCAGGATATATTTAATAAATCACTAGCAGATGAAAACTATCAACTAAATAAGTGATTAATCTGCCAGCAATTAATCAAGCCTACTCAGGAAAAGGCAGAATAATGAAATGAATATTGTTTTAATTGTAAGTCTCCTTTCTGCTTACCTTTTAAGGTGTGTATGAGAGAGAGGGGGGGGTACCTGGGAACTGGGCTACTCCACTGGAAAAGGAGGTAGGAGGGCAGTGAGCAAAGTTTTCTCTACTTGGCTTTCACCCCTTTGCCTTCTCCCCAATTACTGGTAAGCAATGGCCACCTAAGCCACATCCACAGAATGCCCACACACTGACTACTCAAAATCAACATAAAAGTGCAATTGAACTTTCACACAGGAAACTGTAGAACAACAGAAGTGGGGAAGGAGGCCATCAACAGATTGTGTGTGTGTTAATAAAAAGAAATGGTTTCCAAACTATCTCCCATGGGAGAATAGCAGAAGAGCAGCAGCAATAAGACTGAGGCAATAGCAGTACTAATGTGTCACCATGATGGTATAATATCATGGTGCAATAAGGCTGCAGTTCTCGTTCTGAATTCATAGCACCTTCTAGTTTTCTGCCAGTTGCCAAGGCTGCTCTCCAGTTAGCCAGGAAAAGATGCACATCACTTCACGTGGAGTGTGCTAATCTTCAACTCCTCCCACATTGCTTTTACAAAGTATATGTGTCCAGCAAGAAAAGAAGTACATGGGAAAATGGAAGGCCTGCTTCTCTGCCTCTTCATCCTCCCATGTAATATTTCCCTTATATGTCTTCCCCCACCTCATTGCTGAGAGAGAGAAAAATGCTCTACCTTCTGAGCTAGATTTGTAATTTGGAGTTGACAAGTTTGTCCTATAGGTTTAGCACCAGAAAGCCTCCTAGCATCAGCATTTAGGGCAGCTTTTTCCTTACTCCACCCAGTTTCCATTTACCTTTCATGTGACTATGTGTTAAGAATGCCCTGCAGTGACAACAGTCACATTGCAAAGGAATCCTTTGCAAAAAGATCATGTGAAAATCTTCCAGGTTCATGGAACTTGTGTGAGAGAAATTTGAGCAGGACAGAAGTCACATGTTCTGCATGCTGCTCAGCATATGTTTTGAACTAAATACGTGTTTGATCTGGGTTTAGTTGTATGACTTCTGCAAAAAAAAAAAAAAAAGGTCAGTTCACAAATCAAATACAGATACTGTGAAATAAAAGTATTAATTGGCTTTTAAACATTTTAATTATAAAACAAACAAGTTAAATGTCATGAAGCAGATCTTATTCTGACCTGGCTACTAACAAACAATTTATGTAAGCAGAAATTTAGACTGAATAAATCTTGCTTTTTTTCCTTTGAATCCATGGGGACAAGCAAAGCAGTTATAGAATTTGTTTTAAATGGCTTGGATCCAGACTTTACTCTCAGCAGTTGGAATGATGTTTGGGAAAAGATATGTGCATTTTTGGGAAGAGTGATATGCAGTTCTTTTCTGATGTGCATTTGCAAATTTCTTTGCAAGTTTAGTAGAGAGAACTTGAAAACCATTTGTAGAGGGAAGCATGACTGACAGATTCACCCATCCAGGCAAAGAGCTTTGTGTGCTTCTGTTTGGTTTTATGTCCCTGTGACTTCAACCATTTAGTGGTGAATTAGCATTGTATCCTCTTTTTCTGACTATATCTTCTTCTTTAATATGACAGGTTGGTACAACATAAACCTATTGAATCTGACTATTGCAAACTAGTGCAAATGTTTTCGACAAGAACTTGCCAAAATTTATACATTTCCTGAAAATGTTAATTAAGAGAACCTGGGGTCTAAAAAATTCTTTGGGAAAGAAAGTGTAACCAACAGATTTGTGCAGCCCTAGTGGAATTTACTCCTTCAGGCAGAAAGGGTAGGAAACCATTCTATGTTCTCTGCATAGGTATCAGTCCTTCTCCCTTCTCAACATTTACTCTGAAGCTTCTAGAACATATGGGAAGGAAAACTGGGGACTGTAACAGAGAGGAGAAATCAGCAAAGGTTACTGCCATCTTTTTCCAAACAAGACCCCTCCCCTGGATCAAAAGCCTCCCATGGAGATAAGCAATCTTTTCAAAATTTTATTCCAGTCCAATGAAAGTAAACAAAAGATTTTTGGACATTATGAAAGACAGTGGACAGGTGCTTGGTGCTGTTTAGGACAAGAGTGGAGGCGTCTCCCTCTCGGTGGATCCTAGCTTAAATTAATTTGTTAAATATTTGTTAATTTGTAAATAAGTATTGATCTGCCAAGTTCGCAGTGACTCTGTGAGTCTACTTGTTTTGAGACTAACATTTTGCTTTGGGCCCCTGATTCCGGCAGGAGTATGGAAAGTCCTTACCCTAGCTTTATCAGTAACATTATGGTGCTGTTTGGTGCATTTATTTTGTTATTTTTACATGCCTTCCAAGTTGACTTCACCTTATGGCAACACTGATTCAGAGGGAGTTTTGCCATTGCCTTTCTCTGAGTATGATTTATTCAAAGTCCGCAGTAGTTTCCATGGATGAATGGGGATTTGAATCCTGGTCTTGAATCCTAGCCCAACATTCAAACCACTTCACCACACTTCCTTATCAGTAAAATCAAGGTGCTCTGCAGCAGGACTTTCTTGGCTTCACTGGATATTTGGCAATGTTTGTCCTCAGACAAAAAAAAATCTGTGGCAGCTTTCAGTCAGCCACTTGACTGGCACCTGTTCCCTAAGTGAACACTATTCCCAGTGATATTTCATATTTGACAGCAATCCACAGAAATCTTTTATACCAAGAAAACATTTTTCTTTGCTTTTCCAAAAATGTTCTCCCCAACAATTTTTATTAAATGTCCTAAAAATAAAGGGAAATGGAAAATATGTCTCCTCAACAAAAAGGAGAAAGTCATGCATATGCATCCCTATCTTATGGCCAGCCACTCAAGTGGATATTCTCCTGTGCACTGTGAACATGTTACCACTTGATTCAAGGGCCTGCAGTGTATTTAAAGATCAAAGAAGTCTTCTTTGTCATCTCCAAAAGACCAGGGGGGATTTGATTTTGATCATTAGCAAAGCTGAGTATCCATCATACTCCCACTCTAGCACTCTGGCATCAGTGTGACATCTCCCTGAGTTTTAATTGGGATATTTGAGGTGGTTCATCTGAGTTATCCCATCAGTGCATGCACCTAGTTTTACTCAAACACATGCTGGGGATTTCTTGTACAAATTAATCCTTGGCCAGTGTCAATATAGTGTAATGTGTGTGAAGGATATCATAATACAGTTGGCCCTACTTATCCATGGATTTTTTTATCCACGGATTTGAGCATACACAGCTTGAAAATATTTCCCAAAAGTATAAATTCCAAATAGCAAACCTTGATTTTCCATTTCATATATGATATTCCAATTTATATTTAATGGGACTTGAGCATCCATACCAGATATCCCACCAGATAACAAGGGCCTGCTGTAGCTGGATATGCTTTCCCATGTATTTTCCACTCTCTCTGTGTGTATTTTTCTTATTTAATGTACAATAACCTACCGAAGTTATAAAGAGCCCACCCTTCTCAGTTAAGACTTTTTGTATATGATAGTCTATGCCCCCTTGGGAATTTCTCATGCTGCAAGCTCTGATCTAGAACATTAAATTGCAAGAACAAAATACAGTAGCCTAAATACAATTGCTAACACCACCAATATGACTCCTATTGGGATTTACATTAATCCCAATAGGGTTATGTTAGTATTCAGTGATTGTTCCATGGTTTTACTTTAGTTGAAGCTACAATTGGATTTAGGGCAGTATTTTATAAAATGAGGACTCATGTCATGAAAAGCCCATGCAGACAGTTCTAGCTGGGACAACTCTGCAATTTTCACTTCTGTAGCTTAAAATTTTTATTTTATTTTATTTTGCTTGGTTTCCTTTTTAAACTGAAGGCCTTGGTTAGCCAGAGCCTAATCAAGTAACTTGAGTATAATCAGCAAATCTACAACCAGTGTAAGGCAAAAGTCACATCTGCTGATTTGCACACTGGAAAATTACAAGACTATAAAAATCCGGCCAAAACAAGTGATGTCTGATGCTTTGCTAAATCATGTGTATATGAACTACTAAAACATCTGACTGCAAGAGAGATGGTTTTGTGCATTCTGAGTGGCCATCTCTCAAGATGTTGCTTACAGCAGTACCTTTAAGAATATATCATAATGATTCAAATATTGGTATTGTTACTTGATACAATCAAGGGGCTTAAAGGGAGGAGTTAATTCCTTTTCAAAATGATTACATGTGGGTGTTTGGTGTTTCTCTGTTCTTTGGAGATTGCTCTATTGCTGTTTTCCAATGTTCTTTGAGGGCTCCTCTATTTAGACTGGAATTCCTATACCAGCACCAGCTTCCTTTGTTTTTCTGTGCCTTTGAGTCAACTCTGACTAGCAACGCTATCATCAGGCTTTCTTGGAAAGATTTATTCAGGGGAAGCTTGCTATTGCCTTTGTTGAAGGCAGAGTGAATGTGATTTGCCCAAAGTCTCCTACTCAGTGGGGATTCAAACCCTGTTTTACTGGTGTAGTACAAGACTAGGAGCAAATGGAGGGGGAAAACAGGCTTACTTCTAGAGTTTCCCAACTGCACTGCCAGCTCCCACATCAGGCCAACAACTGACATACAATACAGCCCACACTACCTCCCTCCCACTGCAAGAAGGGACCTACCAAAATGGAACATTCACAGCTACATGCCATACTGTGCCATTATTTTTTTTCTGCACCATACATATACACACAAGCACATGGATGCACTGCCAGCAGCCACTAATTTTCTTCCTTGTCCTGCCAAGCCACTAACCCATTCGACCAACTGCACAAGCGGCTTGATCACAAAATCAATTGGATACCCACAGGGCACATCAGTGCACACATTGGCACAACATGATAATAGAGACCCTGCTGTACATACCCCTCCCCCCCCCTTCCCTTCCCTTCCCCCCATGATTCCCTGCTGTACTGGCCAGTTTGTAATGTTTTTATTAAATCCATTTTATTAATAATAAATAATAAAAATTTTATTTATATCTCCCGCCTCTCCCTACGGATCGAGGTGGGCTTACAACATATTAAAATCCAATACATTTTATTGTTGGTATTTGTATTGTCATCATTTTACTTTGTGGGCCATGCAATGGGTCAATGGTGCAGCTGACCACTTGTGCACTTATACGATTGCTTTCCAGGTGGGCAACAAAAAATGTAGCTAGCAGTAGTACCTGTGGCTCACCTGTCCTATGGTACCTACTCCTCACTGCTTTCACTAGCTGTCTGGCCCCTTTTCCATCTCCACACTGAGCTGCAATCTGCACACTGGTGTGATAGTTCACTCTTTCTCGCTTGAACTAGAGTAAACTGGGATTATTTATTTATTTATTTATTTGCTATGGTGTTAAGCCCTGTAGTGTGGCTTGGGTCCATTTTCTTCCCATTTCAATCACATGTGTCATCTAAACAGGTAGGTTTCAAAACAGGATGACGCCATTTCTTTTAGCCTGTGCAGACAACCCTCAACACTCAAACCACCACACAACACTTCCTATCTGATCCTAAAAAGGGAATGGGAGAGGAATGTAGAAAAAACTTTTTATTTTTAGTTTGAGGTTTCATAGATTTTAGTCCACTGATCCGTGCATCTGAGGAAGTGAAATCAAAAAAAGTTCAGGAGTGAAACCTCAGGCCAATAGAAAGTTTCAAATGTGCTGCTAGATTCCTTCTTCCCTTCTCCCCTTTTCTTTTTCCACAGAATAAAATGACTACCCTGTTGAAAGCTATCTGTTGTTGTAAGAGTCTGTACTTTTAATTATCTATCTTTCCCAATTCTACTTGTATATTGGCTACTTAGCAGTTTAGATGCTTAACCCGTTAGTAGACAAGGAAAAGTCCTTCTCCAGATAACTTATGATGACCATTTATTTTAAATCTGTTTAGAGACAAGGGATGGGCTGACCATGAGACTATAACACTGATGACATCCCACTATCTGCACTTAAAAAATGAATTAAACCCTACTTTCCCTTATGCCTTGAGAAAGTCTATTTCTTCACTGCATCATTCTACACCTAACTCAGGTACTTTTTATATTTATTCTCCCTCTCTTGGAATCTGTTAATCACTTTCCTGAAATCAGTATTTCACTTACCAAACTACAGTGTTGTTTTATGTAGCCTGGGAATTACTTCTGTCTTAATAAATTCAGAACTGAGGATGCAACACATAAGAATCATAGAATCATAGAATCATAGAGTTGGAAGAGACCACAAGGGCCATCCAGTCCAACCCCCTGCCATGCAGGAACTCCAAATCAAACCATGCCCGACAGATGGCCATCCAGCTTCTGCTTAAAGACCTCCAAGAACGGAGACTCCACTACACTCCGAGGGAGTGTGTTCCACCGTCGAACAGCCCTTACTGTCAGGAAGTTCCTCCTAATGTTGAGGTGGAATCTCTTTTCATGCAGCTTGCATCCATTGTTCCACATTCTAGTCTCTGCAGCAGCAGAAAACAAGCTTGCTCCCTATTCAATATGACATCCCTTCAAATATTTGAACAGGGCTATCATATCACCTCTTAACTTTCTCTTCTCCAGGCTAAACATCCCCAGCTCTCTAAGTCGTTCCTCATAGGGCATGGTTTCCAGACCCTTCACCATCTTAGTTGCCCTCCTTTGGACTCGCTCCAGTTTCTCCACATGCTTTTTGAATTGTGGTGCCCAGAACTGGACACAGTATTCCAGGTGGGGCCTGACCAAAGCAGAGTAGAGCGGCACTATTACTTCCTTTGATCTAGACACTATACTTCTCTTGATGCAGCCTAAAATAGCATTGGCCTTTTTAGCTGCCGCATCGCACTGTTGACTCATGTTCAACTATGGTCCACTTGGACTCCTAGATCCCTTTCACGCATAGTTTCATTCAGCCAGATGTCCCCCATCCTATATCTGTGCATTTCATTTTTTCGTCCTAAGTGCAGTACCTTACATTTCTCCGCATTGAATTTCATTTTGTTAGCGTTGGCCCAGCTTTCTAGTCTATTCAGGTCATTCTGAATTTCAATCCTGTCTTCTGGAGTATTGGCTACTCCTCCTAATTTGGTATCATCTGCAGATTTGATAAGTATATCCCCAATTCTGTCATACAAGTCATTAATAAAGATATTGAATAGCACTGGGCCCAGTACAGAACCCTGTGGGATCCCACTGGTCACTTCTTTCCAGGTTGAAAAGGAGCCACTGTTGAGCACCCTTTGAGTTCGGCCTGTCAACCAGTTACAAATCCATGTAACAGTTACCTTGTCTAGCCCACATTTTACAAGCTTGTTTGCAAAAATGTCACGGGGAAACTTGTTAAAGGCCTTACTGGAATCAAGATACTGTATACTATATCCACAGCATTCCCTTCATCTACCAAACTGGTAATTTTATCAAAAAAAAAAAAAGAGATCAGATTTGTCTGACATGACTTGTTTCTCTGAAACCCATGTTGACTTTTTGTGATTATGGCATTGCTTTCTAAATGTTCACAGACTCTCTGCTTAATTATCTGCTCTAGAATCTTTCCTGGTATTGATGTCAGACTAACTGGACGATAATTGTTGGGGTCCTCTTTTTTCTCCTTTTTGAAGATAGGGACAACGTTTGCCCTCCTCCAGTCTGTTGGGACTTCTCCTGTTCTCCAGGAGTTCTCAAAGATTATTGTCAATGGTTCCGATATTACATTTGCCAGTTCTTTTAATACCCTTGGATGTAGTTTATCTGGTCCTGGAGACTTATATTCATTTAGGTTAACCAAGTATTCCTGTACTATCTCTTTACTTATTCTGTGCTGAAATTCCCCTATTCTGTCTTCTTCCCCATTATCCTTAGGTTGAGCACCCTTTGCCTTTTCTGAGAAGACTGAAGCAAAGAAGGTGTTGAGTAATTCTGCCTTTTCTCTGTCCCCTGTTAGCATTTTGCCATCTTCTCCAAGCAGTAGCCCTACTGTTTCCTTCTTCTTCCTTTTGCTTCGGACATACCTCCCAAAAAACAAAACCCTTTTTATTGTTCTTAACCTCTCTAGCCAGCCTGAGTTCATTCTGCGCTTTAGTTTTTCTGACTTTACCCCTACATGTGCTGGCTATTTGTTTGAATTCCTCTTTGGTGATTCCCCCATTTTTCCATTTCATATACATGTTCCATTTAAAACTTAGCTCAGTTGAAAGTTCCTTAGTCATCCATCCTGGCTTCTTAAGACATCTTCCATTTTTCTTCCTCATTGGAACTGTTTGAAATTGTGCCTTAAGTATCTCCTTTTTGAGAAACTCCCATCCATCTTGAACTCGCTTCTCTTTTAGTTTTCCTGACCATGGGATCACCCCCAGTATTTCTCTAAGTTTATTGAAATCAGCTCTCCTAAAATCTAGAGTGTGTGTCTGACTATGCCTGGCTTCTCCTTTCCACTGTATAACAAACTCCAGGAGAACATGGTCACTCCCACCTAAGGATCCAACCACTTGCACTCCATTGACTAGGTCATCCCTGTTGGTTAAGATCAGATCCAAAATAGCTGTCTCCCTTGTTGCCTCTTCCACCTTTTGGACAATGAAATTGTCTTCCAGGCAAGTGAGGAATTTGCTAGACCTTGAGGATTTGGCTGAGTTTGACTTCCAGCAAATATCTGGATAGTTGAAGTCCCCCATCACTACTACATCTCTCCTTTCTGAGTGTGTGGTCATCTGTTCTAGAAAGGCATCATCCAATTCCTCCGTCTGACTTGGAGGTCTGTAGTAGACTCCCACAGTAACATCCCTGTTGCTTCCCTCTCCTTTAATTTTTATCCAGATGCTCTCCACCTGGCTTCCAGTATTGATGTCCTGGATCTCTTCACTGGTGTAAATATCCCTGACATATAATGCTATTCCTCCTCCTTTCCTGTTTGGCCTGTTTCTCTTACAAAGGTTATATCCCTCTATTTCTACATTCCAATCATGAGACTCATCCCACCAGGTTTCAGTGATGCCTATTATATCATATTTGCTTTGTTGTGCTAGGAGTTCCAGTTCATCCTGTTTGTTTCCCATACTCTGTGCATTAGTGTAGAGACATCTAAGAACATGGGTTCCCTTTACTTGCTGTCTGTGCAATTTTTTTTGCTTCCCACTGTTGGGTCCTTGCACTGTTTGCCTTGTTCCCTCTATGTCAGTTTCAGTATTTATTCCAGCCCTTTTGCCTTTCAGAATAATGTCTCCCTCCCCCATATAACTCAGTTTAAAGCCCTCCTGATCAGATTTTTGAGACTATTGGGAAAAACGTTTGTGCCAACTGGTGTGAGATGCAGCCCATCCTTTGCCAGAAGTCCCTCCTCATGGAACAGCAGCCCATGATCCAAGAATACAAACTGTTCTTGATGGCACCATCTACGGAGCCAGTTATTCACCTCTGCTATTTTCCTCTCCCTTCCTGGACCATTCCCTTCTACTGGGAGTAGAGATGAGATGACAACCTGTGCATCCATCTCTTTCAGCTTCCTACCCAGATCGTCATAAACCCTTATGATATTCTGAAAGCTGTGCCTTGCAGTATCATTGGTTCCCACATGAACCAAAAGAAAGGGATAATGGTCAGTAGGCTTGACAAGTCTTGTCAGCCTCTCTGTCACATCACGGATCTTTGCCCCAGGGAGACAGCACACCTCCCGAGACAACTTGTCAGGCCCACAAACCACTGCTTCTGTACTCTTCTGTACATAAGAAGGATATGCAACATAATGTATGTAAATTTAAAACTCCATGATTATATCAGTTTAAGATATTACAGTAAATCAGGCTGAATGGAAGCATTAGGACTGAAAAATGCATGCATTAATATAAGCTGACCATATCCCTGCCCCCCCCCCCCCCAAAACAATCTGTTGAAGCTGCATCTGTAAAATACATGTTTACATAGATACAGCTGTAAGCTGTAGGATCCAGACTTCCATTGTGGTCTTAATAATTAAAATATCTCTATTTTTTTTTCAATAAAAGGGAAAGCAGACGTGTAGGGATCCCAGTCACATTTGCAGGATTAACCTTGCAGTGCAGCACTATACATTTTTACTCAAAAGTAAACTCTACTTTACTCAGTGGGCTTTACTTTACAGTTATGTGGGTGTAAGTTTCCACATTTAGCATTGGAGATAGCTGGTGTCTCTCAAATCAAGAGGATGATTCCACTCTGGGTTTTATACCAAATCTTAAAGGGGGGAGAGAGAGAGATAAGAGGTAAACCTATTTTGGAATAGGGTTTGGGATTCTGAAGAGTTCTTCAAACATTCATTTAAAAACCTGGAGCAGATACAATACCCCACTGGCACAGGAGATATCACTTTTGGCATGCTATGATCAGACATAGTTTCTGGGCACAGCTTAGGTCCAGATTATTTGAGAGACTGTATCTCCCCATACGAACCTGCTACAGCCCTAAGATCTTCCAGAGAAGGCTTTCTATCTGTCCCGCCACCATCAAATGCTCGTCTGGTGAGGACATGAGAGAGAACCTTCTCGGTGGCTGCTCCTGCCCTCTAGAATGCCCTTCTGCAAGAAGCAAGGCTGGCCCCCGTTTTGCTTGCCTTTTGTCGGCAAGCAAAAACAGCTCTATTCAGGCATGCATTTCATGTATAATCATAGGTGGCTTGGGTGTTTGTTATATAGATTGGATACCATGGTTTTAGTGTGGTTTTAATGTATGTAATTTTATACTGTTTTTAGATGATATTTTAATTGTTTTATTGTGTTATGTTTTTAGCTTTTATCTGTGAGCCGCCTTAGGTCCCTTAGGGGAGAAATGCTGGATAGAAATCAAATAATAAATAAATAAATAAATCTACAAAATGTTTTTTTTTCCCAACATTTGAAGTCTTAAAACAGCATTTATTTAAATAATTGAGTTTTACTCCAGAATTTACTCTAGAGATCTATGTGCTTCAAAATCCTTTATGCATCTAATGCTAAACAAACCGCTCAGGGGGAAAAAGCTTTCTTCACCATCTGAATGTGTAAGTAGGTTCTCAATAATGCACACTCTTAGGAAATGGCCTCTTGGGTTGTAGCACCCTAACTATAGACTGTGCACCCTGGAGAAGTCCACCAGGTGCCTACTTTGTGGTCTGTTGGGCAGAGGAAGAGGACCTTATTTTTCTAGACTTTTCATTTTAACACTAAAAAGTAAAATCTAAATTCTGTTTGATCAGAATAGTCTGGGTGTCTTTACTCTTATCAGACTCAAACAACCTGCTCTTTAGAGTGTTCCAAGAATTAGCTGAAATTAGTACAGAGCTTTTAGCATTTCAGAGAAATCATGGAGACTGTGAATCCCACTACATTGTCATCATCCCACCTTTTCCCCACTTTGGGACACAAGATGGCTTGAAACAATTTTAAAAAGTATACAAATTAAAAAGCAGACAGGACTGCCAGCACTTGCTTCATGGCAAGTACAGCATTTTTCATTGGTTACCTGAACAGCTGTAAACAAAATTCCAGTTTCCAGCCACTTGCCACAAACAGTTAAAATAAAAATAGTCAAGAAAAAATTCTTCCAACTAATCTCTTGCTTTATGCTATATCAAGATATATATATATATATTGTACTAATCAGTATAAGGTACTGTAACAGAGAAATATCCCATGTACAAAGACAGAACTGGTGTATCTTGGGACCCTTTTGAACACACTTAAAGCACTGTGCTTTGGACTCTAACTGCTACTGTAGCATCCTATGGAATCCTGGTATTTGTAGTTTGGTGAGGCACTAGAGGAGCTCTTTGGCTGAGAATTCTAAATACCCCTCCCTAAACTGCAAATCCATAAGAAGTGCTACTTATAACTTTGTAGTGTGAAAGTGCCCCCAGTTTGCCCATTTCTGTCCTGGTGGCGCAGTGGTTAAATATCTGTACTGCAGCCACTCACTCAAAACCATAAGGTTGTGATACCAGCAAAAGGGCCTAAGCTTGGCTCAGGCTTGCATCCTTCCAAGGTTGCTAAAATGAGTACCCTGATTGTTGGGGGCAAGTAGCTGACAGTTGTAAACTGCTTAGACACTGCTTAGACGATATGAAGCGGTATATAAATGAAGCTGTTTGTTTTTTGTTTGGAGGAAGAAAGTGATATTGGGATTATCTCTGGCACCAGGAAATTCAAGAAGGGTACATCACGCCATAACACTAAACAAAACCATGTTGCTAACCCTCAGCACATTGGAATTCTTAGGAGCTCAGGAAATGCAACAGAAGAAATGCAATGCCAGATTTTTTTTTATTGCATTTGTTTTTAAAAGGTTCTGATGCAAGATGGTTGAAGGGTTAAATGATGAAGAATCAGGAAATCAAGGATGAGCATCACACAGCTGTCCAGGTGTTGTTGGACTTCAGCTCCCAGCATTTCTCACCATGGCTAGGGCTACTGGGAGATACAGTTCAACAATATCTGAAAGACTGCAGAATTCCCTCTCTAAAGTTAACAATGACCAACTCATACTGTTTTAATAAAAGGGGTTAAGAACACATTAAGACATGTGTCTGTGCATTAGAAATAATACAATGATAAGCAACAGTCAGTGCAGACTTGTAGAGCAAAGATTACATCAGACAAACTCAATTTTCTTCCATGACAAAGTGACAGACCTTGTTGGAAAAGGCTAAAGCAGCAGATGTGACATTAATCAATCTTTTCACACAGTGTTGCATAGCTTGCCCCTAAACAAATTAAAGAAATGTGAAACACTGTTTGCAAACAGGATTTGTTGAAGATTATCCAGCTCCCCAAGTAAGGAAGAACTAAACTGTTAGAATTCAGATGTTCCATCCTAAAATACCTTTCTCAAAGATCCCACTACTGCTTCATTGCATATTAAGAATTCAAGTCTGTTTCTATTTTTAATTTTCATTTTTCTTCTTGCATCACTTTTTTTATTCTGTCAAATTGTGGACAGCCTGAGTTTTCAACAGATAAAGTGGCAGAGGTCTTTCTAGAATAAAATAGACTTAGGATGGCTAAGCATTCTTTTATTTCATTTAATGTGAGTTTTTTTCCCACCCTATTCCTCAACCAAAAAGGCTCCAAGGACAATGTACAGATCAATCAAAATGAGACATCCATTTTTAAATCTCTGACTTTTCTTTTAAAAAATTTTAATTTAAAAATTAAAAAACTGTTCCCATGCCATAATTCATTTATGCCCTGCTATAATATATTGCACCTGAATTCATGTCTACCAAAATCTGAGGAAAAACAATAGTGGTAGGGCTGACACATTTTATCCTGTAAATCTCCAGATGCAGTGAAAGAGAAGGTATTTCATCCATTGCCTCCAGAGAACCAGATCCATATCCCACCCCCACCTTCTGCAGACTCCAGAAGTGCCACACACAAGTGAGAGAGGAGATCCATGGCTGGACTGTGGAGGAAATGGGCAGAAGACCAGTTGAAGCTGGTTCAGAGAATGGCAACAAGGGCCTTGCTATGCCAAACAAAGAGGTCTGCCCCATCCTCTTGGCAGGGAGTCTGGATGACATAGGGCCCAATCCCATTCAGCACCAAATCTGAGGTATATGGATTCTAAAAACTCCCTGTTTGCTCAGGATCTTGCCAGAAGATCCAGAGCCCTCCATCCCAATGCCAGGTGGCTGTTTCAAATGTGTCCTATGATGTCTGGCACAGCAGCTACTGCTGCGTATCACTCACTCTGAGGTCAGAACAAGGGACCCAGCCATATGCTGGGTGACTTCAGAGTGAGTGATGTTCAGTAGTGGAGGCCATGCTGGGCAACACAGTGGGATGTGAGTATAAAAAGCTGCCTGAATGGAAATGGTAAGAATGGAAGGTCAAGCCAGCTCCGGGGCCAGGATACTTTGGTCTGTTCCCAAAGTATCCTGGCCCATACAGACACCATCAAGGATGATAAGATGTATGGAGAGCAAAATATATGATGAAAGTTGGGCATGTTCAGTCTGGTGAAAAGAAGACTAAGGGTGACAAAACTGCACTCTTTAAATACCTCAAGGGCTGTCACAGAGAGGAAGGGGCATCTACATGCAGGAATAAAGCAGTTTGACATCACTTTAACTGCCATAGCTCAATGCTATGGGATCCTGGGATCTGTAGCTTTCTGAGATATTTAGCCTTCCCTTTCAGAGACCTCTGGTTCACCACCAAACTACAAATACTAGAATTTCATCATATTGTGCCATGGAAGTTACAGTTGTGTCTAATTGCCACGCAGGTCAGGCGCCAAAGAAACAAGGACACTGGCTGGAGGAAGCATGGCCAGAACTTTATTAAAGAGAACATAGCATGAAAACATCAATAGGGTTGGCATAAGGTCTGGATCTGGACATCAGCCACACCACGGTTGGTAATGTACGGTTGCTTGTAGACCAAGCATTGGGATGACGTAGGTGCCAAGCCCCGCCCTCTCGTGCAGTCATGCGACTACGCTGCTTCAATTCGATTTGCAAGGCACTCTAGTCACCGGGTGTTAACTGACTGTGGCCCCCGCACTGGCCACAGCAGATCGCTCCATACACCCGGGTCACGAGGACTCCCAATCCAGTGCCAGAGAGCCCTGGAAACCCTTAACCCCATATCCAGGCCTATGCTGCCGCCCCCAACCAGTTGTGACAATCAACTCCCCAAGGGAGGGAGGGAGGGAGAGCCAGAAGTGGCAATGATGCTTGCAAGCGCCAAGCATGGCCTTAAATAGGCCAGCTACCCAATGAGGAGCCGAGGAGGACAGGAGCCCTGCCCCTCCTTGGTGCTCCAGCCAATCGTAAGGGAAGGTGGGCGACCCACAGCCAATCAGGCCACCCGCCTCCCTCACAAAGGATCATGGGACTTGAAGTCCCAAGCCCAGAATTTGGCGGGCGAGCTTCCTGCCCTTCCTTCCCAGCAGCCAATAAGAGCGGGGCCCACCCGCACATTGGCCGTCAGGAAGGGAGCTGCCGGGGGCGCCCAGGTGTGGCACTTCCCGCGCATGGCAAAAGCGCCGGACTGTGAACTCGGGCGGCGTCATTTACTTTATTTTTGCAGTGTAGCAGCAGCCCAAGAGAGTAAAAGCTAATGGTTTTGAGTTACAGGAGTATAGATGTCAACTGAACATTTGAAAGAACATCTTGACAATATGAGCAGTATGACAATGGAACCAGTTAAGGTGGTGGAGGTCTCTTTTGGACGTCTTCCAAAAGAGGCAAGAGAACTAGTTCTGGGGATGCTCTAGTTGGAGTTCCTGTCTCCTCTAGGAGGTTAGACTTGGGGGCCCATGACACACCTCCCAACTCTATGATTTTATGATTCTAGGACAATGCTGAAGAGGATGGACTGCCTTTCCCCCCAGTTTGGTCAGAACTTTAGCAGGAAAGATTCAAGGCAAAAGTTAGAGGACAACTGTAAACTTGGCAAGAGATTTCCAACCAGATTCTCCCACAGCTGTATCATTTTGTGGGAATATTTGCCTAAAAAGAGGTAGTAAACAGAGGTAATATTCTGAGCCAGCCTGCATATTCAAATGGGTGGAATATCATATTGCCCTTTGTCCCAGGCAACAAAATGTCTTCAGCTGGCTCTAATAATGTATTATCAGCTATTTTTTCCCTTCAGGGTAACAAAGAAAATTACCATGGCCATGATCTAGCAAGCCATGCAATTAGTTCTAATGAGCTTTATTTTTCCTTTTCCAAATACACATACATACTCTTCCAACCAATGCTGAAGCATAAGCTATTTTTTAACACCCAGAAGAGTTTACAAACTAAGTGGTCTGCAAGGAAATATGGCTGTAAGAAAGACAGGCCGGGATAAGCAAGTTCTTTGGTGTTCGCAGATAAACCCACTCATTTCGAATTTCAGTTACAAAATCTCTTCTGCTGTAATGTTTTCAATCATAGTTATGTAAAGGGGTGTTGATCCAGTCTTTGGACATACTCACACCACAAAATTATATCAGTTATCATGTTGTGATTTCAGGGAATGAATTCTGCTCTCTAACCCCTCACCATAATGCAAATCCGGGGATTAAGATGCAGCCATGGAATTTAAAGCAGTGCAATACTGTTTATGTGACTTCTAAAACAAAAAGCTGGGGTCTGAGGGCTGAACAAAAGGGGAGTCCTATCTGCTATATGGAAAAAAACTTGCAATTTTGACAGACTGGGGCTTACTGGGAAAGGTGGTGGCAGATTAGTTTTGTCTTAGAGAAATATAATCTTACTGTTGCCAGCAGCCACAATTATCAGTAGTCTGGTAGTAGCCCCAAACATATGCATTGCTCAACTTAAAACAATACTATGAAAATGCTAGGATCACTGAGGGAGAGTCATATCTAGCAAGCATTCACTATTTCTCAAATCACAAAATGGCTAAAATCTTCAATTGCAGTATGACCTGATAATTCTCATTATTTAAATTCTCCACTATGAAAATTGTTCTGTACTGTTTCCCCACCCACCCCCTTCAATACTCTAAAGGCACCAGATCCCACCTGATCTTGGAGGCTAAGCAGGGATCAGCCCTGATTAATACTTGGATGGGAGGCCACCAATAAATACCAGGAACTGCAGGCTATATTTCAGAGGAAGGAATTAGCAAAAATACCTTTGAGCATTCCTTCCCTAAGAAAACCCTACTAAGTTCATGGGGTCGCCATAAATCAACAGGCAACTCGAAGGCACATACAGTATGGCTTCTGTATCCATGGGAGTTACATTCAGAAATCCCCCATGGATATCTGAAACCACAGATAGATAGAGAATCCTATTATCTTCAATGAGATAAATTATTTCCAGCCTAAGCATACCACAAAATCACACTGGAGGACCTAAAAATGACTAAATAAAACACTTTTCTAGGTACTTCTAGGTCACCCTTGTAACTACATGATGGACTACTTCCTATGCTGTCACACTTAAGACAGGTCTTAAGCTTTGGCCCTGAATTCTTACAGCCCAGATAACCTTCATCTGGCAAACCTATGAGCTAAATAATTTCCAAGATCCCTTCCAAATATCAAATTCTAAGATTCATCATAAATGTGATTTTAAATGCACTTTAAAACAGCAGCAACAAAAACAACAACAACAAAACAGTTAGCTGAAGATCAGTTAACAGCAGAGTATGAACAAGTAGCTTTTTAATGTCTTAATCCTACTACATGTCTCAGCTGGAGCAGATGTATTCAGTCAACGGGGTTTTACCTTTCGGCCCTTTCACACAATACAGTTATTGTGCTAAAATTCCACTTTATCTGCCATGGCTGCATTGTATGGAATCCTGATTTATTGTGTGATGAGGCACTAGACCTTTCTGCCAGAGAATTTTAAGTACTTCTCCCTAAGTAAACTTCCCTACAAAGCCCAGGATTCCATAGGACACTGCTGTGGCAACTGAAGTGGCATCATATTGCCATAACTGTGTAGTATGAAAGGACTCCTAGTGTTGAGTCACCATTTATTGATTGATTCATTGGGTCAACTCTAGTCAAAACTAACCAATAGGTTTCAGGACTTACACTGAGGTGGGGGGATTCATAGAATCATAGAATCATAGAATCATAGAGTTGGAAGAGACCACAAGGGCCATCCAGTCCAACCCCCTGCCATGCAGGAACTCCCAGTCAAAGCATCCCCGACAGATGGCTATCCAGCCTCTGCTTAAAGACCTCCAAGGAGCTTTAGTCCAAAAAACAATTCCACCTAACTCTGCTATATAGTCAAACCTCAGTCTCTTCATTGCTCTATTCCATTGCAGCCACCTCATAGCCCATTGTCCAATAGAGCTACCACTGCTCACTTTGTGAGTCTAGAGTTGTTTTCCTCTCCCAAATATTAAAAACAGATATTGTTACCAAATGACATTTGGTCTGGTGCTTCCCCCCCCCTTCAAAACACACCATGATCTGAAGTACAAACCTAAATATGCATGCTTAGCAAGATGGGTGCTAGAGAAACAGATAGGAAACAGTGGTCATCCTAGGGATGAGTCACCTGCTTTTGCAACAAAGTCAAAAATATGAGGGCAGGTGAGTGTGCCTCCAGTCACACTGCTTGCTTTTGCCCTGTTCACTCTTCACCACTCCCACCCAAGCAATCAATAAGCATTATTCCAGAGACTGGAATAATTACCCTTTCTTCATTATTTTTACTCTAACTCCAGGATCCCAACCAGCATGGAATTTTAGGATTTCACGTTCAAAAAAGTAACTTTTACAAGCTCTGGCTGTGATCAGTGTCTCATCTGGAGTAAGGCAAACATGCAGTTTTACAAAGTAGTTGGATCAATATGAAGTGTAAGCCTGCCAAATACAGCAGCTTTCTCCCTGATGATTCGATTTTGGGTCCAATCCACATAACCCGGTATAGGATTTTTACCCTAATGGGCTCAGTGTGAGTTTCAGGGGACAGAGATGCAATTCTCTCACACTACAATTATCCTTACAATGTAATACAAAGCTAATCATTTGAAACTACCATCATGGGTTAGTTTTCTTTATAGGAAACTCTGACATGAGCAGGCCAAAGACTGAGGAGGCAAGGGGTTATTTTGGAACAGCAGTGAATAATCAAATAAATAAATAAAGGTAATGTAATGTGTTTAAAACTTCTTGGTTCTATTAATTAATTTTCACAATATATTCCCCTCACATTTTTATAAGCCAAAAAGTAAAAGGGATGAGAGACTGTCTTGACAAATGAAAGGTGGAAAGTCAGCAAAATGTGCCTGGAATATCTCTGAGATTTCCTCTACCCAGACTACCTTGCTTTTGTCTTAGAATAGGAATATTTTTGTTTGTCTTGCCTTCATGTACTGGTGAAAGGAAACCACAACATTTTTCACTGTACATGTGAGAAGGATATTTGCAGACTCACTTTGGCTGAAAATTTGCATTTGCAAGAATGATTTTTGCTGACAGTGAGCAATAGTGCAATTGTGCAGTTGCATCAAACTACAACAGCTAAACAGAATAGTAATACCAGGTTGAAGGTTAACTTTTGCTTGAGTATACCACTAATAGGATTCTAGTCTATATACGTCTATATATGTCTACTCTGTGTGTATGGATGTATGTGCACTTTTCTTCATCAAGGGAAACAACAGTAATTTGCACATAGACATTTTTGCATACATCACAAAAACTTTATTCCTGTCCTGCACCCTACAAAAATCATTCCTTCTCTCATTCTTGGAGGTGAGAAGTCTTATGGAGGATATTTTGTGTTTCAAAATATCAAGGCAGATTATCTCACAGAGAACAAAAAATTGTACAAAGCTTCTCTACATCTCTTTGCTAGACATGTGCAGCAACCCAGGAGTGGGAGGAAAGCGTATTAATGATGAGCAATAGGAACAGATCACCAGTGAGCCAGTAGGAACAGGAGAGCAGATGGAGCCACAACTGGAAAGATTGGCATGAGTTTTGCAAATGCTGCTCAGAATTATTTAATCGTTTTCACAGCAAAACTATTTCCAAGTTTCCAATACAAATTCATATTTCATGGAGAGGACTAAAAACCAACTTATTATTGTTCAGAATGATACACATGCATAGTTAACCATGCTCTGTTTGTGAATGCCCAGAGGCAGCTGGCTGGCCACTGTTGCAAACAGAATCCTAGGCAAAATGCTCTGATCCAGCATGACATTTTTTTCATGTAATTTTGATATGTCACTACAGCAGTTGCCAGCAATGGATTCAAACTGCAGGAAAAAATTAGTCCTGAACATTAGGAAGAACTTCCTGATGGTAAGAGCTATTTGACAGTAGAACACACTGGCTTGGAGAGTGGTAGAATCTCCTTCTTTGAAGGTTTTAAAACAGAGGCTGGAGGGCTATCTGTCAAGAGTGCTTTGATTATGTCTTCCTGCATGGCAGGCGGTTGGTCTGCACTAACCTTGCAGTTTCTTCCAGCTCTTAAAGCTCTGTCTGCACTGTCCCTTGTGGTCTCTTCCAGCTCTGTTGTTTCTTCCAGCCCTCTGGAACACCCTTCTCAGAGAGGTTAGACTGGCACCCTCCCTACTCTCATTCTGGAGACTAGTGAAGAGCTCTCTATTTCAACAGGCCTTTAAGAACTGATTATACAAGATCCATACCACCTAAACAATGTGCTGGAATTTTTATCTGATATGTGGTTGTTTTATGTTTTAACTACATTTAATTTAGTTTAATGACCTTCTCACTTTTGTATTTTGTGAATGTAGTTATGTAATTTTAAACTGTTTTAATATACTGTTTGAATCCCAAACTCCTCCTTCTCATCACCATCAACATCCTCATCATATACAGATTTGTATATGCCTCCAAGTCACTCCTGGTCTCCAAAATCCTACTCCGATGCTCAAACCACTATATCATGCTGCCTATACAAATTTTCTTTACTTTTATTTTCTCGCTGAGATTTTTTTTTCTCCTGGCAGACCTAGGGGCTGTACACACATGCAGATGATGAAGGCCAACAACCTGGGACCAGCTGTTTCAGCCCAACCCTGGACCAAAAGTCCCTTAGCACCATCTTCAATAACTGGATGGTTGTAGTGACATTTCCTAGAAACTCTGCTGCAACAGCTAGCAGGCAGCATTGCCACACCCTCTCTTACCTGCCACCACTATGTTCCCTGTGAAGCCACCCCCCCATGTCCTGTGACATCAGAAGGGGGCACCTGGCCATGTGGGTGGTGCCAGGTGCCTCGCTTCCATTCTTACAGACTGTGGCAGGGACCTCCACAGGGAATGCTGCACTGGCAGCAAGTAAGGGGGCAGAAGAGGGTCAGCATGGTGGCAAGTGGGTATGGGAACACCTGCTCATTGCCACACCAACCAAGGTAGGTACTGGGGGTGGGAATGAGCCAGAACCTCAGGCGGGATACCATGGGGTTGGCCTGTGGTATCTAGCCCTGGCACTTACAAATATATCAGTATTAAATATATTAGTGTTATTATTCTCAAATTGTCAGTGAATGGTATCCAGAATAGTTCCTTTCTTAAGGCTATGAAATGAGTTTGTGACTGCCTGCTTGCAAACAGGTACATAAGATCACCACCATAATACACTTACTGTTAGTCTGCATACAGCACTGCAACTACAAATAGATCAACATGATAGCTTATCCTGGGAACAATTATTTCTTTTCTAAATTCCACCATCCCCATAGTTCTCACAGCAAGAAGCTAGGCTGTCTCCCTGATCCAGATCACATTCTTCAGCTCTGCTCTTTATGATTTCATAACTAAATTATGTGTATTGATTTCAGAAAAGGTTTTACTAGTATTTTAAGGATGCCTGTTCCTCACAGACAGTGAGACATCTAATCAATACTATGGAGTACCCAATCACAGTACCCAAGGATGTACAAGTCCCTTAAAAACATGAACTTGGCAGAGAAGCCATCTTTCTATACAACGGAAAGCTCACAGAAAAGGCTTAGTAGTGTTTCTTCCTTTTAGAGAATTAATCTTTATTCCAATGTATCACAGATTTCTAGAGAAAGGTGCTCAATATTTCCCATGGCATACTGCTATATAACCTAAAAAATGTTCTTTAGTTAAGAAAGTACATTTCTGAAGCTACCTAATATTTGAGCCTTGGATCTAGGGACATTTTTGCTAAAAGACTCTGGCAATGGTGATCCTATCTGCTGTCCCCCACATCCAACAGTATGGATCGTAGGGTTGCCCCATTCCCTTATTTTTCTCTCACTCACCTGGCCTCTTGTAAACTGAAACCTAAAGCCAATTTCTTTCTTGCAATGCCAGTATGACAGAAATTCCATTCCCTTCTGCCTAGCAGCCCAGGGGGGCAGCCCAAACTCAGCCCTGGATGGTTTCAGACTTCTGCAACATTTTTCAAAAATGTTTGTAGGGCAGTGAGTTAGAGTCTGTGTTTCCCTTTAGATATCACTAACAAGAGCAGTTCCAGGCTTGTGGTTGCTAGAGGAAGGACAAGATGAAGGTATTGCCACCAAATAAGAAATCTGACACCCCAAATGGAGTTTTCCTTCCATGTCCAAATTTATAGCACCAGAATAACTTGGAGGCTCATTATGTGAGGGCTTGTGATCCACAGTTTAAACATCTGTGGATGGCGAGCCCCATTTCCCCAATGGCAGCGCATTCACACAGCCACACTAGTGGCTGCAAATATGTTGTGTCATTATTAGGGGCAACAGAACATGAAGTCCCATGCTTTTTCATATCTGCAGAAGGGTACAGAACAGATTCCCCACAGATACAAATGTCTTACTGTACAGTTGAGACATCCAAAGAAATGAGGCTGGCAAAGTGACCAATGGAATGAAAACACTGCAAATATAAGGATTCTCCATATAAATAATTTTCCATTCTCTTTTTCCAATGCTAAAAATATTGAAGAATGAAGGAAAATTTCAGTTGGGGGGCGGTGTAATTTTTATTTGCAGGCCAATTTCATCATTTTCCCTCCTCCACATAGTAGCTCATCTGATCCCACACTGTCTTTCCAATTTTATTTATATTATAATAATAATAATAATAATAATAATAATAATTTTTATTTCTAGCCTGCCTCTCTGAGCGAGCAATCGGGGTGGGTTACAACAGAGGGGATTATACACACAATAACAATATACATGAATGAAAAAACAAATGGCAATGTATTAAGCAATAACAATAAAATCAGAAAGCAATAATAATAATAATAATAATAATAATAATAATAATTTCTAGCCTGCCCCTTCGAGTGAGCAATCGGGGCAGGGCACAAGATAAAATTAAAAACAAGACAATTAAAATATCCAATCCCATTCCCACCTCCCCCCCTTAAAAAAAGAATTAAACCAACAACAAGTTAAAACATAGTGCAAATAGCAGACAGTCAACAATAACAAACTTAAAATTCCTTGAGCTGTATCAGGTGATGAAGATTAGGGACTGGCAAAAGGTTTGGAGCCGGGTGACATTAAGCATTTTCTGGGAAGGCCTGCCAGAAGAGATGCATCTTCAAGGCTTTCTTAAAGCTATCAGTGGATGGAATGAGATGCAACTCATCTGGCAGGTCATTCCAAAGTTTGGAGGCGACCGCTGAGAAGGCCCTCTGGGAGATCTGTGTCACCCTAGTCTTCATGGGCTGTAAGAGACTCCTCCCAGAGGATCGAAGCGTGCAGGGGGGGGGGGGGTTCGTACGAGGAGAGGCAGTCCCTTAGATAGGATGGACCCGAGCCAACACCTTGTACTGTGCCCAGAAACTGATCGGCAGCCAGTGGAGAGATTTTAGCACAGGTGTCATGTGCTCTCTCCTAGATGTACTTGCAATAAGTCTGGCTGCCATATTCTGAACCAGTTGTAGCTTCTGAGTTAAGCACAGGAGTAGCCCCATGTAGAGTCCAATCATGAGGTTACCAGAGCATGTATCACAGTTTCCAGATCCCTCATCTCCAGGAAAGGGTGCAGCTGGCAGATCAGCCGAAGCTGGTAACAGGCACTCCTGACCATTGCATTCACCTGACTAGTCATGTGAACCGATGAGTCTAGGAGGATCCCCAGACTGTGAATACAGTCCTTAGAGGAGAGTGTGACTCCATCAAGAACTGGAGATTGTATTCCCAAACCCGGTTTCGGGCCTGTGACTGTGAGTACCTCCGTTTTGCTTGGATTGAGCTTCAATTTGTTTTCCCTCATCCAATCCACTATTGCCGCAAGGCAGTAGTTGAGAGGAGAGAGACTATCTGAGGTCTGAGCAGGTGATCTTGTCATGGAGAGATATACCTGAGTGTCATCAGCACACTGAAGACACCGAGCTCCATGCCTCCGAATGATCTCGCCAAGCGGCTTCATATAATAATAATAATAATAATAATAATAATAATAAATTTTATTTATACCCCGCTCTTCAGCCAAAGCTATCAGAGCGGCTTACAATTTGTTAATTACACAATTAACTCCCCTCAAGATGGTGGTTGAAGGGAGGGCTCTTCTTGTTTGCAGCAGGAGGTGGCCTGCATTTCTCTCCCCTCAAGATGGTGGTTGAAGGGAGGGCTCTTCTTGCTTGCAGCAGGAGGTGGCCTGCCTTTCTCTCCCCTCAAGATGGTGGTTGAAGGGAGGGCTCTTCTTGCTTGCAATATAGATGTTAAACAGCATCGGGGACAGGATGGCGCCCTGAGGGATGCCTCAATTAAGCTCAATCTTAGAAGAGCAACTGTCCCCAAGCCTCACCCTTTGGGATCTACCAGAAAGAAAGGACTGGAACCACCGAAACACAGTGCCACCGATCCCCAACTCTCTCAGCCGATCCAACAGGATGGCATGATCTATAGTGTCAAAACCCACAGAGAGATCCAAGAGCACCAGCAGGGTCACACTACCCCTGTCGACGCTCAAGTAAAGGTTGTCCATCAGAGCAACCATGGCAGTCTCAGCTCCATACCCTGCCCTGAAGCCGGTTTGAAATGGATTGAGATAATCAGCTTCTTCCAAGACTGCTTGGAGTTGGAAGACAACAGCTCTCTCGATAACCTTGCTAAGAGAAGATAGCATGGACACTGGTCTATAGTTGTTAACAATAACAATAACTAACAAAATACATAACAATTATAACAACAAAAATACATAGTAATTTTAGTAACAGTAAAATTAGCAAAGCAAAATACATAACAATTAACAAAGCAAAAATACATAGCAGTTATAGCAACAACAACAAAATACATAGTAATTATAATAAAAAATAACCAAAAAAAATAAAATTAACAAAGCAAAATACATAACAATTAACATACCAAAAAAAGTAAAAAGAAAATAATCTCCATTCTCATCCCCCTATCCCAATTCTAGAAACAATGTGAACTATACACAATCTAAAAAAAGGGGTGGGTGGGTGGGTGGGAGACAAGACTCCTCCTTAAGTCCAGGAGCCAAGGAATGGGAGGAGCCCAGGTAGAAGGAGGGCAAACAAACACTCTCTCAGCCGGTCTTCACTGGCAGATGTTGGAAAGGAGGGAAAGAGGACCATTCCTCCTCCTTAAATCCAGGAGCCAAGGCATGGGAGGAGCCCAGAGTAGAAGGAGGGCAAACAAACACTCACTCAGCCAGTCTTCACTGGCAGATGTTGGAAAGGAGGGAAAGAGGGCCATTCCTCCTCTTTAAGTCCAGGAGCCAAGGCATGGGAGGAGCCCAAGTAGAAGGAGGGCAAACAAACACTCACCCAGCTGGGTCTTCACTGGAAGATGTTGGAAAGGAGGGAAAGAGGGCCATGGTGCTTTCCAGTTTGCTGAAATCAGCAAAAGTATCCCATAACTGACAAGCTGCTCATATACCAAGTCTGATGAGCAAATTTTTCCACACCCTTTGCTACATACATGAGTCCATAATAATCATCTCTTTATATAGCAAAGAAAAGATAATCTTATTCTTCCTAATGAGAGAATTAGGGGAGTGACACTCAATGACACTGCCCCAGGTGCTCTGCATTTGTCAAAGCCTGACTACTTCAGTCCCTCTATGACTTTTATAGATGGTTATTCTCCAATGGAATTAAGTATTAATACAACCAAGTAAAACAACATGAGTCTATAATATAGTAATACAGTCCAGCGTCATGTTCTAGCCACACGCAAACATAAACGCACACAAAAGGAGAGGATACACTATTTTTCCCCCATCAGTTGTAACCCAGATACTGGATGGGATAATCATAGAATCATAGAGTTGGAAGATACCACAAGGACCATCCAGTCCAACCCCCTGCCATGCAGGAACTCCCAATCACAGCATCCCCAACAGATGGCCATCCAGCCTCTGTTTAAAGACCTCCAAGGAAGGAAACTCCACCATTTTCCGAGGGAGTTTGTTCCACTGTCGAACAGCCCTTAAAGTCAGGAAGTTCCTCCTAATGTTGAGGTAGAATCTCTTTTCCTGGAGTTTGCATCCATTATTCCTGGTGATGTTCTCTAGAGCAGCAGTAAACAAGCTTGCTCCCTCTTCAATGTGACATCCCTTCAAATATTTAAACAGAGCTATCATATCACCTCTTAACCTTCTCTTCTCCAGGCTAAACATCCCCAGTTCCCTAAGTCGTTCTTCATAGGGCAAGCTTTCCAGACCCTTCACCATTTTAGTCGCCCTCCTTTGGACACGCTCCAGTTTCTCCGCATCCTTTTTGAATTGTGGTGCCCAGAATTGGACACAGTATTCCAGGTGGGGCCTGACCAAAGCAGAATAGACCGGCACTATTACTTCCCTTGAGCTAGACACTATAATTCTATTGATGCAGCCTAAAATTGCATTGGCCTTTTTAGCTGCTGCATCACACTGTTGGCTCATGTTCAACTTGTGGTCTACTTGGACTCCTAGATCCCTTTCACGTGTGGTCTCGTTCAGCCAGGTGTCCCCTATCGTATATCTGTGCATTTCATTTTTCCGACCTAAGTGCAGAACCTTACATTTCTATGTGTCGAATTTCATTTTGTTAGCTTTGGCCCAGCTTTCTAGTCTATTCAGGTCATTTTGAATTTTGATCCTGTCCTCTGGGGTATTAGCTACCCTGCTTAATTTGGTGTCATCTGCAAATTTGATGACTATGCCCTCAATACTGTCATCCAAGTCATTAATAAAGATACTGAATAGCACTGAGCCCAGGACAGAACCCTGTGGCACCCCATTCTGTCACTTCTCTGCCCTGGTGGCGCAGTGGTTAAATGCCTGTACTGCAGTCACTCACTCAAAACCATAAGGTGGCGAGTTCAAGACCAGCAAAGGGCTGAAGCTCGACTCAGGCTTGCATCCTTCCGAGGTCGCTAAAATGAGTACCCAGATTGTTGGGGGGCAAATAGCTTACAGTTGTAAACCGCTTAGACACTCCTTAAGGGTATGAAGTGGTATATAAATGAAGCTGTTTGTTTTTGTTTTTTCTCTCCAGGATGAAAAGGAACCATTGTTGAGCACCCTTTGCATAGCAGCAAAGTGGAGTAGGTTCATACTAGGGATTAATACTTTGTGATTAAAATATCATAAAACAGGGATTAAAATATTTGTGCTTTCTTCATACATTTTAGACCAAACAATCTCTTACACTGGAATAAGTATATAGCCTTTTTACTGGAGTGTATTGTGTTATCTTTCATTTACTCTAACATAAAACAGAGTAAAGGAGCATTTCCTTAAAATTAATTCTCTTAAGCAACATATAACTGTATCACTCAATTTCAACAGCTTGCTCCATTAACTGAGTTTATGAAGAGATCATTCAAAAATACATCTGATGGATATGAAAGGAATAGATTCAAAATGGATTATAAGTAAATATGGAAGTTATCACAACTGCTACATCCTCCATACAAGGATGAGGGAAAAGAAATATACGCTTTGGTGCTTAGAGTGAGTTGATAGCAATATTTGTAGCAGTTCTCCTCAAGCAGTGCCTTCTGTGTTGATGAAAATGATGGGATGTGTACTCCAACACATCAAAAGAGTACCAAAAGAACAAAAGTGTTTTATAGCCAACTTATGTGAGATTTAGACCCCATTCTAGCAACATAAAGGTTTCCAGATAATCTTAGCATTTTTCCTGAAAGTTACTAAATATATCAAGATGGCTCCAATCTTCTTACACACTCAGAAAATCTCTCCATCCACTCCAAGTAAGCTGACAATATCTCTCTGTTTTCAGAGCAGTGTTGTAAACAATCCTCACACATTTTCTCATCATCAACAAGAAAGAGTGTCTTGACATATCAAGACATTGGAGAAGGTAAATTGACCACAAGATTTTTACCATTCTGAAGCCTTTTCTCTCCACAAAATAATTCTGTGAAGAAGTTATCCTTTTGCAGAAAATGTATTTGGTTTTGCACAAAATTTGCAATTTTGGCAGGGGAGGAGGCTTGTGCCCAAATGTGAAAAATCATTCATAAATAAGAAAATCTGCCATAATCTAAGTGGTTAGAAAACATTTGTGATAAAAACTGAACTAAATGAAGAGTGACATCCCTATTCCAGAGCCAGAGATAAAACCCCTGCATGAAGTTTGACTCTTTAAGGAAATAGCTCAAGTTATCACTTCAGCTGCCATCAAGCTCTAAAATTTCTACCCTGTCATAAAACTGTGGCTTGGAACCTCACTCAAAGTACTCCTCTGACTACTTACATTAAGCTACAAAAGCAGTAAGACTGGGAATGAGAGTGTCACATATCTGGACACTCTCAAGGAATGTGCTAATGCAAAAGGAGAAACAACAGAGAAAGCTGCTTTAGATAGACAAAAGCTATACTATGCAGCTATAGCTGTTCAATGTCACCTTAGCCATCATGACTCCATCCTATGAAATCCTGGGGCTTACAGTTTGTTGAAGTGATTATAATTTCCTGCTAGAGAGCCCTGGTCCACTCCCCTGACCTACAACAGAAAATTTGAAATCTCTCACTACACACTATTCACACTACACAATAGCACTATGATTCAACTTTAATGGCCATGTTTCCATCCTATGGAATCCTGGGATGTGTACTTTGGTAAGGCATTAAAATGCTCTTGCTATGGTTTCTAAATTCCTCTCCCTAAACTGTTAGTCTCAGGATTCCATGCTATGGTACCATGGCAGTTAAAATGGAATAATAGTTGTATAATTCTGTAGTGTGAATAGGTCATTGGGTTCTGAGGAGGGTGTCAGAAAGACAGGCTTTAATCAGAAAACAGGAGTGCACAATGCTCAGTGGCTTTGCTAGAAACATAAAGTGAGGCAAAAATCTGTAGCAGTTTTAATACTGTCTGGCTTAATCTGTATTCTGGTGTAAAGAAAGTATAAGTGGAAGAAATGACATTAACCTTCAGTTACAGGTTGAGTCTCCTTATCCAAACTGCTAGGGACCAGAAGTGTTTTGGATTATTTATTTATTTATTTATTTATTTATTTAAAAAATTGAAATATTTGCATATACATAATGAGATATATAATGCATATGCATATCTTATAGATGGAAGCTACCATGTGTCTAAACATGAAATTCGTTTATGTTTCATAAACACTTATACACATAGCCTGAAGGTAATTTTATAAATAATATTTTTTAATAATTTTGTGCATGAAACAAGGGTTGTGTACACTGAATTACCAGAAAGCAATGATGTCACTATCTCAGCCATTCATGTGAAAATTTTTCGGTTTTGTAATACTATGGATTTTGGAATTCTGGATAAGGGATACTTAAGACGTACCTCATTTTAAGGAAACTAAACCAAACTAGGTGGTGCCTGATGCTCAAAGTAATGGGGTGCAAATAGATAACAACATATTATTCCATGTATTTGTGTGAATATAGAATTTTTGCTTTACCCTTATTATTCCTTAGAAAGGAAAGATAAGGAGATATATTTTTTTGCAAATTAAATAATAAACTGCAATATGAATATCTGAAAATAGTAACACATACATAAGTGCTTTCTTCCACATTATACTGCAAGTACTGCCCCAAAAGTATCCACAACCTTGAAAAGCAGTGCAGTGAGTACAATCAAAGAAATGCCAGCTCTGTAGCAAATGTTTTCGAAGGAATTTCATACGGTCTGTGTCACTGAGAGACTAAACCATATGATTAGAAAAGAGGATTATTGGTAAAATGCCACCAGCTATTTTATTATTAACTACCCACCCTAATACTTACTCAACAATCCTCTTCAGGGGTGGATAGAAATGCAGTTTCTTTTAAAGCTTCCACAGTCTTTAGTAGCAATTTATAAGTTAATATGTTTTTATTTTATTTTATTTTTTTAAAAAAAATCTGTTTACTTTATTTGTATTTCCTCTTGCTCCAAAGAGTTCAGGGTATAAAGGAGGAAGGTTAGAGAAAATAATACTAAATGTTAATTATGTTGGTGGAAATTATGAAAGTCATGGCCATGTTTCAAATTTTATGGAGATGGAGGAGGCAGAATGCATGGCCGACAATCTAACATTTCTTAAGCCCCATCAGGTTCATGCCAGCCAGCAAAAAAGGAGAAGGTGACTCTCTCCCCCTCCCCCCCCCCCGCCCAAAATCATTATTGGGGAGTGGAGTGCCAATCTTCCCATTTTTATGGAGAGAAGGAAACAGTAAGAATTTAATGCTTGGGTTGTTAAAAATAAAAATAATGCATTACTTATTACTTATTCTGTATTTATGGCAATCCTATGAATGAGATACCTCCAAGTCACCCAGTCATCAACACCATGTCTGGTCTTCCTCTTTTCCTACTGCCTTCTCCATTGCCAAGCATGACTATCTTTTCCAGTGAATCATGTCTTCTCATGATATTCCCAAAGTATGTCAGTCTCAGTTTAGTCATCTTGGCTTCTAGAGATAGTCCAGGCTTGATTTGTTCTAATATGTATTTGTCTTTTTTAGCATCCCACAGTATCCTCAGAACTCTTCTTCACCACCACATTTCAAAAGAGCTAATTTTCTTCCTGTCTGTCAGAACTAGTTGAACTCTTTCCGCCCCCCCCCCCCCTCAACCCAGTAAATCAGGCTTCTCTGGGTGTTTGTTAAGTTTCATTTCTAGAGTCAGAAAAATGCAGCTGGTAAGGTTTCTTGGACAAAATTGAGCCTAAGCACACACACATCAAACATAGACATATCAAAAGCATTAGTCCCACTTTACATAATTTGCAGGCTCACACATTTCCCCATTGTCAAAACAGTTGGTTCATATTTGGTTGTTTTTCCTTCTTTCTCAGGACATCCTTGCTTAGCTGTTTTAACTGTCACAGAAGACCAATAACAGCAGCCTAACAAACTGCCAAGGAGAAACAAACCCCACATATTCCTTTACCAAGCATTCAGAGAAAGCCAATTATTTCTCAAGCCCTTTCTTGAGAAGTGTTAAGTTTCATGTGTTCCATAAAGCAGAAATCTCACTACTCAGAAGTTACTATAAGCAACTTCAAAGTCTTAATTCAAGGTGACAAGGTTTTGGTTCTTATCTTTGGTAAATACAACTCCTCTCACCTCCAGCTTTCCTTCCAAACTCAAACAGCTTCTACCTTAGCCGCCCCCCACCCCCCATAACTGAAGCAAACCAATAATTCATAGGGGTTATACTCCTACTCAGTTGAATGCAGGAGTCATTTGGATCATATATGTTACACACACACACACACGTGTCCAGGGCTAGTTCAAAAGTTTTTGTTGCCAGTGCAAAGGTCCAAATGGTGCCCTCCCCGTGATTCAATGTACAGAAACAGTTTGGGCAAGCAGATGAACCTCATTTCAGCCCTTGGAATAGGACAGCATCCTCCATCAAGGCAGTGGGCATCAGGCTAGCTTCAGGTTGCAGGGAAGGAATGTATCACTCTATCCAAGAGAAGGGGAGGAATATACCACTTCATGAGGAGGGCATGGCCTGGAAGGTACAATTACTGCTCCTTCACACAACCCAGAATGTGCATGTGTGGTGACCATCTACCTAACAGTAGGGCCTGCTTTATCAATTGTCTCCTCACAATTTGACTTAATATCAGTAAATTGAAGTAATTTACCTTTTTCTCTGCTTCAGTGGAAATAACTATTCAGAAAACAGAGGTTATTTTCAGAGATACTGGTATAACAAAGAGGTAGGGGAAAACTGGTATCATTATCTGGCGAAAATTGGACAGGACTTTAATACATAAAAAGAATTTTACTGGGATTCTATTAAAATCCTGGAAGTGTTATTTAGTTCTAGCAATGTCTACTGCCAGATCTTCTTCTCTGACTATAACAAAATACCTTTTTAAAAAAATGTTTATTACCATAATTGATATGTGCCTTTCTTAGAAGATTACACACTAAGTATGAAGAAAGCATCAGTTACTAGACTCCAGGGAGCAATCAGCAATACACACAAATGCAAGCACACCTCTTTTGAAGTCACCATTTTACTGGATACTTGAAACTCTTGGGGGGAAATTAAGAATAATCTATTGTATGCATGCACACATGTATATATGGGGTGTAATTTAAATCAACATATAAACAATTGCATGACCATTGTAAAAAGTAAAAATTAAAAGAGTAAAATAAAGAGTAAAATTTATGTGAACATTAATTCCTTTAGGAATTAAAGAAGGGGTTAGTAACCTTTGAAGAGTAGGTACCCACACATATCACACACATACACACATAATACCTGGAGTCACAGCACCTCTGGAAGTGATATCATATCACTTTTGATTCTGAGATTTGTCTGGAATGTTTTTTCAGGAATTTTAGTGGTTGGGGCATGGGATTGGGACACAGGGGTTTACAGTATTTGTTTGTTTGTTTAAGCTGAAGTTCTAGCCAAAAAGAAAAAATAGAGGGAACTGAAGATTTGGGGGATGGCACTGTAGAGTCCCAGGGTCACATATGGCCAAAGAGTTGCACTTTCTGCAGCCCTAAATTAAACACAAGTTATTTCCATTGAGGCAAGTTTGATTTGTGCTATTATTCCAAGTATAAAATGTTAGTAAGATGAATTATGATGACATGCAAGCAAACCGTCATCATGTTATCAGTCTTTTCTGACAACGTTTTATGAGATGTTTTAGGATGAGGCAGGATATGCTACATAAACAATAGTAGCATTAAATGAAACTATATGACATTGTGTATATGTGTTGTGTGTATACACATTTGTGTGTATACACATTTGTCTAAGATACTAAAGAAACATTTCCTAATTCTGTACCATTTTTGCCAACATCCTCTGAACCTCCAATAAAAACAAATACTGAGCAAAAAAAAAATGCTAGATTTTAAATTATTTTTCCAAAATGCATTTTCTATAATATAATTGTGAGGGACTGATCAGTGATGTATATTCTTTCCAGTCTAATGGGGGTTCAAAAGAATACTATTAACCTATGCTGAACATGCAGGCACACCATTACAAAAGACCGTTTATGTAATTCATTAAAAATGATCAGTCAGGCATTCTAGAGGCACTGAGATTAAGAACCAGTTTGATTGTCTGTTCATAGCTGACTGCATCTTCTGCATCACAAGTCTTTAGGGGCCCGTTTGTCAAGAAGTGCTCTGAAGTCTTCAATGTTTATTGGAAGCTGCTAGCTTTTGGCTTTACCATGATCCTTAACTCTTGCTCTGTAGCAATTTAGGTGGCATAATGCATGATTTTTCCCCATAAGCCGTCTGAAGGACACATCCCAAATGAGACAATCGGTGAAGAGGCAATTATGCAGAAATACACTTGGGAGATTACAATTATTTTACACTAATTATACATTAGCTTTCTCTTGCTTATCACTTGCTATAGAAAGCATTATGTGGAATTCTGCTTATTGTGGAAGTGCAAGTATGCATGTAAAATCCATCAAAATCTGTAAAATGCAACACAGTCTATATTGCTACACAGTAAGAGATTCTGTGGTGTTGAAGCCTCTGGGAATGAATGGCTGAGTTTCCTCGATGTCAGAGAGCAAAGAAGAAAGGCAGCAGAAGGATCATTGGCGAACACTGATTGAGCAGTTTGAATCAGGCAAGAAAGGGACCTAGAAGGATGTAAGAAAAGCAAAAGCAAGACACTGTGAAAGCTTCTAAACCGTTCCTGAAAATCGCCCCTCTGGGATGCATCTGGAAAGTGATGGGAACATCCAGCTGCAGTGGCAGCATTCTCCCTGTGTGGTTAGATGTGTTCTATGCTGCCTCCCATTCCCATCACACCCCCTTTTAGAACACGACAGGCCCATTCCAGAAGCTTATCTTTCACCACAGAGAAGTGGCAGATACAGCCCACCCTCCTCAACCACAGGCTTAAATCATCCATGCGTTTAAGCATCCGTGGACAGCATGTCTCATTACATGGCCGTTGCAGAGTGGCCATGTGCATGTGCACCGCCATTGAAAACCATGGGACTTGGGTCCTGCATTTTTTTATCTGTGGGGTGAGGTCCAGAATTGATAATTACCCCATGGATAATACAGGCCCACTGTACTTCAATGCACAAGACTCTGCCTATATTGTTAGAAAGTATATGAACAGGGCTGAATTTCCTTAAACTACTAACCAACTCCCTCAAATTCTTCTTTAGCATTGCCAATAAAGACAGAGACATCATTGGATATGATTTTCTTAGGCAAATATAGGATGCATCCATACTGCTCATTTATAGCAATCTGATACCACTTTGCCATGTCTCTGTCCCATAGAATTGTGCTATTTGTTTTGTTAGTTATTTAAAAATCTCTACTACACCCCCATGAATTACAGTGCTAGATCTTTCTGATGCTGAATTCTCAAAATCTCACAGAATTACAAATACCAGGATTCCATAGAATGAAGGCAAGGTAGTTAAAATGGTATCAAAATATTATACAGTCAGCCCTCCATATCCAGAGATTCTGCATCAACAGATTCAACCAAGTGTGATTTGAAAATATTGACACACAAAAATTCCAAAAAGCAAATCTTGATTCTGCCATTTTCTGTAAAGGACACCATTTTACTACACTAGTATATATACGAATGTGAGTTGCACATCCACAGATGTTGGTATCCATAGGAAGTCCTAGAATCAACCCCCAGTGGATTCTGAGGGCTCAGTGTAATTTTATTGTGTGGATATCCCATTAATGACATTAATAAAAAGTGACACATATAATGCCAAATAAACAAACAACATTGGTAGATGAGTATTTCTACTACCAATATGTATGATGTTTCAGGAGCCATCTACCATGGATATGATGATGATCACTTTTTCTTCTGGTGGTCTCATAACATAGTGGTTCACTAACTTTAGCCCTCCAGGGGTTTTAGACTTCAGCACCCAGAAGCTCTAGTCAGCTTGGCCATTGGCCAGGGATTCTAAGTGTTCTAAATGCTGAGAGGACCAAAGTTTGAGAACTACTTCCATAAGAAACAGTATTGGGAAATCTTGACTCAAATCCTCACTCAGTCATGAAAAATCCAAGATGAATTTGACTGAGGGCCAAAACAGACATCCATAAAGGGGTGACTCTACACTGCCCCTTTGAGCACCAGATTGGGGCCGTGGCAACCACACACCACAACACCAATCTGGCATTTTTGTGGCCTAAAAAGAAGTAGCAAAATGCAGCTCCTTATGGGGGCACAAAAAAAGTGCCTTTTTTTGCCACAGCAGTGGCTTTTCAGCATTTCTGTGCCGCATTACATGTAAACATTATGCCGTAAAAATCCTGTAATGCCACCAGCTGTGTGGTCAGTGGAGTGGCATGATGGGTGGCATCGGGACATGCACCGTGTGTACACCACACCCCAATGCCACCCCGAAGCCAGCGTTTTTTCCCCCGATCTGTTTTGGCCCTGAGTCACTATCATACAGACTAATCAACCTTATAGGGCTATTGTGAAAACAGAACAGAAAGGGGAAAGAACTGAGCTTATTGGAAAAATGGCAGGATCATCCATCACCAATGCCACCACTGCCACCACTGCCAACAATAATCCTTTATAATAACATTTGAGGCATAGTGCTTCAGTTGTAAAAATCACCTTAAGAATGAAATCTGCTTAAACAAGAAGAGCTGTGATTGTGCTGGCCCACACCCTTCAGGTGTACGTCATGTATCCAAAAAGGGGGCACAGACACCATAATTGGTTTAAAAGTTTCCATTAAAAAAGCAACATAACTCTTGGTATGGAGCTGTCTGACTCATGTCTGCAACAAAGGGAATCTGAGGATGACAGAAAAGCTGAGTGAACCAAATCCTCAATGACAGCAGTTTTCCTTGGTGTTTCAGAGAAGCCAACAAAGTCTTTACTTTTAATTAAATCAGTTTTCTTTATCCATCATGAAAGACTAAGCTCACAGATGTATGTACAGCAGTACTTATAAAGCACATTCATATAGGGAAAAATATGCCTTTCACATCTTTAGCACTACACTTGAGAAACAGGACAGAGGATATGATTTTGTCACATTTTGATCTGCTAGCAAGAGAATAAGTTGTTGCTGCTTGGACAAAGGAGCCAGATCAGAACCTAGATAAACAGTCCAAGCCTTTCTTTGACTTCCCTGTGCCAATACTTCTCCCAGCTGACTGGAGCTCCTGCTATTGCTGCTGAGCATGGACAGCTCCAGAAAAAGGCCTTGGCAAACAGACATGCAGCTGTAGGAAAGAAAAAATGAGATGATCACCCATCTAAGTCAGAATTCTGCTCTCTTCAATGAAATTTTCCTTCAATCCCCAAATGTGTGGCATTTTTGCAGTGAGAGAGAGTGAAAACTGTTCACATCTAGAACTCTTATATTTGCTGTGTTCTTATTCCCCTGATAACTTTGCTGCCCCTTTTCTTTGTAAAAATGTGTTTTTAAATGCTCAAATGAAGTTTTAAGTTAACATAATGTTAGAAATTCGTGGAATGAAGAAAATTTTATGAGGTGAGCAGAATCCTTATTGGAGGTCATGCTTACATTTTGTCCTTTCCAATAACTATATCCCTGTCAGCAAGTAAGCTAAGAAACAAAGGTGAGTAGGAAATGATATGCCAAAGTCATCATATAAAACTATAATATAATTATAATATAATAGAGACACCATAAGTCAGTCAACTTGAAAGCATATAACAATACAACAAAACCTACGGTACTCATTATTTCCAACCTTTAGAGGCAGACTAGACTGGGAGATGCTTACAGGACTGAAGCTGTTGAATGTGGAGAAAGACACAACTGCATTTTCATAAATGATTATGGGTCTTCAGGGACTCAAAAATGTATAGACACTGCCTTTGCATTGCCTGCTCTGTTGCTTCCTCACCTATAGACTGATGCTCTTGGGCTTGACTTCTGCAGTGTGGATTGGACTTTACTGAATTTAGAGCTTAAAAGTAGAAATTGAACTTAGGTCTTCCAATGCAAATTCAACACTACTCATTATATAACATAGTATGTTGGAGGCTTAAACATTCTTACATGCATTAGAAACCCTAATTCAAATCTATACTTCTGCAACAAAGAAAACAACCCATTGTTGCCTTCAAATGTACAGTGCACGGGACTTTCATCTTTAATCTATATACACAATACAAAATATCAGGGTCATATAAAAAGCACATTCATTTCCTTTAACACATAAACCCTCATAGTGAACAGCAAGCATCACAGTTATGATTGCATTTTCTAACAAATAAACAAATAATAGAATAAACTATAATCTCCAAAGAGGATGGGAAACCATGCTTGGCAAAGGATTTCAAAAATGTTTTTAATTTCCTGAAGCTAGAAACTGGATGCCTCTTTCAACCAAACAAATCTTCAAATACTAATTAAGTAAGCACTTTTAAAGAATGATGCACTGATAAGGAAAGAAACAGCAACTAAAGATTAATTGGTGTAGTTATATTTCAACAGCATTTTAACATATATAAATGGTGTGTGCTCTAATTCACTGCTAGAAATTACTACAGTTCTTTTGGGGTTAACAGTGCTCTTCATTGTACTCTGCTTTGACCTAGTAAAAGGTTCAGTAAAGCAATGTTTACTTCCCTGCTGAGCAATATTAATTTCTTGCTCATCTTGGCACAGAGACCATAAAAACTCAAGAGGTCACCTTCTCACTCAGATTACTGGAGCATAGTTCTAGGAGCAGTAAAGCTCTGAATATTGGGAGGAAATATCACAGCACAAAGTAACTGTAGATCTGTTTCTGCAAATTGCCAAAAGCCAGATTCTCTGACACATTTTTTGTATGGGCTACATACATTGTATGAGCTACAGCTACATTTTACAAGGACCATAACCTTCAGTAAGGCCCAAAAATTTCATTCATAACATCCCAGGTTCAAGCCCCTCATATATAAAAAAGACTTGAGTAAACTCAAATGAATAACCTCAAATGACAAAGCTTAAGTAATCCATCTGCAAAAGGATAAACAGACAGCTTGATATAAGACCATGCTCCATGATCCTGTTTCAGCAACTATGGGAAATACTTTTGGCTATTGTTACCAGATAAAAAGACATATACCAGATAAACAGCTTGCTATCAGATAAATTGATTTGGGCATGGTTATCCAGTTAACAGAAGCAAAAGAGTCATTTTATACCTACAGCAGTCCCATCTGAATCCTTCAGGGACTCTAAGCAACCAACTCATTAAGTAGTATTTTCATGGTGGCCCTATTTACTATAAGTGGTAGTTTCAGTGGGGGGTCATGCAAAGTATTCAACAATAAAATAAAATAAAATAAAAATTTTACAGATCATGATGATCATATGTACATATGTATATATACATGGTTTGGGGAGATGCAAGAATACTGGTTCTTTCAGATGGTGACTCTGCCCAAGCTTTGTTGGTGGCAAATCCAATGGCCACTGTCCTTAAAGAAAGAATGAGGTTTGGTCAGGGCCAGACAGTGGCTTGCACATGAAGAGTATGGTGAATCTGTCCTGGGTTCTATGTCAGACATTAAAGGAACTGTCGAACAAGATGAAACCATAAAGTTCAGATTCGTTGCACTTTCTGGAACACTTTAAAGGGCTATCCAAGGTACTGAAACTTATCTCCCAAATGGGGATACTGTATACACTTTAATGTGTAGCATAAAGCTCAGGGTAGTTTCACTAAAAGAGCCATTGTGGTGTAATGGTTTCAGGAGTGGACTAGGACTCTGTGAAAACAGGATTTGAATCCCCACTCAGCCATGGAAACTCACTAGGTGACCTTGGGCAGGTCAAACTATCTGAGCAAATCTTGTCAAGGAAACCCCATTATAGGTTCACAGTAGGGTCACCCATAAGTCAGAAATAGCTTGAAGGCACATAACAACAAAAGATCCACTGCACCCACAAAGTGAAAGTCACTGGCCACCACTGCATTGGTTAAGCCATTTTGCTATCTGGTGAAGAAGTCCTTCTGCCAAATCATTCCATGTATGGAAATCAAGAGGAAGCTTACTTCAGTATCACAGTGGAATACTACACTCTGTTACACATGATGCCAGTACACTAGCTGAGGAGTTAAAGCAAGCTGAGTGGCCAACACAGAGCTCTGCCTTCCAACACTCTATGGTCATTCTGTCCTCCACGAGCCACTTCATTCTGCCTGATAGTATGACCAGTCATAGCCAGAATGGGCCATTTGGTTCATTTTGAAATGTCAAAATCATTAAGGACTCCTCAGGGACAGTAAGACCTTACAGTTCCTTTGCACACAGCACTGAACCATTCATCCATTGGTTACTTTCTTTTGCAGAAGCCACTGCATAATACTGCCATTTACTGATTGGTGACTGATACAGTAATTGCAGTCATGAGTACTGTATGCCTGATTGCCACAAGAATGAATGTTAATATGCCTAGCTTGCTACACAACAAGGGATTCCAATTATTATGCTGGCTGTAAAGGTTAGACACAGATCCTGCATCATTTCTCTTTTTAATTAGGTACAAGGTTGCCAGATACATTTAAAGAAACTCAGAACAGGGACCCAACAAACCATGCAATGACTCACACATGCCCAAAGGGCTTGTGTGCCTTGAACCACTCCTGAGCAGCTTTGCAAACCCTTCTGAAACTATGAAGACTTTCCAGCAGCCATTTGTGAGGAGAGAAGGGTACTAGAATCTTATTTATCATGGCCCCCTTGAAGAAATGCCTAAATATCTCTCTTGATTTCAGCCCCAGTTTTAAAGGCATAGAGGTAGTGATTCCTTCATGTTAGTTCTTCTTTCTCTATTCATTTCTAATATTCACCAAACCCAAAGAATGCTCACCAATGGTTCCTCTTCATCATGGAAAGAAGTGACCGTTTTTGGGCAAGGTGATCGAGAGGGCGGTCGCCGCTGCCTTGGATGAAGCCAATTATCTGGACCCATTTCAAACCGGCTTCAGGAGGGGATACGGAGTCGAGACGGCCATGGTCGCCCTGGTTGATGATCTCCGTCTGTGCATCGACAGGGGAAGTGTGACCCTGTTGGTACTCTTGGACATCTCGACCACGGTATCCTTCTGGAACGCCTGAGGGAAATTGGTATCGGAGGCACTGTTCTTCAGTGGCTCCGGTCCTATCTCTCGGGCAGATTCCAGATGGTAAAGCTGGGAGACAGTTGCTCTCGTAAAAGAGAGCTGACATCTGGCGTCCCCCAAGGCGCCATCCTGTCTCCCATGCTATTTAACATTTACACGAAGCCGCTGGGAGAGATCATCCGGAGACATGGGGCGCAGTGTTATCAATATGCTGATGACACATAAATACATTTCTCTATGTCTCCGGCTGTTGCAGCAACCGAGGATGGCATCTCCCCTCTGAACTCCTGCCTGAAGTCGGTAATGGGCTGGATGAGGGAAAACAAACTTAAGCTGAATCCAGAGAAAACGGAGGTACTTGTGATAGGCTCTCCTGGTCCAGGGATGGAGATTTGCCAACCTGTCCTGGATGGGGTCACACTTCCCCTAAAGGACAAAGTTCGCAGTTTGGGCGTACTCCTGGACTCGTCGCTCCAGATGACATCTCAAGTGGAAGCGACAGCCAGGAGTGCATGGTATCAGCTTCGGCTGATACGCCAACTGCGCCCCTACCTGGGCAGGGAGGACCTTGAAACATTGGTACACGCACTGGTAACCTCTCGATTAGATTTCTGCAATGCGCTCTACATGGGGCTACCTTTGTATCAAGTCTGGAAGCTTCAGCTGATTCAAAACGCGGCTGCCAGATTGCTTACAGGGACTTCCAGATCCGATCATATAACCCCTGTTTTAAAATCTTTACACTGGCTCCCAATTAGCTTCCGGGCACAGTACAAAGTGTTGGTTGTTACCTTTAAAGCCCTATATGACTCAGGCCCGAGTTACTTGAAGGAACGCCTCTCCCTACATAATCCGCCCAGCACCCTCAGGACATCAGATAAAAACCTATTGGAAGGTATTAATGTAAGATTGTCATCTACTTCCAAGAGAGCATTTTCCTCTGTGGCTCCTCAACTCTGGAATGCCCTATCGGATGAGATCCGTCTTCTTACCACCTTAGAGGCTTTTAAAAAATCACTGAAGACGGATCTCTTCCGGCGGGCCTATCCATCTGATCTGTTGTGATATTGTGTGCTACTCGGAGCGCTGAATTTGAGTAAGTAGCAGACATTGTGACTGTAAGTTTGCACTGGAGTGTTTTAATCATATTATGGCTGCTATGTTGCACATGCTAATTGATGCTTTTAACTATAAGGAATGTTTTTATTTAATGGTTTTATTGAGTTTTTATAAGAATGTCTTATTGTTATTGTTTTAATTGTTGTAATCCCGCCTTGATCCAATGGGAGAGGCGGGAAATATAAATAAATTGTTGTTGTTGTTGTTGTTGTTGTGAGGTGGTATAGGGCTCTGTCCTGGACTTAGTGTGATTCAATATCTTTACAAATAAATTGGATGAAGGAATAGAAGGTGTGCTGATTAAATGTGAAAGTGACACTGAATCAGAAGGGGTAGCTAATTCAAATTGACCTTAACAGAATGGAGAGCTGACCAAAACTATCAAATTGTCTTTCAACAAGGACAAGTGTAAGATATTACATTCAGGGAGGAAAAATATCAGCTGGGTGACAACAGGCTTGTGAAAAGGCTCTAGGAGTCTTAGTAACTCCTAGAGTTATTAAACATGAATTTTAAAAGCCAGTTAAAAACTAGGCTGCATCAGCAGGAGTATAGTGTCCAGACTAAATAGTAATACAGTTCTATTCTGTTTTCATCAGACCTCACCTATAAGATATGTCCAGTTCTGGGCACCAAAGTTCAAAAATGATATTGGCAAGCTATAGTGTGCTCAGTGGACCACAGGGTTGGTAAAAAGTTTTGAGACCAAGCCTGATAAAGAACAACCTAGGGAGCTAGGTATGTTTAGATTGGAAAAGAGAAGACTGAAAGGTGATATGATACCCATGTTTAAATACCTGAAGGGATGTCATGTAGAAAATGCAGAAACTTTGTTTTCTGCAACAGACTAAACTAGAACCAATGGACTCAAATTTAAAGAAAGTAGATTCCACCTGAACATTAGGAAGAACCTCTTGACTGTTTGACAGTGGAACAGACCACCTCAGTGGGTGGTGGACTTTCCTTCTTTGGAAGTCTTTAAACAGAGGTTGGATGGACATCTTTCAGGAGTACTTTATGTATTCTTACATAGCAAATGGAAGGAGCTAGTGTAGATGGCACTTGCAGTATTTTCTGTTCCAAGATTCTATGATAATTTTTCACCTCTTTAAAATATAAATTCCAGTTATATTCTACTGGAGCATCATTGTGATTGCTTCTAAACAAAAATCAAGGCACCAAAAACAATGCAATAGTGCAAACCTCTTTTTTCTCAACCTTACTGAAATAGCCATTTTGACTCAGCAAACTGCCTTGAGTGCAACAGCACTGTAACCAGGATAAGAGCTATCGTTAACTCACTATTGGGGAATTAAATATTATCTCAAATTACTGGCTGGATTAAGCATCCCTGGGATCATTCCTATGTATACAGAAGTTGGAGGCACAAAGGACTAAAGAGGCAAACCCTCAATGAATTGTATTTTATTTCAAAGGGGAAAATTCACTCCAGTCCTTAGGACTGGAGCTTGTCTTTGGCATGGCTTCCGGCCTCTTAGGACACATGTACCATTTACACAGCATACCTCCAAAGTGACCCAAAGCAGATTTATTTTGGCCTATCTGTTCAGGCCATCATGCGAGAAGCTGTCCTGAGTCAAAGCCACATGCCAGCTATTTTCTTCCCTGCTTTTGCCATACATCCCTAGCTGCTTCGGCTCCAATACATTTTTATCCTTAAAAACCTTGCATAATGAGCTGCTTTGCAGGTGGGCTGAGAAAAAAGCTGACAAACTTGACCATTTTCAATGACTTTCCTGCAATGACTCTCTGAGTTTGCTTTGCATGTAAATGTCATCATCAGCACTGGCTGCTATAGCAACGGGGATATTTAGGAAATGATTTCAGCTGAATATCACAGACATCCAATACCTCTAGAAGGGAGCTTTCTAGGGAGCAAACAGACAGGAGAGCTATTAATTTAATTTTTCTAATGCCATGTCTTTTCTCACTGTGCTATCTGCTTGTTATACTTTCAGATCGATAAATAACCATATGTTGTAATTAGCTCAAGGCAGTGCTGAAGACCCTTTATCTGATCAGATTAAACACTACTTAGTTGCTCTGACCTTTGATTTATTCTTACTGCTTTTACTGCCATGATGTATGTTAACTGCTGCACATTATGACTCATGGTTTATTACAAAATGAAAACAGCATGCACAGTCTCTCTCTTTACCCAGCTTAATGAATGAAGAAGCAAGGCTTCACATTGACAGCTTCTTGTGATAACAGTCAGCTTCAGCTTTCCACAAGAAAACACACGAATGGCCCATATAAAGTATTTGAATAACAACTGCAACCTGCAACAAAATGTTGCACTACGACATGCTGCTGTTGCAGTGTTTCACTTCTTCTCACCCATGGTGTTTCCTTTTCATGGCTCATGAGAATGTTTAATCTCCTTTGCATACCCTCTAACTGTCCCTGGTTGGCAGAAGCAGTCCTGATAAAAGTCCTGATAAAAGTCACCCCACTTTTTAGCTGTTTTTTAAGCCCTCTCACTTTCTCTCTTTGTCCTCACCTTATTTCTGTTGTTGAGATGAAAATGCAAAAGTAGTTTCTATTCAATTAACACTACAGAATGCTGCAAAGACAAGAAAGGGGAGTGGTGGAATCTTGCTTCCTGTTGTTAGCTGTTTTCAAGTTACTGTTGACTCATGGTGATCCTTTCAGTGAGAGGTCTTCAAGCCCTCCTTTCCTCTACCTCCCTGTTCAGGTCCTGCAGGCTCAGGCCCATGGTCTCCCTGATCATGTGGCATGTGGTCTTTCTCTCTTTCTACTTCCCTCCATCTTCCCCAGCATCATTGTCTTTTCTAATGAGTCATGCCTTGTCACAATGTGGCTGGAGTATGACAGCCTCAATTTAGTCGTCTTGGCTTGATCTGTTCTAGGAGAGGGAGAGTTCTAGCATGACATGTTCTAGGACCCATTTGTTTGTCTTTTTAACTGTCCATGGGATCCTTCTCCAGCACCACATCTCAAATGAATTAATTTTCTTTTTATCTGCTTTCGTCACTGTCCAGCTCTCACAACCATACATGGTAATAGGGAATATAATGGCTTGAACAATTCTAATTTTAGTGTTCAGCTGTATATCTTTCTATTTTAGGATTTTGTCTAGTTCTTTTATATCTGCCCTTTCCATGCCTAGTCTTCTTTCAATTTCTTGAAAGCAGTCTCTGTTCTGTTCAATGTTTGATCCAAGGTATGGAAAATCTTTAACTATTTCCTCATTATCTAGGTTGAATTTATGCAAATCATCTGTGGTCATTATTTTTGTTTTCTTAAGTTTAACATTGGGCCTGCCTTTGGACTTTCTTCTTTGACTTTGGTGCTGTACAGATGGGTGGCATGCAGCTGCCCCTTCTCTGGCTGGATCAGGGATGCGGCAACTTCATGCCATGGCCCCGATCCAGCCTCTGGAGAGTGCAAAAAGGAGCCACAAAAAGCAACTCCTTTTTGCACTCTGCAAGGGGCACCATAGCCATGGTGGCACAAGTTTATTTTTATTTTATTTTTTTATAAATAATTTTTATTGTTTTCATTCAATAAAAATTACATGTCACTACATCATACATTTATCTTCTTCATGAGCATTTTTTCTATATTATTCCTTTATCAAATACAAGATCTACCTACTCATTTTAATCTATCACTTCCTTTATCTTCCTCTGCAGTTACTAAAAGTTCACCAATTCTCTGCTATTTTTTCTCCATTAATATTCTTCTCTTGGTGAGTTATGTGATCTTAAAATGTCTATACATCTTCAAATAAAGAATACCATCTAAATAGTTCCCATTTTCTATGGTATATAAACAAATCCATCCCAAAAATTGTCACAAATATGAATTGTCCAAAGTTATTTTGTCAAACAAATAAAATTACTGCAAAATTTCCTTTTTTTCCCACACATAAAGTTAATCAAAGGTTCCCAGGTTTTAAGAAATTCATCTTTTTGTTTCCCTTTTAGTCTCCCTTTGATGCTACCTCATGTAGATGCAGTGCAGGAGTCCAGCCATGATGGCATGCACCATGTAGACTGGCACACACCAAAATGGTGCCCTGGGGGTAGGGCTAGGGTATCCAGGGTGCAGACACTGAGCCCTGGCTTCGCACACAGGCCAGCACAAAGTGCTGGTCTGTATAGGCTCTTTCTTTAGTGACTGTTCCAAGTCTGTGATTTTTTTCCTGCTAATAGCATGATGTTGTCTGTATATCTTAGGTGGTGGGCATTCCTTCCTCTTATCTTCACTCCTTCTTCTGTGTCCAAGCCTGCTCTTTGTATGATATTTTCTGCATACAGGTTGAACAGATAGGGTGAAAGGATGCAGCATTGCCTGACCCTTTGCTAATTGGGAACTATTCTTTTTTCTCTGAATTCTGTTCTTACAGTAGCCTCTTGTCCTAAGTACAGATTCCTCATCAGGACTGTCAGATGTAGTTGCATTTCCATTTCTATAAGAGCATTCCGAGTAAACCCAGGCAGAAGCAAACTGCTACAGACTCTCATAGCTTGTGTGTTCTTCTCATTTAGGAGTGAAATCTGCCTTACACATAAAAGGATTCCCAGGAAAACATGAGGGCAAACTGAAGCCTTGGGTTCGCAGACTTCAGTGCCTGGTTCTTTCCTGCAGGCCTTACAATGATGGAAGAAGTTTGGGGCAAGATTGTTGTCTTGAAAATGTGGAGGGGGGTTCCAACATGCTGCTGAATGCTGCAGAGCAATTGGTGTGGATTCTTCAGAGATCCACTGCCTGGCCACCTCAATGTTTCAAAAAAACACAGCTGGGATCAACATGGGAAATAATGAGTAGCCTCAGTATTTTGTTGCCTTAGCAGACAGCAGATATGATACTAGGGAATGCTTATGTATGTTTTTCCCCATCCCATTAACTTTCTCAGCTATGTTCCCACCTTCTTCACCATATACTGAATGGTTGAAGTTGAAGTAAAATTGGGATGTTAGATATATATGACTACATATTTGTTAGGAAAAACTATTGCATTATTTTTCTTCACCTCTACTTGGGCATCTCATTTCTTGCTCTTTTTCTTTTAGTCTTCATCTCTTTCTCCCATCCTCTTCCTCCCACCTTATCTTTTTTCTCATTCCCTTGGTTTTTTTCTCTTTCTTGTCTCTTCTCTTTTTCCCTCTACTTACATCACCCAACCAAATATTCTCCTTCTCTTCTCTCTGCTTTTCCTTCTCTTCACTTCCTATAACCCCTAGTTACAGTTGCAGTCTTCCTTTTTCTCTAGTCTCCTTTCTGTCTCCCACCTCATCTGCCTTTCTCCATATCCACAATTTTTCTGGTTATATTTGTTTTCTCTCTTCTTCCTCCCACAACTTCACCTAGGGACGTTCATTATCTTTCTTTTTCCCCTTCTTCTGCCCTCCCTATCTATTTCTTCAACTCTCATCCACACAAGAAAATCCTGAAAGTATGACCGGGATGTGTTGCATTTAAAACTGTAAATCCCATTAAGCAGAGTAGGACTTGCTTCTGAATAGAGATGTATAAATAGGATTAGTCTCTTAGTCTCTTGTTGCTGTTATCAATTATTATAATCTCCATTATCATTATTATCATTATTATCATCATAACTTCATTTCCAAATATATGGTGATTATTTTTAGCACTGTGATGATGATGGTGATGATAATTCTGGGGATGAAGAAGGATTTCACAACATCAGAGATTTTTTTTAAAAAATGGAAGAGAAGAGAAAAGCAGAGCAGAGCACAGGAATGGAAAGGAAAAGAAAGAAAAGGAACTATATACACCAATATGAGTAGTAATAAAATTCAGAGATGGAAAGGAAGGGTGATCATTGTTGTTTGTAGAAATGTTTTTAGAAATCTAGATCGCATTTTTATTTATACACTCATTTAAATGAAAAAATAGCTTTGAATTTTTTTGCATTACTCTGCTTCTATTTATATCACTTATGCTTTTAATAATAGCATGACATCCTCCTTTGTCTCAAGTCATGATTAAGAACTGCATTGTCACTAAAGAGAACTGTAAATGAGTTGGTTTTATTTTGCTAAAAATTAGACTGTATTTGAAAAAGAAGTAAAATAATTATTGGTTATATTTTCATATGTAAATGCATATCAGGTGCTGCAAAACTTAGAACAGATTTTAAATCTTGAAAATCAGAACACTAAAGGAGAGGTAAAGGGTGAAAAGAAAAGAGAATTAAAAACAAAAAGACTAAGGCCTGTATCCAACTGCTAGTCCCACTAAACCCGTGTGAATTTCACAAATGCTGATTGACCATTCAGTAAGTCATTCAATGGATTGGCTATGTTTGGGACAAACAATTGGACTTAGGTATTACAGTAAAGAAGAAAAGAGTAAGTTTTGTTGTTGTTGTTGTTGTTGTTGTTGTTGTTCTGTGCCTTCAAGTACTTTCTGACTAACAGACATCCTAAGGAGAACCTATTGTGGAGTTTTCTTGGCAGAACTTGTTCAGAGGAGTTTACCCTTGCCTTCCTCTGAGACAGAGAGAATGTGACTTATCAAATGCCACCCACTAGGGGCCTGTACACACAAGCGGACCATGCTCCCCCTGGCCTTGCAAGATCATGTTCAGATGGCACAGGCCAGTAACTCCAAGGATACCAATCCAACAGTTCTGTGCCAATGCCAACCCAAAGGGTCCTTGATACATATCAGACTTGCTGTTTGATGTGGAGTTTCATGGATGCCCCTTATCTGCTGCCAGTGCCACCTCATCCTCTCAGTATGCCCCCTGTATGCCCCTTACTTGCTGCCACCTCATCCTCTCAGAAGACTCCCGTCATGGTCTGTGATGTGGTATGGGGGAACCTGGCCATGTGGGTGTAGTCAGGTGTGCTCTTTCTACACTTACGAGCTGTGACAGGAGTCTTCTGAGAAGACATGGTGGCAGCAAGTAACGGGCACACCACTGCAGCAGCTTCATGACTCAGCATCAAGTGAGCATGTAAACACCAATCTTAGCCACATGTCAGAGCCAGAGGCAGGATAGCATGGGCTAGACCCATGCTATCTTGCCTATCTGCTGAGGTCCTAGATTCAAACCCTGATCTTTCAGTGTCCCTATCACTCAAACCACCACACCACACTGGTTCTTGAAGTGTTTTGACTGGTGGGAAATTAATTCAAGTGTTTTGCAGAAGTTTATACAGTCCATTCCAATTATTTAGAATGCATTCCAAATGTTTGCATGATGTTTCAGGTCAAGAGAATCCTATAGGTTTGGTGCCCACTGACCAGCCATCAGAGGACAACAGGCTGTATCCACATTCACCAATGTGCTGAATGACTGCCAGCATCCCTGTCACATCCTTTTTTGCAACAGCAGTGTGAGGGCAAGAGAACAGTGGTTCTGAGTGTGAGGGCAAGAGTATGGTGGTCCTGAGCATTTGCCCACAGTGACATAGAAATAATGCTTCCATCTCAAGATCAAACACAGGCTGCATTAATAGCTGGTTATCATAATATATAAAAGCTTGTCATGTCACCTATAGTAATTGAAAGGAAAATACTGGGTAACATTTAAAGTCATTTAGAAAGAGTCTAGGAAGCACCTTCTCTCCTGAAACCACAACTGCATGTTCTGAAATAATAGTGTTTGAAAATCACCATGTTCACACTGTGCCACATGTCCGTCATCATGGCAGCCCCCATGTGGACAGGGGTGAGCCATAATGGCACCACCGACACATGGGGACGCTTTGCTCGGGAGTGTGGGGACATTTCACTCTTCTGAGCCCTAGAATAGGGCCCCTGGATGGCACTTTTTGGGTAAAACCAACCTTAGTCTGACATTCAGTAAAATCAATGCATATCATGGAAAGCCTGTCTACATAGTCAATAACATTCTAATCTTCACAAATGGTTCATCTGTGGCAAAAACAGGTAACGGTCAACAAATAATGCAAAAGCTTAACTTATCTTCATTCTGCATGGGAATGTTCAACAGCCACAAACTGCCTTGTTAACACAGATTCAGTAGCAACTTTGTATAATAAAATATCATCAAGTCCTTTAGTTTTTCCTCAAGATTATCAGCCCAACCTGCCCAGGTGAGGGGTGGGGGGACCAATTTACTTTCTATATCTCAGAAGTAGATACTCAGATGTGACAAGTATTTAAGGGATCACCCTGATGGGTTTGCCTTCAATTTCAATCTGATATTCTACTATCCAGTACAAAAAGCAGATAGAATCAAGGGGCAATGCCAGCTGCACTGCGGCTATGTCAAAACTAATGATTTTGTGTGAAGGCAGAACAACATCAAGACAATAAAAAGAATATATAAAACCACACAAATGCAGCACAGCTAGAACCAATGCAATGTTTAGGCATATATAAAGGTATATTATACTTCAATTTTACACAGAATGACTGGTTTCCCAGATCTAGGTAAAGATTTCTAGGATTGAGCTTTTGACTTTTTGCATGCAAGGCTTGTGCTCTGTCACACAGCTATGATCCCTGTCCCCTGTGCTAAGAGATAGAAAGAAGCAACAAGAAGGTCAATCAACATACTCAGAGACCTTCCTTGAAATATTGCAACCACAAAAAGAGAATATTTATTTATTTATTTATTTATTACATTTATATAGTGCCTTTCTCCCTGTGTGGGACTCAAGTGGTTCACAAACAAGAAAACAAAATTAGCTATAAGCATAGTAATAAACATTAAACATAATTAAAATATTGCCATTTTTAAAATCATACATTAAAAAATCAGTAAACATTTTTTAAAAGTATAAATGTTAAAACTAGAGTAACCCAACCTCCATAAGAAGGCTCTTGCAAACAGTCAATAAAAGCTTGCTTCAATAAGAAGGTCTTTGCCTGATGGTGAAGAAGAGAAGGGAGGGAGTCAGCCTATCCTCCCATGGAAAAGAGAACTCCACTGTATTGGTGGTAGAAATGAGAGAAAGCTTTTTTCCTAATGATCTTAAGACTCTGGCAGGTTCATGTAGCCATAGCCTAAGCCATATTGGGCTTTATAGGTCATGACCAGCACTTTGAATTATGCCTGGAAATGAACTGGTAGGGTAGAGCTGTTTCAACATGGGAGTTATATGCTCTCTGTGCCTTGTCCTAGTCAGTATTCTGGCCACAGCATTTTTGGACTGCTGAAATTTCAAAGGCAGTCCCACATAGAATGTGTTACTGTAGTCCAAATGGGATGTGATTAAGGTGTACAACTACAATCTTGGGACAACAGTAGACAACATTTTTGTTCAGATGTTCTAAATCTGAATAGGGTAAACACAGGAGAAGGGGAACATCATAGCTCTACTGTTTCCATTGATTCTTCCACTTAACTGGGACTGTCCATCCCAAATCAGGACAGTTAGAGGATATGCCATTGGTGAGAATGAGGGTGGCAGAGAGTAGTACAACACACTAAGGCCTGGGACAAGCAAAAATGGGCCTTAAAAGATGCCCAACCTAATCTAGACCATCCATTCATGTCTTCCCCTTTCCCATTTCCGTTTCCTACTTCCCTCCTCATTCAAACCCATTTCAAATCTTTTTTCTTCTGTGAAGCCTTATTTAATGTTTAATAAGAATTATGATTAGAAAAATAAAAAAGAATAGTGGGAGGAAGAAGAAAAATAAAAGAGAAAGTGAAAGGGAGTGTATAAAAATAGAAGAAACTGTTCGTCATTCCACAGAATTTCTTTTCAGATAATTGACTCTAATACAGCCCTCAACATTAAATGATAACATTCATGAAAAGGGCACCTGACGTGGAGGATGTCACCACAAGGATATCAATATTTGTTCACCTGCTACAACACTTGTGTTTAGGAATTATTAAAATATTTCCTCATAGATTTGATATTGCTGTTTTAGGCTAACTTGAAATGGGGGAGTCAAAGTTAGCCAGTGTGGGTATGTTGGTGTGTGTGCATGCTTGTGTGTGTATTGAAAAAGGATACCCTTCTAGGATCCGGGACAAAATCAGGAGAAGTGCTATCGGTTTTCTTTTTAAGCACTTACAAACACACACACACACCTGTGCCTATTCTTTCCAGGGTGCTCTTTTGAGAAGTAATATTTCAGGAAAATGTTTCAGAAATACTGAAGTGGAAACAATGGAATTGTCCATTCATGACCACCATCATGCTAGCTACAAAGTCTATTCTTTTAAAAGATCCAGGTGAGTGCATTATATGTAACATACAAAATACAGTTTTGGATAAGTAGGATTACCAAAATCTATTTGGTTTGATTGGGGTTCAGACTTGAAGCCACAGCCTATCAGAGTGCACCAGCAGAATTGAGAGCATCACCTGCTACAACAGAAATGGCAGGGTTATTGCAGAAGTGAAAAGCCCAGAAGATAAAATATTCATTTTATATGAATATTTCATTAAATTGAAGAACTCAGTCTTATAACTCATGTGTCTCACGTGAGATGAAGTGCAAGAAAGGTAGAGGAAGCAGAGAGGCAAGGGCCTGAAAGACAGACATATTTTACACTAAGAAGCCAAGAAAACTGAGAGTCTGGGATTAATGTGTTGCTTCTAATATGCAGCTTTTTTGCAGTGAGAGCCTGATCAGTGCTATGCTTTTCATGAAACAACCAGGGCTGTAACACTGTTCGAGTTAGTGGGAGAGTGTCTTCCTGTTACTCATTTCTTGCAGAGGGAGGAAGAAAAGTCACATAGGATTCACATGACCCTTCTTTATGGAATGTTGTGCATCTAGTGATCACCGGAGGAACTGAAGGGTGCTGAGAATACCACAGATAGCCAAAATGACAAATCAATGTGTCATTGAACAGATCAAGCCTGAATGTTCCCTAGGAGCCGAGATGATCAAATTGAAGCTGTTGTACTTTGGCCACATAATGAGAAAGCATGAATCACTGAAAAATACAGTAATGCTAGGAAGGTAGAAGGCATTAGAAAGAGAGGAAGACTGCATGCCACATGGATAGACTCAATTAGGCCATGAGCCTGCGTCTACAAGACTTAAGCACAGCATTGGAGGATAAGGAAACCCGGAGGTGTCCCATACACAGGGTTGCCATGAGTTGATGTCAACCCAAGGACAGCTAACAATAACAGAAGAGCCAACAACAAGAAGAGAGGGAAGAAGAGAAAGAAGAAGAGGAGAAGATGCATTGAAAACAGGAACTGCACTAGAGTCTCAGATTAGTTGTAATCTTTCTTTTAAAAGAACTTTAAAAGTTATCCTGCTTTTCTGCATTTCTCCATTCTTCTCTGGATGAGTCTATCCATCTGGAATATGGTCTTCCCCTTTTCCTATTGCCTTCTGCTTTCCCAAACATTTTTATGGCACAATATTAATCATCTGTAAACACGTGCAGCTACACAATACAGTGTGTAAGCTGTTTCAATAATTGCAGATAACAGCTTAGATCTTAAGGTAAGTTTACTTAAGGAAGTTCATATGGACAGACAGTTTCCCTTCTCCTCCCCACTACAGCTACTTTTGCTCCCTCCAAAATCACTGCCAGATGGAATGAAGTTACTAACAGTAGCATACCTTTCATTATAATTCAAAGATATATAATCAAAAGCCCTTCAACTCAAAAAATAACAGTTAGAGTGATGGGGGTTTTTTAGTCAGGCAAGATAAGACTAAAGACTTCATCCAGCAGAAAATAAAGGAAATGGTTTCTTTTTCTTAATCAACACCACTGCCCACAATAAATGTATAAAGGGAAATGTATTTGGACAAAAGAAGACTTGGAATGTACTCAAAGATTATTATAATCCCCTCCACCATCCCTTTTTCCTAGATCAATGAAGTCATATGTTCCTATTAATGTGAATGTGTATTTAGAGTAGAAAATTCTTTACAAGTATTTAGGTCATAAATCCTTGCCATCAGTGGCATCTGGTATTAGAACTGTAAGCATCTGCCATTTAATGTCCTGTCCTAAAAGCAGAACCAGTTTATCATCCACAAATATACAGAGTATTCTTTGTGCTACAACTTCCTGATTAAATAAATTTCAAAAGATATTGGTATATATTGTAGCGACCCACTTTAGAATGTGCTTGGCTTCAACTTTACAGATATTGGACCAAATACTACTTAATACAGCTTTTCCTGATTAAAGTGGACAGAACAAACCAAGCCTGCCAACATTAATTTCAAGATAGCCTTGGGAATCACACAGCACTGCTAAAAAGGCCAAAATCATTCCAAATAATTACACAGATGGAAGAATCCTGAAGACAAATGAAAAGGAAAAATACTTTGGTGTAAATAGACTTCAGCTCTTTAAAATTAAAAATGCCCCGGAATTGTACCTTTACCCAGTTGCAAGCATTTACTAGCAAATGCCTTTCATTACAACTAGGGTTGCACTGAATTCAATAAATTCAGTGGGATTTCCAAGGAGGTCTTGAGAATTGTACCATTTAAAATAAGGAGTTATCAAATGGATCTGTATGCACAGCTTGGTGGACTGTCGGTTGCCTCATGTGGTCTCCCACATCAGATAGCTTAAGGGGATCTAAGATGATCAGAGGGTTTAGGGAGCACATAAACAGCATTTATTTGGTTTTTTGTTTAGCATATTTATACCCTGCTCTTCAGCCTAAAAGTCTCTTACTGCACTTTACAAATCTTAATTTGACAGTTTCCCTCCCTCAGGCTTACAATCTAAATAAGATATAATAATAATAATAATAATAATAGTAATTTTTTTTATTTCTAGCCCACCCCTCTGAATGAGCAATCGGGGCGGGGTACAGAAGGAAGTTAAAATATCAACAGTTAAAATGCCCAGTCCCATCCCCACCTCCCCCCCCCCTTAAAAAAGATTAAACCAACAACTAGTTAAAACATAGTGCAAATAGACAAACAATCAACAATATCAAACTAACATTCCTTGTTCTGTATAGGAGGATGAAAACTAGAAACTGACCAAAATTTGGAGCCGGGAGATTTTAAACGTTTTCCAGGAAGGCCTGCCGGAAGAGATGCCTTTAGGGCTTTCTTGAAGCCAACAATGGATGGAATAAGTCGCATCTCATCCAGCAGGCCATTCCACAGCTTGGGGGCGACTGCTGAAAAGGCCCTCTGGGAGGTCTGCACTAGCCTTCATGGGCCATAACAGATTCCTCCCAGAGGACCAGAGTGTGCGGGGGGGGGGGGTTCATATGGGAAGAAGCAGTTCCTTAGATAGGATGGACCCGAGCTGTGTAGGGCTTTATAGATTAAAGCCAACACCTTGTACATAAGAAAAAGGGAATGGCAGTTGGGGAGGAAATTAAGTTCAGAAGATACTGTTTATTCTTCTCTCCATCTGAAACCACAAGGATGACAGTTGGAATGGAAGAAATGACCTTTCATATGGTGCTTTTGCTAAGGCATGATGGAGTTAAAAGCAGCTCCAAGGCCACATTTCATCCACTTCATTATAACAATTGATTTGGAAACTATGGCATGCTTCCAACATTTCACAGATGAAAACTGGGACATATGTGGCCAGGCAACATCACTGTGTGGTCAGGATGACAAAAATAATTAATGAGGAAGAACACACAAGCTAGGAGAGGCTGCAGCAGTATGCTTTTGCTTGAGTCTACTAGTAAGGGAAAGATTCTTCTCCTCTTCTCCTCTCCCCTTGTACTTTTAAGTTAGCTTGCAACAATTGAAGTAAACCAAGGACAACAAGAGAAAGTGAAAAGAGGAGGAGAAACTGGGACACTTTACAAGCACCTGAAAAAGTCAGAAAACAGAAGATTAATCAGCACCACCTTGCCCATAGGGACAGTGAACTGACTTTTAACTGTGTGCAGAGGATGGTGAGAAACAGAGATGTACCAAGCACTTTTTCTGGCATTCTTCTAACACATTTCCTTCTATCATCTCCAATAATAGGTTTCTGCCACCTGCTAAAGGCAGGAAATTTGCAAGGTTAGATTTTCCTCTCTGTTGGTAACCTCTTTCTCCAACCTCAGTGACAAAAAGAAAGTAACAAAAAATATCTATGGTTCCTTGTAACTAACTCCCTTCCACAGACTGCAGGAATGCATTCTAACATTACTAAAAGAACAACTAGAAAGGTTCCTTGATGCAATATGTGTTAAAAATGAACAAAAGCAAAGCAAGTTTGCTGTAAAATAGAGATGACCAAATAGACTCAGTCACAGCCAAAATCTTTAATTATGAAAGTGTTAAACTGGAGCACTGCCTCAAAATGAAACAAATATAAAAGAAGATAATTAGAAAATTATTTTAAAAAATCCATGCAACAAGACCTAGTCTTCATGACATACAAATAATTTTACCTCGGGGTAAGCGAGTCTGATATTTAGTCAACAAAATGTACGATCATATAAAACATGCGATTTCCATGTATATATCACACAGACTAGATACACACTTAATACATTTTGTTAAACTCAAACATGCTAGTGTATAGAAGGTGTTAGGGTTGTTTTTTCCATTTTACATGCTATTTATGACCTCTCTGAACCATTGTTTGTTAGTTACAAAGTCTGTTTGCACTGAAGATCAGTTTAATATGCAAAGCTCTGCTGGGAAAAGAGGTATTTGTAGCACAACCACTGAAACTTACTTGGCATCTGCCTCCTACACTAAAAGGTGGATGGAGCTCAAAAGATCCATTTCTCCCTGTAATTCACATGGTGACAACACCATGTGATAGAAAGCAAGAAGACAGTCATTACACGTAATAATTAAAAGTTTGCTTCCCCACCCCACCCCCACACATGCCACAAGATGTATTTCTTTAAATATGCAACCAATCTTTGTAAAGGGCCTTGTGCTTTCCTGAAAATGCGTCACAGTCGGAAGGAAGCTCTTGCCAACTTCCATTGATTATAGCAGCTGGGCACTGAAGGCTGCCAAAGCCACATGCTTCTCACTTCTCCGGAGCCCACGGAACATCCTTCTTATGAACCAGATAAGGTTTTGTGACAGTGTGAAGAGGAAAGGGTGGAGGTGGCACCAAGAGGAATGACACAAAACACCCATCCAAGCGAGCATAATAGCTCTCCAAAATAAAACAGTCTTTGCATTTATTAAACAAACAAATCTATATAATAAAATCCAGAGCACTAGCAATCACATCAAAATAGCCCAAGACACACTACCACAGTATGAAAATACATTTGAATTTAACGCAACTAGGGAATAGGTATAAAATACAACAAACAATTCGGTTAACGAAAGTATAGCTGAATTTGATTTTGAAAAGTATATGACATGTGAATTGTACTGTGATTTTCTTTTAAAAAATAATTTTTTTAAAAAAATACATTAATATGAAATCAGTACTTCCATACTGTTGCCAAAATGGCTATACAGTGGAACCTTGGTATCCACTGGGGTTTGGTTCCAGAACCTCCTGTGAATACCAAAATCCATGGATGCTCAAGTCCCATTAAATACAATGGCATAGTAATATGGTGTTCCTTATACTGTATAAAATGGCAAAATCAGGGTTTGCTTATTGGAAGGTACATATTTTAAAAATATTTTCAAGCAGTAGGTGGTTGAATCAGTTTAAAAAAAATCTGTGGATATGGAGAGCCAGCTGTATTTCTACAACACTCTGTCAAAACAAGAGTGTATGTACATGCTCGCATGTATGCCCCTGTGTGTCCTCCATGGAATCACTTTACTGTATGGCTCAGAATAGAGAAAGTTTAGCTGAGAGGACCTATCTAGCCAAATCCTTGAAACAACACCCACACATGACTTCTTAGTCTACCAACAGGATGTCACACTGATTAAATTATTGATTATATTAAACATAAATGCCCCCACACCATGAGCACTATATCTCTCTGCATGACATTGATAAGTAAGATCACATATGGAGCAGTGTGATCAGCTCTACACTTCCTATGTTCTGTTTGCCCCCTCATCTTAAGTCAAGTATTGTATTACTTAATTGAAAGCAAAGACCCAGAAATGTCTCTCAGAAAGCTGGATGGGCACCCTTTTTATAAGTGGAAGGAGCCAACATAGTATAGTGGTTTGAGTATTGGACTATGATTCTGTAGATGATGGTTTGAATCCCTGTTTGGCCATAGAAACCCACTGGGAGCATGACCTTGGGCAAGTCACACATTCTCAGCCTCAGAGGGAGACAAAGGGAAACCCCACTCTGAACAAATCTTGCCAAGCAAATTCTGTGATAGGTTTAGTTTAGGATCACCATAAGTCAGAAAAGGTCTTGAAGGCATTCCACGATATCGTTTAACTGAGAGCACCTCAACCAATCCTCTAGTAGTGTTGGTGCCTGATCCTCCTCCCTTGCTGCTCCAAGAAATTCTGGTTTCAAAAGAGGAGGGGAGGAGTAAAGCTAAGTACAGTCCAAAGAATAGACAAAGACAACCACTGGGTTCATCAAGCAACAATGACACTGGCACCATTAAGAGGAGGGAAATCTATTTTATGTCTGAATGGCAATTCACACCATGAAAGAGCTAGCAAAGATCCTAAAGAGTAAAGACTTAGCACTAAAGTTATACTTGTTCAAGCCATAGTATTCCATGTTGCTATGTATGGATGTGAGAGCTGGGCAATGAAAAATCTTTTAAAAAGAAAATCAGTTCTTTTGATACGTGGTGCTAGAGAAGAGTGCTAAGGATCCCATGGACAGCCAAAAAGGCAAACAAATGGGTCCATGAACAGATAAAGCCTGAAATGTCCCTATAAACCAAGATGATCATCTATCGTACTTTGGCCACATCTTAAGAAGGCATGAATCATTGGGAAAGACAATAATGCTGGGAAATGAGGGTAGTAGAAAAAAGGAAGATGGCATGCGAGATGGCTAGACACAGTCAGGGAGATCATGGGCATTAGTCTGCAAAACCTAAGCAGGGCAGTGGAAGCCAGGAAGTTTTGGAGATGTCTCATGCACAAGGTCACCCTGAGTCGAGACTGTCTTAATGGTAGTTAACAACAACAACAATAGAATATGAGACGGAGTGGGGTTTGGAATGGCAATTGTACAACAGAGTAGCAAGATCACATCACATCCAGACTGAAAGAATTTTTGCTTACAGTGCAATCAGCCTTGCCCACTCCTTGCCCTGCATTTCCCCTCCCCCCCCCCCCCCCCGGTTCTGTTTCATCCCCTTCTTGAAGCAGTGAATGTATTCCAGGAGGAGCTAATGAATCCAGCATCAACCCACACCCTTATGCACTGCACTTAATGCCTGCAGTTGCCAGCCAGCAAACTATGCCAGATCGGTGTCACAATTATACACAGAACTCTGACTTTAATATAAAAAGAATTTTGATAACAGGGGCACAGGAAATCACTCCAGCACTGCTGTGAGCTGCTATCTTTTAACCATTGTATCCTTTATGATAGAGTTTTCTCCTGGCAGGCTGTAAAAAGCTATTTGCACTGCCATGTTTCATACGAGAAAGTATGAAGTAGAGAAAATTATTCTGCCTACCATCTCTATTGCAGCCACACAGCTGCACAAACAGAAACATTTTCTAGCTGTCTTAAGTATTTTAAGGTGGTCTTGTGAAACCACACGAGCTAAGGAGCTTGTGCACAACAGAGAGGAGTTCCTGCCACCATAGATAAATCGGCATCCTGCTGAACTTTCTTCTAGCAATTTAGTTCATTGTTGTACCCCATACACACAGATTTCATTTATTGCTTCAGGTGCTCAAAAGGTGTTCTGTATCTTACCATCTTGAACAAGGTCATTTTCACTTTCTATTGTCATTTATATTCCAAAATTTACAGGTCACAAGCAACTGAAAGAATGATCATGAATTCTATCAGCTGACACCACCACTAATTTACCTTACATGGCTCAGTATCTTGATGGGAGCTGAGTGATTTAACTTGCACTTTTTCACCCCTTGACTCTGTAGAGACTTCCCTCACCTTGCCTTGGGAGGTAAGAGCCTATACACATACCAGTGAACACACCCATCAAAGGCATATGAAGAGAGAGTGGAATAGAAGAGATATTTTTAAGGAAAACTTTTATTTATTTATTTATTGTATTTATACCCTGCTCTTCAGCCATAAAGGCTCTCAGAGCAGTTATTCAGATGGTTCCCTGCCCTCAGGCTTACAATCTAAAAAGACATGGCACAAAAGGAGAAGGGAATGGAAGTGGGAAAGGGGATCAGATCCAGCAGTTGTTCTCTTCCTCTGAGGCCTGGACCATAGCAGATGGACTGGAAGGAGGGTTCTGCTTCTTAGTCCAGACCAGGCACAATGCTTTTATTTTAAGTAAACAATTACATTAGCAAAATGGTCTCTTGCACATGAATGTACCTTCCTTTAGGTCAGTGGGGTCACCAGGCTTAGTGACACCTGGTGAAGGGGGCTGCCGAGGGAAGAGGGTGGCAGAAACAGCTTGCCCTGCCTTGTCCTCTTTTCCTGCTGCCTTGCTCACTTGCTGCCCACCGTCACCCTTGCTGCTACCTTGGCTCCCTCTTCAGGGAGAGAACCAGGGCAGCAGCAAAGCCACAAGGGGCACACTCAGCCCCCATGCACTGGGACAAGATGCCTTCAGGCTGAGGCAGCCAAAGGGGGTGGAGGCTTCTCAGGGAGACTATGCCTGAACATTCAGGCAGCCACCCACCAGCTTTGCTGCCACCTCATTTCCTCTCTCTGGACAGTGGTGACAGCATTGTTATTGAGGGAGGTTGTCCACCCATTGCTCCATTTCAGCTCCTTCTGTGCCAAGGAAGCCTGCGAGCCCGCAGGGACTTCTGGTTTTTGTCGCCACTTCTCAACCACCAATAGAGAGAGGTGTCATGCTTCCAAAACAGACCTGTGTAAAGGGGGGGGGGGGAGGGAAGGAGGAAATCTCTTATTCCTTCCCCTACCCTGGAGGCAAACAGGACGCCTCCCCTGTAGGCACCCTCTGGTTTCTCTCCAAAGGGATCCCTTCCTAGCAATTTCCAATTGCTTTTTTCCATTGCCACCTCCAAAAGCAAAGTGGTGCACATTGGTTCCTCCCCAAATCCTGACTTGCCCACATAGGGTCAAAGTCTAAACACGGCTCAGATAGAGATTAGTGAAAAGGCAGATGAAAAGAGGGGGCAGCTCTTGATTGTAAGCCTGAGGGCAGGGGTCCGTCTAACTATAAGATTGTATTACAGCACTGTGAAAATTTACAGTGCTATATAAATAAAATAATAATAATAATATTCCTGATCCAAAAATAATTAATACATTTTAATTGCTTTTATTGCTGTTCTGTGCCTTTCAGTCATTATCATACTGAGTTATGGTAACTGTAAGGTAAACCTATCATGGAGTTTTCTTGGCTATGCTTGTTTAGGGAGGGGTTGCTTTTGCCTCCCTTTGAGACTGAAAGAATGTGACTTGCTCAAGATCACCCAGTGGATTTCCATGGCTAAGCAGGGATTCTTTGTCATAGTCCGCTGCTCAAGCCACTACACCATGCTGGCTCTCTGCTTTTCTATGAGTGTTTTAAAAAAGAAAGAAAAAAAACTCCTAAAGGAATTTGCCCCAAATACAATACTTACTGCCACTTTCTTCATCATTTCCCAAGCAAAAATGTCATTATGAAGGAGTAAGTAGAGGAAGAGGGAGGTTCACTGCAGAGAGGAAAACATTGTCAAGTTCATCTTTAGGTCCTGCCTTCTCCTCAATGCTACGAAGATGAGCCCTTAGCTTAATTCACTGAAGCAGGAGACATATTTTTTTTATTTATTTATTTATTTATTTATTTAATTTATACTCCGTTCTTCAGCCCTAAAGGCTATCAGAGCGGCTTACAAATATTTTATTTTAATTAGATGGTTCCCTGCCCTCAGGCTTACAATCTAAGAAGACACAACACAAAAGGAGAAGGGAATGGTGTTGGGAAGGGGATCAGGTCCAAAAGTTCATTTCTCCCTCTGACGCCTGGACCAAGGCAGATGGCATGGAAGGAGGGCTCTGCTTCTTAATCTAGGACAGGCCCGATGGAGTTTGGCCTGTCCTTTGACTCCCTCCTGGGTAAGATGGTGTAGCATGGAGAGAGGGCTCTTCTACTTGAGGCCAGGCCTGATGGTGCTGGTAGGCCTCTCTAGTCCCTTCACTCCCTCCTGGGTAAGATGGTCAAAATATAAAACTACAAAACTCATATACCCCAACTGAAAATGGCACAGCAAGCTCTCTCCATAGCTTCTTGTCTCCCGCATCTACACGAAACTTTGTTTGGACTGATGGTGAATTCAGTACAAGCTGATCCTGAGCTATTGAGCTCTGCTCATACTGTGAATAATATTTTGCCCTTTCAAAATGCTCCAGTTCCAAATCTATTGGTATCACTACTCTCTGTCTGGCTTTTCTTCACTAGCAAAGATTCAGGAAGGACTCATCCCACACTTTCTACAAGCGTGTTGATGAATAAAAAGGCTGATCCGAGATAAACAAGTCCAGTTACTACTACATGGAAGAGAAAGCTGTTGCTGTCAGAATCAGCCACCATTTTAGTAGACATCCTGACTTCCACTTGCTTTGCCTCCTTCAGTGATTCCACTGACCTTCCACTTTCCCAACTTTAACTTGCCTAGGTCTCCAGATCTCCCTAAATGTGAATATATTGTGCTATCAGTATTTATAAACAATTACATGGCTACCTGACAATATTACTATTGGAAATAGTTAATTTTCAAAGGCAGCTTTTAGGCAGCCAAGGCTCTACAATGTAATTCAATATATCATCTCTTTCAGAAAGTGAACAAAAATAGATACAGTGCATTAACAAGACTTCAAAGCATATTCTAATACTTTGTCTAATGATGAGAACTGAAAGGGCTCAGCAAAGGAAATCACCTTGTAAGGCAGTGAGATAAAAAAGTCCTTTTGGTTCCTCCTGCTGGAACCCCAGACAAGTCAATGAGGTTTTCAGTTCCATTATAAAAACTAGTAACTATTATAGAAAATAAAAATGATATGAGTAAAGTTCAACAGATACCAAGGACACACAGTACAGACAAATAAATGGTTTTTAGAGAGGCTTGAACTCTCATTAGAAGACAAGATGACTAAACTGAGGCTGTCATACTCCGGACATAAGATGACTTTGGATATGAGATGACATAACTCATTGGAAAAGATAACTCATTGGAAAAGATAATGCTGGGGAAAGTGGAAAGCTGTAGAAAAAAGAGGGAGAGAACACTACGAGTGGATTGACACAACCCTGAGTTTGCAAGAAGTGAGCATGACAGTTGATGACCAGGACTCTTTGGCAAATACAGTGGGCCCTTGGTATCTGCTGGGGTTTAGTTCCTGCCCCCCCCCCCGGCCATGCCTACTGAAATGGGTGCTCAAGTCCCATTGTGCACAATGATGTAATAAAATGGTGTCCCTTATATATAATGGCAAAACCAAAGTTTACTTTTTTGGATGGGGGGGTTATCTTCAAGCTATGGATGGTGGAATTCATGGATGCAGAATCTGTGGATTGAGCCAGAGCCTATGGCAGAGCTCTATCTTTCCTAATATTATATTGGTGTTCATATGTTACCATACCCTTTATTTTTAATCAGTACAATCTCATACATTTTACTTTCATATGCAGACAAAGATACAAACACTTGCTTAAGGACTAGAATTCTAGCCCACAGATGATATTAACCAAAATTAAAGGGTTATTGCTTTGACTTTGTTGTTATGTGCCTTCAGGTCATTTACAGCTTAAGGTGACCATCAGGCAAACATATTACAGGGTTTTCTTGGCAAGATTTGTTTAGAGGGGGTTACTTTTGCATTCCTCTGAGGCTGAGACAGTGTAACTTGTCCATAGTCACCCAGTGGGTTTCCATAGTTGACTGGGGAATTGAATCTGAATCTCCCAGAGTCCTAGTGCTACATTCAAACCATTACACTGGCTCTCCAGTTGTTGTACTCACTACTTTTATTTATAAATAAAATTATATTTTTCTGACTTGCTCCTATGTCTATACTGAAAGAATATAAGCATCAGAAGCTTTTACCATTTTTATTTCTCTTCCTGGAATATGTTCACTTGCCAAATGTAAAACTGCATGAAAGAGTCAGAAGCTGGACCAGAAGAAGAAGGAAAGAACAGTAAACATAATCATTGAGCAGTCATTTCAGAGTTCATCAAGTTGTGAAGAGGTACATACATTGTTCTTGAAATGTCCTTCTTTACCTTAGCAAACATTGTTGGATTAATTTGCTGTCTAAATGTTGACTGCCTTTGCCCCACTATAACTGGAAAGTGTTGGCACTACAACAGAACCCTTGTTGGCATCTCTGCTGGAATAATTTCATTGGCAAGATATCTTTTTTGCAGTAATGTCATTCAAAAGACTGGGCGTAAGCCATAACATCTCAGAAAACATATGCAAAATTTCATAAGGCCATTAGTAAAATATCACAGGCACTGGAAACAGCACAAAACTTTTCACATTTTTTCTTCTGATGTAGTATGGACATAGCCAAAACAGCACAGCATATGGAATCATGCACAGAAGGCAAAGGCATTTTTTGAACAAGTGGAACCTGGGACAAACACAGCTCCAGAGACAACTGAAAATTAACCAAAAAACCAAAGTGATTAATTCAAGAAATGTTGGAAGACTATGATTATATGACATGTAATGTAATGTTTCACATGTTTACTGGGAAGACCCTTTGTGTTCAAGGAGCTTACTCCATCAACAGACAAAACTCATTTAGTAGGTAATAAGATCCATGGAACTCAATGACACTTGCTTGCTTATTTATCCCACTTTTCTCCTAAATGGGATTCAAAACAGTTTCCAATATAAATCTAAACAGATCTTAATCCTGACTAAAGATACTTTAGCTTGGACTGTAAACATTAGTCAAAATCATACTGTAAATTTCAAGTAGTCATTAAATCAAATAGATTTACTCATGATTTACAATTGATTCAATGGGTCTACTCTAGGTGACCAACAGGATTCCAGTCATTGCCACAGGAAGCATCCAGAAAATTAAAGCCTTATTTTATTAGCTGAAATGGTTAAGATGGTGGGCTTGTGCTGTCATGAGAACTGGGGAGGGGGTTGCATTTGATATCAGAGGAATGAGAATTGCACCACAAAAATAAACATTAAAGAAAACTTTAAAAGTTACTGGACAGATCCAACTCTGCAGTTCATGGTAAATCTGTTTTAGAAACTGATAATACAGCAAATATTTACATGTAGCAATTTCATGTTCTTCACAGTACATCTGATGAAGTAGGTTGCATGTTATGTCAAATACCAGCCTCCAAGGCACCACAAGACTTTTCATTGTCTTGACTCTTGACAGTTCTTATTGAAATATTAAACTGTGGCACAACCCAAAACTAAGACCTAAATTTGTAATGCTCAACAAAAAATGTCCTTGATAAATATCTCAAGCTAATTTCAGGTAGGGAGAGGAGGCCTTCCAGGCAAAAGCTATTTGTTGTGCTGAATGGCAGCATTGGTGGGAGTTGGTGGGGAAAGCGTGGACAGTGTGTATAAGGGGGAAAGCCTATGAACTTTTGTTCTGTCAGTAAAAGGTCAGTACCTCTCTTGTACTTGCTCATTACAGCACATGAGTTTTCCCTTGATGATTATAGAGGAAATGGAAGGAGGGGGAGTAGAGTAACCAAATTGTTGGGAAAATGGTTACAGATGCCATCTGGCTTTCACAGATGGATCAGTACTGTGGGTCTTGTGTACTGCGGTGTTTCTCACCATCATTTTTGACTGAGGAATTTGAGGCAGATTAAGATACAGAAACAACAGCAGAAAGCACTGCACTTCCACATTGCTTATAATTCCACCGACAACAACCCCAGAGATCCTTACAGATTATTTATGCAATAATCTCATAGGGTGATGTTGTTTTTTCCCAATGGAATACAGCAATATAGACTAAAGGTAAGATGTACAATTGAAATGTTACATAAAGAATATTGGGGTTGTGCTCTCTCTCTCTCTCTCTCTCTCTCTCTCTCTCTCTCTCTCTGCATCCGCACTGCAGAAATAATCCATCTTGACACCACTTTAACTGGCATGGCTCAATGCAATAGAATTTTGGGAACTGTATTTTTGTGAGACATTTAGCCTTCTCTGTCAGAGAGCTCTTGTGCCACAACAAACTACAGAAAAAGAGAAAACTGGGAAATTACGGAGAGAGTCGGAAAAGAGAAATACTAGCAATGAGAACAGAGAAAACCCAGGAGTATCCAATGAAACCACTGATGTTGGTGAAACTAAGATCTGACAAAATAAAATGCTTAATTGTGTAACATAAATAAATTATAAAAATTGCTACTACAGAAAGCAACAGTAACAACAAATTTAAATTGTAGTTTTCATTAAAAGGATTGTGCAGATCCATGGTGGAATAGGTCAATCAGTAACAAGCATGGCCATATTCAAACTCCCAAGATAGGGATAATATATCTGAATACCAACTGCTGAAAACTAATAAAAGTAGATAGTAATTGCCTTCATGCTTTCATCCAGCGGAGACAAAATAAAACAGATCACAGTATAATCCAGAGATGGTGACTTAAATTACTAAATGTAGTTGACCTAACTTCAGTTGTTAGTTCCAATTACAGTAGATTTAATACATCAGTGAGAATTTGGTAAATCATCACTTATGTAACCTAGTAGGTTACCCTAGTTTGGACTAACAATTATACTTGCATACACCAATATTTAAAACTTGCTTAATATCCTCTATCCTGTTTTGGCAGGGACATTCTTTATTAATCCTTTCTTGTCCCACTTTTTAACTGCTATTAAAATGTTCCAGTTTCTCTCTCCTCTTCCTTTCCTCCTTTGCATTCAGCTTAATTCAGTTGCTGCAAACAGAATTCAAAGTGCATGAGCAGTTTGCATTCAATTAACTAAGGGCTGAACAGACCGACATTTAACACCAGCCTCGGGCCTGAGTAGGGATGTGGTATCCACATGCTGCATGGCAGGGAACATCACAGTGCTCCTTTGGCACAGTGTTTAAACATGTTGCACCAAAGGAGCACCGAAAAAATGCCATGGCAGCAGCAAGGGTGTCTTTTTGCTGGCACTAAAAGGAGCTGCATTTTACTGTTCTTTTTAGCACTGGCAAACTGCCGGATCAGGCCTGAGGTGGGTAGTTGCTGTGGCCCTGATCTGGCAAGGAAAGAAGCAGTGGGACGTCACTCCAAAGGGGCAGTATATTTAGCCCCTTAGTGTGGGGGGGGGAGTGGAGGGGCTGGAAATGTGCCCTTCTCATTAGATTCAGGGAAAAGAAAACTACCATAGCCTTTCCTAGCTTGTGTGTTCTTCCTCATTAATAACTTTTGGCACCTTAAGGTCTCTCTGATGTTGCTTGGCCACATGTGACCAGTTTTTCACATGTGAAATGTTGGAGGTATGGGTATATCACAAACCTTTTCTGCATGTGAACATGGTTTTTCCACATAGAAAAGAAAAAAAGAAAGATTACATCTCAGATCTCCCTCTTGTATCACTTCACTTTTTGTGATATAAATATGGCTGCAACAGAAAAAGTAGTAAGTAAGAGGTAGAAAGTTTCTCTAATAAAGAACTGGTAGGTTTTGGTGATTTCTAGGAATTTGGGTGAAAGTAATTGGAAGAGAAAGATTAGTTATTACAGTTCTCTGTTTCTGAAATACAATGATTCATACATTCATTCTGACTATACAATTTACATTGTCGGGAGAGAGAAAAAAGAGGAACAGGATAAGATACATACAAATACACACCAGCTGCATAACTGATATAATTCACTGAAAAATGCAATCGCTGAGCTCTAGGAATATCAGTTTTATTTTAAGTTGAGTACAAAAAAGAAATATGATCAGGTTAAATTTTAACTTGTGAACAGCATATTTCACAGTAACAATTGTTCCAAGAGATATTAATTGGCTAAGACAGAGACTTTATTATAAAGTTAAATGTACTATAAAGCAAACATTTATTTTCATGATGATTAAATTATAGCTAATTATGACTCATTAAGAACCAGCATGCTAGGAAACTGGGTTTGCCAGACTAATTTCCTTAGCAAGCAAAAATACATTTTGGATGACAATTAATTTTACACACATGGGTCATTTAAATTTCTGATCTCATAAAGCAAGATCAGCTAGACCAAGTGAAATGAGTACATGAAGCCTGACAGCAGGCCCATGTGAGTGAAAGTTATAACACCTCAGACTCAGCTTTCATCTGGACACAGTTGTTCTGAGATACAATATTTTCAGTGGACTCAACTCTCAGATCCATTCATCCATTATAACATTGTAGGATGCACAAGTGATCATAATCCTGTAATCTTGCATAGTCAGTTACTTTCACTGCTCTGGGAAAATAGTAATGGAAACTCTCAGATAAAATTTTCCTCTTTGGACTTTGAAATCAGATATTTAACTGAAATATCTGTAGGTCATCTTGGAATCCTTCTGTGAGCTGCTCTTTAGCAGAGGACATGATTAAGGGGTAATCAAAGTAGTGAATGCTCTCAAGCACTCCTACAAGAGGCCTTGGAAAAATATATGATGCTTCTGAAATTCCACTCTGGGCACCCTTTACATGGAAAGATTCCCCCAGGTGTTATGATTGTTTGAGATTCAACAGCCTTGTAATCCACGATCAGATGCCGACAGGCTTGAGCAAGTTTGTGTTTTGCTAATTTCTCTCTTGTATCTCAGTCCCTATTCACTGGTTTGCTTTTCAAATCATCAGGAAGACTTCTACTATAGTCCTGATCAAATGCATGCCATCATGGTTGCAACTATTTGCCCCAGAAGGAAAGTTGCCATAGGCAACAAGTGCTTTCCTTCACCTTTCTCTATGGAGTTTATTATATGATGGAATTTGGGGTTATAATCCAATGGCAATCCGAACGCAATCATAGGGTTTCATATTATTGCGTATGAGTATATCTCACGCAATTTCGGGCAAAAGGGAAGTCATTTCAAAAGCAATCATAGGTTTTACGTTAATGCTTATAAGAGTATCTCATGCAATTTCGGTCAATGGGGGGTCATTTTTGGGAAATGGGAAGTCATTCTGAAATCATTCAGCAATTAGATTTCACATAAATTCGCTAAAATAGTGAATTTACGTGAATTTGAATTGGCTCAATTCGAAATTGGGACCCCCCCTCAGATACTACTAACTGATAACTTGAAGGGGGGATAATCACTAATGTGTTGGGGGGGGAATCGTCCAGAATTTTAGAATTCTTTTGTATTTTGTATCTTTTGTATCACACAAAGTTGCCCTTAAAAGGAAAAACAGAAAGTTCATGAGGCCACACAGATAATTAGAATTACAGGCAATATGTCCATGTGATCTGTAAACATTTGGCTTCACTCCATGTTCTAAGATTATTTTGTTGATATGAAGATATAACCTTTCTGGGGAAAATTCTAGATATATATTTCAGTCCTAGATTACAAATAATCATTCCAAAAATATAAACTAACCGTGGCAGTGTACCAATATAACCAGACTAGAGAATGAACCACCGAAATGGATTTCTCAGAGTGATATATATGGAAAACTAAGCCTATGAGCTATTTATGGAATGGCTGGGTGTTCCTTCTAAGCAATATTAGATTGTTAGATTTCCCAGCCCTTCAAATAAAGAGAAAAATAATCACAGCAATTTTCATTTAGGAGAAACAACTACAATCAGTCAAATTTATTATTAATATGGTACATTTCTAATGTACATTTATCTTTTGCTCTAGAATCTTTAAAACTAAATGGTAATTGTTAAAATAAAAGTGTTTATTTGAATAAGAACAATTTTGTTTTATTCTACCATTATTATATATATAATTCTATACCACATGGTTGTGATTTTTAGGTTCCTGGGAATTGTATTTTTTAAAAGTAATTTTTCCAAGCTCTTGCTCAGTGCTACAGCCAGATTAATATAAATTCTGAATGTTCATTGGATGCATTCAGGCTCCTCCAGCTGTTATACTACACTCTCAATAAGCAGTATAAATTGCCTTGCTTTTTTACATGAAGGGAAATCTCCTCAGCTAGCCAAGAGTACTGTTCTTTGGCTGTCCAGACATGGTGCAGATCAGCAGCTGCTGCAAAATGACTGGGTTTACTCTCTGTCTTCTTTTTCTTCAGGCACAAAATGCCTCAGTCAGCTCAGCAGGAATTTAAAGCAATCTCAACAGGGCTCTCAGATTATCTGAAGGCCTCCTACAGGAAGGCACAAGGGAGTAAACTAAAACTGAACATTGTATCTCCTAAACTGTCAGATGTTTAGATCCAGTGCCTGGTAAATACCTGAAGGTAACAGGCAGCAAAGAAGACCAAGAACAGAAAGGGAAGCAATGGGCCTGATTAAGTAGGTGGATAGTCTGGCATAAGATGCCCAAAGAGTACGGCAGAGATCTGAAAACCTTGCACCACAAGGAACTCAATGCCTGATTCAGAAGCCCTGATTTGAGACAATAATCAGGCATTGAGTTCCTTGTGGTGCAAGGTTTTCAGATCTCTGCCGTACTCTTTGGGCATCTTATGCCAGACTATCCACCTACTTAATCAGGCCCATTGCTTCCCTTTCTGTTCTTGGTCTTCTTTGCTGCCTGTTACCTTCAGGTATTTACCAGGCACTGGATCTAAACATCTGACAAGCTAACAAGGGTGCCCATCTCAGAAAAGCATGTCAGTGGACCCAGAAACCAGGTGTACACAACCAGTAAGGGATGACAGTTACATGGCTCAACAATTAAACTGGCATAAAGATAGGGCAATGGTAGTGTAATTCCTATGAATTATTGGCCCTGTGGATGGGGAAACCTTTGGAAAGATGGTACCTGCTAGCTGACTTCAGAAAGAGAGGAAGAGCTGGAGAGGAGGTGCTGTTGCTAGTGCTAAGGAGTAGACCCTTTTCACCTTGAATAAGTTTATTTATGGTATTTATACCCTGCCCTTCAGCCCTAAAGGCTCTCTGAGTGGCTTACAATTATGATTATTTTTAATTAGATGGTTCCCTGTTCTCAGGCTTACAATCTAAAAAGACATGACACAGAAGGAGAAGGGAATGGTGGTGGGGATCAAGTCCAGTGGTTCTTCTCTCCCTCTGAGGCCTGGACCATGGTAGATGGACTGGAGGGGGGGCTTTTCCTCTTCAAGCTAGGCCTGATGGAGCTGGGTCTGCCTTTTCACTCCCTCCCAGAATACGTTAGTGGCATATTCAGTTATGCATTTAGGAAGGGAGAAAAGGATGAAAACTTTGTAGTATTATTTCTAGATTGCATGTCCACTGATTTTTAAGACTGCATCCAAATGTTGCAATATCACTGAGCAACATAGGCAGAAGAATCCTGCAATCAACACCTTCTTGGGTGCATGGAATTTTGAGGAGAGTGCATGTGTCAAATTTAATATGTAATTTGTTCTAATGTTGATATATAAACAGAGAGAGAGAGAGTTAAATTTCAGTTCTGTTTGCAGTATTCAATTGTAGTTGGCCTGGGAAGTACTAGACAGCATCATTGTCAAGACAGACAACATCATCTTGAGGAAGAAAATAACATCTATACAGACAGAAGCTATTTTTGATTTTTTTTAAAGAAAAATATCACATCTGCTCAACATTTTCTCCTTTTTTCAAAAGCAAAACAAATCTTACTGGACGTGAAAATGACAATTTTCTACATTTTTCAAGGCAAAATAAATATGATTATATGCTGTTTTAAATGTATAGTGTTGGTTTAATATGATATTTTATCTTCATTGGCCTAAGTCTAATTTCCTAGTCCCAACCAGACCAAATTCCTTGAATTAGCTGCTGAATGGTAAATCAACACATACAAAAGCACCATCAATTCAGTAGGTCTGATCACAACTGGCAACTGCATTTAGGCATTTGTCGTTGATTGCCTTGGGCAGCATTATGTAAAAAGTTAGCTTATACATTTAAATAATAAAAAATGGTAAGAAACTTCCTGTGCAACCAGACAAATTGCAGGATGTTTTCATGAAAAATTGTCTGACATAGTCTTTCTACTCAATTAGCATCACATTTGGGACAAGACACTTCAGTAAAATTCTATCTATTTATCGGTGTGAGACCCAGCCTAGTGTAGTGGTTTAAGTGTTGGACTAGGACTCTAGGAGACCAGAGTTCAAATCCCCATTTGGCCATGGGAACTCACTGGATGACCTTGGGCAAGTCACACTATCTCAGCCTCAGAGAGCCCCAGAGGCCCTAACTTTCGCTCAATAAATTTTACTAAGAACAACCCACCTTGGGGTCTCCATAAGTCAGAAATGACCTGAAGGCACATAGCAACAACAACAATTCATCAAAGCACTTTAAGACCAGACACCTAATAGATTTGTTTGTATATCACACCAATAATGAATGTTCTTTATTGTATTTAGCTGCCTTAAAATAACTTCCTAGTTGAATTCTTAGAATTATGGCCTTACAAGCCTTTTCCCTCCAAAGTGATTGCAGGCAGGAAGAGTAACATGTCTAGCTTTTTGTGCTCATGGTGAAGGAAGCAACAGAACAGGCCTTACTTCCTTTCAGCCAATGTAATCTCACTGTGAAGAGTTTCCACAACATTTAGCACACAAAATGGTTCTGACTCAAATACTGTAGTTGATACAGATCCAACGGATCTCCCCTTGGCTCCTGCTTGTTCTTTGTTAATGGATGTGTTTCAGTACATGCAACCTGGGAATGTGGACAGGATCTTTGAGAGGGAAGAGCCACCACATGTGTACCGGCGCATGCCTTTCCTGGTTCTTAAAAGCAGCCAGAGTGAGACTGGCCAAGGAGATTAATGAATGCATCACAGTGGCACAGTAGGTTTCTATCCTGCCTAAAATAAGTTGTAGTGAGGCCATTACTGAAAAACCAATCCTTGAACACCTCCACACATAAAAATTAGTGGTCAGTTTCCCATTTTCCATTTTGGCAAGCATATGATGGTCTACAAGCTCCAGGGGTTCTTAGATAAAATGGATTATATGGATCCATGTCAATCTGTCTTCAGGACTAGTTATGGAATGGAGATGGCTTTAGTTTCCTTGGTGGTGACCTACACAAGGAAATGGAAAAGGTGTATGTGTGTGTGTTTATGGTTCTGTTGGATTTCTTGGTGGCTTTCTGTACCACTGACCATTGTACCCTTCTGAGCCACTTTTTTCAAGTACAAAGATATATAATTAAATATTAAACTTGGATGGGGGACTGACAATGAATATCAGGGGCTGAAGGCTAGAATTCAGAGGAAGGAACTGGCAAAAACATTTCTGAATATTCTTTGCCTTAGAAAAGCTTGTGAAATTCTTAGGAAGGTCATAAGTTCACAGGCAACATGAAGGCACATAAACACACACACCAAAGTCAGTATCATCAGTTTCATAGTATTTCCAGTTTCTATGAATGGGTGTGAAAGCTGCACAGTAAAGAAATGTGAAAGGAAGAAAATCAACTCATCTGAAATGTGATGCTGGAGGTGTGTTCTATAGATGACTGGACTGCTAAAAAGACAAATAAATGGGTCCAACAGCAAATAAATCCGGAATTCTCACTAAAAGCCGAGATGACTAAACTGAATCTCTTGTACTTTGGACATATCAAGAGACAACATGATTCACTGAAAAAGATGCTAATGCTTTGTAAAATAGAAGCCAGTGGGGGTGGGGAGGAAGACTGTATTACAGATTTGATTGATTCAATCAAAGAAGCTCCATTCCTGACTTTGCAAGACCTATGGGAAACCTCTTAGAGTTCACTTGCCCATGGAGTTGCATTAAGTCAAAGTTGACTTGACTGAACATTTTGTTATAAGTAAATTAAACTCACTGAGACATGTATAGATTTATAATGTAATGTGGAGTTTCCAGTTGAGCAATCATGCTATATGTATGCTTTTCTTTCTTTACCTCATTCTGTGGACTAACAGAGCAAACATGGGGGTGGAGATATGGATGGGGAGAGAGTTCTAGGGCAGGGGGAGCCATCACTTGCCAAGCCATTCCAGCTCAGTACAGGCCTGTAAACAGGAAAAGATTTTTAATAAACTTCTTCTTCTTAAAGAAAAAAAAAGTGATCCTGAGAAATATTAATTGTGTCAGCTTCAAAATGGGGTAGACATGGTCCAGGGATGTATCAGGGAGCAAGGGAGCTTTTGACCTACACTCCATTTCTGGGCCCCCACTGGTAGGAAAAACTTCTATGAATTGCTTTTACCAGATGAGCTTTCCATGTCTGTACTGGAGGCTTCAAAGGGGGCCATTATGTCCTGCCAATAGAGATCCTCTCATTCAACAAAGCAACACTTTTACCCCCTCCTTACCCCCCTCCCCCACAAAGTGGTGTGGGTTGAATTACTTTTTAAGTAGTGGAGTTCCAACTCTCTTTTAGAGTCATAGAATTATAGAGTTGGAAGGGGCTTATGGGCTATCAAGTCCAATCCCCTGCTCAATATAGAATCTCCAGCTACAGCATTCCCAGCAGGTGGCTGTCCAGCTTCTTAGAATCATAGAACTATAGAACTGAAAGAGACCACAAGGGTCATCCAGTCCAACCCCACTGTCCTGCAGGAACTCACAATCAAAGTACCCCTGACAGATGACCATCCAGTCTCTGTTTAAAGACCTCAAAAGAAGGAGACTCCATCACTCTCCGAGGGAGTGTATTCCACTGTTGAACAGCTCTTACCATCGGGAAGCTCCTCCTAATGTTGAGGTGGAGTCTCATTTCCTGTAGTTTGAATCTATTGCTCCAGGTCTTATTCTCTGGAGCAGCAGCAAACAAGCTTGCTGCCCCTCAGTATAAGTCATGGGGCAAAATTATGGATTTTAATATGACCCACAGACAAGTCTTTTCAAAGACATCCAGAGAAGACGATCCTGTTACCTTTCTGGGCAATCAGATCCATTGCAAAACCACTGTTACTGTCAAGAGATTCCTTCTAATGTTCAGTCAAAATGTACTCTTCTATAACTTAAAACCATTGGACCTGGTTCTACCCTCTGTGACAGCTTTTGAGATATTTAAAGAGAGCAGTCATGTCACCCCCTCAGTCCTGTCTTCACCAAGCTGAACAAGCCAAGCTCCTTCAACCTTTCCTTATATGTCCTGTTCTCCATACCTCTTATCATCCCTTCTTTGAACCTGCTTCAAGTTTTCTATATTCTCCTTAAAATGAAGCACTCAGAACCAAATGAAGTACAGTTGTCCCTCCTTTTTTGCAGGGGATCCGTTCCAGACCCCTTTGCGAAAATGGAGTTTTGCTTATATTCAAGCCCCATTGGCTTGAATATAGGTAGAGGTGTGCGGGGGTGTGGGGGTGCGTGCCACAGGCACACACCCTATTCATTCTCGCTTCATTTGTCCCTCGCACATAAGTGAGGGACACAAGTCTGAAGACCTTGAGAATGGAGGGAAGACTGTTTATCAGATGAGACCTGGCAAGCAAAGAAAATAGTGGAACTATTTTTTTCTGTGATTTGGAAACTGCTTCCAAGGCAGGCTAAAATTGCATTTGCCTTCTTTGTTGCAGCATTACACTCCTGTTTCATGTTCAAATTATGACCAACTGATTATGATCAAACTGATTAAAATGTGGAATATAGCAAAACATCAGAACTAAGCCAAATCAGTATTTTTTGCTTTCCAGTGTGTGATGAAGAACACATTTCTAGTCGAAACAAGGCTCAGCAATGAAGCCAGCTTTAAGTATGGTACAACAAGAAAAAAAAATCTGTATAGTTATGGATCACAACATACACATTGCTGATCAATTGGCACTTTGCTATGATCTACTTATTTCACTTGCTCACAGATCAAATAATACTTTGCTTATACAGCTGTAAGCCTGCATGCAATCAATATACTGAAATGAGTTTCACAAATTCAGAACTGGGTTATGGTGGATATTATTCTGTTTGCATTTTGTAAATACATTGAAACAATAAACATGTATGCACATAGTCATTCACAACTACTGCCACAAGGATCATGTACAGTACTCAGTACTCAGAATTTGCTAAGCTCAAAATATCAAAATGCAGTTAGGCCAATTAAACAATTCAGTTTGCATAGGAAATTGATACAAGGCACCCCATTGTTGAAAACTGGTATTACTGGCCAATATTCACAACTTTTAACTATATCCTATTGTTTCTGCAAATGAGATGGACTGAGAGTTCTGAGCCTATCAAACTATGATCTCATAATGCAACCACAAGTATATTTACTCAAAAACAATTACAGCTTCATATTGTTTTTTTAAGTAAATAAAATTATATTTCTAATTACAAGCAGGTAGAGAGTGAAGGCAGTATTCTCCAGAAGCACTGAACAGATCTTGGCCTCTGTATCAGTAATGCATTGGTTTTGTTTTTTTAAAAAATATATCTTTTAAAATCTTTACCAGGGAATAAGTTCACATAGCTGCCGTATAGATTAGGTCTGAGTGGACATATGTAAAATTACTCTTCTTATTGTATTAAACAATAATTACCAATAATGTTTCAATTCCTAGTTGAATGCATCCATAAACACATGGTTGTAACAACAAAATGTGTGGTTATGAGAAATGTAAAAAGGTTAAATTAAATAAATTAAATGAAGCTTTCATGGGCTATAGTCCACTTTCCAGGTGCAGTAGCCTTTTTCTAAGGGGAATGGCATTAGGAAAAGGGACGGCAAGCCTTGAAAACATTACTGTATATAGTTGACTATAAGTCAACTTCATGTATAAATTGAGGCCCAGAAATTATGGGTTTTGTTATGACCCATGAATAAGTCGAGTGTAAGTCTTAGGAACTTGTAACAAAGACTCTAAATGATGAAGGAAAGAAAAACAATGTCAAAGAACTTACAAAATTCAGGCAAGCATAAGTCTGTGTGCTCACACTAAAGAATGGATGAATAATAGAGTGGGTGGGTGGAGGGTCAGTGGTCCAGGACAGATTACACTCTCACCTTTCACCAGGCAATGGTTCCTCTTTACAAAAAATAAGAGTTAAAGTACAGTCCTTACATTGACCCATGAATAAGTCAACTTATTTTTTTGGTCAATGTTTTTTTGTTAAAATATCTAGTCTAATACATGAGTATATAAAGTATTTGTCTTTGAGATTCTCTGATACATTTTGCTACAACAGAGTAACTTGGAGACAAACAGTGACGTGAGGAAATCCTGTAAGACATTTGAGACTAACTAAGAAATATAATTTGGTACTATAACCTTTTGTGGACTCCAGTCCATCAAATGCAAAGGTGATGCACAGATAATGGACTTCTTGGGCATTTATACTAGAAATTTATTTTTCTCACTGAGCCTTAAATGTGCTACAAGGTTCCTTTACATCTTTTTATTGTGAAACAGACTGAAACAACTATTTTTTTGAATACAGGTTGAGCATCCCTTATCAAAAATCCAAAATGCTAAAAAAAAACCAAAAAAAAAAAACACACACAAAAAACCACAAGGTTGGAGAGCAAGGGTCTGTGAAATGGTGGGAGGTGTGGATTTGTGCCAAGCACTACATTTGGCTTCCTGCCATTTCACAGATCCTCATGTCTCTCTCCAGGCTTGCATCTCACTCCAGCCTCACAAAGGCAATATGTACTATGCTACTTGTATTCCAAAAATTCCAAGTATTCCAAAATCTGAAAAAAATCCAAAATCCAAAACACTTCTGGACCCGAGCATTTTGGGGAAGGCATACTAACCTGGAGGAAACTGCTACCATTGCTATAAAATATGGGCAAAATTAATGGTGAAACCACAATGTCCATGAAAATCCAGAAATGTATATTCGTATAGGGATAGAAATACTCTAAAAACTTAACCTCTTTAAGTTCCTTGTGGAATGTAAATAAGAAATGTAGCAAGCATTTGACTTACCTTATTAATACTTAGTAGGTTATATTCAGTGTAAGCAGTTCAACTGCAGAAAGTGCTCACACCTATGAGGTTGGGCATCTAATTTTTGCCAGTCTCCCTTACGTTCTACAATCCACTTCTTGATATCTAATATGAATCTGGTGGGATCCCTCAACTCTTAGGTTCAGTTTTTCAGCAGCACAGGAGGCGATAGTGGGCAGCAAACATCATGTGTCCTCTCACATATGAGTGGACATCATAGACTCATCGAATAATAGAATTGTGGAGTTGGAAGAGACCACAAAGGCCATCCAGTCCAACCCCTGCCATGCAGGAACTCTCCATCAAAGCATCCCCGACAGCACATCCACTATTACAGCACACACATACACACACACACATTAGATAAAACACACAAGTTTCTTAAGACAATTATTATTACAGTTATGATATTATGACCTCTATTTGTAAATACAAGATACCGATAATGCCTCCTGAGGAATTCAGTCAAAATGAACCAGAGTTGTGCAGTAGTCTTGGTCTTCTACAAATAATGCCAAAGAGGAACACAAGGTTGTTGCTTGGTTCCTTTAAAAAATGAAGAGGTTCTCAGAAGTTGTGTGTTCCAAGAAGAAGCTATTCTCATCTTTAACCTACAGTCAATTGCTGGAACACGCATTCCCCCATAGCAAGTACAGAAAAGGAAGGTCTGTTCTCAAAAGCCAGATTTTAACAGAAAATGATTTTGACTGATTATATGTCATGTTTTCATCTCAAGAATATCTGATCTCAGTTTCAAGTGAAAATTAATCAGAAATGCAGAGTGATGATTTTAACAAATTCTGACCCCAAACTGACAAACTGGCAAGATATTGCATTACTCTTAATAGAACGAATCCAACATACAAAGAGGAATAAATAATCCTGAATATTTTTGTGTATCCATATTTTTATAGGTTTGTCTAGCAGCTTGGCATCACTTCATATCATAAAGATCACTAGCTTCTACATAGCTCTTTTCCTCCCCTTCCATTATATATAAAACAGAGCAGCACACTAGGCAGCAGAGGTCTGAGCACTGTACTTGCAGAACTGATATCGAGTGATTATTACACAACAATGCTACACTTTGACAGCATGAGACAGGCACTTCACTGTTTTGGAATGAAAGAATAAAGCAGTTCCCAAGTGCCCAGTAAATTCCCCAAAGCTTCCTTCTTACCTTTCTGTACACCAACATATTTGGGGATTCATCAGCTACCCCATTGCTGCTATGTCCATAGTTATTTCCTTGTGCCATGTCTCAATGGCTTGAGCCGCTGGTCAATCTTTTGCAGGGCAATTTGCCTCTGTTAAAGACAAAATGAAAGTGATTTCAAAAAGACATTTCTGCCACTCTTCTCCCCTTGCCCAAGACAAAGAGCTCTGACGTCCTCCCAGAGTGTTTTTAAGTGTCAGTTTCCCTTGTCCTGGTGACCTTGCCTCTCCTGCTGAATTGAGCCAAAGCAGGTTTTCCTTCTTTCAGTGCTCATTTTCAGCCTCCTTCTCTCCCTGAATAAGACCAACGTGTGTATCCATTTAGAGTTTAAGTGAACTGGCATTAGAAAGGCTCCATCAATGTGCCAATCAGTGTTGACTTTGGAAACTGTCATGTTGTTTGTTCCCACCCTCAGCAAAAAAGCTGAACCTCTTATTAATCCACATTCATATATGAACCTTTGAGAGGCAGAGTGGACACACAATAGCCCCATCTCTTCCTTACTGTGTATTGTGAGAGCCAGTGTTGTGTAGTGGTCTGAGTGTTGGACTGCAACTCTGGAGATGAATGTTTAATTCTCCCCTTGCCCATGAAACTTCCTGGATAACCTTGGGCAAGTTACATGCTCTCAGCCACGAGAAAGGCAATGGCAAACCTCCTCTAAACAAATCTTGCCCAGAAAAACCCATGATAGGTTTGCCTTATGGTCACTTCAAGTTGGAAACAACTTGAAGGCACACAACAACAGCAGCAATGACAACAATATCTATATGCTAGTCGCTACTGGAACAGGCCTATTGAATCAGGGGGACTTTGGTCAATGTTGATGAGACTTCTAGTGGACTCTGGGTCTAGCAAGGATTGCTCACAGGCTTCCTCAGAGATGGAACTACTGCTGCATTTTATTTTAAAACAAGCACAACACACTGTCATCTCTGCTACATACAGATATGTGTCTGGCCAGGAAGCCAGCAGTAGGATTGGGCTGGGTCCCCTTTGCCCTTCCGCCCAGACTCTTCACCACCTCCTCCTCCACCACCACCACCACCACTACCGCTGCCACCGCCACCTCATAGAATCATAGAGTTGGAAGAGACCACAAGGGCCATCCAGTCCAACCCCCTGCCATGCAGGAACTCCAAATCAAAGCATCCCTGACAGATGGCCATCCAGCCTCTCCTTAAAGACCTCTAATGAAGGAGACTCCACCACCCTCCAAGGGAGTGTGTTCCATTGTCGAACAGCCCTTACTGTCAGGAAGTTGAGGTGGAATCTCTTTTCCTCATGTTGAGGTGGAACCTCCTCCTCCTCCTTATCCTTGTCCTGCAAAGAAGCACTTTCCCCTCAAAACCCAACCACAAATGGCATCCCGCACAGGAAGGCAGTAGGGCAGCCCTTGAAAGTGCAACCACAAAGTCTGCCTGGACTCAGCCACCACAAAAGTCTCAACATTGTCCAGGCAGCCAACGCAACAACACAGCAGTACCATCCCTGGATCCACCTTGCCACTGCCACTTCTTTTAATCTTTGGTCCCTCTCCGTGCCTCTGCATCCAGATGGTAGATGGGCAAGAGTCTAGTGCCCTATGGCCACCAATGCACAGGGGCTGCCCTAGGTTTCAGCACCATAGAGAACACCATGCAAGTGTTCAGAGGCTGCCAATGCAGAGATGCTGCCCTGGTTTCAGCATGACAAACAGCAGCAGGGATGGTGCCACACGGGTGCCAATGCAGAGGGGTTGCCTTGTTTTTAGCACCATGGACAGAGTATGGTGATTATGTAGCGGCCACCAGTGCAGATCGTTTCAGCACTATGGACAGTGCATGCTAGTGCTTAGTGGTTGCCAATGCATAAGGACTCTCTGGGTTTCAGTACAGCAGACAGTGTCAGGCTAAAACTCAGCAGCTGCCAATGCGGAGGAGCTGACCCTAGTTTCAGCACCAGAGCCACAGCCAGGCAAGCACTCAGGAGCCAATGCAGACAGGCTGCACTGGGTTCATCACTGTAGATGGCAGCAGGGGCTAGGGCCAAGTGGGTGCTGATACAGAGGGCTACCTGTGTTCTCTGCACTATAGCCATCACCAGGTGAGTTTTCAGAAGCCTTGCCCAGTCACCCAGTGGTTACCAACGCACAGGGGCTGCCCTGGTTTCAGCACCACAGTGTCCAGCAGCCTCCAATGCCAACGGGCTGCTGTTTGATTTCGGAACCTTGGAGAGCATCAGGTTTAGACCCTGGTGAGCAATATTCACAATCTGCTTCTGGTTTCAGCACTACAGACACCTCTGGGTCCAAAGTCTGGTGTGAAATCCATATTTTCAGTGCCGTAGAAAGAACTTTGGCCAGTGTCCTGGTTTCAGAACCATTGACAGTGCTAGATCACAGCCTGGCAGCCCCAAATACAAAACACCTGCCCCTGTTTCCAGCACCATAGATGGAGCTTTGTCTAATACTCACCAGCTGCCAATGCACAGAGGCTGGCCATGGTTTCAGTGCCATGGACAGCACCGCCGCTAGACCCTGGTGGCCCTTAATGTTTACAATCCCCCTCCCTCGTTTGCAACACCATAGACAGATCCAGGTCTAGAGCTTTGCATCCCCCTGTACCAATGTTCTGCCTCATATTTTCAGCACTGTGGAAAGAGCTTCGGCAAGTGCCCAGTGGCCACCAACGCAGAGGAGCCGTCCTGATTTCAACACCAGGGACAGTGCTTGGAAGCCCCACATCCAAACCATCAGCCCCTGTCTCCAGCATTGTATGCAGAGCTTTGGCTAATGCCAACGGTCAACATGAAAGGACAGCCCATGGACAGCACCAGGCGAGTCTCCAGTGGGCTCCAGTACCGGGGGGGGGGGGTGGTGCTCTCTGGTTTGAGCACCATGAACAGCACCAGGGGCTGGACTTTGGTGACCCCTAATGTGCATAATCTCCCTCTAGTTTCAGCCCTAGTTCTATAGCCTGACGATATTCTGTGGACATTCTGCTCCACAATTTTGAGCACCGCGGACAGAGCTTGGGCCAGTCCTTGGTCAGGAACCCCAATTGGGGTGGTCTAGTTCCAACCGCGGACAGTGCTTGATTACGGAACGATCATTACCGCCGATGCAATCAATATGCACAGTGACCAATGCCTGGGGAGCACCAATGCAGAATTTGCTGGGGTTTGGTTTCAGCACCAGGGACAGCGCTTGATTAGCGAGTCCCTGATTTCAGCACCGTGGACAGAGCTTTTTGGGGCGCTAGTGGCCGGTGGCTGCCAATGCGGAGACGCTGCCCCTGGTTTCAGCACCGCGGACAGCGCCGTCCGGCGCTGTCCGCGGTGCTGAAACCAGGGGCAGCGTCTCCGCATTGGCAGCCACCGGCCACTAGCCATTTGCTCATCTGAGCTTGCAAGGCTCTGCAAGGTCTAGGGAGAGTGCATGCCCCACTTTCCCCCTATCTTCCTCCATTGCATGGTTTACCTCCTGGGCCAAGGTCACCCTTCCTTCCTTCCTCCTCTGGCTCTCCCTTGGCGAGCTCCTGGGTGGCTCTTCTCAGCCGACAAGGAGTAGCAGCAGCCGCTGCCGCAAGGCCCGGGCATCACATAAACAAGGCGGACGCCTCCAACGCCAGCCCTTTCTCTCTCCCCCTCCTGCGAAAGCTTTGCAGGAACGGGAGGCAAAGCAAGCAAGCCAGCCAGGCAGCCAAGCTGCAGCTCCTCCTCCTCCTCCCTCTTCGTTGCCTGGAAGGCCTCCCGTCACGTGGGGGGGGGGGAAGGGGGACGTCCAAGGGGGACGCAGCCCTTGCTTCTCCCCAGGCGGCGCCAGAGAGCCCAGGCCCTCCCTGCGGTCACTCTGCTGCCAAGCCCCGGGTGACCAGGTCTCCCCACCGCCGAGGAGGAGAAGGCACTGGGAAAGGGAGGACCATCCAGGAAACCTAGCCCCATCAAAGCATAAAACATGCACTGCGCGAATGTAAATGTCTGCCTAGAATCATAGAGCTGGAAGAGACCACAAGGGCCTTCCAGTCCAACCCCCCTACCATGCAGGAACTCCCAATCAAAGCATTCCCGAGAGATGGCCATCCAGCCTCTCTTTAAATACCTCCAAAGATGGAGACTCCAGCACTCTCAGAGGGAGTTTGTTCCCCTGTGGAATAGCCCTTACTATTGAGTAAGGAATCTCTTCTCCTGCAGTTTGCATCCATTGTTCCACGTTCTCGTCTCTGGAGCAGCAGAAAACAAGCTTGCTCCCTCCTCAATATCACATCCCTTTAAGTATTTAAACAGGGCTATCATATCCCCTCTTAACCTTCTCTAAGCTAAACATTCCCAGCTCCCTAAGTCTTTCCTCATAAGTCATGATTTCCAGAACCTTCACCATTTTAGTTGCCCTTTTTTGAACATGCTCCAGTTTCTCCGCGTACTTTTTGAATTGTGGTGCCCAGAACTGGACACAGTATTCCAGGTGGAGCCTGACCAAAGCAGAATAGAGTGGCATTATTACTTCCCTTGATCTAGACACTATACCTCTATTGATGCAGCCTAAAATTGCATTGGCCTTTTTAGCTGCCACATCGCACTGTTGACTCTTAGCCCCACTCGTGTTGTAGCACCAATTTGGAATTCCTCCCAGGCAGAAGGTAGAAATGGAGGACGTGTGGAGAAGCTGTAGCAGCCTAGTTATAAAAAAGGATGTTGGAAAGGTGGAGAGTGTCTAAAGGAAGGCAACAAAAAAAGAGTCTCATTCTTTGGAGGTCTTTCAACAGAGGCTGGATGGCCATCTGTTGGGCATGCTTTGATTGAGAATTACTGCATGGCAGAATGGGCTGGACTGGATGGCCCTTGGGTGTCTTCCATCTCTATGGTTCTATGATTTTATGATTCTGATGCCTCTGAGGCGGAAAGTGGCTTGCCTTTAAACAGAAACTGGATGGCCATTTGTCAGGGATGCTTTGATTGTAATTTCCTCCATGGCAGAATGGGGTTGGACTGGATGGCCCTTGGGGTCTCTTCCAACTCTGTTATTCTATGAAATGGTGAAGGATATGAAAACCATGCCCTACAAGGAAAGACATAGGGAGCTGTGTATGTTTAGCCTGGAAAAAGTTTTAAGACGTGATATGATAGCCCTCTTAAAATATTTGACGGGTTGTGATATTGAGGATGCTCCAGAAAATAGAACAATGGATGCAAGCTCCAGGAAAAGAGATTCCACCTCAACGTTAGGATGAACTTCCTGAAAGTGAGAGCTGTTTGACAGTGGAAGACACTCCCTCAGAGAGTGATGGAATCTCCTTTCTTGGAGGTGTTTAGGCAGAGGCTGGATGGCCATCTGTTCGGGGTGTTTTGATGGAGAGTTTCTGCATGGCAGGAGGGTTGGACTCGATGACCCTTGGGGTCTCTTCCAACTCTAGGAGTCTGTCATTCTATGTGTCCTGGAAAAAGAGGGCGTCTGGTCAGCCAGTGGGTTGGGCCACCTTTAGAGCAGCGCCTGGGGAAAGATGATGGAGAACTCGAGGGGAGACGCCTGGAACTGTCTCCATTAACCTCTCTTCTTCTCTCTCTCTCTTTCAAGTTCTGCCAACGAACGTGCCCCTGGGAAATGGGGTCGATCTGCATAAACAGGAAGGCTTGGAAGCCAAGGGAGTTGGGAGCTCTTCAATTATTATTATTATTATTATTATTATCCTCATTATTATTATTCACTTATATCCTGCCAAATTTAAAACAATATAAAATGAATAAATATTTTAAAAATTAAAAAGGAATTAAACAATTTTTAAAAGTCAAAAACAGTTATGCGTTAACATTTAAAGTCTAAACAAACCTTAAAACCAAGCCTGACTGGAAGTCCTCTCTCCCTCCCCCCTCCCATCCCCCATCCCCAGTCAAGCCCAGGCAAGGCAAGGGAAGCTTGAGCCCCCTGGTGACCGACTGACCGGTAGCAGGAGTTCAAAAGAAAAAGGCAGATTTGTGATGCACAAAGAAACTATCCTATATGCTCTGAGTCACATCCACCAAAGTGGGATATAAAGTTGACCCTGCAGTGCAGTGGTTAGAGCATTGGTTAGAGTCCTTCTTTGGAGGTCTTTAAAAAGAGGCTGGATGGTTGGCCATCTGTCAGGGATGCTTTGATTGGGAGTTCCTGCTTGGCAAGGGGTTAGTTGGACTGGATGGCCCTTGTGGCCTCTTCCAACTCTATGATTCTATGACCTTGGGCAAGCCACAGCCTCTCAGCCTCAGAGGATGGCAATGACTGACAACCCCCCTCTGAAGAAACTGAAGAAAACCCCAGAACAGGTTTGCCTTAGGATCACCGTAAGTCGGAAACAACTTGAAGGCACACAACAACAACAACAATATTAATACTGGTCCTACCAATATTACTACTACTACTACTACTACTAATAAGGCCTTTTGGAGAAATATACAGCATTTAAAACTGCAGAATTAAATTTCTGTGTTGTCACTCCTTGCAGCAGAGTGGGGTTTCATGTCTAGATGTTGTAGTCACTAGGCAAAGGTTTCATGTCCACATATTTTAGTCAGTGGGCATTACGGCCTGATTTAAACAACTTGTGGTCCTCCAGATGTTGTTGATTTGGACCTCCCATCAGTCCTAGCCAGTGTGGCCAACAGTGAAGAATGCTAGGAACTGCATTACAACAACATGGGGGAGAGTGACATGATTCCCCATAACCTGAATCCAGTTGTTAAATCCCAACTGGTGTAGACCCATTGAGTTAATGGAAACTTGATACTTGATCATGTAAATTCCCTTGATTCACTAGGTCTACTGTAGTGGAGTATTTAGATGTGTGACAACAAAAGGATATCAGAATTATCAGATATTTTCTGGAAGTCCTTCATCTCATGAACATTATTATAATAAAATGATGAGCTACAGTTTTTAGGTTAAAAGCTGAGTTTCTGGGAGATAGATTGCCATGGGTGACAAGGTTCCAAACGCAATATGGACAGGTACATGTACCCAATATATATATACTTCATTCAGGGAATAAATTTTGGGTGTTTGTGTATACAGGGCAGGGCATCTTCTTTAAGATGTTGACTGTGGCTCTTAAGAAAAGTTAGGCTGGCTCCAACCAGCACACCAAACTGTATTATTTTGTCAGGCCTTTGAGATTTGAAGTTATTTCTAGTCTGCTTTTAACAAGTACTTTGCTTCTGTTTTTCTATTTTTATATGTCAGCTTTGTTGTACAGGTACATCATTCTGAAGGTCCTGGTGAGAAGAAAAGTGGCTCATCAATACTCTGTGTGTGTGTGTGTTTTACAAGGCATGTAAATGTGAGAAGAGATTTCTCTCCTGACCTATTTTGAGAGTCAAGGACAGAGAGAGAGAGAAAGCCTTCTATTGGCTGGAAGAAAAAAGTCCACAGCAGACAGGATTTTTTGCAGAAGGGGAAGATAAATTTGGAGATTTTTTTTTTCTGTTTTAGAAAGTGATCAGACATAGGTGGAAAATAAGGAGGAAGAGTCCTGTTCATTATATGGGAAAGAATATTATTTATGGAGATGGGGGGGGGGGACCATGGTCACCTCTCTGTTCCCATATCAAATCCTAGCCCAATCCCAAACTTGTGTTTGATTATGCCTCTTTAACTGATTTTCTTTAAAGTCTTACACTCCAGTAAGTGAATGATGGCTCCAGCCTTTGCATTGCCCTCTGGATGGAACTAGGTAGACACAAATGGTGCTCCTTTTCCCTCCTTCCCTCACTCCAGTCCTCTGGCTAATCAGGAGGGTTGTTAGGTCTTCCCACACTAGTTTACCCGCTTTCTTTCCCAACCACAGAGAAACTCAGTGGAATAATGAAGAAGGAAAGCAAGGCAGCTTCTCAGAACCTCTCAGAACCAGGTAGCAGGCAACATGTATAGGATTGCAATGGCAGGATCAAATTTTTTATACAGTTCACTTGGAATACATCTTAATGAACACAATGAAACTCATTTCCATGTAGACATATTGTTAATTATTAAAGTGTGAGAAATGTCACAGAATAAAAAATAAATTGATGTTGATCTGGGACAAAAGTCAGTAAAAGAGACGTTGCACTACTTTTCTCAACCAGTTGTGTAAAATTGCTTATAAGAACAAAATTAATTCCAGCAACATTCCAAAACAGAGCCATTAATTCTACATAACCAATATATTTGTATGTAGAATATTTTCAGGAAGTATGCTTTTTAGGCCCAATTTTTTTTATTTCTAAATAAAGATTACAAAATGAATGTAAGTACTGTATATTTATTATAGAAGCTTGAAGTGCCGAAGATTGGAGTTAGTGTTAATCATCCCCCCAAAACAGGAAATTTCTTCGTTACTTTTTTAAAAAATTGAAAATATTTCTGCTCTCCCCACCCCCACCCCCAGTTTCTATTAGATTATACAACTTTTTTCAGTTATACATCCATCTGGATAAAACAAACAGCAATAGCAAAAATTAAAGTGAGCATTATTAGTTAGTTACTGATTCTGGATTTAAATCTATACAAGACTAGCAGAGACAAGTTACTACTTGCAGTGTGCACTAATTATTCATGCTGCTAAAAACTGCTGTTTCCAAAGTCAATCAGCATTTTAGTCACATCATTATATTGGATTGCCCTTCTATTTCCTCCCTTTATGAAAAATATTTATGTTTACTGTAAATGAAGACTGTCTTCCAATCAAGCACAGCAGGAGTCCAAAGACATATCCAGTGATCCAAGCAAGCCAGGGAGATCTACCTATTGAGAAGGACTTGTAAGTGTGCCTTGCCTTTCTGAACAGAAGCTGTAGACCATGAAACACAGCTCTGCAGGCACAGAGAGGGGTAAAGGATCAGATTGCCTCCCCAAAAGAAAGAAAGAAAGAAAGAGGGAAGGAAAGAAACATAGCATAACTAATGCGATTTATATTGAGTAGCATTTGAGAGGTAGAAATGTTGTTGTTGCTGCTGTTGTTGTGTGCTTTCAAGGCATGCACACTTTGGCAAGAGGCAGCTCCCTGAATTACACAGTCTGATATTCATATTTATTGAGCATAACTCATAAAAAATATCTAGTTGACACTTGCTATAGGAAAAGAGATTGTAATATAGCACCTAGCTCACTGGTGATATTAGTAATATACAGGAGGAGGAGGAGTATAACATAAAGGCCTGTCTGATCCATAGACATTGACAATGTTATATTATGGCTACTTCTCTATAGTACTGACACCAGCAGTGAACTAGGTCTATATTATCAGTCTCTAAGGAGTTTATCATATGACGGAATTTGGGGGTATAATGCAATGGCAATCTGAACGCAATCATGGGGTTTCACATTATTGCAAATGAGTGTATCTCACACAATTTTGGGCAATGGGAAGTCATTCCGAACGCAATCATAGGGTTTCACGTAATTGCGTATTAGAGTATTTCATGCAATTTTGGGCAATGGGGGGGGGTCATTTTCGGGAAATGGGAAGTCATTCTGAACGCATTCCGGACGCAATCAGATTTCACATAAATTTGCTAAACTAGCGAATTCAGATAATTGGCTCCATTCGCAATTGAGAGAAATTCCTCCCATGTGATAAACTCCTATGATACTCCTTAGGAAAACTTGGGACTATCTGAATGATCACTGTGAGCAGATGGTAAAATATCACCAGATATGTATGAGATGCTGGTATGTCCTGATGCCCATTGCACAGCCATCATTATGAATTACGATCCAGTAACAGGCAAGAAGTGCGAGGTCTTGTGTCAAACTGACCCTGTACAATGTTTGGCTCAAAGTTGGTAACAAAAAGCTATCCTAAGTGACCCGAATACATGTTTTAGTAGAAGATCCTACTACTGTTACCTATTCTGAATGAACATGTGGATTCATTGTCCAAAAACAGATAGCAACTAACATCAGAAATTATCTATGGTTTGAAGACACACACACAAAATAGAAAATAATGTGTAACTTCACTTTTTTTTGTCACTGAGTATATATTCTGCATATTTAAAATAGACACATGCACCCAATGGTAGTTTTTCCATATATGTAGGCTAGCCTATATATAGTAGAAACAAATATAATACATATGGTAGAAACATGTGGTAGAAACCAAAAGTACATGTGAAATGTATCCTGTTGTTAAATTATTGGAATAATTATGGGTGTATGTGAACCAATGGCTAAAATTACTTTTTGTGCTCCTTCTGAGAAAGATGGTGGGCATGCATGGAGATGAAAAAAAAAATCATTCAAATTCCATTTACCCATGGATTTAAAACATAATCTGTGCTGTGCTGATGCATTGAATTCATTTCACATTGATTGAGAATTATGTCTTGCATCTTTATTCTGTCTTCCTCCAAAGCTGCGTTCACACTGGAGAAATAAACCGGTTTAAGTGCCATGGCTCAATGCTGTGAAATTCTGGGAATTGTAGTTTGTTGTGGGGTCCAGAGCGGAGCTCCGCTCTGGGCCCCACAACAAACTACAATTCCCAGAATTTCACAGCATTGAGCCATGGCACTTAAACCGGTCTATTTCTCCAGTGTGAACGCAGCCCAAGTATGCTGCCTTGGTACTCTTATTATTCCCTCCGTCACATACATAAAACACCTGTTTTATACTCACCGTTCTGCTGTACTCTAGCATTTGGCTCACTGGCCCATATTAATGCCTAACAGTTGTGTTAGTCTGGAATCCTGTAGCACCTTTGACTCTTAACTGGGAGAAAGGGATTTCCAGCATAAAGCTCTGGGCCCCACAACAAACTCCAACTCCCAGAATTCCATAGCCTTGAGCCAGAGAAAGAGTTAAAGGGCTGCCAAACCGGGTTATTTCTCCAGTGCAGATGCAGCTTTCTATGGATCCAAAACACACTGCAGGAATAATCCAGTTTGAGACCGCTTTAACTGCCTGGGCTCAAGGCTAGGGAAACCCTGGGAAATGTAGTTTTGTTTCAGAAAGAGCTCTGGTGCCATGATAAACTACAATTCCCAGGATTTCCCTAGCACTGATCCAGGGGGGTTAAAGCAGTCTCAAACTGGATTAGTTCTGCAGTGTGTTTGGGACCTTTATATGGAGGAGACCCTATTCTCTTGGAAAGTTTCTTCACAAGAGGTTTTTGTCACATATTTATTTGCCTTCCCCTGAGGCTGAGAGAGTGTGCTTCGCCCAAGGTCCTCCAGTGGGGTTTCCAGGCCTGAAGTGGGATTCGAACCCTGCTCGCCAGGGTCGCAGTCCAACGCTCAAACCACTACGCCACGCGGGAAGCATGGAACGTGGGGAGAACTGACTACAGTATATGACAAACAGAGAGAGTAGGACCCCCTGCGCATGCGCCATACATCATCCTGCAGTCCTGGCAGCGAGAAGGGGAGGGCAAAAGAGACACACGGCTTCATTCGCGCTACGGCGCATGCGCAGAGTCCCCTCCCAGGGGTTTTGTGACGCACTAGTGTGGCCAGCGCTGATTGGCTCCGTCGCACTGTGATGTCTTCCCTTTCGGATTGAGAAGTCACTCACTCAGGTACTCTTCCCAGGAAGGACCCTTTCAACCAATGTCTTAGTCTAGTTCTGGGCCGTCATTTCACAGCCTCTCTCTCTCTCTCTCTCTCTCTCTCTCTCCTGCCCCCCAGTTTGCCCTTGATTGGGGAAAAGGAGTCTCTCCTCTCTCCATAGAAATCCAGTCAGAGGGAAGGAAGGGGCTCTGGTGGTTGTTCTTAGCTGCCCTCTAGTCAGCCTCTAAACCCTAAAAGGCGACCTCAGCACAACAGGGAGGAATGTGAGGCACTGCACTTAGGCAGAAAGAATGAGATGCACAGATATAGGATGGGGGACACCTGGCTTAACAAAGTGACATGTGAAAGGGATCTAGGAGTCCAAGGAGACCATAAGCTGAACATGAGCCAACAGTGCGATGCTGCAGCTAAAATGGCCAATGCAATTCTAAGTTGAATCAATAGAAGTCTAGCGTCTAGATCAAGGGAAGTTATAGCGCCACTCTATTCTGCTTTGGTCAGGCCCCACCTGGAATACTGTGTCCAGTTCTGGGCACCACAATTTAAAAAGGATGTGGAGAAACTGGAGCGGGTCCAAAGGAGGGTGACTAAGATGGTGAAGGGCCTGGAAGAAATGCCCTATGAGGAGAGATTTAGGGAGCTGGGGATGTTTATCCTGGAGACGAGAAGGTTAAGAGGTGATATGATACCTTTGTTTAAATATTTGAAGGAGGGAGCAAGCTTGTTTTCTGCTGCTCCAGAGAACAGGGCCCGGAACAATGGATGCTAGTTGCAGGAAAAGAGATTCCACCTCAACATTAGGAGGAACTTCCTGACAGTAAGGGCTGTTCGATACTGGAACACACTCCCTCGGAGTGTAGTGGAGTCTCCATCCTTGGAGGTCTTTAAGCAGAGGCTGGATGGCCATCTGTCGGGGATGCTTTGATTGGGAGTTCCTGCATGGCAGGGGGTTGGACTGGATGGTCCTTGTGTCCTCTTCTGTGGTCTCTGTGATTCGGATACTTCTTCAGAGGGAGTTTGCCCTTGCCATCCTCTGAGGCTGAGAGAGTGTGACTTGTCCAAGGTCACCCAGTGGGGTTTCCATGGCCAAGTGGAGAACTGAACTCAGATCTCCAGAGCTGTAGTGGAAACCTCAAACCACTACTCCAGGCTGGCTCACTTATTATAAAGGATGACCCATACCTGAGGGCTGGAAAGCTTGTCCCTTGCAGGAAAGGCAAGTGTCCCTTATTATGTGGGAAGTCTCCCATTTGAGAGCTGGAAAGCTTTTCCTTTTGGATTGTTGTGGTTGTTATCTGCTTTCGAGTCAATCCCGATTCGTGGTGACCTGTGGATGAGACATCTCCAAGGCTCCATGTTTTCCAATGCTCTGCTTAAATCCTGTAAATTCATACCTATGACCTCCGTAATAGACTATCCATCTGGCATGTGGTCTTTCTCTCTTTCTAATTCCCTTCACCTTTCCTACCATCATTGTTTTTTTCTAATGAGTCTTCTCTTGTGAGAAGTCCAGATTACAACAGCCTAAATTTTGTCATCTTGGCTTCCAGGGAGATTTCTGACTTGACTATTCAAGGATCTATGTCTTTGTCTTCTTCGCCATCCACAATATCCTCAGCATTCTTCTCCAGCTCCACATCTCAAATGAAATGGTTTTCTTCTTATCTGCTTTTTTCACCGTCCAGTTCTCGCATCCATACGTGATAATAGGAAATACAATGGTTTATACGATTTTGACTTTTGTATTAAGTTGTATATCTTGTTGTTGTTGTTGTTGTTGTTAACTGACCTCAAGTTGATTTCAGCTTATGCTGACCCTGTGGAAGAGACATCTCCAAGACTCTTTGTCCTCCACTGCTCTGCTTAGATCCTGCAAATTCATACCCATGGCCTCTTTAATAAAGTCCATCCATCTATCATGTGGCCTTTCGCTCTTTCTAGTTCCCTCCACCTTTCCCAGAATTAGTATTTTTTTGAATGAGTCCTCTCTTCTCATGATCCAAATTACAACAACCTCAGTTTGATCATCTTGACACCCAGGGAGATTTCAGGCTTGATCTGTTCAAGGATCCATTTCTTTATTTTCTTGCCCCTCTACAATATTCTCAGCACTCTTCTCCAGCACATCTCAAATGAATTGATTTTCTTCCTATCTTCTTTCTTAACTCTACAGCTTTCACATCCATACGTGGTAATGGGGAATACAATGGCATGGATGAGTCTAACTTTTGTGATCAGTTGTATATTTTCCATTTTAGGATCTTTTCCGGTTCATTCATAGATGCCCTCCTCATTCCCAGTGTTCTTCTGATTTCTTGGCTGCAGATCAATGTTTGATCCAAAACACAGGAACTCTTTTACTGTTTCAATTTCCTCATTGTATAGGTTGAATTTATGTAGATCATCTGTGGTCACTATTTTTGTTTTCTTTATGTTCGGCAGTAACCCTGCCTTTGCACTTTCTTCCTAAGTTTCTCTAGGTCTATGATGCTTTCTGGTAGTTGTATGGTGTCTGCTTCTCTATTAGTAGATATTCCTTCCTTCTATTTCCAGTTTTCCTCCCTTCAGTGTCCAAGCATGCTCTTCATATAAGTGTACTTCATAAAAGTGTTCTTTGAGAAAGTACAGCCCTTCACCTTTTGTTATCATGAAGTTCCCATCATCTGTCATCATTGGCAATGGTGAGGGGGTGATAGGAGTTGCAGGCCAACCACCACTAGAAGGTTGTCCATGCCAAGCGTCTACACCGTTGTTGTTATGTGCCTTCAAGTTATTTCTGACTTAGGGTGACCCTATCATGGGGTTTTCTTGGCAAGTTTCTTCAGAGGAAGGTTTGTCATTACCATCCTCTGATTCTGAGAGAGTTTGACTTGTCCAAGGTCACCCAATGGATTTCATGGCCAAGCTGGAATCGGAACCCTAATCTCTAGTAGAACAGTCAAACCACTACACCACACTGGCTCCTGACATTACCTTAAGGGGCTGGCAGTCTTTCCACTGATCAAGGCTGAACTCTCCCCAGAATACAAGATGATCAAATTGAGGCTGTTGTATGTTGGCAACGTCATGAGAAGGCATGACTCGTTGGAAAAGACAATAATGCTAGGAAAGGTGGAGGGCAGTAGAAAGAGAATGAGACTGCATGCCAGATGGCTAGACTTGATCAGGGAGGACACAGGCCTGGGCCTGAAATACCTGAGCAGAGCTGTGGCTGAGGACAAGGGGTTCTGGAGATGTCTCATCCACAGGGTTACCATAAGTTGAAGTCAACTTGAGGGCAGTTAACAACAACATATTTCCACTGTTAGTCTGTACTCTTTAGATTCTTCCCTTTAGATTATCAAAGTGAGGCTGTTGTTCTTTGGCTACATCATGGGAAGACATGAATCACTAGAAAAGACAATTGCTAGGAAAAGTGGAGGGCACTAGAAAGAGAGGGAGGCCACATGTCAGATGGATAAATTCAATCAGAGAGGTCAAGGGGCCTGAATGTATGAAATTTAAGCAGAGCAGTGGAGTACAGGGGGTCTTGGAGATGCTTCATACACAGGATCGCTTTGAGCTAGGGTCGATGAGGGCAGTTAAAACAACGTTATTCCACTTATACACATAGGGAACCTATTTCTTATTCACTCAGCATTCCATTTTTGCCTCCCTTCCCCCATGTGCTGGGGAGGACCAATCAACTACTACCAGTAGCATCCATTTGTTTACTAATGATCTTCATTGTAACAGGCTGTGACTGAGATCCTACATCAGGCAGTCAGAGCTTGACACTCCACTCCTACATCCTTGTCCCGGGAGGAACCCCTACTGCTGCTTACTAATCTGAAGGGGAAGGGAGAGGCAATTCAGACCATGAAGAAGCAACTGATCTTTCCCTTGATGAGGAAAGAAATGAGGATGTGTCCATATATAACATTCTATCTCCTTTTCCTTCCTCTCAGAACCCAGAGTAGCCATATCTTCATCTGAATTGTCTCTCCACTAGTAAAAAAAAGCAACAGTAGGCCCTTCTGCTTGACAGTTGCAGTGGGGAAAGATTTTAGGTGGGTGCAAAGAGCTAGAGAGTATCCCCCTAATCCTAGTCCAAAAGGAGACATATACAGTGCCCCCCCCCCCCACATTCTCTGGGGTGACTTGCAGCTGTCAGCAGCTCTAATATAGCCCTTGGTGAGAAGTGTTGGGAGCTGCAGTCTGGCAATATGTGGAAGGTCACATGATTCCCACCACAGGCTGAAATCCAACGGCTAGTTCTAACTAGAGTAAGACCTAGTCAATAAATTAGTGAATAGGAAATGTAACTCCTGTTGGCTGAATGAATCTACTCTGCTTAGGATTGGCAATTAGATTTAGGCCAAGGTTTCCAAAACTCCTAAGGAAACAAGACAAAGAAGATCCTTTTTATTAATTAAATGACAGTTTACTTCAGTCTCCTCCTTTTTAAAATACCAACTACCTTTGACTATCTTATTGTTTTTTCCCTACAGAAATGCTTCCTACCTGGCAGAGTTGCTCTTTGGATCCTATATACATCTTAAGACATTAAGAGCATGGAAGGAGAGTTCTTCTTCTTCAGACAGCAGCACAGTCAAGTCTGGACCAGCACAGAACTCTGTTTCTCACAGTAATTCCTTTCGGAGAACCAAATATGGCATCCTATGAGATATTAAGAAAACATATTCTTACTGGATTCCTCAGGAAGGATGTTTTATTCAGTACTGCTTTCATAATCAGGCTGGCGCTTGTCTTTTATGGCATTTTTCAGGACAGAACCATGTTGGTAAAATATACAGACATTGACTACCAGGTATTCACTGATGCTGCCAAATACATCACAGAGGGAAAATCTCCTTACTTAAGAGCCACCTATCGTTACACTCCGCTACTGGGCTGGATCTTAACACCAAACATTTATCTTACTGATTTGTATGGGAAGATCCTCTTTGTTGCTGGGGATATGGTTGTTGCATATCTCACCTATCAAATTCTCATTCTCCGAGGACTGGATAGTAGGAACGTGTGTGGATGTTGCGCATTCTGGCTCCTCAATCCCCTGCCAATGACAGTGTCCAGCAGAGGAAATGCTGAATCTCTTGTTGCAGGCCTTGTCCTTGGCACAATGTATTACATGGAAAAGCGACATTTCATAAAGGCAGCTTTTCTTTACGGTTTGTCTGTGCACATGAAAATTTACCCTGTGACTTACGCATTGCCACTAGCTCTCCATTTGCAAAGTAACAGAGATGCTGAGCAGGGAGAAATGGGCAGTGTCTCTTTAAAGAGGCAAAAGGCCCATTTGAGGGGTAATTTGCAGGGGCTTTTCGTTAGGCTGCTCAGTCATGATGTTCTGATTTTTGGCTTGGTATCTGGTTGTACCTTTGCTGCCCTGGGCCTTGTGTTTTATTTGTGTTATGGCTGGGAGTTTTTGGAGCATACCTACCTCTACCACTTGACCAGGAGAGATATCCGCCACAACTTCTCGCCCTATTTCTATATGCTGTACTTGACTGCAGAAAGTGAGTGGAGTTTTGCCCTTGGCCTTGCAGCTTTCCTGCCTCAGCTCTTGCTGCTCCTAGTGATTTCCTTAGCTTATTACAGAGATCTCGTCTTCTGTTGCTTCTTACACACAGCTGTATTTGTGAGTTTTAACAAAGTGTGCACATCCCAGTATTTTCTGTGGTACCTTTGCCTGCTTCCACCTGTAATGCCTCTCTTGAGAATGTCCTGGCAGCGATCAGCATTGCTTCTCCTATTGTGGCTTACTGGGCAAGGTCTGTGGCTAGCACCTGCATACCTGCTCGAGTTTAAAGGGCAGAACACTTTCCTGCTCATATGGTTAGCTGGCTTGGTTTTCCTTTTTATCAATTGTACGATACTTGTTCAGATTATTTCTCACTATTCTCCATTGCATATGACAAGAAAAATAAAGCAACAGTAAAACTTGTGTTGCAGCAAAGGTGAACATTTTTAGGCAATTCCCTGAGAGTTATTAATGGAAGAAAATGAGGGAACAATGGCTATATTCCAGGTATACAGTTTTCAAAGTGTTATTGTGAACTTTACTTTGAAAGTTACATTTTATGAGTCTTCTTTTATTATAATGAACTGTAACTTTTCTGCAGGTCTGCGGAATTTCTGGGTCTCCTGTTGTTGTTGGGCTCTATTTCCCATCAGCCTCTGCCAGCTTGGTCAGTGTGAGAGATGATGGAAGTATTGTTATGATGATTTTATTCATTTCTATCCTGTTTCTTCTCCATTATTGGGATTCAAGGCTGTTTAAAGTATTTTCAAATCAGGACAAATTAAAAGTCTACAAAAACATGAGTAAAAAGTTATTTTCAAGTTATTTTTTAAAAACTAACCAATCTATAGAATTAAAACAATTTAAAAATGTGTTCAGAGTCAGGCTATAAAACACAACATACCATCAGTTCATCAGCATCTGAAGGAGCATAACATCTCAAACCATTTAATCAGACCACAAGCTCTCTAATGAGGATTCTGTGAGCACATGTTCTTCCCCACCCCCATTCTCTGATAACTGCTGAGAATTCAGCTGAGCCCTTGCAAGCAGTTTCTGCCTAGTTTAAAGGGAGTAGAACATAAGAGAACTCTTGCCTCCCTCAAATCCTTTGGATACTCCCAATCTACTTGGGAGGGTGAGAAAACATCTTTCATTCTTGGAAACAGGCAGAAGGAAAATGAGAGACCTGCCATTGGCAGAGGCTGGTGGCTTCTCTGCCAGTGAGGCATCAAATCTGTTCTGGGTTTTAGTCCAAACTTAAAACATGTTCAGACCCATAGCTGCTCATTTTAGAGTAAAACCCAGAACAGATCTGTCTCTCAACTAACATGAGAATTTCCAGCTACCACTGTTCACAATGGGGCTTTCTAGATTGGCAGGAAAGTGTGACATGAAGTTGCCTTTTCCTTAATGCTTAGCAGCTGCACCACAGCCTTTAGATGAAGCTGCGCTGTTCCGCAGTTTTTAAAAAAGAAGCTGGGAAAACCAGCACCTTTTTAAAGGTGCTTCTTCTCCCCTAAAACACAAAGCGTTTTCATGGCACACTCCCTTTTTCTCATCTTAAGGCTAGACTTTCATGCAGCCATGAACACACTTATTTTTGCCAATCTAGATCAGGCCTGCTGCTCCAAACTCCAGTATTGTTTTGAAAGTGCACATACACGTCTTATATCTTCCAGCCTGTGCAAAGAATGGAAAGATCAGTGTCAACTGATTCCTAGCTTTTGAGCCAAGCATTATTTGTACAAACCTGTTCTTGGCTATGCTGGTTGTTCTCCAGGATTGTTTACACCTAAAATTCTTATATTCTATCACTTTCCTTTGACAACTTTGCTACCCTTTTTTTTAGGAGTCTAAACTGTACAATAGGGCTTTCTAGATTGGCAAGAAAGGGAGACATGAAGTTGCCTTTTCCTTAATGCTTAGCAGCTACACTGCAAGTCCCAGGTATGTAATAAAAAGGCATAGGGCAGCTACACTGAGGAGGTGTGGGGATGACTTACTTACATCACACATGAACTGTGCAGTTATGAAGATCTGTCAAATTAACATTGTGGTTTTGCTTCCCTTTTTTAAGTGTGCAGTTGCATCGGTGCACCATGAATGAACCCCTTTATTTTATAATAATAGCTGTTGTTGTTGTTATTATTATTATTATTATTACCTCACCTCTTTGAGATCAATTGAGGTGGCTTACACATTAAAATACTATTGCATCAATAAAACACACTGCATCCCTCCCCCCTTAAAAAGATATTAAATCTGTTACAATTTAAGTTTATGAATAAACCTCTTTATTTTATGAATGAATTGATATTTTATGCACAGTTGCATAACAGTTACAGCATCCCAGAGTCCCTACTGCGCATGTCTAGGGTTCGGATTAGAGCTGGAGCTAGGGTTTGGGAGCTTTAAAAACTGCACAGTTGCACTGCAGCATTTAGATGCAGCTGCACTGTTACACCCTTTTTAAAAAAGAAGCTGGGAAAAGCAGGTCCTTTTTAAAGCTGCTTTTTCCCCACTAAAATGCAAAAGAAGTGCGTTCATGCCAAACTTTCAGTGTGGGTCATCTAAAGGCTGCACTTTCATGCAGGCATGAACACACCCCTTTTTGCCAGTCTAGATCAGCCCAGTATTTCTAAATGCTCAACTTAGGTTTTATGTTACAGCAGTGCTAGAAAATTAGGGACTGAAGGAAAATGTCATCAGAAGGCAGAATTCTTATTGGAGGGATGCAATGTTTTCATTTCATAGAATTGGAAGAGACCACAGTGGCCATCCCATCCAACTCCCTGCCATGCAGGAATACACAATCAAAGCACTCCTGGCAGATGCCAATCAGCCTCTGCTTAAAAAACTCCAAGGAAGGAGATTTCATCATTTCCAAGGCACTGCATTCTGTCAAACAGCTCTTACCCTCTAGGAGTTCTTCCTAATGTACAGGTGGAATCTCTTTTCCTGTAGTTTTAATCTATTGCTCTGTGTCCAACTTGATTACCACACTACACTCTTATAGTGCTGCTGTTCCGCTTTAACTGCTCTGGCTGCCTCCTGTTGCATTCTGGGATTTTAAGGAGGGGCATTTAGAATTCTCAGCCAGAGAGCTCTTAGGTCTCACTGAAATAGAAGCCTCAGAATGCAACAGGGGCAGCCAGAGCAGTGAAACTGGAATAGCAGCACTTTAAGAGGGTAGTGTGGTAATGTGACTAGTCTCTGGAGCAACAGAAAATAAGCTTGCTCTATCTTCTATATGGCATCCCTTCAGATATTTAAACATGGCTATCATGTTCCCTCATAACCTTCTCCATTCTACATAGCTCCCTGAGCTGCCTCTCATATGGCATGGTTTCCAGATCTTTTACCATTTTTGGCACCCACCTCTGGACATATTCTAGATGTTCAATATCCTTCTTCAATTGTTCTGCCCCAAACTGGACAGTATTCCATGTGAGACCCAACCAAAGCTGAATATAGTGGTACTATTACAGTACTTCCCTCAGCATGATCATTTGTTTTTGAGAAACCATGCTGATGTTTAATGGTATATCTTGTCTATGTGTTTACAAGCTATCTATTTCAAGATATACTCTAGAATTTTTTCTGGTTTTGGTGTCAGGATGACTGAGATGTAATTATTTGGGTCCTCATTTCCCCCTTTTTGAAGATAGGGACAACATCTTCCTCCAGTCTGCCAGGACTTCTGTTGTCCAGGAGGTCTCAAAGGTTATTGCCAGTAGTTCTGAGATTATCTCTGCCAGTTCTTCCAGTGCTCTTAGATGTAGCTCATCTGGCTCGGGAGACTTGAATTCATGTAGCGTAGCCAGGTGTTCCTGTACTACGTCTACCTATTCTGTGCTGGATTTCCCGTACTGCATCATCTGCTCCATTTTCCCCAGGTAGAAAACTATTTTCCCTTTGGGAGAAGACAAAGGCAAAGAAGGTGTTGAGTAGTTCTGCCTTCCCTGCTTCTGTCCCCTGTTAGCATTTTGCCATCCTCTCCACCTAATCAATGGCCCTACCATAGGCAGGTTATTGTTTTTAACCTGCCTAGAAACTCTGAGCTTGTTCTGCATTTTAGCTTTTCTGCCTTTCTCCCTACATGATTTTTCTGGCTTTGTCCCTCATCCTCACCTCATAGCTACACCTTTGCTTAGAACACAGTAACTGCATTCAAGAGCTAAGAAAGTTATAATTAGGGGATAAATTTCTCATGATTATAACTTTTTAAAATGTTTCAAAAGGATTTCCAATGACCATATATTGTTCAGCTGGGTTTCAAAATGTATCTGCTGATTTGCTTTTTTGCTTCTATCTTGGAACGTCACTTAATGGGCAATATCTAATGACACATACAGAGTCCCTTCTCTCTCCTTTTAACCCCTTCCCTAAATCTGTGGTAGAGCATCCCCCAATCCTTTGTGGTATATGAGGTTGGTCTGCCAGGAAGATTCCACCCGTGGTGTCTCTTCCACTGACAGACAAACACTGTTGGTTTTCCCCGTTCAGCTATCAACAAGAAGTATCCTAGGTATCCATCAGAAAACTGATTGAACTGAAGAAAGAATGCAAGTAAAGACATGATATAGTAGTTAAATCAGACTGCACATGCTGGAAGTTCTCATGTGCAAACCCCATTGGAATGAATCGGAGCTTTGTTGTGGCAGAATAATGTTCATGGAAATTCTTATTCATGTCAAGAAGATCCATGCTGGATCATTCCCTAAGACCAAGGGTATTCAGTAGCTAATGCAGACAAACGGTTACTGCCTGAGTTAATAATACATTGAAATAGAAACACAAATCTGATATGTGAGCTAAGCTTCAGAGTCTCCTTCTGGAACTCTTAGTATGATTGGCAATGCATTCTAAGTCTTAAATAGAATGATAAGCTGGGTACTAAAAAGGTGGTAATTATCTAGTCAGTTGTGATCTCACTGGCTTTTTGAAAGACAAACGTGAGGCGTTGTGCTGAATCACAGCAGAACCTTCATAACATGTGTTTTGTGGAATAAACAACACTGCAAATGATAGATCACTTTTAAAATTCAGGCTTGCCAGTGAAATCCCATAAGCTCATTTTTCAGCATCCTTTTGTTGCTTGTGGTATTCATTTGACAGAGAGAGGAAAAACAGCATTCATAGAAAACAGAGATAGACCCTTTATAAAATCACGTTGTAAACTCAGTAAGAAAAAACACTTCTCAGAACTATGCAACCTGTGTTTACTCAAATGCCTCCTTAAGCTTCACAAGCCACTTTGCTGGTGCCAGGATACAGGCAGAGTCCATCCATCATCATGGGCAATGCCTCTCCATCTATTCTGCCTTTCCTGGACTGGAAACTCAGTTGAAGAGGCTCTGCTGCAGTTACTCAAAGCAGAAGACTTTGGACATCTCCTTCTCTGGGGGTCTTTAAATGGAGGTTGGGTGCCCATGTCTAAGGAATATTTTAGCTGTGAATTTTTGCACTGGTGTGGGATTGGACTCAGTGGTCCTTCACATGTTTTCTGACTGTGATTCCATGAGATTTTCTGTGTGCTCTGCCCTCCATTGCTGTTTGAAAGTTATTTTGGCAGCAGGTAATTCAGGGTAGTACCCCAAAAGTCTGACCCTCTGCACCCCTCCTCTTTTTCAATATCAGGTTGATATCAAAGGGAATGTTTTAGACATGTAGCCTGCCTTGGCACTCACATGTTGGCTCTGTTTGAAATTGGGTAGAAATGCTGCTCGATTTCATATTGAGCCCTCAAGACAGGCTGCCCCCTCCCCCTTATTTCAGTATACCTTGTTGAGCCACTGTCATCCTTTCATTGGGGCTCTGTTTCTGGACTGGTAAGAAATTGTCTTCAACCTTGCTACAAGCTACTATCTTTAATTTTGTTAGCTCTTATGTGTGAATTCTATCGTCTAATTAAAAATAATAATTGTAAGCCAGTCTGATAGCCTTTAGGGCTGAAGAGCAGGGAATTATTATTATTATAAATTGTTATTTCCTCTTTTGCTGTTAGTCCATAAAACTAAGTTGTTCTTAAGACTCTGGAGTTGTAGTTTTTCAGAATCATTAGGCAATGGCAAGATCCCAACTCTTTGAAGTTACCCAGAGTCCTCTCACTGCTATTAATTTGAAAATCGTTAAAAATCCCCTATTAATTTGTGGGTGCTATCTTGGTAACCTAGCAATTTTTGTAACAAGATCACCCAACTGTCCTGATTTGGCAGGAATCATTTCAATGAATCCACTACCCTCCCACTTTTTCAGCTGCTTTTAAAGGTTCCTTTTTCTTTTTCCTCCTCCCATTTTCCCTTTTTTTCTTCAGCTTACTTTAGTTGCTACAGAGTTCAAAATGCAAAAGCTCAGCAGAGAGAAGATAGGATGACGTAGAATCTTGTCCTTCCTGGTAGACCAAATTAAAAGCAAACTGCTGCAGCCTCTCTCAGCTTGTGTATTCTTCCTCACCAATACATTTTGCCATCTTGACTACCCTCTTGATGTTGCATGGCCACCCATGTTTAGCTCTCACCTGTGAAATGTTGGAGATTGTGCAAACACTGAGCATCCTTTCTTCCCTTATTCTGTTTCCTTAGTTTTTATGTCTTACTTTGCTTGTAAGCCTGAGGGTAAGGAATGCCATCAGTTTTATAAGCTGCTCTGGGTGCCTTTCATGGCAAAAAAAAAAAAAGTCAATCAATGAATAATAAAGGGCCTCACTATGCATACCTGCTACTGCCATCCTGAAGACCCATTCCAATAAAATAGCATGGCTAATGATATCAAAAAACATCAAAAGATCAGGGAAAACTGACAGAGTGAGGCATGAACTTTTAATAAGTTACAAAGTAAAAAGCTTTGAAGCTTTGCAGAGCTGAAAGGGAAAATATGGATCCAGATTATATGAAGTGCTGTATTTCATTTTCAGACTGGCGATGCTTTCTCATTCTGTCCTTCCTTAATTTTTTAAAAAATAAAACATCCCTGCCTGTTTTCTTGAATACAGTCAGTGTGACAATTCATATGAGTAACAAGCACTTCCTGCCATGTTCAAAACTGTGAAATGCATTTGAAAATAGATTTTAATTAACATTCACACTTTCATAATTACTGCTGGCAACAAGCAGCCTGTTTGCTGACTCCAAAGAAGCAAGAGAAACTGTAGCTATTTCCAACTTGCTCATGACATTCCTAATTTATCAGTTAGGAAGTTCATTGAGAATTGACATGGTTAGCCTGATGTCCTGCACTGGAGGCTGTGAAAAGGCCTGAGGTTCCTTAAAGGAGAGTCATGCTAATTATAAATCAAGGGGAACTTCTTTATCCCCAAAACCAGATTCAATTTCATGAAAATTCTCAGGGGCTGCATTCCAGTGAGGGCAAGGTCTAAAGCAAAATGTTGGAATGAAAAAAAAAATGCAGCATATTTAACACTTTAAAGCTCTTACTGTCAGTAACTAAACATTAGGAGAGGCATTTCAAATAATTAGCAGGAAAGCCCATACAAAATCTGGGAAACCACCAAATTATGAAGTCTTGGGGAAGAAGGGTGGCAATGTGGCAACTACAGTATGTTGGGACCCAGGAGGTCCAAATTTGACCTCAGGGCTTGACCTGCTTTAAGTGCTTGAATTAGTGGATATCCAAATCCACTTAAGTATTTTTTTTATTTTTTATTTTTTATTTTTTTATTTTTTTGAGGATGTGATCATGGGAGCCCGTGTATATGTACTATGGCCTACTCTCCTTTTATTTATTGGTATTTATTTCCCACCCTTCAGTCCTAAAGGCAAGGAGAAGGGAATGGTGGTGGGGAAGGGGATCAAGTCCAGTGGTTCTTCTCTCCCTCTAAGGCTTAGACATGGCAAGGCCCTTCTTCTTGCTCTGGGTAGGCCTGATGGAGTTAGGCCTGACTTTTCACTCCCTCCCAGGCCAGATGAAGTCTGATGGACTGGAGGGAGGACTCTTCTTCAGGCTAGGCCTAGCCTTCAGAACATGTACTGCATGCAGACTAACACCCATCAGTTATGAATTTCATCACAGAACAATGTAAGGTACTGCACTTGGGGGGGGAATGAAATGCATAGATATAGGATGGGGGACACCTGGCTGAACAAGACTATGTGTGAAAGGGATCAATAAGAGTCCTAGTAGACCACAAGTTGAACATGAGTCAACAGTGTGATGTGGCAGCTAAAACAAGTGTAGGAATGACTTAGGGAGCTGGGTATGTTTAGCCTGGAGAAGAGAAGGTTAAGAGGTGATATGATAGTTTTGTTTAAATATGAGGTGCTGCTACCATCCAGGGTCTGGCAGTGCTAAGAGGAGGAGGAGAGGAGTCCATGACCACCATTGTCACCACTGGATAGCTTTCCTGCCCAGCCATAACTGGAAAGGCTGCTGGGCAGGGGCAAGAACAGCCCACCCCCACCAACAGCTGCGGCAGTCTACCTTGCCATTCCTGCCCTATGCTCCCTACCCTAGAAGGAATCACAGGGCAGGGCAGTGGGAGAGAAGCCAGAGCAAGGCGGGCAGCAATTTGCCAGGTATCTGGGAAAGTTGCTGCTGCTGCTGCTGCTGCTGCTACTACTGCTACTGCTACTGTCCAGCAACCCTTTCCACATTTGGTGGGGCTGCTGTTTGGGTGGGAAAGAGATGTGATGCTGGCAGTGGTAGCCACAGACACTTTTCCTTTCGAAGAAGGGGAGGTTTCTTTGGCCGCCACTGCTGTCACCTCTGCCAAAACTTCCATTTCCCAGTTTGACCAGCAGACTTGCTAGATACGAAAAGGGCTGCCTGCCTGGCAGCAGCAACACCCCACCCCCAGCAGGCAGACAGCAGAGGTACCCTGGGTGGCAGAGTAGGGCAGTGAGGAGAGAGGGTCTTGGGACAGATGGTGGGTGTCCGGGAAAGCTGCCAACACATGGCTGATAAAAGAGTCTTTAATAAAACACAATTATAATGGAAACAAAATACCAGTAATTGCTGGCCGTTGTCAAATACAAAGTCCGCAAGGCAAAAGGCAAATCCAATGAGAGTTCCAAGGTCGAGAGTTATCACAGACAGAGATTCCAAAGCCGTTCCGAAGGTCGCAGGTAATGAGTAGTCTGAAGTCAAGCCGAGAGTCAAGAGCTTTCGCCGGGAAACCAAGATAAGCTTTGACAAAAGTTTGTCTTCCCTGATCTCTTATATAGGCCCCAGCTCCTCCCCTCACAGCTGTTTCGACTTAGCTTTCTCTAACAATCTCCGAGAGCGTCTCAGCCCCTCCCGATCTGCTCTCCTTTGAGCAAAGGAAGGGATTTCTGTCTCTTGCTCCTGTGTCTCTTCCAGGCCTGCAACCTCTGCTGGGGAAAGGCTTTCTTCTGAGGAGACCCCAGGCTGCTGAGGTAGGGGCTGTGCCTCACTGTGTCCCATAGAACTAGGTCCAGGTTCACCCAAGTCTCCAGGATCTGGCAGCACCATGCTAGGACCTGACCCAGGATACTCTTCCTCAGAATCCTCCATGTCCTCCACCTGGCTGTCCCTGACAGTGGGTGACATCCCCCCAAGCATTCACCAAACTCTCAGATGTTCACCTCCCAGTTTGATCTGTATCCCTGTGCCCCCTATTGACACCTCATAAATATGTTGAGTTAAAGTAACTTGATATCACTTTTACTTTCTTGGTTCCATCTGAAGGAATCCTGGGATTTGTAGTTTGGTGAACCAATAAGAATTCTCTGCTAGGGAGTTCTACAACTGTGCTTACTCCCTTGAACTAAAAACACATGAGCTTTCTTGCACAGAATCCTTAGTAAGTTACAACCCTAGGAGTCTGTAGGATGAAGCCGCCACTACAATTAAAGTGATATGATCTTTTAGACTGTAAGCCTGTGGGCAGGGATCCGTCTAACTATAAGATTGTATGTACAGCACTGTGTAAACTTACAGCGCTATATAAATAAAAATGATTGATGATGATGATGATGATGATATCAAACAGTATAGATACACTCCCTGTGTGTTTTTGTACACATATGTGTACAGGTGTATGTACGGTGCCTGATTAAAACTAAATTTATAGCAGCAGATCTTTCACCCATGGTATTAGCTTATATTCTTTTTTCTATTGGACCCGCCATACAGAATATTGTCCTTCTGAACTCAAGGTGTTAGTTTAGACCCTCTGTACAATGACTAGAAAAGAAAGAAGCAGCTGGGTAAATTCTCTCTCACACACACATATACACACCAGGCAATCTTACAAGTTGCATCAACAAAACTTACTGGAAACCAGAAAGCTGGTGCTCTGCTAGCTGAGCTGTAGATTTACACACAGCCCTATCCTTGTGCCTGGAAGTAAGCCGCCTAAATATGGATAATTAGTATCCCTGTTTCTTCCATTGAAATGATTCATGAAAATGGGAGTCTCAGGACCAGGTTCTGAGATTTGCCACCCACCAGAGTAGTTGTGGTTGTTTTTAAGTTCCAGGCAGATAACAAAGCCAGGAATTTTGTCAAGCCCTTATTGGGCTGTCATATATGTCAGATAGGCTTTATTTGACTGGTTGGGTCACAGGTTATTCTGTTTTGTGCCCTTACTGCAACCATTACCACACAGTTAATTTTGGTATAAAGTATGAATATGCAGATATCGCAGTGAGTGGTGATTATGCAGCCACTCTTTGATACATCTCTTGCAACACTGGATTTTTAAAAATACACTACTTGTCATCTCAGTCTATCAAGGCCAGAATCAGAGCCACTTAACACGCAGGAAGCAAAATAATTGCATGTTGTTTAATCCTTTAAAGTGTTTGTTAGTAGCTGACATTTTGCCGCAGCCCAATCCTCTGGGGTGATATATCACATCTAATCTAGGGACTAAACTGTTTGAAATTCATGTGTCATTTGAAACTGATTAAAAGCATATTTACACAAGCCAGGAACATATTGCTGTTTTGCTGCTGAGGCTGGCCACCAGCCCATAAGAGTACCTGACTTGAAAACAAGGTTGACAAAAGAATGGTTTTATATTATTTGCTGTACATTCATATTCTTTAGTGGTCAATACACTCTTGGGTAAGTGTACACTTGTGAACATTTGAAATACAGCAATGAAAGAAAAGTGAGTGGGCCAGGAATGTGCAGGGAGGAGCACAGGCCTACTTCACACAAATAGCATGTGGGGGAGCAAACTAGATCCTGGGGCTGTACCACTTAAGACTGCACATATGGAATCACCATTGAAGATAGTCCTGTACAACTTCATTGGGTTCTGTGAGGCCAGATACACATGAATATTAAAAACCACAATAAGATATTCCAGTTTCATTCTGCTTCTCCCACTCCCCATGTGTTAGTCTTCATATTATTCCAACTGCAACAACCTGAGTTTAAAGTGCAAAAGTACTTTGCACTCCCTTAACTTAAGGGAAGGGGGGAGATGAGGGGGTAGAATCTTGCCCTCCAAACTGCTGCATCCTCTCCTAGCTGGTATGTTCTGCCTCATTGATGACTTTTGCCATCTTGGCTACACACTCATGCTGCTAGGCCACATGTGTCACAGCTTTCATTTGTGAAATGTTGGAAGGTATAAATTCCAAGGAACTTTGTGAATAAACAAGAACCTTTGTTCTTGGGGCCCTATGAAGTCCAGAGTGATTGGTAGGGGAAGTGTGCACTTGTCCCTTACCCATTTGCTGCTATTTTTATGTGCTTCCAACTTAGGGTGACCCTAAGGCAAACCTTCAGAGGGGGGTTTCTTCAGAGGGGGGTTGCCATTGCCATCCTCTGAGACTGAGAGAGTGTGACTTGCCCAATGTCATCCAGTTGGTTTCCATGACTGATCAGGGATTCGAACACTGGCCTCCCAGTGTCCTAGTCCAACATTCAAACTATTAAACCATGCTAGCCCTCCCCTTATCCACCCCATATCATAAAATGTAGCCATGTTGGATATGTAGCAAAGTACAATAATATCCAAAATCCACAAAACAGTGATACTTTTTACTGGGCCAAAATAAATGCACATAATACATGAAGCAAGATTCCAAAGCTCCACTGGCTTCTTCATCAGGCAAAGATGTTAAAAATCATATAGGAGAAAAAATATTACAATGTTAGTCACAATCCGGCATTTTGTCAAGATGTGGCTGTTCTCAGTTCAGGTGGTACTAGGGAGAAATTCATGCAGGCAGGTCCTTCCTCCTTCTGGCCATGTGGGTACTCCAGAAATGTATTTATTTTTAAAAAATTCATTAGCAAGACAAAGAGATGTTGCTCTTGAGATCCAAGTTGCCTCTGTCCTTTGTGAAGCTACAGGCTCCTTCTTTAGGCAAAGAGCACTGGATTTCTAAAGAAGCCCTCTATGTTTAACCATCCCATGGTATGTGTCTTGACTGGTGCCAAAGAACACAGAAGTGCTCCACACATGCTACCCTAGGCACTAGGTGTGAGGCCATGAAGAATAAATTGTGTTCCAGCAACCACTTAACATGCAAGCGTGGAAATCCAAAAGGTCATCCACATTTGTATTAATCTTGCTGAACCAGGGAATGAAATTGGGGAGGGGTTGTTAAATAGAGACAGGTGAAGATCACTTTTTCAGAAGTTAAAATTATGTCAAACCTTTCTCCCCAAAATGGCATTCATTGACAAATACAGAAGAATTAGATAGCATGTGCCAGCTATTAAATGTTTTCAGTGAATAAGTATTCTTTTTATTTAGATGTTAGCTGTATAACATATGTAAATTATTTTTACTTATGTTGGAAGCTGCCTTGGGATTTAAAAAAAAAATTGGAACAGGCAGTAGTTTCTCTATTAATGAATAAATGAAAATACAGAGGAACTTAACACAATGAATTTATCATACTTATATTGCATCTTGTCTTTCTGTAGCTAGAATCTATGTTCAGGGAAAGCTATATAATAGTTCCCGGAAAAATATTGATATTTTCTGGTGACCACAGCATGTTCTGTAGATTAAAAAACATCCTGCCTACAATTGCTGGGTAGCTTGCCCTGGAGTCTCTTGGCTTTCAAGCTATTAAAACCTCATTTGTTCTACAATGCTAAAAGGTTTCTCCCCTTCTTTTTCATAAGAGTTCATCATTTCTTCTGATGTCAAAGCAATTGGGTAAAATACTGGAAGACAAATTTAAAGGGCACAGCTAGGCAGCCTACACAGGAGCATAGTTTATGCAAATGTGCTAAATAAGATTATTTGCTTAGCGCTAGAAAAAACTTCCAAAGGATCCTAAGCAGTTTGCAGTATTATCCAGATTTTGTAGTACTGTGCAAGTTTCTGTTTGAAACTTAAGAGATTCAAATTGCTGCTCCAGTAATGTAAATTGGATGATCAGTAGCAAAGCATATACAAACCTACCCAATTTTTAAGATCTTTGAAGAGGACATTCTCTCAGAGTGCATTTACACTGTAGAAATAATGCAATTTGATACCACTTTGCCATGGGTCCATCCTACAGAATACCGTTGGACAGAGAAGGTTAAAAAGCTTGCAAAACTGTAAATCCCAGGATTCCATAGGATGAAGTATAACACTTAAAAGTGGTGCCAAACTGCATCAGATGCACCCGGAGGTCCAGCACCATCACAAGTACATCTGATGAGGACGTGGGGAGAGGGAGCCTTCTCAGTAGCTACTCCCAGACTGTGGTACTTGCTTCTGAAATAGGGTTGGTTGGTTGGTTGGTTGGTTGGCCCCCTGTCTCCTTTCATTTTGCTGACAGGCAAAGACCTCATTTAAACAGGCCTTCAGGTTTTAATTGGTTGGGGAAGTGCAAAAGGTGTGCTGCTGCTTCATCTGTAATAGGTTTTAATGTGTTTTTAACTGTTCAAAATTAATGTTTTCAATGTGTTGTTATTTAATTTTTTTATGTTTTGGGATTACATACTGTTATAGCTATTTTGTGTAAGTAGCTTTGAGTCCCATTTTACTCAAATAAATTAAGTAAGACAATGGAAACAAATTATTTGATTCATCAGATTTTTGCTTCTGTAAAGAATTAGGTGGATTTGGGTTTAGGGGTGTAAATAATATAATAGTGGAGGTTCCCTGAACCTTTGGCTCTAGCACATACACTGGAGCTTCAATTAGGGCTCTGTGTGACCAGTGGATGCCCTCTCCCTTTTAATAAGCAGGACAGCATTTTTTCCTAATTTATAATAGCATTTTTAGTCATTCCTAATCCACATGGCCTTTAGGTTCCCCTCGCACATTTCCAGGGCACAGGAGGAACTGTCTGAATATCCTTGTGTTAGCCAAAGTGCTAACTTTGAATCATAGAATCATGAGATCATAAAGGTTCACAAGAGTCACCTAGTCCAACCCTCTGCCATCTGTCTACATAGCTAAAGCACTCCCAAGAGATGGCCATCAAAGACCCTAAAGAAGGATAGTCCTCCACCCACCAAAGTAATCTATTCCACTGTTGAACAACTCTTTCAGACAAATTCTTCCTAATGTTTAGTTGGAATTTTTTTTCTTTTAATTTTAATCCATTGCTTTATGTTCTAGTCGCTGGAACAACAGAAAACAAGCTTACAGCTGTAACCCTAAGATGCATTTGACCTGAGACCCTTTCTTACTACACAGTTACAGTGCCACTTTAACTGCCAGGGCAGTTAAAGTACAATCATAGTACTTTAACTGGGTAGTATAGAAGAGCCCCAGGGCATGTATAAAGGACAAGGGAGGCAATCCTTCCCTTGGGTGTGTTTAGGGGTGAGAGCAGCAAATCACAAGAAGGCATAACTGTGCATCTCAGTCTTCTTCCACAATCATCTCCTAGCTTCTGAGGACCATTTAGTATATCTTTCAGCTGAACTACTTGATCAAACTGTTCTGATGTATGTATTCCAAACAACAGCTGCTTTTCAGCGTCTTCCTGTCATCTGGTGTTTTGGACATCCGGCTAAGCTTTCTCATGTTCTGATAAAATATCAGGGAGAGAAACATAAAATTAATCATGACTGAGCACTAGTTTATAAAGTGCAGCAAGGGTTACATTGACTTCCTTTCTTTCCATGAGCTATACAACAGTACAAAAATTATGTTTGACTTGATGTAGACTCATCCTGAAATCATACCATCAGCGTTTGATAGATGAAAACTGGAACATGTTTGGTCAAGCAGCATCGGAGTGTGGACAAAATGGCAGAAGTTATTAATGAAGAAGAAAAGGCAAGCTATCAGAGTCCATATCAGTTTGCTTTGGCTTGAAGTTTGAATCTTGGACTATGACTCTAATGATCAGGGTTGGAAATCTACTGGGTGACCTCTGGCAAGTCACACTCTCAGTTCAGAGGAAAGCAAAGGAAAAAACCCTCTGAACAAATCTTCTCAAGGAAACCCCATGATAGGATCACCTTAAGGTCACCATACATCAGAAACAACTTGAAGGCATGCAACAACAACAAACTGGGAAGGGCAAGATTCCATCCCACCTCTATGCTACTGAATTAATTGAGATCAAACTACTTTAACACTTTCCTTTTGCAGCATCTGAAGTAAGTTTAGGACAAAGAGGGAAAGTGGGGGCAGGAGAGAGAAACTGGAACCTTTTAAAACCAACTGAAAAAAAAAATGGAATTTTGCCTGCCAAGTTGGGATAAGTGGAAATTATGTAGAACTGGATGAATTGTAACAAAGGCTGTTTTTCTTGGCAAACCTGGTGTTTTTTTTAGTAGGACTCCTAGTGTTATGATATGCCCATCTCAGAACATCTCAGTTTGGCTGAAGGTATTCATCTGTTCCTCCTATAATTAGCAATAGCCAATTTCCCTAGCCTTGTAGTCTCTCAAAATGGCAGCCAGAATTAATGTTGTAATGAAAAACAAAACAAACAGCTTCATTTATATACCGCTTCATACTGCCTAAGAAGTGTCTAAGCGGTTTACAACTGTAAGCTACTTGCCCCCAACAATCTGGGTATTCATTTTAGCGACCTCGAAAGGATGTAAGCCTGAGTCGAGCTTGAGCCCTTTTGATGGTCTTGCAGTCTTTCCTAGCAGTAGTCTTCCTTCATTAATTCCTTTTGTTTCTTGGCTATCCTTGTGCCAAGTCCAGAAACTTCCATTGGTGCAAAATATGGCAGCCAAATTGGTCACTGGTAAATCAAGAGCCGACCATATAACACCAATTTTGAAATCTCTCCACTGGCTGCCAATCAGTTTCCAGGTGCAGTGCAAGGTGTTGGTTATCACCTTTAAAGCCTTACATGGCTTTGGTCCAGCTTACATGTGGGCGTGCCTTATAATCCACCCCACATACTCAGGTCCTCTGGGAAGAGTCTACTGCAGCCAATGAAGACCAGGCTGGCTACAGCTTTCCAGAGGGCCTTTTCATCAGCTGCTTCTAAAGCGTGGAATGACCTGCTGGAGAAGATCCATCACATTACTGTTCTAGATGCCTTCAAAAATGCTGTCAAGATGGATCTCTTCCAGCAGGCCTTCCCAGACTGACCTCTCTTAAGACCTTATCAGATGGGAGGAATTTCTCTTTATTGCGAATGGAGCCAATTGGAGCCAATTCGAATTCACGTGAATTAGCTAGTTTAGCGAATTTACATGAATTCCAATTGCGTTCGGAATGCGTTCAGAATTATTTCCCGTTACCCGAAAATGACCCCCCATTGCCTGGAATTGCGTGAGATGCTTTAATTCACAATAATGTAAAACCCATGATTTCAATCTGAATGACTTCCCTTTTGCCCGAAATTGCGTGAGATACTTTAATTCACAATAACACGAACTCCCATGATTGCGTTCGGATTGCCATTAGATTATATTTCCAATTTCCAACGTCTGATAAGGTCCTTACTTTGACACCAATTGTCCTCACTACCCTAAATTGTCTCTCTTCAACTCACATTTTTAACTATTTTAAATTGTATTTTTATTAGTTACTATTTTTCCTTTGGTGAGAGGAATGGAGGATTTTTTTGTAGGTTTGTTTTTACTATGTATTTTGTTGCATTAATTGTATTTCTGCAACTGACCTCAATCCGCAGAGAGAGGTGGGATATAAAAAAATTATTATTATTATTATTATTATTATTATTATTATTATTATTTCACCTTCACCACATTTGGCCACATGCGTCTTCGTTTTCTTCTTGTGAAATGTTGGAAGGTATGCACCAGTACTTTAAATTCTGCTCATAGATGTACAGGTAACCACTGCAGTGGTTTGAAAATAAATTAAATATGTTCCTTCCTAATTGTCCCAGTCAAAATAAACCTTAAACTGTCTTCAGAGACCATCTGCACAATGACTCATGTCTGAGAGTCAAGACAAGCATACAATTTTCATCAAGCAAAGCATAACTTTTAAGGACAGCTTTTGTTGTCAAAAGCCTCAGCTTTGGTGTGCTGTTTTGTTGGTGTGCCTCAGCTCTAGTGGGATATGAGAATCAATACTTTGTAATTTATTTTTACTTGTAAAACCCCCAACATATCAGCATAAAGGAACCTCAGTGTAATTCAAAAGCAGATCCAATGGGTTTTAAACCAATACATCTCTTTGCTGACATTTTGACACTAATACTACCTGCAAGGAGATGTGTAAACCTCACTTCATTGATTTTCATTTTTCCACCCCACGGTTGTTAAAAAAAAAAGTATATAAGCAATGAAAAGTGGAATTTTACTGTTCTTTCAGCTTTAATAATTCACAGCCAGTCATGTTAATTTTAAAGCTTATTTCACTGTGCTAGTCTACCCCTTTCTACCCCTTAAGGATAGTGTTCACAGAACTATATAGTCCAATCAAGGCTGAATTATCCATGGTGCAATTGGAGCAAATGCTCCAGGGCCATTACTGCCTAAGAGCCCAATTTGGCTACTGATACCAAGTATACACACCAATTATTGCAATTTTGTTAAAGAGAGAAATGCTTCTGGACAGAGGGAGCTCTCTTCCTCGGCCTGCCATGAAAATTAGGAGTGTTTACAACCCAAACCATTTCTTAACTGTGGAGAAAATGAAGAAACAGGTGGGACATAATGGGTGCTGCTCTAAGACTCTGACCTTAGCCATGTCATCTGGAACAAAGGTGGAGGAATGCCTAATGAAATTGAGGTTGTTGTGTCTAGTCCTTCCTCCCTACCACATCATTTTACAGGGAATATAGGATGCTTTCAAATCAATCAAGCTATTCCATCCATTGAGTATTCCCAGATAATATTTTACTGAAATAGAACATCACCTATTTCTGGCTTCACACTACCCTTGAAAACCTCATCAATCCTGACAAACTGAGAATAGTGTAAAGGTAAGTCTTTACTAAAACTAGGCCTAAGATCATGTGGCTATACAAACTCCATTGAGAGGCTGAGCAAACTGACAGAAAAGCAAGGTCTAGTGCAGGGACAGGCTGGTGTTTACACACCAACCCATCCCCACACCATGACCCAGTACCATTGTGCACCACCTACCTTACTTCTCTTTTGCCACTACTGAGAAGCCCCCGTCACTGCATCTGATCTGGAAACAGAGCCACCTGGTCACGTGGGTGCAGCAAAGGGCCACATTTAGGCATCATACAGTGTGACAAGGGGATTCTCAGTAGTGGCAATGGAGGAGTAAGTTGAAGTGTGTGTGGCCCATCTGATCTACCTGAGGTTTGCTGTGGAGTTTCCAAGATACTTTATTGCATTCTTCACTCCTGCTGCATCTTGATAACAAAAGTCTGTATTCCCAGTGCAATGGAAAATGGAAGGTGTGGGGCATAAAAGGACTTTGTAAAAAGAAGTTTCAGTTACTTTTTGTTAACTGGGATACTCATATAGTAAAAAAGGGGTGTGTGTGTTTGTGTGTGCGCACATGTTTGTGTGTGTGTAGCCAATGGCTGAATAGAGCCTCTGGCCAATAAGGGCCTGGAGCATATACCTGTACTCCAATTGCACCACTGATATTCCAGCTTTTTCTGGAGGTTTGCATGTGGGGTGCAGGAGAGCCATGTATGCCACTTTGTGCCCATGGAAAAAGGATGGGATGTAAATGTCAGTCTTTTTTTAAAAAGACCTCAATTCAGCAAAAGTTGTTGATGCCTTCTTTCTTAGAGCAGCAACAACAGATTTCCTCCATAAATTAGATTAAAAGTCTTAGGCAGGGGGAACTTAAAAACAGATTTGTATATGGAGAATTAGTTCTGCTCCTGAAAGCAAATTCTTTGTCTAAACAAGTCTAAGGACTTCCTGATCATGAATGAGAAGTGTATAGAAGTCTTCTGTATCAAATCATTTTGATACAGCTCTAGTCACAGATGTCAAACATGTGCTTAAAAAAAGACAACAACCCAAAGTCTCTCTGCCAAGTCTGAAGTCTGCCTACCCCTGATTTATTAAAAATCCATAGTAGCTGCAAAAGAAAGCCATTATACAGAGGCTGTAAATGGTTAAGGACTAAATCCAACTGATAGTTGTAAATAGAGAAAATCCATTAAATCAATGGAATTTAAATATGCTGTTTCAGTTTCAATGGGTATGTTTTAACTGAGATTTACAACTAGCAATAGGTTTAACAGTCTCAGTGCATCTCCAGCTACTTGGCTCTTGTTTGGGGGATTTCTTTAAGAAACTCCTATGCAGAATGTGTTTATTTATTTAATTAACCCCCTCAAGTGCATGAGAAGGGAAGGATATTCACGAACCATAATGGGATTTTGCCCATTTGCAGCATTGCCATAAAACATTTGTTGTGTGCCTATGGTTTCCTCCTTGTCTGGATATTATCTTTTGTGGTTCATTTGTATGAACATTTATCTTTGAATCCATGGGTTCCTGACTGTCTTTCAAGCAAAAAAACAAAAACAACAACAACAACAACAAAAACAATCCCCCAAAATCTTTAAATAATGGTAAGTGCTGGGAGGTGTTCTGTGATGAAATTATTGAGAAAGTATTGCTTTCCGTTACTGAGAAGGATTTTAATTTTAAAATATTTAAGTCCAGTAGGATTTAGAATCCTTTCATGAATCAAAGCCCAGCTGCTACAAAAACATGGTGGGGGTTTGCAACATCCAAGCCAATCTTCCTTGATTTATTACAACGGGGAACTTGGGACCCCAAGAAACATGAACTGTTATTCAACAGAGCTGTTCAAAAGCTTTGCATGGGCAATACCTATTAACATTGGTCTATGTGCCCCAAGGTGACAGACAAATTGCAGTGTGATTTAAGTGTCAAATTCATCACTTCTAATTCATGTTTCCTCAGGAATGAGAGAGCTTGAGGACTACTTTCCAGTGGTAAACTGTGCTTAATCTGTTCTTCCCTATTAATCTTTTCTAAAAGTCCTGCCTGAGTAAAAGTGATCATCATTTTAGAGAGAATACAAAAACAGAGGTAACTCAATTGATCAGACAGAAGTTGGTACCATATTTGTAGTGCTCCTATTAGCTCTGAAGCCACATTGGCTTTCAGGGAGAAGTTCTTCTGCAATAGCAGGAACTAATCTGTTCAGGAGTATCCTTGCAAGGATTTTTCCAGCAATGGAGAGCAGTGTTATACCTCTATAGTTTGAGCAATCAGATTTTGCTCCTTTTTTCTTATACAGGGTGATGATAACTGCATCTCAGAGATCTGATGGCAGTTCACTTTTTTCCCAACAACTCACAAGGAGCTTGTGGAATTTAGCATGGAGTACATGACCTCCGTGTTTCCAGGCTTCAGGTGGGATTCCATCAATCCCGGCTGCCTTGCCGTTTTTCATCTGCTGTATGGCCTTAATGGTTTCTTCCAAAGTGGGAGCCACATCCAGTTCATTTTTCATTGGTTGTTGTATCATATGTTGAATAGCTGAGCCCTGGACTTCTCGGTTGGCACTGAAGAGATTTTGGAAATGTTCAGCCCATCGATTCAGGATGGAAGCTTTGTCTGTGATTAGTGTTTGGCCATCCGTATATATAAGGAGATTTGGACCTGGTAAGTAGGTCCAAACACTGCTTTAAGAGCTTTGTAGAATCCTCTAGAATCTCCCATATCTGCACAATGTTGTGTCTTTTCTGCTAAATTGGTCCACTGCTTGTTCTGAATGTCTTGGAGTTTTTGTTGGAGTTTACTGCATATGAGACGAGCTGAAAAACATCTCTCAGGAGTAGGCTTTATGATTAAAAACTCCATTGCCTCCAAACTCGAAACCTTACCAAGAGGTCAACAATCTTCAACAAGCTGCCATGAGAGATAACTTCCAGGCAAATCTGCAATCAAAACTTGAAGGCCGCCCTTTAGATTCTTCTCCTACAGTGCTTTGGCAACATATCAAAAACAGTATCCTGCACTCTGCAGAAGAATCCCTTGGATTCTCCCGCAAGAAAAACCAAGATTGGTTTGATGAAAACAACCAAGAAATCCAGGAGCTGTTGGCAAAGAAGAGGAACAGTCTATGCAGACGACACAATATTACTAGCAGAAAACAACAAGACTTGGAAGAATTACTGAAGAAGGTCAAGGAGGAGAGTGCCAAGGTTGGATTAATGCTGAAAACAATGACAAAAACAACCTCCACCACCACCACCACTGAAGAGATACAAGAATTCATCCTAGACAATGAAAAAATTGAAATTGTCAAAGAGTTCCCATACCTTGGCTCACATATCAATCAGAACAGAGACTGCAGTCAAAAAAATCAGAAGACTAGGGATGGAAAGAGCTGCTATGAATGAACTGGACAAGACCATAAAATGTAAAGACATAACTCTGAACATTAGTGAGGATCATCCAAGCCATTGTATTCTCCATCACCCTTTCTGGATGTGAGAGCTGGACAGTAAAAAAAAAAAAAAAAAGCCGATAGGAAGAAAATCAACTCATTCAACTGGTCCACACTGGTTTGCCAGAACTGAGGGTTAAAGTTACTAAAAGACAGGGAAGCTGGGGTGATTAAAAGGGGAGCCAATGGGAGGAAGAGATAGAGAGTGGAGCAAACAAGGATGGAGAGGTGAGAAAGTCAGAGGGAGGGAAGGACCTCCAGAGCTATGGAGAGCCGGGGATGGGATATGGTTGTCAATTGTTTTGAATAACAACATTGATTCTTCAGTTGTAGGGCTTTGAAGGCTTGAAGTCCCTTAAAATACTGCATATGCTGTGTGTTTCAGAAAATATGATCTTGCTATCACACTCATCATACTATATTCTTCCTGGATTGGCATTTTACTTCCTAGTTTCTAACACAAAATGATAGTAGATATCTTTTCTCCTTTGCTGCATTAAATGCTGTATCCTGTAACTGGTAATTTGTTCACATTCTGGGATATAATAACATGTATCTTCCTGTTAAACATATACTTTTGAAACACTGGCATTTGGTAAGATATATTCGAGGATGTGAATGATTAGCAGTTACAGGATGCTGCGGAACTTTCAGGATAAAATGGTACATTCAGTAATAATTCATAGCAGAATTGTTGTTGTTGTTGTTGTTGTTGTTGTTGTCATTGTGTGTCTTCAAGTCATTTTTGACTTATGGTGACCCTAAGATGAGAAATAAGAGATGTTAGTAAGATGCCTGCATTTTGTTGTTTCTGTTCTTAGTTAAGATGGCATGGGGAGGGTATTTTTTAGCAGGCTGGCCCCTTCTCCTATGGCCATACAGCAATTGGGCAAAGTTTAGGAAATTCAAAGTCCATTTGCATTCTGGAAGTTCCTTTAGCATCACAGGTGATGATGATAATGATATCAGTTTCCATATCACTTTCATTTAGATATATAATAATACCTCAAAACAGTGTATCACTTTGGAAAAGCCACTAAAAATGTTTTTCCATTGGTTTTGCCAATGCAAATTAAGACACAACCATTAAATAATTAATTAAAACTTTTACAATTAAAAAAAATTCAAATACCAAGGGAGGGCATTCAAAATAAATATATAATGGGAGCCATCATGGAGAACATGCATTTCCACTTTGCTGCCTAATTAGTAGAACATAATCTAAAATTCAATCATTCATCTGATGATATAATGCCAGTTTTCTAGCAATCAAGCAAGTACATGTATTTGGCCGAAGCGTTTGTGTGTTTCTTGGCTGAGCAAAGGTAAAGTAAAGGTATTCCCCTTTGACAAGGTTGTCAAGCCATGTCCAACTGTAGGGGGCAGTACTAATCTCCGTTACTAAGCTGAAGATCCAGCATTGGCAAAGACAAAACTCTGTGATCATGTGGCTGGCACAGAAGGTTGTTACCTTGACACCTATTTATCTACTTGCATTTACATGCATCTCCATTAATGGCATATTATGGAGAATAGTAATAGCAATAACAAGTCCAGTGAACCCTTGCCTTAAGCTGGGGATCCATTATGCCCCCCCCCCCCCCGCGTAAGGCAAATAACACCTATGCTCAAGCCCCGTAGAATAAGGGGCTTGGGCATGGCGGTGCAGCGCACCACAGGCACATGCACCATTCATTGCATTGCAGCACAGCTTCACCATAAGCTGAAAGCTGCAAATAGCACATCCGCGTATGGATGTACTTTTCTATATCACTTATCATCACACTTAAGCACTCTCCCTGAGCAGTTTGCAATGTGTAAGCTAATTGTCCCTAACAAGCTAGGTACTCATTTTAGTGACCTACAGAAGAATGCAAGGGCTGAGTGGACCCTATAGCCCTGCCTGGGATCAAACTCACAACCTTGTGACTGTGAATGGCTGCAATACTGGCTTTTACCATTGTGCCACCATGGCACAGAATGCTGTGCAGAACCAGTTATCCATATCCATCCAGCTAAGCAGAATGCACATTTTAACATAAATGCTATAGTTATTCATAGCTGCACAGTTCTGCTGGTGTTCAGGGAATACAGTATTTCCACACACACATGCACCCATCAAGATTTCCCACCCATAAATTCCTTATTAACCCTAAGGTTAGCTCTGAGTAGAGTTTTATTTCCTGTCTTTGATCCCACTGGGCAAAGGGGTTGTGTTTCTTTGCTCATCTTTTTATTTCTGACCCCTTTTACTTTTTCTTCCACTTTTGTCCCTCACTGCTTTGTAAGAGTTTCAGAATCCCTCCCATGTTTGAAGTCAGGCTGGTTTGGGGAGCACAGGAATCAAAATCCATGAAAGAAAAGGAGGAGACAGAGAAGTAGGTGAGTAAGAACAGCTGGAACAGAAGGGGAAAGGAAGAGCTGCTTCACACAGACTATGATGAGGGTGAGGGAGAAGTTGTTTGTTTGTTTGTCTACTTCCTGCTTCCCCCTCTAAATTGGGACACATGGCAGGTTTACAAATTAAAATAGTACAATTAAAAACTTTTAAAAATGCACACTGAAACAGAATTAAACTACTACAGTATTAAAACATCACTCATTAAAAGAATAAAATGTGATCAAAAGATAAAAGCACTTAATGTACACATTAAAACAATTGAAATACTAAAACAATAAAAACTAAAACTATATAATACTCTTAAAAATTCAAAACCCAGCACCATACAGCACTGGAAGCTCAACCTCAACTATAATAGGTTCTAAAGTTTTTGAAACCAGATTGTCTGCTAGAAGTTATAATACCACTTGATTGAAATACAAGCAACTTGGTAGCATGTGGAAACTGCAGTCATTGGAAGAACATTTGAAGAGTATATTTTAAAACCTTATTAAATTGATAGGGTAGTGATATCCCTCTGTAGGGCTGATGACACATCCATAGTCTTGGCAGTTCGAGGCCCAAGTGCTGCATGATGAGATGAGCATCTGTTGCTAGTCCCAGCTTCTGCCAACCTAGCAGTTTGAAAGCATGCAAATGCAAGTAGATAAATAGGTACCACTTCTCAGTGGGAAGGTAACAGCATTTGATGCAGTCATGCTGGCCACATGACCACCAGAGTAGTCCTCGGACGAAGCTGGCTCTTCGTCTTAGAAACGGAGATGAGCATTGCCCCCTACAGTCGGCCTACTGGACATTCATGTCATGGGACTACCTTTATCTTTAAATCAAATTCCCAGTAAATCAAATACATCCATAACCATCAACTAGGAAAATATGGCTAATTAAAAAAAGTGTATATTTAGGATTTTGCATATACAGAGCTGATGAAAGTGTTCAAGAAGTCTCTGTTTGGGCTTGAAGTCAGCCTGAAGAAAACGAAGTTCTCTACCAGCCTGCACCGCAGGAAGAGCACTATCATCTCCACGTCACCATAGGCAAATCTGTGCTTAAGTCCGTCCAGCAGTTCACCTACATGGGAAGTATCATCTCCTCAGATGCCAAGATTGATAAAGAAATTGATCACAGATTAGCAAAGGTATATAGTGCATTTGGAAGGCTTCACAAAAGAGTCTGGAATAACAAATACCTGAGGCGAAGCACAAAAATCAGGGTGTACAGAGCCACTGTACTGTCTACACTTCTAAATATTATTGTACAAAAATCTGTCTACCACTAGAGGGAGATCCTGCACTTTGCTAAACACTAGAAAGAACATAGTGCAAGTGATGTTTTTTCAGATTTAATAGCATGTTGGCAGTTATTATCAATGAAATTTATCCTATGTTTTCACCAGTGGCTTTTAGCCAAGGGGCTGCAGGAAGCAGAGGGGGGAGTATCGGGGAAATCATCTCCATTTGCTGCTTACTTACACATATACAAAATACAGTATAGAATGTTATGCTGAACCATTTCTAGGGTTCATAAGGAAACTGAAGCCAATTTATTGTTATTTACCATCAAATCAACTTCATCTCATGACAAACCTATGGATAAGAGACTTCCAAGAGGTCATCAACTGCCCAGCTCAAGTCTGGTAAATGCAGGGCAGTAGCTTCCTTGACTGAGTCTATACACCTCCAATACAGTCTTCTTTCCTATTACCTTCTACCTCAGCAATCATCATTGTCTTTTCTGAGTCATGTCTTCCCATGATATATCCAAAGTATGATAGTCTCAGTTTAGTCTTCTTTGCTTCTCGGGAGAATTCAAGCTTGGTTTGCTCTAGGACCTATTTATTTGTCCTTTTGGCAGTTCATGGTATCTCTAAACATTTCCTCTAGTGACACATTTCAAATGTGCGGATTTTCTTCCTGTCATTTTTCTTCACGGTCCAGATTGCACATCTGTACATAGAGATCATAATTGTTATGACATGGATGGTTCTGACTTTGACATCTATTGATATATCTGTATACTTACGGATCTTATAGGTCTCTCTATTCAAAAAGAAAAATAATCCAGTTTGAGACCACTTTAATTGCCCTGGCTCAGTGTGAGGGAATCCTGGTAATTGTAGTTTGTTGTGGCACCAGAATTCTCTGACAGAGAAAGCTCAATGTCTCATAAAACCACAGTCCTCAAAATTCCCTAGCACTGAGCCAGGGCAGTTAAAGGGTCTCAAACTGGATTATTTCTGCAATTTTTAGACCTCTGTTGCCCATATTGCTAGGTTACTGAGATGGCATCTTCAAATTAATATCTAGTAGGGGAATTTTAATAGCTCAAATTCATAGCAGCAAGAGGACTCTGGGTAATTTCATGAGCTGGGATATTGTCTTTGCATACTGGTTCCGAAAAACTAGAACTCCAGGGGTTTTTACAAATAGCAACTTGATAAACTGAACCAGATTTTTATTTTTATTTTGTCTTTAGCTCAAACGCTAACCAAACTGAAGTTTTTCCTGTTTGACAGTACTCATAGAATCATAAATCATAGCGTTGGAAGACACTACAAGAACCATCCATCCAGTCCAACCCCTGCCAAGCAGAAAATCCCAATCAAAGCATACCCGACAGATGGCCATCCAGCCTCTGTTTAAAGACCTCCAAGGAAGGAGACTCCACCACACTCTGAGGGAGTGTTTTCCATTGTCAAACAGCTCTTACTGTCAGGAAGTTTCTCCTAATGTCTAAGTGGAATCTCTTTTCCTGTAGCTTGCATCCATTGTTCCGGGTCCTGTTATCTGGAGCAGCAGAAAACAAGCTTGCTCCCTCCTCAATGTGTCATCCCTTCAGATATTTAAACAAGGCTATCATATCGCCTCTTACTGTCTCTTTTCCAGGCTAAACATACCCAGCTCCCTAAGTCCCTCCCCATAAGGCCTGGTTTCCAGGCCCTTCACTATCTTAGTTGCCCTCCTTTGGACCCATTCCAGTTTCTCCATATCCTTTTTGAATTGTAGTGCCCAGAACTAGACAAAATATTCCAGGTGGGGCCTGACCAAAGCAGAATAGAGGGGCACTATTACTTCCCTTGATCTAGATTCTATACTTCTATTGATGCAGCCTAAAATTGTATTGGCTTTTTTAGCTGCCGCATTGCACTGTTAACTCATGTTCAACTTGTGGTCTACTTGGACTCCTAGATCCCTTTCACACATAGTCTTGTTCAGCCAGGTGTCTCCCACCCTATATCTGTGCATTTCATTTTTCCACCCTAAGTCCAGTACCTTACATTTGTCTGTGCTGAATTTCATTTTGTTAGCTTTGGCCCAGCTTTCAAGTCTATTCAGGTCATTTTGAATTTTGATCCTGTCTTCTGGAGGATTAGGGACTCCTCTTAATTTGGTGTCATCTGCAAATTTGATAAGTCTGCCCCCAATACTGTCATCCAAGTCATTAATAAAGATGTTGAATAGCACTGAGCCCAGGACAGAAGCCTGTGGGACCCCACTGGTCACTTCCCTCCAGGATGTAAAGGAACCATTGTTGAGCACCCTTTAGGTGCGGCCAGTCAACCAATTACAAATCCATGTAACGGTTACCTTGTCTAGCCCACATTTTACAAACTTGTTTGCAAGAATGTCATGGGGAACCTTGTTAAAGGCCTTATAGAAATCAAAATATATTATATCCAGAGCATTCTCTTCATCTACTTCATCTACATGTTGAACTACTCTTTTTTGGAATGGTAGGAAGCTATTCTTATTGTTTCCACATTATTTCTTTCTCTGGCACCAAGTTTTCTGTTAAAGTAGTAGTGCTTTCAAATGGTTAAAATATTTTGTTTACTTTTGGGTATAAATGTCTGTGTTTTATGTGTATAAATGTTTGATAAAAAAATATTTGTTTATTTTTGCAAGGCTTTCCACACCTGCTTGTTCTTTTTCACAAATGCATAATTTTGAATAAAATATTGTTGAAACATGTGGAACTGCTCTTTTTGTTTTGGTTGGAGAAATAATGGCTGATTATACCTGTCTTCACATAGTACAAAGCAGTGGCACTCAAAACTTTTTACCCTTGGGACCCCCTCACTTGATGTAGTATATGAATAAAAATATTTTATTTAGTGTATGTATTTTGTTCCTTATTTCTTGACTGACCAGCTTTCACATCCTTATATAGTAATAGGGAATATGATTATATGATTCTTATTTGATTCCAAATTTTGTGCTGAGTTGTCTATACTTCAAATTAGAAGAGTTTTATTTAGGTAAATTCAATAATAATTCCAATGCATGTGTAAATTTTACATATACAAAAGTTTAAGAGGAGGAAGAAGAGGGATCAGAGCCTTCAAGTTTCATGCCCCACCCTAAGCATTTCTCACACACCTCCTTAGGGTTCCACCCCAACATTTGAGAACCACTGGTATAAAGTAAATGCTATGAGAGCCAGAATGGTTTAGTGGTTTGAGTGTTGAACTATGACAATGGAGACCAGGAGTCATTTCTGTGCTTGACCATGAAACCCATTGGGTGACCTTAGGCAAGTCACAAGACAATGCCAAACCCCCTCTGAACAAACCTTGCCAAGAAAACCCTGTGATAGGGTCACCATAAGTCAGGAACTTCTTGAAGGCACACAACAATTACTTACCACACAGCATCCAGCAGGTGGCACAAGACACCATCTTCATTTCCAATAAGCAGTAGGGGAATTGACTTGCAATATCCATCTTTCAGTCCAGACAGCATTTTTATGTAGAGGGGTCTCTAGTTTTTCTTTCAGACTGTCTCTGTATCATTCTTCCCCCTGCTTTCTTTTGAGGGAGGGATTATTTTCAGGAAAATAGTCTTTTACTACAACCTACTCTCCATTGCACAAACTATGCACCTAGTGAGCATTAACGTGATTGATGTCATTATTTTTCTTTCTGAAATCTAGCATGGCACACACGTTCACCCTCCTTCCTTGGCCACCCCACTCCCAGTATTTTCATCACAGGTGATTATAGGTAAGCCGCTGCCTGAATACCTTCTGTGGACTGGAAATAATATTTACCAATTTCACTGTGTTGCTCTGGATACTATGGGCTGTTTACAAGAGACTTTCAGAAATACATTGATCCACATTTATTGCTTTAACACTGAATTTATGTCTCAGTAGCTGGTTTTATTCACTAGAAACATGTTGATGATTATGAATGTTGTAGAACATTGGTGATAGTAACATTGCTGTAGTATTTTAGCCTTTACTTAATGGTTCATTTCTTTAGCTTCCTGGTTGCATTGCACAGCTATATTCCATAGGTATCAATACAAACTTCTGTAGTATGGATATATTTCAAGGACTGGACACAGTGTTGCCTCTACCTAGTCTTTCATGAATGCATAAAATACCACTGTGAATCAGGCATTATTCTAATATGTAACTGAACCCATTTTGTACCGTAAAAACATGAAATGTGTAGTAGTAAATAAGTCTTTGTGCAATTGGTAATAGGGACTTTAATGAGGAACAAGGTGATTTGATAAATAAATAGAAGATAAAGAAATGGAAAATTAAAAAGACTTGTTACCTTTCAGTTTCATAACCTTATATTAATAGCAAATTGTTCTCTCAGTCTAAGAGGGAAGGCAATGGAAAACTTCCTCTAAATCTTACCAATAAAACTCCATGAAATGGTTGCCATAAATCAGAATTGACTTGAAGGGACATAACAGTAACAACAGAAACATTTAGGCCAACTCCCTGACTACGTCATCTGTGACCAAGAAGGATATATGCATAAAGATGCATCTACTTTTTGGATCCAAATGTGTTACTGCAGGAATTGTCAATTGCATCCTGCATTTCTTTTGCATCATGGCTGCAAGATCCATTGACAACTATAAAGTGCTTTTCATCACAAGATTTTGTAATGATTTTTCACTATTGTGTGCCTTCAAGATGTTTCTGACTTACGGCCACGGGGTTTTCTGGGGATTTGTTCTAGGGGAGTGGGTTGCCTTCACCTTCCTCTGAGGCTGAGAGAATGTGACTTCCCCAAGGTCAGCCACTGAGTTTCCTTTCCTAAGTGGCGATTCAAAGCGTGGTCTCTAGAGTTCAAGTGTAGTATTCAAACCACTATGTCATGCTAGTTCTCAATGATTTTTACCATTACATAAACTGGATTAATCATAGAATCATAGAATCATAGAGTTGGAAGAGACCACAAGGGCCATCCAGTCCAACCCCCTGCCATGCAGGAACTCCCAGTCAAAGCATCCCCGACAGATGGCTATCCAGCCTCAGCTTAAAAACCTCCAAGGATGGAGACTCCACCACACTCCGAGGGAGTGTGTTCCACCGTCGAACAGCCCTTACTGTCAGGAAGTTCCTCCTAATGTTGAGGTGGAATCTCTTTTCCTGCAGCTTGCATCCATTGCTCCGCATTCTGGTCTCTGGAGCAGCAGAAAACAAGCCTGATCCCTCCTCAATATGACATCCCTTCAAATATTTGAACAGGGCTATCATATCACCTCTTAACCTTCTCTTCTCCAGGCTAAACATCCCCAGCTCTCTAAGTTGTTCCTCATAGGGCATGGTTTCCAGGCCCTTCACCATCTTAGTTGCCCTCTTTTGGACCCGCTCCAGTTTCTCCACATCCTTTTTGAATTGTGGTGCCCAGAACTGTATTCCAGGTGGGGCCTTACCAAAGCAGAATAGAGCGGCACTATTACTTCCTTTGATCTAGACACTATACTTCTATTGATGCAGCCTAGAATCGCATTGGCCTTTTTAGCTGCCGCATCACACTGTTGACTCATGTTCAACTTATGGTCTACTTGGACTCCTAGATCCCTTTCACACATAGTTTCATTCAGCCAGGTATCCCCCATCCTATATCTGTGCATTTCATTTTTCCTCCCTAGGTGCAGAACCTTACATTTCTCCGCATTGAATTTCATTTTGTTAGCGTTGGCCCAGCTTTCTAGTCTATTCAGGTCATTCTGAATTTCAATCCTGTCTTCTGGAGTATTGGCTACTCCTCCTAATTTGGTGTCATCTGCAAATTTGATAAGTATGCCCCCAATTCTGTCATCCAAGTCATTAATAAAGATATTGAATAGCACTGGGCCCAGGACAGAACCCTGTGGGACCCCACTGGTCACTTCTTTCCAGGATGAAAAGGAGCCATTGTTGAGCACCCTTTGAGTTCGGTCAGTCAACCAGTTACAAATCCATGTAATGGTTACCTTGTCTAGCCCACATTTTACGAGCTTGTTTGCAAGAATGTCATGGGGAACCTTGTCAAATGCCTTACTGAAATCAAGATATACTATATCCACAGCATTCCCTTCATCTACCAAACTGGTAATTTTATCAAAAAAAAGAGATCAGATTTGTCTGGCAAGACTTGTTTCTCTGAAACCCATGTTGGCTTTTTGTGATTATGGCATTGGCCTCTAAATGTTCACAGACTCTCTGCTTAATGATCTTAGAATCATAGAATCATAGAGTTGGAAGAGACCACAAGGGCCATCCAGTCCAACCCCCTGCCATGCAGGACCTCCAAATCAAAGCATCCCTGACAGATGGCCATCCAGCCTCTGCTTAAAGACCTCCAAGGAAGAAGACTCCACTATACTCCGAGGGAGTGTGTTCTACTGTTGAACAGCCCTTACTGTCAGGAAGTTCCTCCTAATGTTGAGGTGGAATCTCTTTTCCTGCAGCTTGCATCCATTGTTCCGCGTTCTAGTCTCTGTAGTAGCAGAAAACAAGTTTGCTCCCTCCTCAATATGACATTTATGGGTCTATGTAAGTACTGTACTTTAACTCTTATGAAAAAAGGAACCACCCCCTGGTGAAAGGCAAGAGTGTAATCTGTCCTAGAAAAACTGACACCCCCCCCCCCCACTATCATCAATCCAGCCTTTAGTATGACCAAAAACAGTTATAACTGCTGAAAATTCATAGATTCTTTGGCATTATTTTCCTTTGCTTCATTATTTAGCTCCTTTGTTGCATACCTCTAGGTTTTACCCTCGACTTATCCACGGGTCACATCAAAATCCATAATTTTGACTCCCAAACCTGCCCTTGGCTTATGCATGAGGTTGATTTATAGTCGAGTATATATGGTAGTTCATATGTAGCAGATACACTCCAGGCAGCTAAAGGAAGCGACTGGGCAGCACATTTGATAATTTCTCAAAAAGAAACTGTAATTACACAAGGAGAGTCTTTGTTTTCTAAAAAACTACCCTGTAATTTTGAAAAGGGAATGCTCAGATTCAAATATTTGAGCATGAGAAAATCAACAAAGAAGCAAATAGCTGCAAACTTTAAGCAAATATATTTTCTTGCTGTTTCATCCAAGCTATATCATTCAGAAATTAAAATACTTTTAGAGCACTAGTGCAATTCAATCTGCTCTAGAATCTTTCCTGGAATTGATGTCAGACTAACTGGACGATAATTGTTGGGATCCTCTTTTTTCCCCTTTTTGAAGATGGGAACAACGTTTGCCCTCCTCCAGTCTGCTGGGACTTCTCCTGTTCTCCAGGAGTTCTCAAAGATTATTGCCAATGGTTCCGATATTACATTTGCCAGTTCTTTTAATACTCTAGGATGTAGTTCATCTGGTCCTGGAGATTTATATTCATTTAGGTTAACCAGGTATTCCTGTACTATCTCTTTACTTATTCTGTGCTGAGATTCCCCTATTCTGTCTTCTGCTCCATTATCCTTAGGTTGAGCACCCTTTGCCTTTTCTGAGAAGACTGAAGCAAAGAAAGTGTTGAGTAATTCTGCCTTTTCTTTGTCCTCTTTGAGCATTTTGCCATCTTCTGCACGCAGTGGCCCTACTGTTTCCTTCTTCTTCCTTTTGCTTCGGACATACCCAAAAAAGCCATTTTTATTGTTCTTAACCTCTCTAGCCAGCCTGAGTTCATTCTGTGCTTTAGCTTTTCTGACTTTACCCCTACATATGCTGGCTATTTGTTTGAATTCCTCTTTCGTGATTTCCCCATTTTTCCATTTCTTATACATGTTCTGTTTAAGGCTTATCTCAGTTGAAAGTTCCTTAGTCATCCATCCTGGCTTCTTGAGACACCTCCCATTTTTCTTCCTCATTGGAACTGTTTGAATTTGCGCCTTCAGTATCTCCTTTTTGAGAAACTCCCATCCGTCTTGAACTCCCTTCTCTTTTAGTTTTCCTGACCATGGGATCTCCCCCAGTATTTGTCTAAGTTTATTGAAATCAGCTCTCCTAAAGTCTAGAGTGCGTGTCTGACTATGCCTGGCTTCCCCTTTCTGCTGTATAACAAACTCCAGGAGAACATGGTCACTTCCACCTAAGGATCCAACCACTTGCACCCCATCAACTAGGTCTTCCCTGTTGGTTAAGATCAGATCTAAAATAGCTGATCCCCTTGTTGCCTCTTCCACCTTTTGGACAATGAAATTGTCTTCCAGGCAAGTGAGGAATTTGCTAGACCTTGAGGATTTGGCTGAGTTTGACTTCCAGCAAATATCCGGATAGTTGAAGTCCCCCATCACTACTACATCTCTCCTTTCTGAGTGTGTGGTCATCTGTCCTAGAAAGGCATCATCCAATTCCTCCGTCTGACTTGGAGGTCTGTAGTAGACTCCCACAGTAACATCCCTGTTATTTCCCTCTCCTTTAATTTTTATCCAGATGCTCTCCACCTGGCTTCCAGTACTGATGTCCTGGATCTCTTCACTGGTGTAAATATCCCTGACATATAATGCTATTCCTCCTCCTTTCCTGTTTGGCCTGTTTCTCTTAAAAAGGTTATATTCCTCTATTTCTACATTCCAATCATGAGACTCATCCCACCAGGTTTCAGTGATGCCTATTATATCATATTTGCTTTGTTGTGCTAGGAGTTCCAGTTCATCCTGTTTATTTCCCATACTCTGTGCATTAGTGTAGAGACATCTAAGAACATGTGTTCCCTTATCTTGCTGCCTGTGCAAAAATTTTTGCTTTCCACTATTGGGTCCTTGCACTGTTTGCCTTGTTCCCTCTATGTCATTTTGACTATTTTCTCCAGCCCTTTTGCCTTCCAGTATAATGTCTCCCTCCCCCATATAATTCAGTTTAAAGCCCTCCTGATCAGATTTTTGAGACTATTGGCAAAAATGTTTTTGCCAACTGGCGTGAGATGCAGCCCATCCCTTGCCAGAAGTCCCTCCTCATGGAACCGCAGCCCATGATCCAAGAATCCAAACTGTTCTTGGCGGCACCATCTACGGAGCCAGTTATTCACCTCTGCTATTTTCTTCTCCCTTCCTGGACCATGCCTTTCTACTGGGAGAAGAGATGATATGACAACCTGTGCATCCATCTCTTTCAACTTCCTACCCAGATCCTCATAATCCCTTATGATATTCTGAAAGCTGTGCCTTGCAGTATCGTTGGTTCCTACATGAACCAAAAGAAGGGGATAATGGTCAGTAGGCTTGACAAGTCTTGTCAGCCTCTCTGTCACGTCACGGATCTTTGCCCCAGGGAGACAACACACCTCCCGAGACATCTTATCAGGCCCACAAACCACTGCTTCTGTACCCCTCAGCAAGGAGTCCCCCACCACCACCACACGCCTCCTCCGAGGCTTAGCAGCGGCTGTTCCCTTTCGTGGTTCAGACCGCAGTGGTATCACTGGTTCAGACCGCAGTGGTATCAAACCCCATTGTAAACGAAGAATCCCACCCTGGTTTCTCACAGTGGACCATACTATGGTTAGGCAGGTGCAATTGACTGGGACTAGAAAGAAGTCTTGCTGGACAAAGGGGCTTTCTAGATTGGCAGGAAAGTGTGACATGAAGTTGCCTTTTCCTTAATGCTTAGCAGCTGCACCACAGCCTTTAGATGGAGCTGCGCTGTTCCAGTTTTTAAAAAAGAAGCTGGGAAAACCAGCACTTTTTAAAAGGTGCTTCTTCTCCTCTAAAACGCAAAAGAAGCGTTTTCATGGCACACTTTCCCTTTTTCTCATCTAAAGGCTAGAGTTTCATGCAGCCATGAACACACTTCTTTTTGCCAATCTAGAATAAGCCAAAGGGTTGTTAAACCTTTTCACTATCTTTGTTTTTTATGTTGGTATGTTGTAGGACAGCATTGTGGTTGAAGGATACTACTGCTATGAAATCCAGGGGACACAACATAATTTGGCCTGGAAAAACAACAAACAGCTGAAAGGTTAACTCTAGCCCACATTTATAGCCAACCCTCTATATCCACATAATCAAATATCCACAGATTTAAGCATCTACATCTTGAAAATGTATTTAAATATATATATATATATATATATATATATATATATTTAAATTCCAAAAACCAAACTCCAATTTTGATATTTTACGTAAAGGACCCCATTTTACTATGTTATTATATTTAATGGGACTTGAGCATCCAGGGATTTTGGTATTCATTGGGGGCGGGGGGGGGGGGAATCAGATATCAAGGACCCACTGTACACCAATTTTTCTCCAAATTCTTTTCAGTACTTTTTCCTAAAGACCCAATGTGTTCTCTTACACCCATTTGTCACACTAAACATTTCACTTGTTGCTAGCTGTTGCTTTGAAATTGTTAACTCGTACCCTTTATAGTTGTCACAGTATGTGAGGAAGAAAGTGTAACTTGTTCTTTCTCTCTCACACACAAAAATCACTTCCACAAGTATTAATTTTGGAAGCTAAGAAAGATGCCTTCTGGAATGAAGAGCCAACCACAGAAGCATAAATTTTTGTTTGGGCTGATGTTGAGAATGGAATAGTTAACCCCCCCCTTTTTTTTTTGGTTGTTGTTGTTAATAAAAATAAAGATGTAGCATTCCCAACTTCAGTGTCTTGTTGTTTGCTCTTTTGGTTCAGAAGATCACTTTGCAACCTTACTTCCATGGTTATGCCATCATCCACCTTATCCCCACTTTGGAGGCTTTTAAGAAAGCGCTTAAGATGGATCTCTTCCGGTGGGCCTACCCTCCAGATCTTGTATGAATCACCCACTGAACCCTCCCTCCTGACTCTATTGAGATATGCACAATTCTGCTCATCCAATGCTGGGTAACTAACTTCTCTATGCAATAATGTATAGAATGTTTAATTTTAATTAATTTTAACTGAAATTTTGATGCATACTGTGATTTCATGACTGATTGTATTTTTTGAACTTGTTGGAATCCCGCCTCGATCCATAAGGAGAGGCAGGAAATACAAATAAATTTTATTATTATTATTTATTATCTATCTTTGTGAGCTTTTGGAATTTGTTATCTTTAAATGTTACCTTTTACTGTTTGACCTCATTCAGCATGGCCACTTCTTAGACACATTCAAAATAAAGATGGCCAAGTGCCCCACATACCTCCCCCTTCATTTCTCATGAAGATAAATCATCTTGTTTTTAAGGAAGAAAACATGCCACACACCAAGATGCAATTTTGTACAAGAACCAATTTCCTTTGTTGTTGAGATAGCTTCTGTTTATACATGAGTCACCAGCATGGGTTACAAAAGTCATCACAGTGTACCTCCTACAGTCAATTCAAGGCATGTGTTTCACGTAGCAGGTACGCAGGCCTGAAGGAACAAACGATATCGCTTTGTGTTAAAGTATCACACCAAAAGTCATTCAGAAAAGAAAATTAGTGGGGCTCTGCTGAAGAAACTATTGCCTCCTTGAGAAGTTCCTTTTATTCCTTGGTTTGGCTACAGTGCAGCAAGTGCTAAACAATCAAGATATGGTATGGAAAAATATATACTCAAAGTACAAAATAAATCAGCCAAATGTCATAATTTCAATACTGTTACAACAGTCAACATATTACAGAGCTTCAGTCACTGACGCTGCAAATCCTATATGTGTGAAGTCAGAAGAAAGTCCCACTGAGTTCAACAGGACCTACCTCCTAATAAACAAGCCTACAGGATTAGTACATAAACTGTGTCCATATTTCACACTTCAGAGATGATGTCTGCTTTCCTAAATGTACCACAAAAACAGTCTTTACCCAAACAGCTGGGTTAACAGAAGTCCATTCAAATCCTAACAGCTGCTGAATACTGCCTGCTATAGTGGTTTCACTTGAATCACATTTATTTTTGTGTCTGTGTATTTGGTATAGTCATCTATCTGCTGTGTGTCATCGCTGGTGATAATGAAAATGATTGAGGAAGAGCTAAACGTCACTTTCTTCTTTGGCCTGTCCCCTGGTTTCTGGGACATGACAATAGGCCTGATGGGCTTGTTGTTTCTCAAGGCTGGTCGTTCTTTCAAGCTCCGCTTGAATCTCAGGAGGCGAACACAGAAAAGCTGCATAAGGCATCGACGAAACTGCAAGGGGAGAAAATCAGAGACAATTAGGTGTTCAGGAGGCACTATTTTCATACCAGATATACAAAAGTGGCATAAATGCCATATAAGATCAGTACAGGCATATCTCAGCAAAGCCTCTGACAGTGAAGCTCATAGGCTTTTTTGACCCACGTAGTCTCCAACTTTTCCTCCTCATCCTCTGTCTAGCAGAAATGTTGTTTTTTTAAGCAACATCAACATTGGAAGGATAGTGGAGGGCTGGAGAAACACAGACTATCAGTTTTTGGTGACACAAAGACTCTGAAGGAAACAATGAAATAAAGTTTGTGTTGGGAAAGAATGGGATTCTACTCCACCTACTCCTCCTATAGTCATGTGTACCTGCATACAGCAGACAAGGTAAACAACAGCTTCATCAAGAATCACTTATTGCAAAACAGTGAGAAAAGGCTAAGCAGATAAGTCCTTATCGCCAGCTCTTCCCACCCCCACCCTAGCATGTTAAAAAAAGCAGAAATCTGCAAGATTGTCCACTAAAAATGGAAATCATAAGAAAAGTAGATGCTGGTGAAAGAAAAAATAACCACCCCAGAAGAGGTTTTTGGAAGTTTTCAAATGGTCTCTAGGAGGTCCAAAATGTTTTGTTTACTTTTCTAAGGCTTACCTGACATGATTGTTACATGTTGTATGTGCATATTGTTGTTTTTGAATAAAGGTTTCTGAAACACATTGAACTGCTCTTCTTTTTTGATAGGTAAGAAACTATCCTTTCTTTTCATGTTACTTCTGTCTCTGGCACCACATTTTTTATTAAAGGAGTCATGCTAAAGAAGACATGTACTTCATTAACAGAGGTATACTTGTATTGGGTACAGTGTACAGTGGCATATACCCACATCCTCAGTTGGTTCACAAATATGAGGACTGTATGTTCAGGGTTTTGTTTTGCCATCATCTTTCCTATTGACAGTTTTCAAGACTGTAAATTCTGTATGCATGACAAACTTTATTTGTACCAACATATTACTGAAGAATTCTCTAAAGCAGATCCAGTGAGTACATCTTCTCATGTTTCTAATTCCCCATTTAGCAATTGTTACTTTACAAGTGGCAGTGGAATAACAGAAGGCTGAACTGTTGTTGCACAAGTATGGAAAAATACTCCTTCAACAAATCAGACCAAACCCTTCTTCAAAAATAAGAATTATTCATGATTTCAGTATCTTTAAGGGGAATCCTGCACCCCACCCCACCCCTCCACACAAAAACATCCCCTGTGGCACAAGTACCAGCTTCTTCTAAGAAGGGGGGATAAATAATGGTAACATTTACAGATTGTAGCTGTTCATAACTACTGCTCCAGGTCCATTTTTGAAACATAGGCACAGTATGAGCTCAGCTAATTAGAAATTGCATGCACATGAGGTGGTTACAGCATCAAATAGCTACAGATTAGGCTACATGGCAAGATCACAGAAAGTAGAAGGAAGCCTGCTCACTGCTTGTGCTTTTCATCAGAGCAGGAGAAACAGGAGACTCTAAACTGCCAGATTTCATGAACTAGGTACTCAACAGAACTGCCAGCGCAGCTTGGCAAGATGTTGTTGTTTTTTTTAATTTGGAGGGGAGGAGGAACAGTCCAGTTGACCCTTTTTTGCTTCCATCCCCTCCTAGCAGCATTTGAACATGTGTCTGAACTTTCCCCACCCATAAAAACACCTTCTAGCAGACAATTCTATAGGTATCAACATATTAATGTAACTTGCCCTTTTCCTTACTCAGAATGGAAACCTTAGGCAGATTTTCTAACATCCTGCAAGAACTATTCAACAGCACTTAGCAGCCATAATAAATTCCAGCTGCTTCCACTATTTTCATTATACTCCAGTAATAGCTGATGTGAAATCCAGGTACCAAAGAGTACATCTAAAATTAACACCTCATTTTCTTGGCAGCTAAATGTGGAATATTTTTATCTCCATGGGGTGATTAATGTGTCCTAGTCCATCCAAATGCCCTCTCCCAACTACATATCAAGTTCATTATTAAGTATTACTATTATACTATTATATATATATATTAAGAATTTGCAGTGGTGCTCAAAATCAGGAGCTAGCTCCAGGTTGACATATTCAAGCGGTAGAAACCAAATCCATTACCAAGCTTGGTAGAAATGGATATGAATACATTGCACATCCAAGGCTAATCCCAATGTTAACATAAGGCAGCTTCCCCAAACAAGAGTCCCTCAGAAGTTCTAGTCTACAGTTTCCACCATTCCCAACCAGTACAGCCAATGATTAGCAAAATGGATGGGTGTTTTAGTATACACTTGGAAGACTTCAAGTTAGGGAAAGGTAACTCAGGGACACAACAACTATTCTTTTATGCTGTGTTTCCTCAGCTGGCACACAATGGCAAAACAGTAAATGGAACCAGGAGGAGAGATTGGGGAAATGGACTGAAATGCCAAGATCTCTCTGAAAATGCAACTTTTCTATTCTTCCCCAAAAGTGATTGTGGAGGACCTTTCCCTTAGTGCTGGACTGGCCTGCTATCCTACAAAAGGCCATGAAAGTGTGTGAAGTACAAGTGGATAAACTTCAGGGAAACAGGACTTTTTGTTTAGATTTGTTTCCTTTTGGACAAATTACATATAATCTCATAAACCCAGTGGACCCAGGGAATCACTCTGCCTTATGCTAGGGATGGAGAACCTTTTGGCTTCTGAATATTTTAGACTTCAGCTCCCGTCCGTTCCATCCAGCATGGCCAACAGTAATGGATCACCTGAAAGGCCAAAGGTTCCCCACTCTCCCTCTTTTAACATATTCATTTAAAATAATATTCCTGGGAACTATACAGTGATTTCAAATCTCAATCTCCATTAGTCTTATATGTTGTGGTTCAAAAGAGTGACACAAACCAATAAGAATCATGGAAGTAGCAGCTTATGACTAAAGATTGCCACCAGTGGGGGAAAACATTTTTTTAAAAATCCAACATAACTTAGCAGGTATAATGAATATTATTACTATAAATAATATATAACCAAAAGCCTGTATCATCATTGTAGTTATGACTGAAAATGTCCCTGTCATCCAAACCTACCTTCACATCTTGGCAATGTCCTGACCGATATGTTTCTGAAGTGATGGAGATCTGATTGAAATGCAATGACATCTGCAGCACTCTCCCAGTTGCAGAGAGGCCTTGAGAGGCAGCTGGAGGCACCTTAGGGTTTGGACACAACTGGTTGTCCAAAGGTACCTTGTGACCAAAAGCATGTTGTGGATGTCATTTCCAGCATGGGGTCATGTTGATCATTCATGATCATAAATATGAATCCCCAGCAGTTACAATATCTTAAGTCCAGCTTATGGCATCATAATTACTGAACAGGATGTTAGCCTCTATATTTGCAGAAATGATATTTATGTTTAAAGATGCTATCATATGTTTGATCATCTTGTTTAAGATTTCTGTTATTTGACGAGGATTTCATCATCTAAGTGTCAGACCTATGTAACTAAGAAAACAAAATACACCCAACGTATTTTTGTTGTAAGACAAATGGGGAAGAAATGTAATGGAAAGAAAAATTCTGCTGAAGTCTTCTCCCATCTGTTGGAATAATAATAATAATAATAATAATAATAATAATAATATCCCGTCTCTTCCCATAAGATAATGTAACTGCTACAGTACTATAGAGAATGATCCACATGTGCCCTGTTTGCATGCATATTGTGATTCATGTCAGCCTCCAGCAGTCTGGCCCAATTTTGCCTGCAAACAGAGTGAGTAGGAATTACTCTCACCATGACCCTTGTGTAGCAATGACACTAGGCCAGTGTGTGTCATAGAATGGTATGTAATTCTGCCCAGAGTCTGATGCTGACATTTCCCACAGATGTTTAGTTGGCCTTACCTGCACTAAAGAAGAACTGCAATAAATGCAAACACATGTATAGCAGGATATAAGGATCACCCTTTTGGGGTCAAGCTGGAAGAAAAAGTCCCTATATTTCATGGTGAATTAGAAGAGATCCTTGTGAAGTTTAGTAGTTTGCTAGTCAGAAACATTTTGATACATGGCTTACCTTTCTGCTCATGAAAATGTAGATAACTGGATTGTAGGCGGTGCTTGATTTGGCAAAGAAAGATGGTACAATGGCTACTGTTGGAGTTATAAGGTGACTATACCCATAGGCTACTAGCAGAGAGACCACTGCATAAGGCATCCAACAAATAAGGAATGTTGTCATCATTAAAAAACACATTTTAGCCACCTTCTTCTCATATCTTAGGATTCTGATCACTTGGATTGTCTGCAAGTCTTCAACACATCGAAGCTGGAAAGTAAAAAAAAAATAATAATAATACTGAAAATCATCAAACAGCATTTTAGGTACAGTACATAATTGACTATAAGTTGACCTCATATACAAGTCAAGAGCAGGTTTTGGAGCCAAAATCATGGATTTTGATATGACCCATGAATAAGTCAAAGGTAAAACTTAGGGGCATGTAACAAAGAAAATTCTAGCAGGTGTAACTGTTGTGCTCATATTAACGACAGGATGGGTGAGAAAACAGAAGGAGATTGGTAATTCCAGGACAAATTATACTCTTGTCTTTCTCCAAAGGAAAGTCCCTTTTTTTGAAAAAAAATAAGAGTTAAACTATAGTACTTACATTAACCCACGAATAAGTTGACTCAGACTTTTGGGGTCAATTTTTTCACTAAAATTTTTAGACTTATACATGGCTACATACAGTTATCAGGTTGCTCCCATGTTTCTCTTTTTCCAAAGCATTCAGCTAAAATACTTTCCATCACAAGGACCACCAGTCCTGATGGAGCTCCCTTCCTGTGTATACCACAGTGTGGTGGCAATTATCTGGAACAAGATGCTGGAGCCCTCCTTGTTTTCCCATGAAACCTTCTCGTGTCAGCCAGGAATTTAATTAAGCTTTAACTAAATTCTGGGCTGGGCTCTGGATTTAAGATGGGGTACAGAAGCATTTCATCCAATGACAGGTCAGCATAACAAGGTAGCTGAGGGAGTGAGGCTCCTTTAGGCCCTGTGACAATCTCCCTTCATATCCAGATGCACTGTGCTAGAAAGGAGGGGACTTAGCTGGACACGGAAAGATGTTTTGCCACCCAGCTCACAGCCACTTGGGACTATGGAGATGTGGCTTCTGTACAGTTGTGGCTAGATGGGGAGAGTGGGCAGAAAAAGAGACCACTAAAAACAAATGAGTACTTCAATTTTCTGTGTTAAAAAAAAAATATAAACTGTTAACGCATAATGTTTGCCTTATGACTTCCAGTTTTGTTTAGATAGCCCTTCACTTGAATGTTTGAATGCAGCCCTTCACTGAATGTTGTTTTGCAGCTAAGCCAGCATGGTGCAGTGTTTTGAGTGTTGGACAAGGTTTGACTCCCCACTCAGCCATGGAAACCTAATGAGTGACCTTGAGTAAGTCACACTTTCTCAGCCTCTGAGGAAAGCAACAGCAAACCCCCTCTACCAAGAAAACCCTGTGACTTAGTATTTTATCATTTTATAGTCTTTTATAGTCATTTTAAAGGGCATTATAAAATAATAATAATAATAATAATAATAATAGGGTTGTCATAAGTCAGAAATTACTTGAAGGCACATAACAAAAAGCATGAACTATCTGAATAAAGTAAGCTTCAAACCTGGAATAAAAACACCAAGGAGTAAGATGGCACTAGCCCTCTGCCCTCAAGTATTGTTTCCACCTATAGTTAGCCCACTCCCACTCTTCATGTGTTTACTTAATTCCAGGAGTGGGAATCATAAGGCCCTCTGGTGATCACTGGATTTCAGCTCCCACCAGCTCTAGAAAATACAGCCCATAGCAAGGAAACGTGAGACTCAGCTCAGCAACATCTGGAGGACTGCATGATTCTAACCTATGAAGTAAATACATGAGGAAGGAGAGCATATTAATCCCCCCAACATACACACGCATTGATGCTCTATTGGAGAGGACATGCTATATCTGTAATGGAACTACAGGAAAAAAGATTCCAGCATTACATGAACATTAGGAGGAACTTCCTGACAGTAAGAACTGTCTGACAGTGGAACAAGCTGCTCTACAGTTGGTGGAGTCTCCTTCTTTGGAGACTTTTAAACAGAGGTTGAATGTCCATCCATTGGGAGCATCTTCCTGCATGGCAGCGGGTTGGACTGGATGGCCCTTGTGGTCTCTTCCACCTCTATGATTCTAAAGTTGTGTGGATGTCTTTACAGACAGAAGAGGTTCTTCCTTTCAAATAGTTGCCCTCCACATATACAGGATAAAGGAAATGGTGACAGAAAGAGTTGGGACAAGCATGCTCCCTTGTGTGTTTACTTCACAAAGATTTGTAACACTTGAACAGGGTTAATGTTTCAGGGGAAAATTTACCATTTAATAATGGCTGGAAAAATTGACACATCTCACCTACCCAATGTGATCTGATGTTTTCTTGAAAATATTTGGTGAGTATGAACTGATCTATATTTAGCAAGGTGATATATTCAGAGATCACAGCAGGAAGGCTTAACAGATTTATTATACCACAAAATGTCACACACAACTGATAAAGTGAACTCTAGTCCATGAAAATTCAGGCTGTAATAAATGTTAGTCTTTACAGTACCAGAACCACTGATACATCACCAAAAAAAAAAGTTGCAAAATAGTCACTGCATACATAGTCATAGCTACACTATGTCCTCAGATAGGTTCTGCAGTTTCCATTCGTATTTGCAGTTTTCATACTTTTGTTTATATAAATATAAACATATTTTATTTATAATCTCAAATATAAATATGAAATCATTTAACACAAATGTGAAATATAAATATGAAATCATATAGCACAATTTTCAATATTATTTAAATTAAGATGCGATATTATTGTTACCCCATAGCAATCTCATGCACTATTTTAAGAATGCTGAGAAAAAGTGCTTTATGTATCATAGGCTGCTGCCACATTGCAGAATTAATGCAATTTGACACCATTTTAACTGTCATGGACCAATCCTATGTAATCCTGGAATTTGTCGTTTGTTGTGGCACCAGAGCTCTCTGACAGAGAAGGCTAAGTACCTCATAAAACTACAAACCCCATAATTCTATAGCATTGAGCCATGGCAGTTAAATGCAGTGTCAAAATGCATTAATTCTGCACTGCAGATGCAACCATACACATGTACTGGTCTGATCAAAATACGGTGGTCTCTTGATAGCTGTTGGGGTTTGGTTCCAGGATGTCCTCATAGATATCAAAATCTGTGGATACTCAAATCCCATTAATTACAATGGCATGGTAAAATGGTATCCCTGATATCAAATGACAAAATCAGAGTTTGCCTTTTGGTTTTTTAAAAATATTTTCAAGACATGGACAGTTGAATCAATTGATACAGAGGGCTGAATGTATTGCAGAAAATATAAAATTATTAACTGATTCCTTTTTTTTTCTATTTTTAATGAGCACAATGTCTTATTTAACTGTACAATCCCAAGCATATGTACTCAAGATTAAATACCTCAGTGCAACTTACTCTTTTGTAAATGTATTTCATGTCATCTTCTTTACTTTAAATGCCTTTTACTGATCTGTATCCTTGTGATGATTCTCAGGGTTGTTGTTTGTTTGGTTTTTTTTTTTAATGATTATTTATTCTTCCCTCTATAATGCTGAATCCAGTCACTTAACAACATGTGCTAGACTTCTTATTAAGTTATTTAAAATCATTCTCTTCTGCCATCCCACTCCAATTCTCCAGCACTATTCACAGCTCAAAGATTTATTTGTTTCCTTTTAGGAAAGTAATGTTGGCTACTGGAGCAGTAAAAGAAAAAAAAAATCCAAAACCGCAATATCTGTGTGTAGTAGAAAAAATATTTTCACATCAAGCATACCAAATTCAACTACTACATTCTGCTCATGCAGTAGAAACTAGAATATATCAGGGAGAATGTGGTCAGAAATAAAACTATACATTTTATCCACAGAAGCATGTATTCACATTTGGTCCCATTTCAGCAGTACATGTTTTATTTATTCATTTGAAATCTAGTAAGAAACAATTGCTCTAGTCAACTCACCATTCGTATAGCATAAAGAATATGTCCATAGCAGTAAGCCATGATTCCAACTGGAGCCACCAGACAACCAAGAAAGAAAAAAAGGACAAAGGAAGCATCACTGGGTTCTTTCGACCTCCAGTCCACTGAACAACCTAATCCATGTTTTTCTAGTGTGTAATGGTTCCAGCCAAGGAGAGGTGCTCCTGTCCAGGCTAAGGAATAGAGCCAGATGTATGTGATAGCCCGCCAAGACCATGAGAAATCAATCACTCTTGCATGCACAACTCGGATGTAACGTTCATAGGCCAAGACAGTGAGGGTCATGATAGAAACAATTCCTGCAGGAAGACACAAAATAAAGCATATTAGTCAGATATTTTGTACTGTTGGCCCTCTATATCCACAGATTCAACCATCTACTGCTTGAAAATATTCAAAAAATACTATACTATAAACACCCAAAGCAAACCTTGTTTTTGCCATTTCATATAACGGACACTGTGCTACTGTGTTTAATGGGATTTGAGCATCCACAGATTGTGATATCCCCAGGAGGTCCTGGAACCAAGCCTCAGCAGATACCAAGGGCCTACTCTACTGTCTGTTGCATTTCTTTTGTAGTCAGGCTTCTAACTGTACAGTACTTGGTTTACTTAGTTCACCATGGTAAAAACAAAGATATGACAAACTGAACATGAAAATAATTAATGTTTCTTATTTTTGATAAGACCACAATTCAATTCACAGAAAAGAACATCCTATCATTTATATTTAGTACTGTAATGATATTGTTTGGAGAAAAACATGCATTAACATTATTACTTCAAGTCATCAAAAACTGAAAAACCCTGAGATTCTGCATAATCTTTGAAAGGCTGTGACACAATGGATACACATGCTGAATGGGGAAATTAAAGTTCAACACATTTAGTAGCAATGAGTTGTGGAAAGCTCCTGCACACATGCATGCACGTACACTTCAAAAACCTTAAAAGGCAACTCAGAAGACATTCATCAGAAGTTCCAAACCTCTCTGGTGGGTTCTAAATAATGATCAACTTGAGCAAAGCCATTGCTTCATGCTCACCAGTTCTATGCCATACAATTAGGCAAGCATAGCTAACTTGGATTATGAGTTGAACGGTTGCACAACAAATCATAACACAGTTGGTAAAGCCACGCACTCCAACTGTGCAACTATTTTGCCTAACTACACAATCACTGCTAACAAACAGACATATAGAACCTTCTAAACCATCATTTCCCAAACTATGGTTTTCCAGATGTTTTGGACTTCTGCTCCCAGAATTCTTGATTGTTGGCCAAAAGGGCTACAGCTTTGGGGAGCTGAAGTCCAAAACAGCTGGATTACCCAAGTTTGGGAAACATTGTTCTAGACAGTACAACTGCTTGGATAACAGTTCATGTCACATAAAGTTCATGTAACTCTGAATAGGATAACACCCATGTACAACCTTGAAGAAAGTGAAACAACCCATACAAGGGCATTAACACCAATGTTAAGCTAAAAGCATTCAGGCCTTAGAACACAACTCTTTCTGTCTTCCTGGAATTTAGCACGCTGTTATGGAGAATTATCATTTACAAATATAGCAGTTAATATTCTGAACATCCTTTTCTAACTTTTTAACTTCATATATATGTTTCTGACTACAACTCCCATCATCTTAACCAATACAGCCTTTTTAGATGGGGATAATGGGAACTGATATTTAAAAAAAATCTGGAGGGAGCCAAGTTGGGGGGGGGAAGCTGATTTAAAACATCCTGCTATATTTTCTTCCCAAGATCCACAAGGAGTCCATTCCACCCATAGTAAGTGCCACTGGATCCCCCACATACGACTTGGCCAAGTTTCTGGCCACACAACTTCAAACCTATATAGGGCAAACCCCCCACTACATCAAGGACCCAGATCACTTCATAGGGAAATCAACAACCTTGAACTAAAACCCAGAGACATACTAATCAGCTTCGATGTGGTCTCCTTGTTCATCAAAGTCCCCATAATGGACACCATGACACTCATCCGGAAAATTTTTCCAGAAGACATCACAGCCCTGTTCGAACATTTCCTCACCACAAGCTATTTCCAATGGGACAGTGGATTCTATGAGCAGAGAGATGGGGTAGCAATGGGGAGGCCTCTGAGCCCTGTGATAGCAAACTTTTACACAGAGCACTTTGAAAAACAAGCCCTAGAAACAGCACCGAAAAAGCCCACAACTTGGTTTTCATCATTTGGAGCCATGGAGAAGAAGATCTAGCTGTATTTCTGAACAATTTGAACAACATCCATCCTAACATCCAATTCACAATGGAAAAAGAAAAGGATGGAACACTACCATTCTTGGATGTCCTAGTCATTCACAAACCAAACCAACGTTTGGGCCACACAGTATACAGAAAACCTACACGTACGGACAGATACCTGCTCAAGAACTCCAACCATCACCCAGGACAAAAAAAGAAGCACTATAAAAACACTGGTAGACAGGGCAAAACGTATCTGTGAACCCCACTTCTTGGAAGATGAACTGAAACACCTAGACTGGGCTCTACAGGCAAATGGTTACTCCAGTGCAGACATCAGAAGGGCTGCCAGGCCCAGAAAAACCCAGAAGACTCAGGACAAGCAATCACCCAAAGGAAAGATATTTTTACCATACATCAAAGGAGTCACAGATAGAATAGGGAAAGTGGTGAAGAAACAGAACCTTCAAATAGTTTACAAACTGACGAAGAAAATCCAGCAAATGCTTCGCTCAGCCAAGGGCAAGAGAGACCCTCTCACGGCCGCTGGAGTCTACCGCATTCCATGCAGCTGCGGACAGGTCTACATAGGGACCACCAAACGCAGTGTGCAGTCAAGAATCAAGGAACATGAGAGACACTGCAGACTGGGTTAACCAGAAAAATCAGCAGTAGTAGAACATGCTATAAACCATCCTGGGCATAAAATGCTGTTTGAAAGCACTGAAATTCTGGACCATGCCAACAACTACCATGTCAGAATGCACAGGGAGGCCATTGAAATCCATAAACACCTGGACAATTTCAACACGAAAGCAGAAACCCTGAGAGTAAACAAGGCTTGGCTACCAGTCCTGAAGGACAGCAAGATCAAGACTCAACCTATGCAAATGAGCAACAGCCTAAGGCCAGGGGATTCCCAGCAGACAATGAGCACCAGTTAGCAGACATTAATCCTTGTTTGAATATCCTCCTACCCTGAGGACTGCCATTAGCAACAGAACAATACATTTGCAAATTACTCCTTCCTTCCCAGGGTCACGCAGGATATATATATCCAATCCTTTTCCAGGCTATCATTCTCTGAAGATGCCAGCCACAGATGCTGGCAAAACGTCAGAAAGGAACTCTTCTAGAACATGGCCACATAGCCCAAAAGCTCCACAAAAAACTATGGATGCCGGCCATGAAAGCCTTCGACTCCACACAATTGAGGGCCTAGTTATCAAATTTGCAGACGACACCAAATTAGGAGGAGTAGATCCAGAGGACAGGATCAAAACTCAAAATGACCTGAATAGACTAGGAAGCTGGGCCAAAGCTAACAAAATGAAATTCAACACAGAGAAGTGTAAGGTTCTGCACTTAGGGAGGAAAAATGAAATGCACAGATATAGGATGGGAGACACCTGGCTGAATGAGACCACATGTGAAAGGGATCTAGGAGTCCAAGTAGACCACAAGTTGAACATGAGTCAACACTGTGATGCAGAAACTAAAAAGGCCAATGGGATTCTAAGCTGCATCAATAGAAGTATAGTGTCTAGATCAAGGGAAGTAATAGTGCCACTCTATTCTGCTTTGGTCAGGCCTCACCTGGAATACTTTGTCCAGTTCTGGGCACAACAATTCAAAAAGGATGTGGAGAAACTGGAGCAGGTCCAAAGGAGTGAAGGAATGGTGAAGGGTCTGGAAGCCTATGAGGAATGACTTAGGGAACTGGGAATGTTTAGCCTGGAGAAGAGAAGGTTAAGAGGTGATATGATAGCCCTGTTTAAGTACTTGAAGAGATGTCACATTGAGAAGGGAGCAAGCTTGTTTTCTGCTGCTCCAGAGAACAGGACCTGGAACAAGGGATGCAAGCTCCAGGAAAAGAGATTCCACCACAACATTAGGAAGAACTTCCTGACAGTAAGGGCTGTTTGATAGTGGAACACACTCCCTCGGAGAGTGGTGGAATCTCCTTCCTTGGAGGTCTTTAAGCAAAGGCTGGATGGCCATCTGTTGGGTATGCTGTGATTGGGAGTTCCTGCATGGGTTGGACTGGATGGCCCTTGTGGTCTCTTCCAACTCTATGATTCTATGATAATGTAAATTCTTATCAGAAAATTATGAAAAAGTTCTACTTTCAAGAGGATTTGCTTTATTAAGGAATAGTGCATGATAAA